>CM040405.1:86794105-87394105 GCA_022702515.1 Ilyophis sp. 1 JC-2022
CTTGCATTGCATGGGCTTCCTCTTTGCCTTTTCCCTTCATTGGAGCTGATATAGTAGTGAACTTCAGAGGCCACGTGTAAACAAAACATTTCCACTCGTATCTACTGGCTACTCATATGTCAGCCAATCAGAAGCCATGCAGCTCCCATGTCATCGACAGAAGCATATCACATGATCACAGGGCTTTGCTTTTAGTGCCTAGCCCTTCATTGGGTCATCATAAGTCATATATAAATTCATATGTAAATTCATCCAGCTGCGCTTCGTGGTGTAACAGCCAGAAATTGTTCGAGCAGCTGGCAGGATCTCCAGCCAGACAATGTTTCCTAAAAGTCCAGAATTACACTACAGCAGCTTCTAAAATAAAACTTACAGCCCGTTTCCTCACCGGACTTCACCATCACCAGCACTCTCCCTCAGCTTCCACCTAAACAGCTCATCGCTCTGAGGACTTCAAAATTATTGCGCAGAAAGGCTCACACACACACACACACGCGCATGCACATATGCGCGCGCACACACACACACACGCGCGCATGCTCATATGCGCGCGCACACACACACACACACACACACACACACACACACACACACACACACCGCACGCTCCAGTGCCCTTATTGGATTCGCACCTCTATGAAACTTTAATCACGACTCCCTTGTTCTGCTAATAAAAAATGTATGACTCAGAAGGGGTGTGGAAGGGCAAACAGAACTCATCTCCTCCAGCAACAATATTCTACATAAAGGCAGGAATGTGGGGGGGGGCCGTGCAAAATCACAAGTATACGTGTGAAATAAAACAAACCAACAGACTAAAACCCAACTGCATTCAAAACCCCGGCAGCAGAGTTTTACAAGTGGCCGTATCACAGGGGTAGATTTAATTTGCCACAGGTTTACTGAGAGGCGCGGCACACTGCCTCTTACAGCCATCTTTACTGGCACCGCCACCCGAAACGGAGAGCTTCAGAGACCAGCGGCCGGGTAAGAGGGAGGTGGGAACAGTCTTCACACGTCTCCCCCTGAACACGAGAGAAGAGCTGACGACCGAATCCGCTGCAGCGGAAAACGGTGCCTCCAGAGGTTAGGGGCGGGGCAGGGGCGGGGGGTTTGATTAGGTCTCGGGTTCGAGGTGGCTCCCACTGCTACGCTAGTTCCTCTCAGCCTCGCACTAGTAACCCACAGACTACCAGCAGTCATGGGCGAAAGAGATGCAGTATGCCTTCCGTCCAATCGGTGGACTGTAGGGCGCTATAAGCACACTGGGCTCGCGGGTGAGGACACGCGCATCAGTACCGGTGCCCTTTGCATGGGTGCAGGCAGCTGAGCCGGAGTCCGAACTGGACAGAAAAACAACAAAAGGCTTCACTGCAACACTGAGGTGTAGTGAGCACTTGATCTCTACTCCAACAATGAGGTGTAGTGAGCACTTAATCTCTACTGCAACACTGAGGTGTAGTGAGCACTTAATCTCTACTGCAACACTGAGATGTAGTGAGCACTTAATCTCTACTGCAACACTGAGGTGTAGTGAGCACTTAATATCTACTGCAACACTGAGGTGTCGTGAGCACTTAATCTCTATAGCGCTAGCAAATCATCAACAATAGATCGGACAACTGGCGAAATGGGCTGGGAGGAGACAGAATAAAAAAGGAGACAAAAATAAGGCCCCTTGTGTAGGGAGAATAATATATAGTTTCATAAATCAGTGATATGATGGAGCAGGGCCGGCACGGAGCCCAGTGTTGCAGCGAAAGCCTTTCTCAAGGGAGTGCTGATCAGATGGAAAAAGGGTACGAATGTGTCCACAGCAGAAAAAAATAGCAAAAAGACGGAAACGCGGGCGGAATAAAAAGGAGTGCTTTAAGGACCGTGCGGGTTCACTGGTGGGGTAGGCGAGGCCCAGCACTCTGCCGCCATCGCTTCTTCGGCTCGCCGTTTTGTTTTTTTCTTTCCGTCCTCACGCTGGCGCGAAGTCAAACGAGCGGGACTCCATCCCGAGGAGGATCAGAAAAAAGAACCTTCATTAGGGAAATTCCACGGCCGTGACATCCCATTACGGGCCCGCCAAGGTGAGCCGTGCTTCCTGTCGCTGTCCGACGGAACGTTTTGCGATGTTTATGAATATTCCCCGCTCGTGCCGACGTGCCCGGAATACGAATGAACCCCGTTTTTATATTAACGGCGCTACGCGCTGACTGGACCAGAGCAGGGGTTCAAATAAAGAAGAAAAAAAGAGGAAAGAATGAAATAAAAATACTTTTCCAGAAAAGGCAATTACAGCCGTGAGAGGAAGGAAAAACCCGGGGGAGGGGCTACAAAGCCCCAATTACAGCAACACCGAGGGCCAGAGCGCCAAACACAAAACCCCCCCGGGCCCGTCGGAGGCCCAGGTGAGCCGTCTCCAAACCCTCACCCCCCTCTCCCCGCCCCGCCCTGGTAAAAGAGAGCTGGGAGATGTGGGGTTGCGCTGGGAGAGGTGAGGTTGCATTGTGCCAAACTACCTTATTTTGGACCCATTACAGGAGACCTCCTTACTTCCTCCTTGTAACTGTCCGCCTCAATCACCAGTTCCTCTGGAACTACTGTAATTGAATAGCTGCTCAGTCACCAGTATCTTCCATTGTAACAGCACTGCTCTGTGGTCACGCCTCCCTATAGAACTCACACATCGCATCAGTAACTAAGGACGTAAACCTTTGACTTGATGACGATACAATACAATAACGGTACTGTTAACAACGGTGCGAATTAAGTTTCTCTCAATTTATAATGATATGATGAATTGCGATACGATTAGCTGCGATCTGACCGTGCGACTAATGTGATAATTACAGTTGACAGATCCCCCCCCTTCCCACAGACACTCAGAGCACATTCAAATAGCAAACAATACGACTTTCAAAGTAAAAAAACATACTGCTTCATTTTTAAAACGGCAATTTCAATGTGAATAACTATAATTAAATGCGAAAATAACGACAGGTTTGCCATGTAAATTAACGGCTCATGACGATTCAGCCACGTCACACCGATGCAGTTGTATCGTGACGTTTGCATGGCGATGCACCGATGTATCTTTACACCCCTATCAGTCTATCCTGTGACCACTGTTACTAAACACTTAGTCAATGCTACTCCAAAAACACTGGTGTGCAGCCACAGTTCTCTTTCTCCACACATTGTTTCAAGCCCAAAGTCCTGCAGCTAGACGGGCTGGGAGGTCACGACCCTCTCCTGTAACTCTCCGGCGTGTATAATTGCCTCTGCCTTAATGCCTCGCTTTAAAGAAGGCATTAGAATAGATAAGCGGTGTAGAAAATGAACCGTTCTCCACGCCGCCTTCGGGCCTATAGAGTGGGAGGGGGGGGCCCGTTTAGCCGTGTTTAAGAGCGTGTGCTAAACGAACGAAAAGGAAAGCTAAACGCACAGCCGGAAGGATACTGGTCCGTTTGAGGTCGTCTGAAGTTGTCTGGAAGATTGGCTTCGTACGTCTGCCGGGCTCTGGTGTTTCCCATGTCCTGAATGCTCTGTAGGAAGAGGAGAAAGGGACAACGGTGATGTCCGTTAGTCGTTAGGCATTTCCCAGAAATGACAGAAGGGGACACAATTATTTAAAGCACTATGCATTTTTTTTCATCATTCAAGATTACTGTGGTGAGAGCGAGCCACAAGAAAACGATCAATATGAACTTGATTATTTAATTTGTTATGTGAAGCAAAATAAATGATGCCTGGCATACACCCGGTATGAAAATGCATGCTCTGTCTTCAGCTTTTCCAAATATCAACATGACGGGTGCAGGCAAGACGCATTCAGGTGTGTCCATATCAGGGAATGGAATTTACTTTTTCACCCACAGTCAGTGTTCCAGATTTAAGAGGGTTCCGGGTTTTACAGTGAAGTTATCCAGCTAACTCAATAATCCTGCTTTGTGAAATAACCCCCTGCTTCGTAGTATATCCCCCAGGTCTTTCAAACCAGAGGTGAACATTGTGTTGTTTACACCTACTGTTAACAAATCACTTAGATATATTGTTCTTAACATAAATAATGAATTAATCCTTTGTCTGCACTATTTTTATTCCCAGGTAAACAGTGTTGGCTGTGGCTATAAAGGGTTTCTGACAGGGAAGAGAAGCTCAGGTGGGCAGGTTTGAGACCTGGGTTTTCTGAAACACTGCTGCCTGCCCTGTCCCCACACACACCCCCAGACACACACACACACACACACACACACACACACACACACACACACACACACACACACACACACAGACACAGACACAGAGACACAGACACACAGACACACAGGAGAACACCATACCTGAATTTGTGCTGGGGTCCACTGGTCCAGGTTGACGGATTTGACGCGTGATATGTGCACCCCCAGGTTACGGTGGATCCCAGCACAGCGGATGCATATGAACACGCCCAGGTTCCAGGACGCCCATCGAGGACCTGAGGGTAGAAAGCCTGGTTCAGACCCTGCCGTGAGCTGCTCCAGACCAGCCCTGTGTGTGTGTGTGGTCTTCTGTAGGGTTTAGACCCAAACACCTACTGACTTTGCTCCAGACCCAACACCTACAGACTCTGGTCCAGACCCCAACACCAACAGACTCTGCTCCAGGCCCCAACACCTACAGACTCTGCTCCAGTCCCCAACACCTACAGACTCTGCTCCAGTCCCCAACACCTACAGACTCTGCTCCAGTCCCCAACACCTACAGACTCTGCTCCAGACCCCAACACCAACAGACTCTGCTCCAGACCCCAACACCAACAGACTCTGCTCCAGACCCCAACACCAACAGACTCTGCTCCAGACCCCAACACCAACAGACTCTGCTCCAGACCCCAACACCAACAGACTCTGCTCCAGACCCCAACACCAACAGACTCTGCTCCAGACCCAACACCAACAGACTCTGCTCCAGACCCCAACACCAACAGACTCTGCTCCAGACCCCAACACCAACAGACTCTGCTCCAGACCCAAACACCAACTCCCCCCCGCTTCATCTTCCTGCACAGTCCTTTCCAGAGGAAACAGCTACACAATCATCTCCAGGCATACCCCTGCCTGCGCAGCCCGAAATTCAGCAAAAACTCACTTGTAACAAACTTCCCAGAACAAACAGTTCCAGCGCGGTAGTTAAGCCATCAGTATGCTGTAGTGTGCGGAAGTTTCTGGACAGTTTGTGGGCAGGAGGGGGGGGTGGGGGGCGCCAAGCACTCAGTCGATACCGTTTGTACAAGCTAGGGGAGGGGGGGGAAATGACAGTGCGCTGTTCGCCGTCTGATGGGCTATACATCATCGTGTTGCTGGGAAATGGATTTCTGCAGCTCCCCGACCCCGTCGCTTTATCTACAGTTGTCAGCCATATTGGGACAGGCTGAATAGTGAATACGCTTTCTGCCGGCAGAATTAGGAGTGAAGGGGGAGAACTCCTTGGCACCGAGGGGAACCGTGGCAACGGCACGCAGGCCCGTAAGGTGCTCAAACGGTGCCCCTGCAAATCGATCCAACGATCCCCTGCAATCGAGCCTCAATAAACTGTCAACACGTGTTTGAACAGATTTACTGTGCCGATACAGCGGCTAAAGACAACTGGCAAAAATAATGCAGCCTATTATGTAGAGAACATTGAGTGTGATATGAATGTCCACGCAGTAATGTTTAGTTTGATGTACGTCTATGGAAAATTGTTAGGTTTGATGTGAATGTCCATGCAGTAACACTGAGTTTGTATCCTGAGGTATGTCTATGCAGTAAGTTTGAGTTCTCTACTGGGACAATTCCACCCCTCAGAGCTGAGGGTGTAGGGGGACTCATAGTGACTAGTCCTGTACCCAGATGGTAGCTTTGAATGTTGGGAGGGGGGGGGTGGGGGTGGTACCCTTGAGGGAGGCAGCCTACTTAGTGTGAACGGCTTCAGTAAATATCTAACTGCATGATGGGACAATAACAGCAGGCTCTCGGGATGTAGAGTTTAATCCCCTCTCTGCTCGACCCATTTCTGTCATATTCCCCTGAAGGAGGTCCTGGGAGGGCCACATGATCAGCTGTGATCATCTGAATAGCTGGTCACAATCTGTGCACTTCCTCATACACCTAGTTCATAATGCGCAAGGTCTTTATTTAATAGGTTTTTCATGCCGAGTGTGCTATTTGTTCCCAAAAAACCAAACCTCACATAAGCACTCAATAAACTGGCTAATTATGAAAAGATTTTCCATACCAGCTTCACAACTTCATAACATTTTTCATTAAATTTTAAAATTGGATATTCACTTTGTTTGTTGGAGACCCCATCTGACGCTGACAGGTGACTCATCCCTCATATAATGCCAAGCAGCCTGGTATAGAGTTGACTTGTGACCATGCCAGCACTGATTGGCCAGTAGCCCTGTAGGGCGGGGCTTCACTGGCTGTACCGCTTTCCAAAAGGGGAGAGGGAGCTTCAGCTAGGCTGCCCCCATCTGACCACCCAAGAGCGACACCTCTACTCAGCTGACCATCTGCAACCCGTCTTCCGACAACGACTGCGCAGCTCAGCGTGCAGGGTGTGAAATTCAGCCACCAGCCGAGTGCTGCTAAAATCTTTTACTCTAGCAGCCACTTTGGCAGGTAACCAACCAGGTTGTGTTGTATTGCAAAGGGTAATGTGGCTGTAAAATGCTGCAAATGACTGGTGATTTTTAGAATCCACAAGTCACTCTGGGCAGTCGGTGAAAAACCTAATTTCATAGCCTGTGAGCTAGCGTAGTGCGACTTCTCCGAGCTCCTGAACTGATGGCGCTTCTGGCAGCAATGAGGCTGGCTTACAGGGTAAGACTGGGGCGGGGGACACACCCCAGGGGCACAGTCCCACCCCCAAACCCAGAGCCGCTCGGCCGGGACCCTCTGCTCAGGGGCCCAGGGGCCCGGTCACCTTGTTCCCCGCGTCGGCCCTCCGCCACGCGCGCTGCCAGGACCTCTATGAATCACCCGCGCGCTCCCAACATCTGTTCCGCCGTCAGTATCGATTCGGCGGATCGCTCTTAACAGACAGATGACAGAGCCGGCCTGTCCCTGCATTAATCACACACATCTTTGTGAAGGTTATACACGGGAGAAACGTGGGTGTACAGGCGGGATCTCTGCGTGCCTCCAGAGTGAAGCTCGCTCCGATGAAAGCCCCCCCCCCCTCCCCGTCTGTGGCTTTTTAACCGAGCTTCAGAGCCACAACTTCTCAAGGACTGCTGTCAAAGTCAGCACGCGCATCACTTCCTGTCCCCCTCTGCAGCGGCAGTACAACCGCCAACTACTGGGGAGGCTTGGCAATATAAACCGCTAATAAACGCCTACCAAAGCGACAGTGTACCTCAACACCAGCTGTGCACGTTGGTGGAGGTCTGCCCACTGGCTAGCTAAGTTCTGTTGCCGGGCAGAACTTAGAATGTAGAATTCAGAACGTGGGTCTGCTTCCCTTGTTCCTGTTGTTCCGTTTTTCCCACAAGCCAATTGTGACCTCCGTATGAAAACAGAGTCACAGGTAGAGGGCGCTGAAGGCTGCACTGGCGTTTGACTGAGTTAAGGGGGTAATGACGCTCTGTACCTCCGATCTGTGTTGCCCCTGAGCACGACGGGGGCTGCAAAACCCACTGCCCATGCTTCTGTTCGGAGCGCGCTGGCGGCTTGTGGATGTTTGGGCATGGTAGCGGCTGGGTGGATGTTTGGGCATGGTGGCGGATCGGAGGAAGTTTGGCTGTGGTGAAGGCCCGGTGGATGTTTGCCAGAAACCGAAAGTCATCACGCCAAACGTCATGAGAACCAACGGCTCGCCATTCGCACCGCTGCTGAAAAAGAGCAGACTCCGGGCGGCCGGGAGATTGATTTCGGCGGCACACGCACGCGTCTCCATAACCGCCAGTCTCTACGCTCAATGGCTTGACTGAAATTATTCGATCAGACGAGAGCAGAAACGACGCCCCAGTCCTGCACGCAAGCACATTAATAATTCAAATCTAAGATGAGAGGGGAAAGTAATGAGGAAATCATGAAGAGATTACACGCAGAA
The DNA here is from genome assembly GCA_022702515.1 of Ilyophis sp. 1 JC-2022. Classification (NCBI taxonomy): domain Eukaryota; kingdom Metazoa; phylum Chordata; class Actinopteri; order Anguilliformes; family Synaphobranchidae; genus Ilyophis; species Ilyophis sp. 1 JC-2022. The sequence continues at coordinate 86,802,176 of CM040405.1, forward strand.
AATAATGACGTTTTTTTAATTTATTTTTTTTAAATGAAATGAAGAATATTACAGGGGAAATGAGGGCGTGAAGTCACACAGGAGCATCTACAATAAGGGCTTAAACACTGCAGCCGGGAGGGGGGGGCAGAGGGGTAACTGGGCCTGTCGTAATAGCAGACACAAGACACTCGGCAGTGCAAGTGCTCCAACAAGGGGCAGAGGCCACACAAGGCAAGTCAGTGTAAGGTTGAGTACGAGTGCAAAATGTGTGAGCGTTTACGTGAGCGTGTGCAGGCGGGTGTGGATATCATAGCGTTCAGTTGCTCACACGCTCCATCTCAATCGAACACCTACATCTTTTCTTCGGCCTGCCACGCTGTGCCACGGGTTTGGCCAGCTGCGAGCGGTGCGGAGGACATTCCCATAAACCGGACGTGCAGCAGCAGAGCCTCGTCCCCAACAACAGACTGCAGGCCAGTACAGGTCAGCCCCCAGGGGAGAGCGCGCCAGGCGCATTCTAAATCCACTCGCGCCGGGCGGCATTCTAAATCCACTCGCGCCGGGCGGCATTCTAAATCCACTCGCGCCGGGCGGCATTCAAAATCCACTCGCGCCGGCCCATTTCAAAATCTACTCGCGCCCGCCATGTTGTCTTGGGGCCTCAAAACTTTTCCTTCATGTCTCTGATGTTGTGGTGTTCACCTCGTAAGCAATTCAATTTGTGAATAAAAATTTGACTAGAGTGCAGTATTGTACAGAAAATTCCTGAACAATGATCTCAAGGCTGCCTAATCATTTACGCATACAGAATCTTGAAAGGGCTTTGTGTTTTCAGTTAATTGAATTCCTTATCCATTTGGCAAACTTATTCATCGGGACTAACAGAACTCTCACGACAGGATTCATCCATGCCATAAATATTCTAATCTGGACCTTGAATCCAAATCCAGCGTCTGCTATCTCCCAGGTAATTAACAGAACAATTAGTGCTACTGATTGGCAAGACTGTCTTCACACCTGACTCCCAGGTAAAGGGAGGGTGGAAAACCAGCAGGTCTCGGACCTCGAGGACCGTGATTTGAATACCAGGGATCTATGCTAACACCGTGCTTTGTTAGCACAATGCTATGCTAAAACCAGGGACTCAAATTTGACGTGAGCAGCAAGCAGAAGCCAGTTAAAGGAGACCAGGAAAAAAAAGAGACATATCTTCAGAAGGGAGATGAAGACGTGTCTTCTGAAGACACCGTCCATTTAGGAAGAACTTAGGTAGCTGGGTCACTGAAGCGACAATCTTGAAGAAGAACGTGTTGTTAAGCATAAGGCCAAGTTTCTTCTCTGTCTGGGTGAGGAACAGCATATGCATTGAGAGACAGGATCTGCTACAATAGAATAGGCCATCCTCAACATTACATTACATTACATTCATTTAGCAGACGCTTTTATCCAAAGCGACGTACAGTAAGTGCATACAGAAAGGTCATCGAAGTAACTACGGTACAGATAAGAAAGCACATTCTTCCCATACAGTAGCAGCTATCCCTAGTAATGAACACAATGCAGTTCACAGTGAACTGGGTAAATCAGCTCTAATACAATTCTATTCTAAATATTATAAACTTGACTACCTTGAGTACACAGTTCAACAAGAACACAAACCATGAGGTCCTAGATAAGTATTAGTCCAGGTGGAGTCTGAAAATGTGCGTTTTCAGGCCACGACGGAAAGTAGGCAGGGTTGGCATGGAACGTAGGGGAATGGGAAGTTCGTTCCACCACTGGGGAGCTAGGGTGGAAAAGCTCCGCAGTCGGGACGAGCGAGTACCATTTACACGGAGGGGGGGAAGTGCAAGTCGCCCTGCAGTAGATGAGCGAAGCGGTCGAGCAGGAACATAGTTCTGGATCAAGTCCTGCAGGTAGACAGGGCCTGTCCTATTGGCTGCAGTGTAGGCCAGGGTCAGAACTTTGAACCTGATCCTGGCTGCAACTGGCAGCCAGTGGAGTGACCTCAACAGGGGGGTGACATGTGAAAATTTCGGGAGGTTGAACACAAGCCGGGCAGCTGCGTTCTGGATCAGTTGGAGAGGCAGGATGGCGCAGGCCGGTAGGCTTGCGAGCAGGGAGTTACAGTAGTCCAGGCGTGAGGTGACCATGGTCTGGACCAAAAGCTGGGTGGAATAGGTGGTCAGGTACGGTCGAATCCTCCTGATGTTGAACAGGAGGAACCTGCAGGACCGCGCCGTCGCCCTGATATGGTATTTGAAGTTCAGCTGGTCGTCCAGGACCACCCCCAGGTTCTTTGCAGAGCGGGAGGCAGCCACCACGGTCGACAAATTGTATTGTGGAAAATAAATCATCCATGAGCTTGACAATCTTTCAGTCAGACTCGTGTGTGGCGTGCATTACTGTCGTTAACAGAAAGATTGGTGGGGGGTCTAATGTACCACACCCCTCTGAGCAGTGTTCTTGCTCCCATTGGTTGCATCTTCCCGATGATGCAAGCTGAAGCCAGAGATTACGGAGCTCAACACTGAAGGAGAAGACCGTGGTTCTGGAGCCGAGGTCCGGCCCGGGCGCTCTGTGGGTGAACTGCCAACAGGAGACCGGGAGCTATTCAGACTCTCGTTTATTCCCTGTGGCTGGGTTACCGATCACTGCCGTACTTCTGTTGCAAGCATTCAGGCACATGCACACAACGCCCCCTAGTGCACTGAGGGTGAATGAGCACTGATTGAGACCATCATGCCCATCAAGGACAGGAAATTAAGCGGACATTGCTTTTTTTCAGGCCTTTTTCAGCTTTATTGGACAGCAGTTTAGAGACGAGAAGAATGAGGAGCGAGAGAGAGGGACGGACAGACACGCGACAAAGGTGGCACGGTCAGACTCGAAGCACCGACGCCACGGCTCGCGTTCAGCATACGCACGGTACTCTACAGGCTACACCTCCCAGACCCCTCGGACATGACATTGCTTAACGCACAGCAGTGTTCATGAAGATGTACAACTGAGATTTTCATCTTCAATGCAGACAGGAGAGAGAAGAGGACGCTGGGACCCCCTTGTTCCCCCCTCTGAATAGCCATTGCTCAGCCATTTAAAAACACACACCTGCAAGCAGCACAAGATATCAGCGCAGAGCTCTTAATGATGCAAACTCATTCATTTTGTACCTTGAGGTAGCCAGCTTGCAGAAGTACAAATTTAATGTCCATTAAGAATGAATATATATATAGAAAGAAAGAGAGAGAGAGACAGAGAGAGCGTGCAAGCATCATTTATTTTAAAAATTAATGTACTGTGATATTTGTCCCAGCCCAATTAGAGCAACATTTCCATCGCTATCTGAAAGCCGTTGCTTTTGGCCGCTACATTAAGGTGAAGGTACAGGTCCCTCCCAGAGGCAGAACAGCACACAGCAGCAATTCTCCTCTCAAAAACACTTGCCGTGGGGAGAGAGAGGGTGCCAGCCCATTCTGCAACAAACTCAAATTCATTTCAATTCCATTTTACTTGTGTAGCGCCTTTTAGACACGCTGTCACAAAGATGCTTTACAGGAAAACAGGAAACTGTCCTATTTCCAACACTGTGGGGAGTACAACACACACACACACACACACACACACACACACACACACACCTCTTAAAGGTTTGGGCCCTAGGATTCTGGGTGTGAGAAATGCACACACACACACACACACACACTCACACACTCACACACTCACACACCTCTTCAAGGTTTGGGCCCTAGGATTCTGGGTGTGAGAAACGCACACACACACACACACACACAGTAACATCGCACTCGGTAAAGCCCTTTACTTTCTAACAGTCCTAACTCCAATTCTGAGTGAAGCTCCACAAATGAGGCTGCGTGGCAGAGTCTATTAGCTGCCCCTTGGGCCATTTCCTCTGGCTTTCTCTGCACAACACTCGCATGCAGGATTCTCTCGCAGGAGCCGTCCGGCTGCAATCAGCCGAGCCGTATTCCTTATGAGAGAGAACAGAAAGGTAGATGGACAAAACCAACAAAACTAAATGAACAAACGAAGAAACCAAACAAAATAGAACAGCGCCAATGACAGACAGGAGAGGCAGCGCTTCAGTGTTTCAGCTCACAGAGTAGCACCAAGGGACAGCAGCATTGCCATCACTTTTTTCCAGAACTGGTCCCACTTCCAATTCCAAACGTTTCTTTTTTTCCCCCCAAAAAAAACATGAGAACAGCATTTCTGCAGTTTACCGTGCTTGTAATGTAATAATTGCCCTCCCCTGTGTTATGAAATGTCTTCTATACACAATTAAAATTTTCACCCAAGAAAAGATACATCACAGAAAACCCCATATTCCTTCAAAACCCTCGCCTTACTACAGATCTCTGTCTCCACCTACTGGCTGCATGAAGAACATGCGCACACTTTAGAGGCTAAGGAAGTAAAATTGTTTGATCGCAGACAAATCTGAAAAGGCGGACACCCACCGAAATCCAAGATAATCCTTCCAACAAACAGCATTCTGACAGACAGTCCCTCAACAAATCAAAACGGTCTTATCCCCCATAAACGCCCCTCGTGTTTACCCAAAGAACAAACCGACAGAACAGGGCGGCAATCTACACAGCACATTTCCAAATCCCGGGAGAAAAACGTTCTCCTGGAACGGAAAGGGTAAAGAAAGGCTCAAAATTCACACGTAATTTGCATGTGATGACAGACTTAATTTGTCCCCCAGGCTGAGGTGAAGCGCACGCCATATTTCAAAACACAACCCAAAGGCACCCGAGCAGTAGCACAAAAAAACATCTTTTCTCTGCAGAGAAATAGTAGACTGGTGCAATTTCACTTAAAATTTAGGTTTCAAAAGGTAATGCAGTGACATCCCATATATGGCATATGACATATGAGCCCCCCCCCCCCCGCAAAGAAATGTTCCTCACAAAGATTTAGAGAATACCCATGGGAAGGGTTGGGGAGACACAAAATGAAAAAGTGAAAAATTTCTGAAGATCTGAAACCAAGATCCTTAAAGCAAAAGTAACATGTTGGGAGCTGAATCCCCAACAGCAGTGCTGCCCAAACTTGGTCCTGCGGGAGTCCTGTGTATGCTGATTTTATACCCAACCACAATTGCCAGTCCAAGGATTTGAACAAGCTGTTAATTTTTCTTAATTAGGTGCTTTTGTTGTTTTGAGGGATTATTTGCCCTCGTAAGCCACATTATGTGAGAAATAGCTGTGCAGAATAAAAACCATGCCAATAAGAATAAAACTCCCATGTTCACGTTGTAATAATTGTAGGTAACAAAATGTTTTAAATTTGAATCAAATTAAAGACCGAGGTGAATCAAAGGGCTCTTACTTAGCTTGTTGAACACAAGTTCTGTCATGATGTTTTCCGTAAACGTACTTGCACAATACGGGTTTGGCTCGTTGTCATTTGCTTTGTTTTTGAATTCTTCATCGTCTACCTAATGGTTAGTTTTTGTGGCCGTTGTGTCCACATTTTCACCAATGAAAAGCCTATTGATTCACCTAATTTTTTATTTGATCAGTTAAGAAATGTTGTTACCTCTTTTTATGTAATTGTTTGCTATATAGTACAATTAGTACAACGTGAACATGGGACTTATTCTTCATGGCATGCACAGCTATTTTGGACATAATGTGGTTTAAGAGAGTAAATAATCCCTCAAAACCTGAAATTAAGAAAAAATAACAGCTTGTTAAAATTCTGGGTCTGCAATTGTGGTTGGAACGAAAACCAGCATAGACAGGGGTCCTTCAGGGCTGCGTTTGGGCACCCCTGCTCGACAGGATAACAACCTCGTCTGGCAACATGCCACAAATTATTTTCCGGACATTTTTTTCCTCTAAAGACTTATTCATACAAAATGCTTGCTAGGCATGACTATAGCATAAAACATGAGTACAAAGGGATTTTTAGGGTTACGGTCTCTTTCTTCTTTGAAACGGACCATTTCCAGGTCACAGGTCAACTGAGAAAACAAAATGAACAGCATTTTTAAATCGTTGCACCTGAAAGCACAAAGGTGAACCCTAGAGCAAAATCTGAACGGGTCAGGCAACAAAATGTCCCATTTCTGGTTAGGTAATCAGGAAATGACCTATATCCAAGAGTACTGAAAGAATGAGATTATAAACTGCTAGAGATTGGAAAAAAGATTTGCCAACAACCAGAGAAATACTGTTAGTCTAACATGCACTTCATGTAAAATTATATAATCTATCATTGGGTCAAGGTGCTTAAAACCACGTCTTTCTTTAAAAAAAAAAAAAATATATATATATATATATATATATATATATATACACATTTTTTATTTTTTTTGCAAAGGTGTGAATGCACTGGACGGCTAATTCACTTGACAACAATTACAGGCAGTCACAAAATTCAACTCACTACAGTTCATAAATGTTTCCATTATATCCATAGCATGATATTCAGATAAAGAATACTATACAGGCAGGCTTGTTTACCCATCATGCTCAGTGCCGAATGAATGGCGCTTCAAGGTAAAACACTGTCTGGACGACTGGGGGGGAGAGCACGCACGCATCTGACTGATGTGCCATCAACGGCGTTTTTCAAAAACAGAAGCTGACAGAATGCTGAGAAATGGGCTCCAACTAGGACTCGGTTGCGGAGGAAAAACGCGCCTTTCGAACAGCGAGGAGAGGAATGCCGAAGCACTTAACACCAAACAAAACCAGGGGTGGGGGGGGGGGGTATGGGCGTGAGTGAGAGGCGAGCAGGAAGAGGCGATGAGTCACCCTGGTTCGGCTGTCTGGAGCGCACACGGCTTCTGGAAGTGAACAATGTAACATTAGCGGGAGTGTCCCCTTACAGTCGCCGAGAATCGAGTACAGCCGTGACGACAGACACGCATTCACTCACACCTGCTTACGTTGCAAAAACATCTTTTTTTTTTTTTTTTTTAAACAAAGAAGAAGAAAGAGTTGTCAGTATAGTCAACTTTTAAGTAGAGCAGGCCTACCGAGGCCAACCTTAAACAATACATTTTATAATGTCACACATATTTATGGAATGGATGGACTAAACAAAATCAGAGAAGGCATTAGGGAGGGATTTAATCCTACACCCCATTGCAGGTTTTCTGTACCTCCGGTATTCAAGCCAAAAATTTAACTGCCAGCCATTCGAAAAACGACAAAGCCAATAGCTTTAGCAAGTTTGTATTTTAGGTGGCCGAAGTTCCCCTAAATGTGCATATTTTGCTTAAATATAGTACACACTATGATCGTCGCTTATATTATAGCACAGTTACGAGAATTCTGGTGAAAATTATGCATTTGAATGCCAAAAACAAACCTTAGTGTAGCCTCAAACCTTGGACTTATAAAAGAATATTACTCTTGCAAATGTCTGAGGGGGCTGCGAGTGGGAATCATATATGGCCTCTTCCAACGCGCCTGTTCACTACCAGGAGGTGCCAACCACCAATGAGATGGTGTCGTCGCCAATGACATGTGCGCCAACGAGGAACAGCTGTGTTGCGTTAGCCGCTTCCTGTAAGCAGCCATGGACACGTCCTCACAGATAATCGAGTCCAGAGTCGTGAAGTCCAAACTCCCCTGATCCTGCAGCGGTCTTCCACATAATGCGTCAGGTTCACCCGCATGCACTTTTTATTAATCATAATATGTTCACCGGGCTTTTATAATCCAGCAGTTTTGTAACATCAGTAGTAGCCCTTGATTGGTTAAGGACTAATAATAATGATAATAATAATAACAATAATCAATTTTATTGACAGTTAGCATGTTCTCCCTGTGTTAGCGTGGGTTTCCTCCCGCAAACCAAAGACATGAAGGTTAGGTTAACTGGAGACACTGAATGGGTCATAGGTGAGAGTGTGTGTACACGTTCACCCTGCAATGGCATTGTTCCCGTCCTGTCCAATAGGCTCCAGCCCCGCCACAACCCTGTACTGGACAAGTGGGTGTAGACAACAGATGAATGGGTGGATTTTATTTAAATCCCCAAAGTGTTACAGAGAAAGTAGGAGACAAGTCGAGACTGAATTCACTCGCTCAACAATTTTCCCACAGGATGTAACCCATTTCCAAGCCCTCAGAAGCAAACACTACAGGGTGATCGATTTCTTTCCATGGCCCACAGACCGGTGGAAAAGCATGACGAGAGAGGTGGGGTGGAATTACACTCTTCTAGCGTCCCTATCTGCTGCGTCTCCATAAGCCTCCGAAAGCACTGACCCTGGATCTGTCTCTGTCTCACCCACCAACCAGACCACTACAGTTACCCCGAGGCATCAGTTCCACTACGGAATTCAGTCCTTGGCATACATCGGTAACGCGAGTGTGCCTGGAACGGCTTTGATTCTGGCGGTGAGCTGCAATACGTCAACACATCCAAGAATAAAAACGGAAGCAAGCCGTGCTTTAAAAAAAAAAAGAGAAAGAGAAGTAAGAAAAAAAATAATCTCTCAACATGCTTCTGGAGACGGCTTTGGCAGGCGGACTCACCCACACTGCCCTCCCTGACAGAAGGACTCTCACGTTCTATCCCTGCATGCCTTGCTGATCCCAGTCGGGTTCGCCTTTACACATCCGATTCTGCAACCCCTACCCAGTCTTAATGAGCTGGGCAGAGTAGGGTCATCCAGTGCATGACTCAATCCCAGAAACCTGGGCTGGCTGCCATTCCCTGTTTAAGGGGATTTCATATAGGGTCCAGTTTGAGCTTCAATACACCACCACTAGGGCTGGGCATCAAACTTCTTTTCAGCACCGACCGAAACATGTTCGTAGCACCAGGTACCTAAAACTGTCCAAGCATTCAGCGCCAATTTTCGGTACTTTTGCGTAAATAATTTATAAAATGATCAGTTAATTACCAAATTTTTAACCCCCTCCAGGGGGGCTTTCACACCCTTTTTATTGTTTTTATTCTTTGATCGGATATTGCTTGATAATCATAAATTGTTCTTTTTTTTTTTATACAGCCATTGACAACATTAAACACTGAAACATTTCAGATGTTCAGGCTTATTTTGTTAAATGAAGAGATTTTTGGATATTGTAGAAAAATGTGTTTAAACACAGAAAAGAAAGGTATCGGAAAAAGTATTGTTTTGTTATCTGCGTTGAATCCCGAGAAAATCCCCCAAAATTTAAAATACCACCAGCCAAACCCCCCTCGCCCCTCCACCATCACAGTCACGCACGCGCGCGCACACACACACACACACACACACACACACACACACACACACACACACACACACACACACACACACACACACACACACACACACACAGGGGACAGGATGTACTTCCACCTTACACAATGGGGCAGAGAATGGCATGGCCAGTCAAGTGAGTGCTCTTGAGATAAGAGGCACAATTATGGGAGACAGAGCAGACCACAGTTACTGAGTAGGGCAGGAAGTGAGAGGCCTGCTGTATACCACATGACACAGTGAGAGAGGGGGGGGTTCATTCCAATCGCTTATTTTATCCGTCCTCTTCTCCTCTGTCCTCGCCTGAAATCCATCGAGGTTCGCCATCTTTAAGGACATTCCAAACCGCTAAATGCTCCGCAGAGGAGCGGGGAATGAGGAGGCTCCCGGAGGATGCTTCAGTGAGGAAGCACAAGCGTAGCCTTTGCGGTAGCCTTTTCTCTGAACATGTGATGTGTATAAATGATCCATCACTCTCCACATCTGCCACGTCATAGGCACATCCCTCGTACACAAATGCAATTTTGCCCTTCCCTTCCCTTTATTATAAAGCATAATGACACTCATTCTTTATAACTAACAAAAGTCATGTTTATTCATGAACAAATAATCTACAGAGCATTATAGTTAAGCACGTGAGCATAATATGACGCTCACGCTTGATTGAGAAAGGTCGTTACATTTGCCTAATGCATGTTGCCTCGATTCCTCTGTCCTCGTATCTGACCCTTGCATCCTCTCCTCGCATCCTCCATTGGGCGGAGCCAAGAAGCGAGATAAGGACGCGGAGGAAAGGATGTGAAAATAAGCGATTGGAATGAACCCCAGGCCTCAAGCATGGCACAGCTGAACAGAATATTGAGCAGACCTCTGAGACACGCACGTACGCACGCACGCGAGAGCACACGCACACCTGAGGCTCCTTCCCCCCCAGCCATCCCCATTCCCTCTTAGCCCATCTTACACAACTCAACAAGCCCCCGGGTTTTCCCAAGTCTTACGTAAAGAAACCATCCATTCATGTCATGGCATGAGTCGCTCTCGAGTGTCATGTGGCTGCAAACAGAGGGTGTGCGAAAATATATCATGGGTGTGTGACGGTATGCGAGGGAGAGAAAGGGGTGTGTAGTTTACTGTGCAATCCGTGTGCAAGTGTGCGAGTGGGAGAGAGAGAAGGAGAGGGGTATGGATGATATGCGTGCGTTACCTCTACTGCACAAACATGTATCTGTGCAACACAGACGTATGCGTGACGTGGGACTACATGCGTGTACTGGCGTTCCAAGCATGAGTGAGCGTGCTGCAAGACTCTGAGTGCATGTGTGTCTCTCCATCAGGCCAGTAGAATAACCAGTCTCTCAGCACTGCTGGCGGCATTGTAGTATAATTTGAGGGAACTAGGCCTGTAACTACAAGGTTGTGGGTTTGAGTCCCAGCCAGGAACATGCTGCCGGCTCCTTGAGCAAGATACCGAGCTGCTTCAGTCAATATCCAGCTGTGCAAACGGATTGTAGGAAAAAACGTAATCGCCGCAAGAGCGTCTGCTAAATGGCGAAATGCAATGCTGGGCCCCCTGGGGCAGCCTAACGTCAGCACCGCTAAAGCCTGAAAGAATGCAAACCATGTGAGCGGCGGTAGACTGACTGCAGGCACCGTGGGCAAGAATGGGGGCCTGTGTGCTGTGCTGTGTACACACATTCACAAAGCTATGCTAACCTATGCACACACTGCAGGCTAATGCTGTGGTCTACACACATACACAAAGCTATGTTAACCTTTGCGCTTACAGCAGGTTAGCGCTGTGCACACACATTCACAAAGCTATGCTAACCTATACACTCACAGCAGGTTAGTGCTGTGCATATACATACACAAAGCTATGCTAACCATTGCGCTTACAGCAGGTTAGCGCTGTGCACACATTCACAAAGCTATGCTAACCTATACACTCACAGCTGGCTAATGCTGTGCGGTATACACATACACAAAACTATGCTCACCTTTGCACTCACAGCAGGTTAGCGCTGTGCACACACATTCACAAAGCTATGCTAACCTTTGTGCTTACAGCAGGTTAGCGCTGTGCACACACATTCACAAAGCTATGCTAACCTTTGCGCTTCCAGCAGGTTAGCGCTGTGCATACATCTCTGTGAAAGTAACGCCCACACCATTTCGCATGCCTGCATTTCCCATGTGGTCCATCACAGCCACCTAAAGGCTGCTGTTGGTTTGAGCGCCTGCAGGTCAATGCTCAAAGCTCTCTTCTTAGATCGAGAACAAGACTGGTGAGAAGGTTGGCTGGCCTTGCACAAAATAATAATATGCAAAAGGTTAGGTCTTTGTGGGCGTTGAGATTCTACAATCAAGCTTCTTTGATCTACAACACAATGCAAACCAATAATATATCATTTCATCTGACGCATTATGACTGATCTCTTCTGCTCAGCCTAGATTCTGTAGTTTACGGAGGAGAACTACTCTAGTTATTGGTTAATACAAGGCAGTTGTTGACAAAACATGGGAACACCTTCCCCACTAGCATGTTTTTCCAACAGGGTAGGCAAAAAGGGTGGTGGTATTGCAACCTTCCTGTAAACAAATGAATATAGGCGATTTCTCAACTTTTGAACACCTTGCTGTGATTTTAAAATGAAACATATCTGTTCTGCTCATCATTATCGATCAGCCACCAAGATGTAACTCAGGGTTTATAGATGAGTTTGCTGAACTGCTGTCTAAAGTGTCCACTGATTTTGATCGTGTGATTATATCTGGGCACTTTAACATCCACATTGATAATCCCACTGATGTTAAAGCCAATTAGTTTTTAAGTCTCTTAAGCTTTTGATTTTACCCAACGTGTCTCTGGGCTCGAGCAAACATGGCCATACATTAGATTTGGTCATCACTTATGGTCTTGATATCAATGTCAGCTCTGTTCTTGAGGTAGCCATCTCTGATCATTATTGTGTTCTTTTTGATATGGGCTTAATTATTGATAGTCAACACAGATAAGGTGATAAAAAAAGGTTTCTAAATGCCAGTTCAGCTAAAGTGTTCATGAATCTTTTGTCTAGGTCACCAATTGGCCCACCCACTTATTCCTTCTCCTGTGATGTTTTACTAGATTGTTTTAACTCTAAGATTTTTATTTATGTATTTTTTAAAAGTATTGACAGTGTTGCTCCAATGAAAACCAAGATTCGTTCTGGTAAACGAAAAGCTCCATGGAGAAATGGAAATTAATATAAGTCAGCTTAAAAGGGACTGCCGTAAAGCAGAGAGAAAATGGAGAAAAACAAAGCTTCAAGTGCACTTTGATATCTATTCATAGGTATAATAGCAAATTGAAGTATGCCAGACAAATATTTTTCTGACATTATTAACCACAAAAATAATTTAAAAAAAACTTTTTTCTACCAGTGATAGTCTGATAAATCCCCCCCTACATCTTGTGAACTTCTTTCTACTGCCAAGTGTAATGAAATTGCTGCATGCTTTAATGACAAGATTCCAGACATTAGAGTAAACATCTCTATAACAACACTAACGAATGTTGAGTTCCCATCAGCATTGTGTGGGGGTACTTCTGATAGCCATATGACACATTTTGCCATGGTTGACTCAAAAATGATTAGTGACGTTTTATCCATTTTGAAGTCTTCAACCTGTCCCCTTGATCCTATTCCCACTACCTTTTTTAAAACAATTTTTTACTGCCTCTAAGGATTTGCTCACCATAGTAAATTTCTCTTTACAAACTGGTACTTTTCCTTGCTCAAAACCACCATTGTTATGCCATTATTAAAAGAAAGTAATCTTGATTCTTCTTGGTAATTATAGACACATTTCCAATCTCCCTTTTCTTGAAAAAATACTTTAAAAAGTGGCGTTCCAGCAATTAAATAACTTTTTGAACACGCACTGTATTTGAGAAATCTGTTGGATCCGAGTGCAGCTGAGTGACAGACTTGAGTCTCTCGGGCCTGGTTCTAAACAGGTTTAGGTCATATCTGACTGGGAGAAGTTTTTATGTTGTCCTGTGGCAATCATATGTCAAACCAATTTGAAATATCATGTGGGGTCCCCCAGGGGTCCATTCTTGGGCCTTTATAGTTTCATTTCTATATGCTTCCTCTAGGAAATGTTATTAGGAAGCATAACATATATTTTAACAAGTACGCTCATGATACTCAACTGTATATATGTTTTTATCACTCGATGACTTTGGTCCTCGGAGTTCTTTAAATCCATTGTCTGGAAGATATAAGTTTATAGATGACCCACAGCTTTTTAAAACGAGAGATAAATTTGACATTTTAGTCCTTGGTGCAAAGGCTCAGAGAGTAAAACTCTGCAGCTATCTAGACTGTTTGTCCCTTAATAGCAAGGTGCAAGCAAGAAACTTAAGAGTAATTGTAGACTCTGACCTTAACTTTGTGGCTCATAAGAAATGTGACGAAGGTAGCCTTCTATCATTTAAAAAACATTGCTAAAGTGTGGAACTTCATTTCACAGGCCAATGCAGAGAAACTTGTGCATGCATTTATTTCAAGCAGACAAGATTATTGTAATGCCCTTTTCTCAAGTCTTTCAAAGAAAATGATTGGTCATCTGCAGCCAATTCAAAATGCAGCAGCATGAGTTTTAACAAAAGCAAGAAAGAATTAACATATTAAACCTGTCCTAAAGTCATTACACTGGCTACCTGTTAGGTCCAGAATTGATTTTAAAATAATTGTATTGGTTTACAAATCTCTTAATGGCCTAGCACCACAGTACATACATGATATGCTCTTGGATTATGAGCCTATTAGATCCCTTAGATCATCCGGCACAGGTCTTTGAGAACCAAAACTGTAGGGCAAGCAGCTTTTACGCACCCTGTCTTTGGAGTAGCCTGCCAGTTGACCTTAGAAATACGGAATCAGTACAGAGTTTTAAGAAAAAACTGAAAACATGTCTTTTCAGTGCAGCTTTTGATTAAGAAAATGTTTTATTGTTTTACTTTGATTTTATGGTACTTATGTATCTTTGCTGTATGGTTTGTGTATAACTGCTTGTGTAAAGCACATAGTTGCTTTTTGCCCGAAATGTGCTCGATAAACAAAATTTGATTGATTGAAATCAATGAGGACTGGACAGCTGCAGTCTGCTCAAACAGACAGCTTTTAATCTCCAACAATCAATAAGTTGTACACAGTCCACTTTACTGGACACATTGGGGACAGTGAAAAAATCACTGGACTGGTCTTGGCAATGAATGCAAACCCTGTAACTCCTATGGGACTGAAGTAACAAGCCTGGCGTTTTAACGGCATAAAGAAGATCGGGTTACGCCAGAATCCCTTCTGAGCAAATTCACCAATATCTAGAAAGGCACACGGATCATATGTCCCACTTCAAAATAAAGCTATATATTAAATCTATATTTTTTCTTGTCTTAAGTAATGTAACCTGCGGTGCCAATCACAAAATTAAGATTACCCAGTGATAATATACTTTTATATTCAGAGTACAGTGATAGGTATGGTTGATTAAGCATGCTGCTTGTTGTGTGCAAGAACAACAGAATAATTAATAAGCAATAACAAGAAGAAATAATTGTGACACATGGACACAGCTTCCCGAATTCATGAGTCAACCGCACTGGTTTTAGGAAGATAAAATATTAACCATAAGCAGATGTCCATAAATGAGTTCTCTGCCTGTGTGTTATGGAGAGTGGAATACGAAGAGATCAAAAGAGCATGGCAAATCAGGTGATCTCATATGGAGCACACTTTGCGGGACTCTCCCTGGTCCATTGCTGACAGGCTGTGATTGGCCGACGCATCAGACCGCACAACCAACAGAACAGGGTATACCCCCCGCCCATCATGAATACTAATTCAACACCGTCTCCTAGTGAAAGTGGCTGAAAAATAGACAATTAATTCCTTTCAATTAATTTAGTGTGTTGACGTGCTAAAGAATCCACAGCGCTTGTTCTCAAAGTCTTGATTGGCTGCTGATTGAAAGGAAACAACAAATGCCTGCGGAGACGGCAGCCCTCCAGGGCTAACAAGATGCATCGTCTGAAAACCCATTAAGGAGGATGACCAAGGAGAATACTGTAGCAACGGACATTCTGTACTGAAATACATTACAGGTAACGGGCAACGCCCGTTCCAACAGGAGCCTCCATTACGAAGCAGAAACGACAGGCGTAGCCTATAAACTACGTGGTACCAATTTCCAAAAATGGTAAAACAATGCAATATATTTAAATCATATGACAGCGATATGAGAGCATAAACATCAACACAATGTTGTGAACACGTAGAGCTTAGTACCACTGAATATCACGACTGGCTGTTGGCTAAGAGACAGAGACTGAATGAGGACGGAAATATTGAGTGTCGCTCTTCCATCTGAGTTTTCATGGAACACAAGCCACATGACTTCCTTAAAGTCTATTTCAGTCGCCACAACACTGGCAGTATCTATCCGAAAGGAGAAGCACATGTGGTAGATTTCAGGAAACCCCCTGCTGGGGCAAGTTGAACTGGTAAAACAAAAACAAAAAGTTAAATACGTAGTGAGACTCGATATGAATGGTAAGGTTTATCGGTCGTTCTTGTATCGATAACCTGGTAAGCTAGCTACCCAATGGTTTCTTTATTTTGTCTGGTTCATTCATTGACTTCAACTCACACAGCTTTTGTGACCGATTTCACAGTTGTACTGCGAATTTTCCTAAAACGTGAATAAGTTAGACAAATTACCACACCTGGCAAGAACAGTAGGTGTGGTTGGTAAGTGTGCTAACCTCGTTACTTGCAGAAATCTGATGTATGAATGGAAATGGTTAAAATTGATAGATTACGAGCACATTTCCTTGACTCAGTTCAACGTACTTCCCTTACCGTCCGTTACATTGTCTAACGTTAAATTAGTCAAGTCTTCCGAGCAATACTCGCGTCAACCCGGCTAGCAGTGATAGGCGACCCAGAGCAGGATAACTAACGTTAGCAAAGTAGCTAACGTAAGATTAGCTCGTTTCCTCCCACTGCTCAATGACAGCAATCGCTACACGCACTTAATCAGAGAGCAGTACGTTACCAACACTGTAGACTAGCTCGCTTTTTCACTCAGCCAAAATAAAATGAAATTAAAAACAGATGCGCTACTGATGATCTTTTTAACCAAACAGCGTAGCTATTCATTTTGCCAACCAGCTGGCAACACAAACCTAAGGCTGATGTGTAACGTTATAGACTCGGAACCATATTTTCACTTGTTGCATTATAGCGAGCTATAGATATCGACATTGCGAAATATGTTTAGCTAGCATGCTAGCCACACGGGGTTCCCGGCACAATCGTACCTTTCGCTTCACAGTCGGCGCAATATTTGTTGTTCTCTTCTCAGCCTGCAGTGCTTTGGACAGGAGTCGGCGCAATATTTGTTGTCTCTTTTCCCTTTTTGGACGGATGCCTGGTGCTGTCATTGAAACGTTTCTTAAAAACGGTGCCTATGTAAGAGGTATTCAAAGCAATAGCATTCCCCGGGGCACCGTAACTACAGCCAGATACAGCGCTAAATATGGCAGAGATCGGGACGCACCCGGAACCGGAACAGTCTCACCGCTGGTAAGTTACTCACAAACCTGCTTGGTAATGTAATGTAGCTAAATAACTACACAAACTGGCTGCTAGCTATTTGCGCGTTTTATAAAGAAGTTAGCCTAAACAAACTTGGATAGCATCATGAGCAGTTTCTTTCCACAAATAACCCGTCGTTTGCATTTATTTTTAAACGACTCAAATGCATTTACATTGATAAGGTATGCTTGGCTACACGTAATATTACGCGATCACTGGTGACGAAGGCAAGCAGGCACACCTTGCGGCGAAATTAAAAGCTTTACATTTTTGCACAATATTGTGACCGTGTTTTGAACGCGACGCAAATAGATTTTATATTAACAGTAACTACAATTGTAAGATTGACACACATCAGTTTTTATTAATGTAAAGGGAATATCAACTTTTGTTAAAATACTTAAGCACAGGTCAATGGTAGCTAATCAGTTTACACATTTAATTTAATGTGTGAATACATTTTTTAATTCAAATAAAAAATAATTTCACTGATACTTATCACCTCTTCTCATCCATATTTTCCCCACTTGCTTTTTAAAAAAAATAAGTTTTTAAAGGAGGTATACACAGGTATAGAAAAAACACGGTTGGATTTCCATGTTCATTGAATAACAGTTCGATTGCACATGGAACACTCAATATTTTGATATACTTTTTAAAACATATTTTATATGCAAGTATATTTATTATTACTACTATGAAAGGATTATTGCAAGCTTAGTATAAATACAAAACCTTTATACCGTTTCTGACATCTAATAACTTCCTAGTGAAAATATCAAAATGTTTTAATTGAGTAATGCTCAATAAATAATCCAATGAGTGCAAATGTATTCATACAAATAATTTCACCAGATAATTAAAAAAGTTGTCAGCTAGCAAGCATATAAAAGTATGTTCTGTGCCTGATAATGAATTTGATAGTTTACATAAAACCAAACAACCTTGTTTAATGGGTATACAGCACTACCAAAAATCCTCCACATTTACTGAAATGAGCCACGCTCAATAAACATTGCTTTTATAGACGGAAAAAATAAATAAAAAACCCAGAAAATTTAAGTCACTGCTATATTTATGAATTAAGGCTATACAAAATAAATACATATTAAACAAGTAAACCTGTTGATTAGCATTTCCAAATTCAGATGAGTAGAGATATTACTTTAATCATTTTGGTGAACAATCTTTCCCCCCCTTTTAACAATCTCAAATTTAGCCCTTGAGGTCACCAAACACCCACCATAAAAGCCCTGTACCTGAAGTGTGCGCAATCCTTCCATGCACTCACCTGCAAGTTGGGGTCATTTCTGTTCAGAAGTTTTAAACCCCCCCCCCCCAATCCTCAATTTGAAATGCCCAATCGCATACACACATCAGCACTCATTGCTGTAACTATAGATTCTATTGTGGAGAGCAGACAAGCATGTGCACTCCACTGACACACGCAATCCTAAGCCCCACCTCATCAAACCACAGTTCAGCCTCACAGACTGGAGGAAGATACTTCCTGCTCAACAGGCGGACTTGCTGGCACCCGATTGGTTGTTTTGGGGGGGGGGGGTTTGGGGTGAAAATAGCACCAACTGTTGGAGAGGTGCGTCTCCCACTGATAAAAACCACTAGGGGCGGCCTCCTACTGGAACCTAGCATGTCATCGGGAGAAACTAATGCAGCGGTAACCCGCTGATCCCTGGTCATCTTAAACACCAACTTGAGTTTGGCAGCTAAACTCCTAGTCATGGTCAGCTTTCGACAGCCCTGCTTTAAGCCTGTACATATCGGGCTCAGCCTGTGCTCATGCAGAGTGACTTGAGCAACCAAACCACCTGGGAGCCAAGTGGCTACTTTTCAAGGGGCATGGTTTTCAACAAAAGCCCCCCTTTATGAATCGGCATATACATGCACTAAACTCATCTTGAAATGTAAGATGGAGAAAATTCATTCGTATTCAAGAGCTCACAGCATATTTTCTATATACAGAGACGTTGTTTCAACCAACTAAAGAAAAGCTTCGAGTCGAATTTTAAAGCAGTCTTCTGGGTGTCTTGATGCAAGTCCATACCGAAGCAGCATCTCTGTGTATGGCGGCCAAAACGTCTCATTGATCTCGACGTAGGGCTCGTGCGGGGTCTCCACTAATTTATTCATTAGAATCTGTAACAAAAACATGGAAAACAGTCATGTGAATAACTGGTTGAATAGCATGCAATGATAAAAAAGATGTAAAATGAACCTCCCCTTCACAATATACAAGCCATTGGGCATTGACACACAAAAGCCAGAGTGCCCAGTGCATTATGGTAATGCCACCCATTAACGGAATGCAAGTTGCCACAACACGCAAATAAGGTGTCATTTATTCACCTACTTGCATGCAGAGATTTTGATTTCTGACTGGCCAAGGAATCACCAGACCTATAGTAAGCAAAATCCTAAGAGAAAGATTCTACTCCAACAAATACATTCACACAAATGCATGTGGATACATGCACATGCACACAGCTTACCTCAAGCATTTCATGCAGTGAGATTAGATCCTCTCTTGGTTCTGGGAGGATATTCTTTATACATTAAAAAAAAAAAAAAAAAAGTTTAATTAAAAGCCCCTTAAACGCATTTGTAAAACAGGCTCTTCCAAAATGCTTTCTCCAGATGGTTAAAAATGTTCTCCTTCCCAGTGGAGCCCAAAACAAAACTCACCTTCCTTTTCTTGTTAGCATTTCCTTCCTGTTGAGGAAGTGGAAAGTGTTCCGCCAGTATGTCACTGAGCGTTTCCAGTAGGTTGTCATGGTAATCTTTCAGCCTCTGGATTTTTTTCTTCATGTCATGCAAAACACTAAAAACAGCTGTGTTTTAATTACATGCTAAGGAATAATGATGGTAGTCTGCCCTTCAAGAGGGCTTTGGTTTGTCCAAATACTGACAGTGGTTCTGTGACTTACTGTCCATGTGCAAATATGCTTGATGACCTTTAGAAATACAAAGAGGGCTTCATTTTACACTGCCAGCCATCCATCACACACTAAGCATCCATCACCAAGACACATACCCCTTTTCAGATAATCGATCGCTTTCCTCTTGCATGGCAGTGACTCGCTCCGTGGCAGCCTTCAAAACCTCCTTCTTCTCTTCTAACCACTCCTGCTCACTGAGAAAAGCAATCAAACATTACGACACACAAATCTAGACGGTTTGGTTCTTTGAAATGTTTGAGTGTCAGACTAATAAAGGATGACAGAACTTTACATTTATAATAACGGCAGCGGTTATTAAAATAAAAATTCTTTATTATCTCAATTCGGATTCCTTTTCAAAGGTACATTTTGTTAAAATTGTGAAAACCTTTTTAAAATGTCCTTGAGTTTGTCTCGTTTTGCCTGTGAACAGGACAGAACCATTTCAAGTTGCTTGTTCAGTCGTGGCAACTGCAAAAAGAGAAATTATAATAAATGAGGAAACAAATTATTGATACCCTTCTGCTAGCATTAAAAATAAAAGCTTATGACCAACACACAAAACCAATTAATATTCACATACCTCCTGCTTTCCAACAGCAAGCAAAACTTCAGGATTTGAAGACAGCACTGAGGGAAAACAAAAACCAGTACGTCATATCATAATTATGTGATTGCAGTTCGTAAACAGATATCATCATTTTGTACTTTTATGTTTTCGAGAGTTAGGATTATTGATTATTTATATACCATCATGCAAGTAACTGCTTGTAACCGAAAGGTTGCAGGTTTGATTCCCAGGTGCTGTGGTACCCTTGGGCAAGGTAATTAACCTGAATTGCTTCATTACTAAATCACTCTGGATAAGAGTTATGTAATATACTGAGATGCATTAGGGGTGACTCAACGATATCCATCCAATTAAATTATTAGCAGTTATCTATTTATTTAAGGACACTTACATTTTGGTTGTATTTCTTGCCACTGCTTAAGTTCTGCTGCAAGAGCCTTCACTCGACTTGCAGGCTACAGAACACAAGGGGAAAAAAGTCAAATGATTAATTTACTCAGCAGCCATACCACCATGCACTCCGCTCCTGCTGAATAGCTGAAGCTAAGCAGGTGTGGGCTTGGTTGTTACTTGGATGTGAGACTTCCTGGGAAAACAAAGTTGCTGCTGGAAGTCGTGCTAGTGGGCTCGTAGGGATGATCATCCCTCAGGTAAAATAAACCCCAATGCCCCAGTGCAGTGATGGGGACTCTGCTGTTGGAGACGCCGTCGTTCGGATGAGACGTTAAACCAAGGTGGTCACTGTGGTCATTAAAGATCCCCCTCTTTGCAAAGAGTACGGGGTTCCCCGGTGTCCTGGCTAAATTCCCAACATGCCACCTAATCATCCCCCAGTTTAATTGGCTAAAAATTGTGCTCTCCCTCTCCACCTCAGCTGATGTGTGGTGAGAGTTCTGGTGCAAAATGGCTGCTGTGCATCACCCAGGTTGGTGCCACACATTGGTGGTGGTTGAGGTGAGTTTCCCCGTCATCACTGTAAGTGTCCTTGAGTTTCTTGAAAGGTGCATGTAAATTAAATGTAAAACAAAAATAATGGGACAAACCATTCATCCCAGCACTGGGTTGTTTTTAGGCCATAGGATGTATTTAGCTGACATCAATGCATTAACAACAGTAAACAAGGTGTGTAGGGCACATTTATGCACTAACCTGGTCGCCTGGGTTCTGAAGAGACTCGGTTTCTGCTAAAGCGATTTCATTTTGAAGCTGCAGAAAAAACAAACTGTAACTACGACCGAATAATTGAATACAAGTAATTTCTTGGGATAGGAAGCACGATTATAAGCGTTGAAGCCATTCTGTATCACCTGTTGAAGCAGAGCGAACTGCTCCTCACACTCATCCAGAAGCTCAGCGCGCGCAGCCTCTGGGAACTCCCGACTGGCTCGTGCATCCGGAGGCAGATTAGCCTGGTACTCCGACATCTGCTTGGCTAAAGCCTTAGCCTTGTACCAAAGTAATATGTAATTAATAAAAGCCATTATAATCACGTTGATAATGGTCGATTAACTTTTACTAGAGACCTAAATTAAAATATATAATACAGTTTAAAGAAACTAGCCACCTAAATACCTCTGATAGCAAGCTAGTAAACGATAACGTATATGAGATTCTTTCGGGGGGAAAAGACGCCAATTAACGTTAGCTCGCCTATACGTTAACGTTACTTACATTCTCCAGAACTTCGTCTGCATCCTGAAAGACAGATGGGAAACACAAAGTTTTGTTTAACGACAATTAATGTTTAAGTTACTGAGCTGTATTCACTTCTTTACATTACAAAGCTTTAAACAAGCTAAACTTAACGTTAGATAGGCTAGACACCATACCATATTTTGCCAACAAGATAGCTCTGGGCTAACGTTAGCTAACTCATTTTAAGAAGCGAAACATGCATCTTTATCTTTTTTACGATAAACAAACACTGGTATTAAAAAGTAGTCGGAGTCTCGGTTGTTTACAGTTCGTTCTCTTACCATGTCTAAAGACACTGCGATAACAGTCCACAACAAAGCTTGCTTCTACAGCTAAAAATGCCGCCAGTTATTCATTGACGTGACGTAGGCAGGAAGCGGAAATAGAATTAATCACATTGGAGAAGTTGACGTCGCATGCTCTGATTGGCACACATGAAACACCCCAAAAGTTCAGTGTGTGATCCCAGGTGTGATCATGGAAAAGGTGAAGAATACATGTAAGCATATTTGAACCCTCTTATTTTGTTATATTCAGGCATTGTATATACGATGTCGTTTAGGAAAAAAAATAAAATTAGTGAACATTGATTTCAGTTGGCTCATAGACACATCTTTTGGTTTGTCAATAAATTCATATTTTTTTCTTAAACAATGTCGCGACGTTTAGCCAAGAGAATATGCTGAAAATGAATTGTAATTAATATTTTACAAAAAACCAGGAACACAACTGTTAAGCAAGGCCAATGTCGCCACCTAGTGGACACATGGTATGATTGTATGTAGAAGATTGCACGAATAAAGGTTACGGTGGAATGGTTTTACGTCTGTTGTGACCTATTTTTATACAGTCTATGGTTGTGACCAATGTTTTGGTGTGTGTGTGTGTGCGTGTGTGTTGTGTGAACTGTATATCACATTTTAAAATAACAAAATAACATATTGTAACATAACATGTGCTGCCTTTGAAGTAAAAATGCCAAACAATACCAAAAATGATTGATTCTAAGATGGATAAAATGCCAAATCCTGTCATCATGTTTACAATGAAAGAATGAATTGGGAAATAATAATCCAAAATGGTTCAGCAATAGCATCTGATAAATGTGCTAATATGTGAATCCTTATGTTTGTTATCTGAGAATGATTTCTCCACAATACATTATCTGTGGCTCTTAGGTATTACAATAATAACTATTTTCTTTATCATCCTGTCTTCACTGCAGAATGCATATATTACTCTATTGCTATTCCTGTATGTTACCAAAAATGGTGAACATTATCCCAAACTTACATGACCACCCTTCCATAACAATTCTCATTTTCAGCAGTTGTCGATACATGTTACATTCTTACTCAATCCAAAAACTTTGGGAGAACGTTTCCTACCTCTCTATACCACACACAGGCTGTTAACAGGAGCTCTGCCTTGAAGTGTTTTTTGTTCTCACTTTTCTGGCTATACCGCTCACTCTCCTCACTTTTTTGTCTTTCCTGGTTCATGATTTCATGCGTCCTGCAGGCAGAGCAGGAAACTGCTTTCCCGACTCAGTGCGCTGTTTGTGGATTCATTTGAATGGGAATGAGCCCAGCATTTCAGTGCCTATGCACAGTTTCAGTGTTTTTGTAAGGAAAACCAGGAGTGAGGGGGTGTATTTCTGCTGTTGTTCATTTGTTTGTTCTAGAACAGTGGTCCCTAACCCTGTTCCTGGAGATCTACCGTCCTGTAGGTTTTCATTTAAACCCTAATTTGGCACACCTGATTCTACTAATTAGCAGCTCAACAAGATCTCTAGATGCTGAATGAGACATGCTTTGTTAGGGTTGGAGTAAAAACCTACAGGACGGTAGCTCTCCAGAAACAGGGTTGGGGACCACTGGACCATCTTTACAGGAGGGGAAAAAACGATGTCAAAATGTGAGAAAGCACAAAGCCAAGTTACATTTAGATCACAAATTTAAGTAACTGTGTTACTTTTTGGTCATACATGCAACATTTTTGCTATAATACTTGATTTAATATTTAAATAGGATTGGTGGGAATGTTTAAAAATATACAGTTTTTGAATATACGATTACAATTTATTTTGATTGAATCACCCTTTAGAAGTCAATAACATATCTAACAATTACACAATAGTTCAAAAAGTTTTTATTATTTTATTGATTAAAAGTTATTATTTAATTGGCCTGAAAATTCTATTGTGTTATTGATTAATTTATTGTGTTATTTGTTAGTTATTATGTCACCACCACATCTTATTTAATCATACGTTATTACATTATTGGCTAGCTTTGACATTATTGGCTGCCACTCAACATTTGTTATCTTTCGTGGCAGCTAATTAAACACCAGTCACATTGTAGATAAAGTCAGAGACAAAAATTGGAATTATAGTGGATTCTGATTCAGACAACTTGGCAGATGGCTACATTTTCACCTCAATAAAAACAATTTATTTTGCTTCTACAATATGTGTTCACATGCTTGTTGGTTTTTGTGGTTATACCTTTATTTAGAATTCAGACATTTGAGTAAAAAGTCATGCAAATGCTTAAAATGGGATGTTAATGTTGGGTCTTAAACTACAATTTGGTGAATTTCTTTATGATAATGACCCATATTCCTCACAGTCATTACAAATACAATACTTGTATGTTGGCCAAACCCTTTGTCAAAAGCACATTGCTTTATATTTAATAAGAATATAAGGTGCAGTTCTGTACTTTAGCGTTTTGCCAATAACTTGATGTGTTGTAAATATGTCCAACGGATTATTGAATTAAAAACGTAAAGCATCCGGGCTGTCTCAGGCATGTGGTTCTGCAACTAAATCTGATCACTGTTGAGAAAATATTGCAATTTCTCCTCATCAACAATATAGGCGAGGACACCAAAATGCATGCTTTTTTAATCATTCCATCACATAATTATTGCTGAATATTAATAAAGCTCTAATCCGTTTTGCTTTTATGAAATGCACATTTTGTAGCTGTTTATTAGTGCATCGTTCCATATGCTCTCCAAAGAAGTACAGTGCAACAGTTCTGTTATATAATGCAATTCATGTAATGTATCAAAAAAATGTAATTACAGAGAGATTAACATTTTTTTTCTCATAGATATATTAGCACAAACATTGATTATGCATCTTATTTTCTTTTTTTCTCATATTAGCACTAAAATTGATTATGCATCTTATTTTCTTATTACGTAGGTTGTGCATAACAAATATTTCCTCTTGCTTTAATAGTACATGGAGGCACAAGAGAAAACATCGCATTTCTTTTCCTCTCAAGAAACCGCCTAAGTGTTATTGCGTGAGAACACGTGGAAACCATGGTAAAAGTGGACTGGGTCAGTTGACTCCACTGTTTTCCATACGCACGATAGAGGGAAATGTCCCGTAACATTTTATATCCTCTAACCTGGACAATCTCTGGAAAATGGCAGCTGTGAACGACGTGTCGCATCCTCCCATTCGTCACAATGAAACCTCAAACTGGTTTTGTGTGGGAAACACACCCTGTCTCCCTGTCCCATGTTACCAAACTCACGCACTGAAAAGGGTCAGTGTTATTCTTAAACAGTTTGTATGCATTCCACAGGTGTAGCGAATGTACTCTGTCAAAGTTTATTTAACGCTCAACTTTTTATTGCGTCAGACGTAGCACAGATTTCACAAACTGAAACCTAAATTCCCTAAACCCCCCCCCCCACAGTGCTAATGATACGAGTCTGTCAACATCAAATGTAATATTAACCATAATTGGTAATAGTGTAGTTTAAATGATATTTATAAGACTGGCTTCATAGTCGTTTAAAAATCAATATCAGAGCTGTTTGGCAGATATGTTTATATGACCTTTGCTTATAAATAATCTTGAAAACTCATTAAGCATTAAAAGTAGCACTATATTGTTTTGCAAACAGTTATGAGTTATGAGGGTACTGAAATGTAAAAAAGTTTGGTAAAAAAAATGAAATAAAATGAGTATAAATTAAGGATAAATTACAAAGTGCTAGGACTGAATAACCTTATACATTAACTAATTATTATCGATACTGACATGTTCACTCCTTTTTAAATTAAATTTGATAATATAGAAATAAAACGAGATCAAACTACAAACATCAAAGAGTTCTAATGCAAGTGGTAAATTTGATACTGAATAACCTGGGTTTTCAACAACAGGTTGATCCCCATCCTTGATAAATATTTGTTTCATCTTTTTTTTCTGATTAGAGTGATCACAGAGATCTAAGTGACGACATCATTGCAGTTTCAGTAACTTAGCAGCAAATTTGAATTCCTGTGTATCCATGTATATTGAAATAAATACGCGACACTGACAAAATGTATTACAAATATTTATATTTCTGTTTGGACCTTCATACTATATATGAGTCAGTTGTATTGCACTTGTGTAGGTGTTTGCTTTTGACTTGAGATTATTTTAGACAACTGTTGTCATGCCGTTTCATGCCTTCTTCAAATTAAATAAAACTGTAGGCTATGTTAGATTTGGGTACAATGTTTATGAAAGTGCTGAATAAATAAGGAATCTGGGAAGTTTATTAATCACAGGAGACCAAGCTGCTTATTTTCCCGGAAGTATCAGTCCAAGGCTGGAGATTCTGAAGAGCATACAGGGAAGTATTGTGGAGGCAAAGCGGGTCTGGGTTGGCCGGGTGATTCAGTGTTTTTTGAAAAGCCTCCTGTTGGAGTTGCATAAGGATTCGGTTGGCCTGCTGCCGTTCAGCTTCCCTTTCTTCTGTGGTCTGCCGTCTATATCGAGCGAGAGAGGGGGAGCGAGAGAGAGAAAGAGAGAAAGAGAGAGAGAGTGAGAGAGTGAGTGAGAGAGAGAAAGAGAAGGAAAAAAGAACATTGTAACTTAGTCCCAATCTGCTCAGTAAACTAATTGTATTTTTATTTTTGATAAATGTATATTATCAGTTACTGTACCATATTTATTTATCCTTATTTTATTTATTTATTTTTTCTATAAATATTTATTGAGCATACTGTAATGCTTTGGCAACAATTGTTGATTTCCATTCATGCCAATAAATCCATTTGAACTTGAATTAGAATTTTACTTTGTGAGAGAGCAAGGATGTTCCAGAGCTTTATACCCATTGGATACAGCTTCTACGTTAATATATTGTATAATTAAAATGTAATAATTAATATTATATAATTGAATATTTAAAATATATTCATGATATGTGTCCAATTCAAATAAATTGTATTAAATTAGTAATTAATAAATTATATAATTACTATAATACAGTGTTATAACAATAATAATAATAGCAATAATAACAATGAATTATATAATAATTATTATTATTATTATTAGTAGTAGTAGTAGTAGTAGTGGTGGTGGTAATAGTCATAGTAGTAGCAGTATAATAATACAACTACCAATAATAATAATAATGTTTGTTATCATTATTGGCATAATTATCAGCATTGTAATAGTAAGGTGAAGGCTTGAAGGGCAGAAAATA
The DNA here is from genome assembly GCA_022702515.1 of Ilyophis sp. 1 JC-2022. NCBI lineage: Eukaryota > Metazoa > Chordata > Actinopteri > Anguilliformes > Synaphobranchidae > Ilyophis > Ilyophis sp. 1 JC-2022. The sequence goes on from CM040405.1 coordinate 86,829,785, forward strand.
AAGACATCATCTCACTTTCTGTGCCATCAACTAGAGTGAAAATAACTGTACCGCCATTTTAATCTATTTTAAATAAATGTATAATAAACAATTATGAGCGTTTGTTTCAACACACCATCTGTCTTCATTCCAGTTATTTGCACTTGGAATATTACTAAATAATATCAATGTTTAATTTGACCAAAGACTGTACTGTGTGTCAGAGGTGTAGAAGAGCCACAAAACGCACTAAAACTAATTGTCACGTAGAATTAGGCAATCAGCTAAAGGCAAATAAAGCTCACCAATAATAGCATCTGAATGCATCCAAACTGTACTCTACCCCCTTTCAGTAGACTTTTCATCTTCATTTTGATTTCGTTTTTTAAGATTTAAGGTGTTAGTTCACCATCATATTCACCAAGACTTTACCTCCATTTAGTTCTCCTGTTTTGGAACCATGTTTTGACTTGTGCATCAGTCATTTTGAGTGATTTGGCCAGGCTCGCTCTCTCTGTGGACGCCAGGTACTTCTGTCGATGAAACCTCTTTTCCAGTTCACAAATCTGAAGTCTCGTGAACGACGTTCTAGGTTTTTTCTTCTTCGGTGGTGTCCGGTTCTGGTACGGGTGACCTATTCGGCGAGTTACAGTGAATGGTGAGAGGGCCGCTGGATTGGGAGAAAAAAACGACAACAAAAAACAAAACGAAAACAAAAATCAAAAGCCCAGGCAAGCACCAAAATTCAGCACGGCAACTGCAAGTACAAGTACATCGGATGCAGAAGGGTTTGCAAAGCACAACAGTTGGATATCGATAACTTAGTATTATTATTGCAGTACTGGTAGCAGTGGTACCGCTACCAATAATAATAATAATCATATTCGTTATCATTATCGGCATAATTATAATTACCATCAGCACATAATAGGATGGAAGCTATATGACTTTGGCCCCAAAAGAAACGTCAGTGTAGGCCTGTATTCAAACTAATGTAGCCAAGAGTATATTGAATATCTTATCCTATTGCCTTCCTTTCCCTGTTCGTTTTCTCAAGTAATCTAATGCACGAAGGAATCCATGTCCCAAAAGACATAAATAATATATTTCGAAACACCGAACAGATTGAAATAGCGAATAATGGTACATAATTGAAACATCGGCTCCGCGACATTTTATTATGCCATTTTAATATATATGTCACACACCTTTAGTATAATTGCGTTCACATTAGAAACGTAACTTCTGGACACAGATTTAACTAAACGTAAGGTAATTAATGTTTCCCTCTTACGCGTAGGCTACGTAGGCATGTGTAAAGGGAAAACATATTTTAAGCAATAACTAGGCCTATACAGTAAGAAACAGCATACATTTCAAAAGTTAGAGATTGCTAAGTAACGCTAAACAACTGAAGTGTGTTGATAATATTGTTTCACTAATTGTTTTAAATGCATTGAAAATGCTGTATAGGAAAAGTTTAGCAACTGAATCAACATCTAGTCAGCGCTGGCGATTTTTTTGAACGGTGAACGAGCTCAGTTTAGTCCTGATGTTACAAATATTCTCATGGTTATTTAGGCTATGTAGAGACATCTGCTACGGCAGAGACAAATGAAATTATCTCGCTCACGCCCTTTAAAATCATATTTATTATGAACAGCATACTTCTATATATTATCATAGAAGACTTTGTATCGTGTTTAGAGATTTGTCATAATTTAGCATGTGGAGTTAATTTGCACATTACTAGCCTATTCTATCTCTATGTCTCAAATAGCCTACTGCTACACTTGAATTTCGACAAACCTAATTAAAATGCCTTAATGTGTTGGCTGCGTACGAACTCCATGCATTGTATATCTTCCTAGTCTAGTTTAATCAAGAGCACCATGGACTCTAAATGCCACAACAAAAACTATAAGAATGTATTAAAGTCTTTCAAAATAATTCCTGGAGCACATATTTGTCATTTAACCCTCCCAGTCGCAAAAAAAAAAAAATCGACCGTGCCAAGCAAATTCCTGCAACTACATAGCCTAGTCATATAGCCACTGTTACCTGTAAATCTATCTTTTGTAAACCTTCTGTTACTCTCCATCCAAGGAAACGTTAATCCCGTGAGATTATTGATGGTGTTCACGGTTCCAATACTTGGCACTGTAGTCATACATGTGGGTATAGATGAATGAGCATTAGTTAGTGGTCGATGAGCTGGCACGCGTATCACTCCGGCCGGATTCATGTTACTCCCGTTCATGTTCATGCCCATATTCACATTGTAAGAACCGTTAAAAGACACACCACTGCACGAGTTGCTATTATATCCCCCAGCATTGCTGATGTTATAGTTGCCGGCCATCGTTTGGTAAGCATTACCGACGATGCATCCTAAACCCCAATCGGACTCTGGGAGTCTGTTGTTGGGAATCATGCAACTCCCCTGATCCGCATTGTTCAAGATTTGATCGATACCAAAATTTATCGGCTCTGCTTGAGTCTGGTGGAGTTGAGCGCCAACATGATCCATGGTCACTTGAATCCCCGAATACAATGGGTCTCCGCGCCGTTCGCCTTCAAAAGAAGTAAAACACGTCGTGTTGGTCCAGCTGCAGTCGATCTCAGTGCGTCTGAGTGTCGCACGTGTGCGAGCGCGGCTCGAATGAACTCCATGTATATATTTTCTTCTTCGCTTTTCGCCTGCCGGAGCCCGGAGAACATCAATCAAACCGCTAAACAGACAGGCTGATTTAAGGCTGCGTTATTTAACTTGGGTACCTAATTGGCTCGAATCTCCAAGCTCCTAAAACTTTTAATGAAAACTGGCTCATAATAGCTTAAAATACAAATCGCGGATATGATGAATGTAGGCTAACCAAAACGTTCCACATTTCATTCGTCTTCCGAATGTTTGCTAGTTCTCATTTCCCTTCATTATTCACATCTGATAAAAACAACCTGTAATATGGCAATGAATGATAATGTAAGTAAAATAAATAATAATAAGTAAAATAAAAATAAGGTAGTTCACAATATGCTTGATACGAAACACAAGCAGATATACGTTAAAAGAAAGGCAGACGACATGGACAAATGCGTTTTTACGCGAAAGGCAAAACGAAATATGGGAGTTCAATACTTTTTCAGTAATGACCTATGACACATTTCAACTTAAATTAGTTGAGCCAAACCTTACATCTTCAGTCATCAAACCGTTTATAATCATCATTAATCTAAGGCAGCAATTAATATCTTACGTGTGACCGTAGAATAATATATATATATTTTTTTTTTAAATCGAGATTCAAGTCGTAAGTCACGTGGTCATAGATCCCTAACAATATAATAATAATAGGTAATTGTAACAATAACTATTGTAATTATGAAACGTGTGAGAGCGAAGGTGAAGAATATGATTGTGCAAAATGACGATAGTTTCATCTATTTTAAACAAAAACAATCAAACAAAACAACTAAAAACTGTGAATGTCCGGTATTTCCTTGTCTTTAATATGACAGAAGTCCCTAAGAAAACAAAATAAGCTTCGAAAATATTTGATCCTAATATTTTAAGGTCGGCTCTGCATGGCGTTCTTTGTTAAATCGTTGACAGGAGGTTGCCTAGTTTTCATTAGATAACTATGGGAAAAAAATTATTGCAAAAAGTTTAAAATGGGTAGATACGCAATGGAAGTTTATATAATTTCAATTAAAATAATAAAACAATAGGCTACATCTTCACAGAAACGACTAAAAGAGCAACAATCATTTTAGTTTTTAGTTCATGCAATGAGAAATACTTGATCACTCCTCAAAATCATAGGCTACAAACATTTTAAGTGACGTTAAATGTAAAAATCATAAAATGTAGTAGGCTAATTACTTGAAAAATATGAAACTGAATTACTAATTGTGGCTCAGCAGCCTAAATCTGACTGGTGGAAATGTCTTCAAAAGCATTACTGTTCCATAATGTGTTTATTTGCTCTTTGCAACAACCTCTTTGCCTTCTTTAACTAAATTCACAAAAATACAAAAAAAAAAAATGGTCATGATCGGTCTCACTTTAATTGGACTCTTTACATTGGACTTGAAATCACCCGCTCTATCATATTATATGCCTATTTGACAAGTCTATCTGGTTGTACCTGTTATTTGTCAGTTTCCCCCTACGGTAACTGTGGATGAATGACTGAACAATTAAAGTGAACAAATAAATTAACGAACCAGATGAAAGAACAAATGAACAAACTATCAAACGAACAAACACTCGATCAATGACGTAAACTTTGATTCCCTATTGTAATGTGTATCTTTATATTGAAATGCCTATTCAATAATTAAACGAAGCATTTTAATTTCTTATGCGCTTGAATTATTTATAAAAATATTTGTTTTGTTTATGCATCTCATATACCTGCAGCTGTGTAAGTTGCATCCTCTACTTATACCACACTGCCGGTTCTTGTCTTGTACGGCAACAAATTAATTTGTCCCGATCATTTTAAAGAGGACAGACTACCAGCAAATACAAAACAGCTCTGACACAATGATTAATGTTGGTACCAATGCAAGCGAAGAGGAAGGGCAAAGAAAAGAGAATAATTCTCTCAGCTGCTCTGTCTGTCAGATATCGGCTTTGTATATGCCTACCCCACTGACCCTCTACCACGTCCATCGTTTCAAGGCAATACTGGTTGATAATGACCCACTTTCACGACAATAAACAAAGCGCGTTGCTGGGCATAATCTATATGGTGTTAACATTGTAAAACGTTTTTCGTGAATGGGGTCAGGTTTTAATCTCGTCACATTCTTGGTTTCATCTGACCATTAAATAAAATATATACTACTTACAAATTTGCAAAAGTAACATGGATTAACATTGACAAGTACCGTCAACAAAGGTCAAAAGAAACTGTACACCGAAATAATATCTGTGCAATATATATTTGTGCATTCCCTTAGGATATTTAGTTCAAACAAAAATATGTTAGAACTACTTGAGGAACACAGTCACACTTCATAAGGAACAGGAATACACACTTATGCAAGTACACTAGTGGTATCTAAATAAGCAGCATATTGATGAACTGGCATATATTACGTAATTGCCATATACATTCGATTGAACTGCTTTTGAATTCATGGGACATATATGTAAAGTTTGCTAGTCTTGTCATGGGGATATAGACATTTCCATGCAAGAATGTGTCAATAATATTCATTCAAACTGAAGTAGTGCAGCTCATCAGTGCACCTGATATGGATTATGGGGAAAGACTACTTCTGATAATCCAGACAGCAGTTGATCTCCACATGAATATCTTGACAGTAGTAAAATACATCAGAAATATAATCAGGAAAATGGTAAAAGAAATGGTAAAATAAGGTGACACAAGAAGCTAAACCATTACATACATTTTATAGGCGACTAATTTTAGTAGCTCAGCAAATTTGGTACTTGTTTTTGGATTGCCTCAAAATGCTCTCCCCAAAATATTCACTGTGAACTCCTTTGAAAATGGAATATTATGAATATATATTATGAATATAATTTAAACAACTTTCATGTTGATTCTTTATTGATCTTTTTGACTTGATCTTTTTGACTCTTTATCACTCACAGCACAACAATAAAAATATGATTATATGGAATAATTGGCATGTAATTTGTGTGATATCTTTGTGAGTCAATGTTAATGTGTATAGCAGTTTTGAACTGACTGTGTAACTCTCCCATCACATTTGAGTGAAATTGATGCATGAGAGGTAATTACTCAAGGTAATATGCTTTACCATTGTGCCACTACTTGGACTATCAAAAAAGCACCCAAAATCATAATTGACCTAACTTTTCTCATTTAAACTGTGGACGAAATTACCCAAGTTCAGATTCCATTGTTCCAAGGAAAACCATTCTGACCAACAAGGTCACCATGGAATTGAATAATCTCCAGTATCAGGATTCATGCATTTAAGATTAATAAATGACCCACAAAGGCAAAACATTAACAAATGGTGTTTTATAACACTGTCTGCCTTTATATGGACAGGGGAGGTAGATACCTTGCCTTTATTTAATAAGAGCTCTAAACATGTTTTTAGATTGTTTTACACAATAAGCATACTCTCTGCAATGCATATGGCCCACCGGCTCCTAATTCTTTTAGATTCCAATGTAATTTGATTGCAGCCAATTACATGGCAGCTCTGTTTGCCTTGTGCACTTGATATGAAATACTTTTATCTAAAATGAAAAGTTCAAATTTAAAATGATTTACCATTATTTTATATGTTTGTAACTCTTATAAATGCTTAGTATACTGTAAAGAGCAAAGTTGTTAAGTAACTGGTAATGGTTTTTTCCAAACTTGTTAATCATGATAAAAAAACTAGATCAGGATCACTATTGTACTTAATGTTAAATTCACGGTCTCTGCTATTTACGGCCCACTGACTACCGCTGGCTCAGGAGCGTCTCAATAACGGGTTTATGTATATCCTTCAGGGGAATTCTATTGTCATTGGGAATGTCCATCCTGTAAAAACTTAACCAAGGTACAGATGTTCTTTCTAGAGATCCCTCTCTAACATATGGGAAACTTCTGTGTCCCTGCCTGCATGTGGAATCTCTCATTACCAAACACAGGGCTGCACAGGGCTGCACTTTTGTGTTGCAGTAGGATTGTCTCTGTCTGAAGTGCAGGAGCGTCGTGGTGCCTGAGTTTTTTATTTTAAGAACACAAGAGGGGCTGTCCCACATCCACATCCCATCCTGACAATGGGGGCGCAGCTGGGAAACATTTCTTTCGGAGAGACGAACGAACACACTGATTTATACTCTCTACTGGTTATTCCTTGAACACAAGTATTACATTGATGTTGGCTTTCACTACTTTAGAGGCTCAATAGAAAGAAACAGTTATTTGGTTATTGATGGGAAAAGTAGTTAGCTGTTTAGATATGGGGTAATCTGCTTTCCCTTTCAATATAAGAGCTTACAATTCAGGGTTCCGTCTCTGGACAACATAGTCTTGAGAGACAAAACGTTAGAATGTTCAAGTCTCATATAGCATCTACTATGTTAGCTTCAATGTGTATAAAAGTAATTTAATGTGTTGGATAAAACAATGCACTACGAAGACCATGCTCACATTGATAACTAATTTTTATACAAGATCGATCGAACTCTGGCTTCGCAATAAACATTTTACCACCTCCTTTCTAGAATTTCTATCTAGGTTTCACTATGATTCAGTTCTATACAGTTAGCTAGTGTTCCTCAATATGCTGTAAAACAGTGGTTCACAAACTCGGTCCTGAGAGAGCCCTGTGTATGCTGGCTTTGGTATAGCACAATAAGTACAACGTGAACATGAGACTTTTATTCTTCATTACATGCATAGCTATCTGACATAATGTGCCTTAAGAGGATAAATAATCCCTCTAAACAAGCACCTAATTAAGAAAAGTTAAAATAAAGCGTGTTCAAATTCCAGGGTGCAATTGTGGTTGGATTCAAAATCAGCAAACACAGGGGTCCCCCAGGACTGAAAACCAGAAAACACAGGGGTCCCCCAGGATCGAGTTTGGGAACCACTGCTGTAGAGTAATCTCAGCAAACGGGTACACACCTTTAACTTCTAGCATAGCCTTTACCCTTTAGCATTGAGTGCACTATGCATAAAGCAACACAATAGTCCAATACATACCAACCATATGTGCATGTCAGATTGAGTCTGGACCCGTAGTTCCTTACAGGCCATTACACGGCAGAGTGGCAAACTCCTGAGTATATGCATTTTCCAACCACAAGGAAAGCTTAGTAACTAAACATAATGAAAATGTATTCAGCACACACAAATAAACACATACACACACACACACACGCAAAATAACTTCCCCCTTCTCCTGTTAGCCTTTCAGCCATTTTGTACAGATCAAAAAGAGGACAATAATCTTCTGGTTTGGTTTGTTTCTTGCATCAAACTTAAATGAAACATTCCTGCATATTAAAAAAAAAAAGTGAACCAATATTGCATAGTGAAATAAAGTCACTATGGGTAAGGGCATTAACTTGGCGAATGAATAATAACACACATTAACTAAGCAATATGATAATGCCTCTGATAGGTCATAAAGTTCTCCGTACATCTGAATAATCGCCTCCGTGCATTCTAAGCTGTGGTCACATTAATCAAAGCGTCCCCTTGTGTAGGGTCTAATTTGTCTTTTTTAATTATTTGTTACACTTTTCCTTTCATCGATGATTTTATTCATGATGCAAAACTTGTTTATCATAAATATATTCATGATCACACTGTAATATATTGAGGCAATACCTCGCCATTATACATTTTGCTACAAAGCACCAGCGGAGAGGGGAAAAGGGGAGCCTGGGTAATTGGCTTCTATTTCAGCCCCTTTCCAAACAGCACCCCAATAACTAATACCTCTGTTGTCATGGAGACTTTAAAAAGGGTACGGTTCCCCTGGTTATCCGTCTGTACCCTCACCCCCCAATCCCCTCAGTTATGCTGCAACCCACACCAAAAACAAAGACGTACCCCAGCCCAAACAGACAACGCACACACAGCCTGTCTGGTGCCACAGCCAGTCCCAAGAGGCCGACACTTGACTTTAATGGTCTCATCTGACGGACAAAAGCTGTAGGCCTGAGTCATGTGTCTCCGCTCACAGACTTAGCGTGGAGTTGCGTGTAACTCATTAACAGAACATTTATCCTTACTTCAGTGCACTTACACTCTCATTCTTGATTTGAATCTTGCCCTGTTGCGTGTCACAATTTCAAAATGCGTGGTCGCTAAAATGAGCATGTGGTCCTTTATGTTTTGTTTTCTATTTCTGGTTGATGGAATTAAATAATGAATCTACGGAGGCAATCGTGTATAAAGGCATGATGTTATGTTCATTAATTGGCTCCATGTTGAGGGGAAATACAACACATTTTAGCTAACACCCAATGTTTAGCTAAACATAGTTAATTTCTGCAGGAAAAAAATAGTTAAAGGGTAAGTGCACCCTATATCACTTTTCCCCCCGCTGTAAACGTGTTTGTATGCATACCTTATAATAAAACTTATTCATCCATTCTGTTATTTCAACAATTCTGAAATAATATTGTACATCATAAGAAACTGGTAGAAAGGCGTCTTTGTGCTGCCCTCTAACGGTTGAAATTCCCTTTCTGCTCCCAACACTGCCCCAGCCCCAATCGTGATGTCAGAGTACCTCTTTGGAGGTACCTCTACGTCATATAGATAATTGTTGTCACCCACAACGAAAACAGCCGGCACCTGATTGGTTAGACCGACTACGTTACTTTCGTTTCGGCTCCACGTTTTTAAACCGGAACAACGTTGCGTCCTGTTCATAAACTCTCTTATTCCACATAAATAGTCCACTAAAATATTTTTCTGAAAATATTTCAGGTGAGAAATAGGCCATGCAGTTGCTGAATCTTGATTCATGTTTGATCTGCGACGTTTAGTTTGACAGTTTGATCCGAGTTATAGAGCTCCGTAGTCCCGCCCACTTTGGTGACGAACTTTTGGTGCCACTTTTCGGAAAAAATATAATGGGAGTCAATGGACTGAATTTAAAAAATATATATATTCAGGCAGCTAGACGTTCAAAACACACAAGAGAGGGCTTGCCACATTTTAAAATAATTTATAAAATTGGTCATTTTAAATGATGTCCAACAAATAAACAACAAACACGTTTTCAAAAAACCAACTTCAAAAAACGACTACAACATCCGGGCTACTCGCTCACCACCACTGCTGGACTGAAAGCCATAAAGCTGACACTTTCGACATGGCCAAACTGATAGTGATTCTCGCCCTTGGTGATACTTAATAATATGGCAAAGTGATAGCCATTTTCGCTAGCAGAGCGGCCGGTAGCTCCTGTGTGCGTACTAGCAAAAGCGGGAGCCGGCGATGTATGACCTGGGTAGTGTAGTTATATTGCTCAAACTCCGTTAATTATACGATTCAAATTAGATTTAAACACGGTGGTGAGTATATAATGGACTTTGTATCACATATATGTCAAAGTTTGGTCCATACAATGCCATAATATCATCAAAAGGGTGACTGAACGATCCCAAAGTGGGGGCAGGTAATGGCTTCCGGCACTCTTCCGGGACCAGCCAGGGAAAGGAGGGGGCGGGACAACGGAGCTCTATACAAAATAATTTCTACATTGTACGTTCATTTATGCAAATGACGATGGACAGTCGGTGTACTTACTCATTAAAAATAAGAAAAAAACTTTCAATAGGAAATTGCTATAATTGACACGTATAATTGTCAAATATAAACAAGAGGATATTACAAACATAAATAAGAGACAATTATTCACATGAAAATGTCCAAACATGCTGTAGGACCAATGCCACTGTAGGACCAAGCCTGCTATAGGGCTAAGCCTCCTGTAGGGCCAAGCCTATTATAAGGACAAGCCGGCTACACTCTCAGAAAAAAATCACTGCTATAGGACCAAGTCTGCTATTGGGCCAAGCCTACTACAGGACTAAGTCTATTATAGGGCCAAGCCTACTACGGGACTAAGTAGCCCAATGAATGCAGTGCATTTACCATTATATACAAGAATGAGAGACATTTCACAGGGCATGGTGTACTGTATATTGATCATCATGGACATTAATAATAGTTTTCAATTATTTTAGAACTTTTCTGATTTTGTTGATGTAGGAAGTTGATGTTCTGACCCCCATCTCATCAACCATTTTGAATGAATAAACTGCATGTGTAGGGTTTGCGTGCAGTGGGCCTAGGATGGTTTGGTATAAGGAAACAATGTAAAGTTGAAATAAAGGTACATGAGAACTTGGATCTGAATCTGAATGAAAAATAAACAAAAAGAATCAGAAAAGAAACAAGAAAATATCACCTAGCAACAACACAGAGCCCGCTGTGGGGCCAGTTATGTAGGAACCTGTGTAAAACGCTCTGGATTAGAGCCTCTGCTAAATGCCCATAATGCAATGTAATGTAATGTAATGTAATGTAATGTAACATACTGTAATGTAATGTAATGCAATGTAATGTAATGTAACGTACTGTAATGCAATCTAACGTACTGTAATGCAATGTAATGTAACATACTGTAATGTAATGTAATGTAATGTAACATACTGTAATGCAATGTAATGTAATGTACTGTAATGCAATGTAATGTACTATGGTACTTTGCAAAGTCTCCTATGATGCCCCATTACAAATCAGCAGTGAGTCTGCAATTCCTATTTCTGTGGTCAGCAGTGCAGTATAATGGTTAAGGAACTGGCTTTGTAACAGAAAAGGCTACTGGTTTGATTCACAGGTAGAACACTGGCATTGTACCCTTGAGCAAGGTACTTAACCTGCATTGTTTCAGTATATGTCCAGCTGTATAACTGGATACTATGTAAAAAATGCAAAGAAAGCTGTGTAAGTCACTCTGGAGAAGCGCGTCTGGTAAATGGCCGTAATGTAATGTAAATGTAATGTAACACCCCGTTATACAAAGAGATTAAAAACATTAAGTCTGTATAGCTTGGCCATGCTAAATGAGAAACCATGACATGGAAACCACTATGCCATGAATATCCATGGGGCCATAATGGAAATGATAATTTGCAGAAATCTTCTATTGGGGGTACAAAGCAATTATTATGAGATCTGATGCTTTAATCTCCTATGGCTATGGGCATTTCAATAATATCTCTTTCCTCAAACAGTGCTCTCCTGCATAAATATGAATATTGAAGGGAAGAAATACAATAATTCGATATAATGTTATCTGGAACAAGCATTGAATTTTCTAAAGTAACAATTTGCTATTTTTCCCACAGATGCCTCTTCATGCCATACAAGACCTCCCCATTACTTGACCTCTCCATCACAGTTGACGGGACCATAGTGGCTGCCTCCCGCTCTGCAAAGAACCTGGGGGTGGTCCTAGACGACCAGCTGGACTTCAAAGACCACATCAGGGTGACGGCACGGTCCTGCAGGTTCCTCCTGTACAATATCAGGAGGATTCGACCGTACCTGACCACCTACTCCACCCAGCTTCTGGTCCAGACTATGGTCACCTCACGCCTGGACTACTGTAACTCCCTGATCGCAATCTTACCATCCTGCACCACCCTACCTCTTCAACTCATCCAGAACGCAGCTGCCCGGCTTGTGTTCAACCTCCCGAAATTTTCACGTCACCCCCTTGTTGAGGTCACTCCACTGCCTGCCAGTTGCAGCCAGGATCAGGTTCAAAGTTCTGACTCTGGCCTACACTGCAGCCAATAGGACAGGCCCCGTCTACCTGCAGGACTTGATCCAGAACTATGTTCCTGCTCAACCACTTCGCTCATCTACAGCAGGGCGACTCGCACTTCACCCCCTCCGTGTCAATGGCACTCGCTCGTCCCGACTGCGGAGCTTTTCCACCCTAGCTCCCCAGTGGTGGAACGAACTTCCCATTCCCCTACGTTCTATATCAACCCTGCCTGCTTTCCGTTGTGGCCTCCACCTGGACCGATACTTATCTAGGACCTCATGGTATTTGTTCTTGTTGAACTGTGTATTCAAGTTTATAATATTTAGAATAGAATTATAGTAGAGCTGATTTACCCAGTTTACTGTGAACTGCATTCAATCTTCATTACTAGGGATAGCTGCTACTTTATGGGAAGAATGTGCTTTCTTATCTTTTCTGTAGTTACTTCGATGACGTTTCTGTATGTCGCTTTGGATAAAAGCGTCTGCTAAATGACTGTAATGGAATGGAATGTGATAGATACACTATGGAAATGTAATATAATGCAGTATATTTAAAATATATTGTGATGATAATTTTGATATATTCACAATATACTTCAGTATAATCTTTTTTCATCAGGGTATATAGCCAAAAGTATGTGGACACGCCTTGGTCTGAGGCTGTTTTTCATGGTTCAGGCTAGGCTCCTTAGTTCCATTGAAGGCAAATCTTAACACTACAGCATACAATGACATTCTAGATGATTTTTGGTTTCCAACTTTGTAGCAACAGTTTGGGGAAAACCCTTTCCTGTTTCAGCATGACAATGCCCCTGCACACAATGCGAGGTCCATGCAAAAATGGTTTTGTCGAGATCAGTATGGAAGAACTTGACTGGCCTGCACAGAGCCCTGAGCTCAACCCCATCAAACACCATTGGGATCAATTGGAAAGCCAACTGTGAGCCGAGTCTAATAGCCCCCACATCAGTGCCCGACCTCACTAATGCTCTTCTGACTGAATGGAAGCAAATCCACACAGCAATGTTCCAGCATCTAGAGGAAAACCTTCTCAGGAGAGTTGAGGCTGTTATAGCAGCAAACGGGGACCAACTCCATATTAATGCCCATGATTTTGGAATGAGATGTTGGATGAGCAGGTGTCCATATACATTTGGCCATGTAGTGTATCATAACCCTTCTGCTATATTGAAATGTCTCGTGCAAGATTTTATTTGAAAACTGACCTACAGACTATTGTACTAATACACACACACACACACACACACACACACACACACACACCATGGCACACACATAAACACACACATACACACCAGGGAAAGGAGGACCCCTTAAAACAAATAATTTTCTAGCAGTTATTTAAGATAATCACTAATCAATAAGTCAATTGAGTGATACTCTGTAAATTGTGACTGCTTTACCCCCAGGCTCCTCACTGGACACAGAACAGCCAGACTCTGCCTGTGGATGATCTGATATTTAGTTCTGGGATAGGCACACGTCTTTACACTGGCCCCACCCTCACAATATGAACTGCAGTATGTCAGCCCTCCCCACTCAGGGAAAATGTGTTCACTAGTGGTGTACATTAATGATGCCCACACGGACGCCATAATGCCTGCGAGCCTCCCTGTGGGAGGGGGTGTTTCATTTGGCTTAATTGAACAGTACGTCTGTAAGACATCACTAAAACACGAAAGCAGTCAATTTGGAGGAAATTGAGATAGCCTCACTATGGGCAGTCTCCATTGCTTAGGAGCACTGCCTGTCGGGTTGACAGGTTGAAGATTGATTACCTGGCCCTGCTTGTGTTTATAACTTGATCAGGCAAATTAAACCCTTGACTGCAGGGACCCGTCCAAGGTCTGACTCACTAAATTAAATTTAAACACTCGTTCTCCATATCTTCCTCTTATCGCCCGATTGCTTCTTTGTTCACGTCCAAAAAACCCCCCTCAAAAAAAACCTCTCCGCTCAGAAAATGCTGTAAAAAAAAAGCAAAATACAGTCTCGATCCTTGACTATTCCTTGGGGAGTTTCCTGTCAGCTGACTCTGCAACAGCCAATGGCAAAAGGTCGATAAGTAAGACACATTAATGTACTAAAGACTTAATGAAGTTCAAGCAAACATGAAGAGGGGGGAGGGGGTGTTGCTTATGTTATTAGTTTATGGCAGATTAATGGGGATAATCATTCAAGTGATGGAGATAGATTACCCTCTCCAAGCTGGTCCTTTCTCTCGCTCACCCAACAAGAGGCAGTGTGGGGTCTGGCAGTTGGCACTGGTTGACTTCATTAAGAGGCCTTAACCCTGCTTGATAAAAGAGGAACGGATTGGCCAAATAAATTGGATCAACAAAGCAAAGTACCTGCAGATTAGATTTAGGGGAGTTGACAGTTACGCCACGGCTTGTTTTGTAACGAGAACGGAAAAAAACGATAAGTGCTCTCCAATACATGTTTCTGCTGTGCGAGAGCATTGCTACACACAACAGCCCATACATAATTTAAAAGCAATTTTTTTGCAGTGGAAGGGGGGGGCGCATACAGAAAGATAGCTCGCCTTAGCGACAAATTAATTCATAAACGTACAAGAACAATTTCAAAGGAGGGCCGTCTCTTGTATTTGGTGTGGCATACTAGTATTCTCAAAATTACGGTAGAGCAGACCTTAAACTATAACGAGTTCAGAAGAAGGGTAGCAGGATTATATTGGAGTACGTAAATACAAATTCAGATCTCACTCCGTGATCCCGGTTGGTAAACAAAAGGTAGAACCAATCATTTGAAGGTGGTTCAGTTGCGTTGGAGAATTGTTTTGACTGCTACACCTCTGTCTTATTCTTTGTCAGTTAAACCCCTGGTCCAGACACCACTGGTGTATCCAAGCAGAACCTGCAGGCGTCTGAACATACATAAACGTAGGACCATCTGAGGCAGTTCATGGTTGTAAAGCCCTGGGCAAATGCTTCACTTCTCACTCTGAGGTTCACACTGATGAGCAGAACTGGCACGTCTTTTAGAGTAAGAGGCACCAACAATACTGGAGAGCTTTTTTTTTTAATGTGATATTTTAGAAATTTACCGCTGCCCAAAACAGAAACAACTAAGATAATCTGTCATAGATGCTTCAGTTATTCCTATCTACTAAACATTAAAGTTAAGATATGATGAATAAAAAAATTTAAAGCACATTATACATATCTTCTTTCCAGAACCTTTAGTGCAACAGCAGCCTTGGATAATGATTTGTGACATACTGTATATGGCTTTCTTGTGACTAACTTTTATTTCACACAGAGTAGAATCACTTGTTTTCTCTTCATACTGAGTGGCAATAGAATAGAATAACTTTTATTTTCCCATTCGGGAACTTCAGTTGTAGCCCCATGCAATAACAATACATTTGTCTTAGCTACTGTATCAACAGAAGGCTTTCCTTTTCAAGTGTGTCAAATGTAATCATCTTTGGTGGCAGAACATTTGGTTGCTCAATACACAAAGCAGACACGTAGGTTTGGGGGAGACATATCACCCAATATTTTTATATTAATTAATTGCTAGACTAGCTAGTATGCTTGTGAGACTTGACATTTGACTACATGAGACGAAATCCAGCAGTGTGTCTCCTCCCAAGGTTGAAATTAAGCCTACACCTATGGTCACAGGCCTTGTCTTGTAACATCATAACCATATAGTTTAGCCCTTGAATAAGATATTCTAATATCCATGGCATCCAAGTGGAAGCACTGGTCTCTTAGACCATCAGCAAGGAAAACTGAAGAATGATACATGATGCATTTCCTCCCCATAACAACAACATTTCAAGTCAGGAATTGTTTCAGCATCTTGTGTCAAATTGTCCATTAAGACGCATGCATATGTCCACAACATCATCGGTTATGTATTATAAATTGAGAGAAAGCGATGCGAGTTACAGAGTGAAACAGCCTGCTCTTCTCTAAATCTCTAAATTAATAGCCTACTACTGAAAACAAACGTCACTGCAAATGCTATTACACTGGAAGCAGACATGGAAGATAACGTACAAACGTTCCAGTGGTCATACACATCGCTGTGACAGGTCTTCCCGCAGGTTTGAGACAGTGCTTCAAAGCTATTGGCCAGCTGCTCAAACAGGATATTGCATCTCTCCGATGACAATAAAAGTGCCACCATCTGATGGCTGAGAGGTTGGCATTAGACGCAGTCCACTGAGAAGTTTAATCATTGTCTGCCTTCCTCTTGCCCACTTGAAAATGGATCTGCCTGTCACGGGGGCGGTGACAGATGAAGACGAAGGGCAGGCGGCGGCTTTGCGCGCACACCGGGGCTCCTCGCGCGGCGCTCGGCCAGGGCCGAACACAAACGCGGATCCAGAATGGAGACAAATGCTAAACGAGCTAATGCTCATAGAGCTTACGGAATTCCCATCTTGCGCGGACGAACAGTGAAAATTACGATGACATGCATGGATGAATGGAATGTGAATAGGTTTTTAATCACCGATGCAGAGATGCATAGTTCCACCAAGCTGAAGGTTAGAGAATAACTAAATATGTTTTCATTGCCATTTTGAATGCGTTATAAAGAGATGTTATAAGTGTACTGTCGGTACATTGACACGAATCCCGACTTACCCATTTTAATCACATTACCTCTCAAATGCCTTTGACACTACGAACCTCTCCCAGTCTCTGAGTTAAGCTTATTTAAATAAGGCTTGGCAATTCTTGGGTACCTCGTTTCAAGAGTAATTTTACTGCCTGCACTCTGCATGTAAAAAGCAAAACAGCGACTTTCGTCGCCCTGATGTACTGTTGTGGATGTGGTTCCACAAACTTGCGGTCAAAGCCCCTCTCTTCTCCAAATAGCGATAGTAACAAACAAATGCAGATGAAGACCTGCACACCTTCCCTCTCTTTCCATTCTACAGAGTAAAACCTACACTCTCAGAAAGAAAGGGTTCTTTGGCTTGTCTCCATAGGGGAACCCTGTTCTTTATGGAACCCTCTAGGTGTGAAAAGTGTGAAAGCTACCAGATTTATCCATTTTCGACAAAGAACCCTTGAACTAGATATGGTCCCTCTATTAACACAGATGAGCCTTTTGGAATCCTTTTTTTTACCCGAGAGTGTAGTTTCAAAAACATCTAACTACAAACCTTAAACTGCTTTAAGCCAAACATTATGATGTTCATGGTATTCAGTTTTGGCCGAATTACATTCTTATTGCAATCAAACACAATAAACAACAACAGATCTGTTGTGGAATTATCCATTTGTAATACCTCAACATTTGATTGACAGCGCCTCCTTCACATGAAATTACATTTTATGACTTAAAAAAATAACCGGACGTTTGATTTGTGAATTGTAAAGGTCACATTGTACAGAAAGTACACTTTTGTACAGGGCATGTGTGAAACGCCTGTGTGCTCATACTGTAGGCCTACAGACAGATATGGGAAGCTAAATTCCTCATGTCAAGCTTATGAGACATAATGTTTTGAATAATTTTATTTAAACAAACCCCTTTCATAAATCATATTCTCCTAGATTTCTCCAAGTGCAATTAAGGGCATCACCACAACTGTGCTTCTGCTGAAACATAGCTTATTAAAGACTCAACAGTTAGGTTCACATTAGCATAAATGTGTACAACTTTAGAGCATTGATGCACAATTTTGTACTTTGCAAATAAAATCTAAAGTATGAAAAACCAACCATCATCAATTGCATGGTGGTAGTTGTTAGAGTCTGTCAATCACTCATCACTTACTTGTTGGAACTAATAAATTGACCTTGCTTTCAATAACAATGCATTTTATTGGTTGCAATGAAGGAGTCACTAATTACACACGATGCCAGCACCTATCCTCATTTTAGCAAACAGGAAGCGTCACTCTTGCATCACTAGATAAAAAGTAAATCGCTTTCTAAATGACGTTGTAAACAATGTAATTACAACGACGTCTGAACGCTTTTTATTATAGTTCATAGAGTTGCAATATAGAAATGTTCACTAGATGGAGCCAGAGGGCATTATGTTCTCGGACTGTGTTGCTCTGGCTACCTCGTGGCTTTTTGATTCGGTAAGTTCACACAAAACAAAGTTCACAAAACCTGTCAAGCAGAAGAATTTAATAAAGCCAGGATAACTGGGTACATTCAGTCATTTGCTGTTCTTAATTTTTTTTTTAAAAACACAGTACAATAATGACAGAACACGATTCCCAATGACAGGAAGACCTTTCACAAGATACTGGATACATTGCAGTGCTGTTCAGTCACTGGCAATGGATGCGGATATGATTTTGAATATTTCAGTGCTATCATATCTTCCTATGGTTTCCCCTGCTGGCGTTCTGAACAATCTAACCATATTTCTATTTCGACCCGGTTATTTCTGTCTTAATACAACGTACGATACTGTATTTCTTATCTTCAAAATATCCCATGCATCCTACGGAAATAGGAAATCGCTCAGCTTTCATTAATTGATGAGGTGTCAATTCACTATTTCGCCACGCGGTGGCAGTTGCACCACATTAATCGGATGACATTTTCTGTTAAAACCCATAGCCTACGTCAGGGGTGTCAAACTCATTTTCACCCCGGGCCACATCAGCATTATAGTTGCCCTCAAAGGGCCGGTTGATTTTCGCGGACCTCGATTGTAATTGTTGAGGGGGGGGGGGGGGTGCAATCAAGATTTTTCGCGGACCTCGATTGTAATTGTTGACGGGGGGGGGGGGGGTGCAATCACCATTTTTTTAATACAAACTTTATTTAACGGTTTATTTAACGTATGTACCGCGGGTGTGCGTCCGCGTCTGCGTTTGTCTGTTATATCGTAAAAGTAAATCCCGGTTAGCCAGCCACGTAGATACACGCGTCAGATAATTATTATTATTATTATTATTATTATTTTTTTTTTTTTTTTTTTTACGCGTCAGATAATTAAGTTCTCGCGGGCCACATAAAATGACATGGCGGGCCACATCTGGCCCGCGGGCCTTGAGTTTGACACCTATGGCCTACGTCATGGATATTCAAATCTGGACCTCGAATCCAAATCCGGCCCTGATTTTTTTCTCCCAGCTAATTAACTGAGCAATTAGTGCTACTGATTGGCCAGACTGTTGACACCTGACTCCCAGGTAAAGGTAGGGTGGAAAACCAGCAGTTCTAGGACCTCGAGGATTGTGATTTGAATATCAGGGGCCTACGTAAAGCGCGTAAAGGCAATTGTTGCGTGTTTCTGTTAAGTGAGTCTTCCACGACGGCGAAGGGAAGGATTTACAATATGAAATATGAAATATGAAAATCACGAAGAGCTTAGTGTGGTGTGTGTTAAGTCACTATTACATTACATTACATTATAGGCATTTAGCAGACGCTCTTATCCAGAGCGACTTACACAGCATTTCTTTTGCATTTATACATAGTATCCATTAATACAGCTGGATATATACTGAAGCAATGCAGGTGAAGTACCTTGCTCAAGGGTACAACGGCAGTGTCCGACCTGGGAATCGAACCGGCAACCTTTCGGTTACAAACCCAGTTCCTTAACCATTATACCACACTGCCGCCCACTATAGACTTATAGTGTGTTTGCCAGGACAACAACATACACAAGAATATGCAAGTGAATATCCCACAGTGCAGAATAAGCACAGGGTCAATACTATAAACAAGAAGAGGGATTTCCCTTTGAGAGAAAGTGTATTATCTCATTTGCACATTCCTAAAACTGTACAATTTGCTTTCAATTCAATAAAAAAAAAATTCTGAAGCTAGTTTTTTTTAAATAATCATCGCCTTTAATGCCAGATTCCTAGTAGTATTGCCTGACAGGGAAAATATGAATCAAAACAACTAGTTCAACGTAGGCACAATGTTTTGAACAATAATGTAATCAAATATATAATTTTCAGACCCTTAATATAGCAAAGAAAGCTGCTTAAAATAAATAATATGACATAGGCTATGCTACTCTATGCTCAAAAAATGGGGAATTTATATTATTTCATACGAATACACCAGTACAATTGCTCAGATAAGACATATTGTGGGAGAATATGTATTTAAATACCCCTGGGGGGAAAGCTGTCAGGTTTGCATTGCTTTCAAAGTACTTTGACCCTCATATTATCTTGACATTTTATGACGCCTTTTATGTTTGGGGGTAAAATGACCCCACAAGTTTAAACTGTCACAGAACTATTGTAACAGAAAAGAAACTTTCTGTTTCACCTTTTCTTACATTTTATACAGCTACCCCACAAATGACCCCACACAACCCCATTGTATACAAAGTTGGTAGAGGACTTTTGAAAACATGGCATTATGTTTT
This sequence comes from Ilyophis sp. 1 JC-2022, assembly GCA_022702515.1. Taxonomy (NCBI): domain Eukaryota; kingdom Metazoa; phylum Chordata; class Actinopteri; order Anguilliformes; family Synaphobranchidae; genus Ilyophis; species Ilyophis sp. 1 JC-2022. The sequence goes on from CM040405.1 coordinate 86,850,442, forward strand.
ATTTCATGTTTACAATTTAATTCCAACAAATTAGGAAAAGTCATATTGTATCAAGATGAAAAAATAAGGTTAACTGGTTTTTAAGAGACGTCAGAAATTTAATCGGGTCAAATTGACCCTGAATATAACATGAGGGTTAAGGTCAGGATAAGTATGTCAATCCTTCACACTAAAGGAATCTGACTAGATCCATAAACCATGTCTGAACTGTAAATTCTATAGAGCCAAATGTTGCCTATGTGTAACTCCGCCCAGTAATGCATTTATTTTTGCCATTTTACAGCATCTTCTCATTACTGTGTACAGGTTTTCACGCTTTGAAAGTCTTTTTATGACAGTTCATTGCCTGTTTTCTTACATTCTCTGCATTTTCAGCATTTAGCAGACGTGTTTATCCACAGCTTACATTCTTTGGACATACAATCCGTTTATACAACTGGATATTTTAATGAAACATTCCAGGTTAAGTGCCTGAAGCTGGAAGCAGTGCACCTGGCTTCTGGGAATGGAACATACAACGTCAGAGCTAAAGATCGAGTCTTCTAACCATTATGCCGCACTGCCGCTGTGATTAGTGGGGGCGGCAGTCGCCCCGGCAACTGTACGCGCAAATATATGGCAAGACTAAACCAGGTGCAGTATTGCATAGCTTGGGCTATTTCCTCTCTTCAATGAGTTTCCAGAATAAGTGAGACCTGGGTCGATCCAGAGTACTACCGTGGCCTCAAAGATGCTGTTTGTATAGGTGATGTATATGAAGGTCAGTCTATCTCCATCTGCGTTCAATTTTTCGGCCTGCTGATTTTAATGAACGCAATTGGGCATTGTACCAGGGCGAGCTGAAAGTGAAGGTTACCCCTCTTATCTTAATGGGGGCACATTTATTCAAAACACCAGAGAGGGTCGAGTTGTACATTTAAACTCAATCCTGAAGAGTATCAGAGTCATTGCCGTTTTGTTGAAAATGATAGGCTATGATGGATGTGAGGAGCGAAATGTTCCCAAGTGGAGAAAACGTGATTGAATGAATGCTTTTCTTTTATATTTTTATCACGGAAATACATGGTCCTTCAAGGACCTTTCATGTTCGGAAACAAGCTGGACATTTAAAATTCCCAAATTGGGAAATATGAAGGTCCCTCAGGCGCCCCTTTGTCTTTGGCGCCTCACACTACCCCATCACCTTTTGCCTGCTCTGCACGCGGCTCCTCAACTCTGGCTCCGGACAGCCACGTGGTTCTTTTTGCTGTTATTCGGCACTTGATTTATTCAATTAACAGTTATTTACTCACTTCAAAATCACACAATCGCTGTATAGCTAATTCTCTCATTTTTAACCGCTCTGGGTCCTATTTTTAAAAACGCACGTGGCGCTAAGTTCATCGTTAGAGCCGCCGTAAAGTGCCTATACACCTATATGCGAGGTGTTTCCTAAACCCTTCCTGATTTATGTACCATGCTAAAAATCCGTCTTTTATTTACGAGAGATCCAGAACGCTCGCACGGAAGGAACGTGCGTCGTTAAGGCAAAGAAATGCAGTCTGTGCACAACAATCAATTAAACGATCACTGCATGACTGCTCACACAGTATTTCAATATCAGTATCGAAATGAGGCAGCCTAATTATAATAGACAAATGAGTGCATATCATTAATGCAATCAAGTAACTTTAGTTAAAACGTAACTTCTAAATAAATAGATATAGTAAACATATAGGATTAGGCCAACATTAGGCTAACGATAGGCTAACGATATGAAATCACTTATTTCATATTTCCATATAATTACAGTAAGATACACTGTAGGCAGGTTTCAAACTCAATCAAGCTCTAGTTTTAATATTTCAATAATATTCGAACATTAGAATGTATCCGTCTTAATTGTAGCAGCGGTGCGAATTGATACGTCCCTCTACAGTAACATCACATGACAGATATTCAACAAACTAAACAATCAAGTGTAAGAATCTTAAGCCCTCAGTTCAATCATTTTTGGAAAAGGAGGCCCTGATATATATCTCTCTCGTTCTCTTTTCCTCTTTCGCTTTCTCTCTCTTTCTCTCTGTCTGTAAACAATTTTGTGAAAAAGCCATAAATTGCCTTGTGTTTATGGACTTCTTGACTAAGTCTATGTTCATGTTGGTTCGTCAATTTTCCACCAGATGGCAGACTGGGAAGAAATCTTAAAGACATTCTGTGTTAAAAAAAACTTGAATTTTAAACTGATAATGGTGCAGAACCTGCTTTTGTTTATTTTTGTTTATTATTATGATTATGATTATGATTATTATTATTATTAACAAGTCATCCGAGAAACACTTATCAGCAACAGATTTGCCATTGTTTTATATGGAGTATTGCAGCATTACGGTAACACTATCATATAACAATTTAAATGATAACACTTTTCCTTGCACTGAATTGCAATTGAATTTCAAATAACCTTAAACCATTTATTTTGTGTCACTTAATTATGTCTAAAATGGTTAAAAGAATAGGCTATGTCAAATGTCTAAAAATATGTTATGGTACAATCACAGGTTCACAATATAAAAAGAAGGTTGTTCAGTAAGTGAATTCCTAGTTGGTGCCACCTTCAGCGTAACGCACTACATATTATCATGGGAAAAGGAGCCAGAGTTCTTAAAATAGTATTAAAATGTCTCTTCGGCTTTTCAAAAAAACAACAACAACAACAAAAGCAAAAAACTTTAATCTTATATTTGTGACAGCTGACCTCTTCTCTAACTGAGATTAGTAAAAAAGTGTGTATAAGTAAACACGCTGTAAAATGTGCAAGGAGACTTCGTTCGCCTCATTGTTTCGTTTTCTTCATTTGGGTTGTTTAAGATTCAAATACAAATTTTAATTGTATGTGATCATAATTTCACATGGAATGTTAACACGCCTTTTGTTCACGTTCACATTACCCTGTTATTTCAAACCGAAATTACAATTTTGGAGGTGACAACTTTTTTTGTGTGGATACAAACACTTGAAATGTGTCACTCGAACAAACATTTGCACAACTAGGGAATTTAATTACATTCCACGTGTCTTCTGTAAAATGTCAGATAGTTTATATTTTGTATATATCATAAAATAATAAAAACGTATTGTAGTCCATAACGTGAAATGGAGAAAATAATAGAGGGCTTGGTTAGGAATTTCATCCCAATATAATAAGGCAATGTGTTTTGCTGTAACGAATATGGGGACAAATGCAAACAGCCGGAACATGCGTTCATATATTCTTGCGTTTCTTTATTTTGTTTTCGGTCTTCGCAGACGTCTAATACTAATAAAATTGTGGTGATAGGCTTTAAATTGGCTTTCTGGCAAGCATGTACCCTGAGGCTATTAGAACAGTGAAGCCTGTACGAATGCGCCGTAACAATAATCATAACACACGCGCGCGCGCACGCATGCGCTCCGGAACACAGGCACACACACACCAACCTACCCACCCACACACACACACACACACACACACACACACATAAATAAGCTGCGCGTTGAGTAAGCCTCTATCCGCGTTAAATCTTTGACATTTTGACAGGACACATTAAGATCTGCCTGCTCAGCACGGGCACATCATAAAACTGGACAGGCAATTTCTGTTTTCACCAAATAGCCAGGCTAACTCGTTCTGCATCTTTGATTTTAATACACTAGACAAGCGGCTCAGCAGCAAGGGAGGGGGGAATCTAAGGTTCTATATATTTTTCAAGTTATGCTTCACAATCCCCCTAAATCCACTTCACCGTGTGAATTATCAACTAGAATTTGATTAATATGCAAATTCGAAGCAAAGAGTTCAATATAATTCTTTCACTGGAGAGTAATTAATCAACAGTTAAAGAAAATTAATACATATATCAATTTTGTCAGGGACATGCTTAGTTCAATCGCCCGTAAAATTGAAGTTTGAAGAATTAACAGGCTCTACAGGAACGTTGTGACTTAAACTTTCAAATTTATCCTATTTAGTGATCAATCAAGCTCCCCCCTTAGGTTAATCTAGTTCATTTTCACCTCAAATCATACAGTTTAGTGACATACCGTCTACCACAGAGTCGATAAAAGTTTTTTTAATGATAACGACTTTACCACATCTTTACCACAATGTCCAGAAAGTCATCCATTAATTTGAAATTTTGTTTGTTCACAAAAAAACACAAACCCTATTATAATAAAATTTCCAAGCCAAGACCACGCCCATACCTGCTTATCAATATTGCTATAACCAATAAAGGTAAAACATAGCCTAGCTACACTACAGACCTAAAACATTTGTTTCAATATAGCCTACTCCTGGATTAGAGACGTGAAAATGCAAAGGGCTTCAAAAACAAATGTCCATAAAGCCAAAAGTTTATAAGGATAACGCAAATTACTGTAAAAGAAAATGAGATAAAACTAGTTATATTGAAGTTATCAAATTAAGATATAATGCGTTTTATTTCAATGAAGTTTCGTTGCTGTTTTATATAGAAACAGGTATCGCAAGAGAGAGAGAGAGAGCGAGAGAGAGAAAGAAAGAGAGAGACAGAGACAGAGAGGAAAAGAGAACGAGGGGGCGACCTATTGTTTCAGCAGGGACTAATGCATCAAACTTCAATTTTCCGGACGATTGAATTAGTGATTTTTTTTTTCTCCTCGTGAACTGAAATACACTTAAGACTTTGGGATTAATTACCACGTTCTGGTCCCTCAGATTGTAGTATTACTTATCGTTGCCACGTTTGACAAGACCCCATAAAATAAGGGACTGAAATCTAAGATCTCAGCCTTGCCCCAACCTTTACTGATATAATAAATGTTGTTGAGCATCCGGGTCTCATATTTGCAGTGGATGGAGTGATTTAGCGTGGAGCGGTTCAGCAACTTCAAAACAATTGAAAATATAAGGAAGCGATGTATTGGATAAATATTACACCCACCCCCAAATCAAAATTAGGTTCATTTCGGTGGCAATACGTGGGTGCGCGCGCACTCCCACACACATACGTGCAGGCTACTTGCTAGTGTGAAAAGTGAAAATGCGATTTTGTCTGTACCTCACCATAATATGGCTATGCATAAGTTATCAGCAATTCTAAATCTATTCACAAAATAACATCACATGACACATCTTCGTTGTCGTGTCAACTTAGTAGGCCTACTATTTAATTTTTAAAAAGTATTATTTCTGTTGACACATAAAATAGCGTTACTATCTATTGGTCAAAATGCACGTGGTCCAATTTAACGAATTGCTTTGGCTTGTGGTTTCTGCCTTTCCTTTTCTGTAAACGAGAATAATAACACGAACATTTTAGATGCTGTGTTTCTAAATAAAGCGCAACTGGTTATTTTTCTTTATATTTTACTCCAGCCACTTGACTTTTATAGCGACACGATGCTACAAACGGCTAAGATTTAGAGTAATTAATGTTGGTCAGACTTTTGTTCTCAGTGGAACCAGGGAAGCGCGTGCACTGTTGGACTTGGCAAAGCAAAACACTGGGCATCAGCCTGTAGTCGATGGCTCGCATTGTACGGTCAAACAAATTAGATAAAAAAAAAAAAATAGAAAGGATTGAAACATACATAGTCAGATATAGTGACAGAAAAAACATAATTTGCAGTTTGCATTGACAAAAACTAAGTCAATTTCTATTTCCATAATATGCCATTATTATTATTATTATTATTACTATTATTATTATTACTACAGCTTAACGGTCGTTATTGATGTCGTTTGTCCTTATATGGTTGGGTTTATACGGTTTTGTATGTGTATTCCTATTTGTAATTGGAATTTATATTGAGCAATACCTCAAGTGCATGCATGTGTCCAAATGTGGTACAAGTAAGCCGAATTGTTTGGCAGAAAACAGAAAACAAAAGGAAACCAAGGTTATCAAACAAATCGCTTAAAGTTGTCCACACAGACTCACATACAAGCCTTTAGTACAAGTGTAAGTCCGCGTGCCGTGAATTTCCTCCTTAAGCGACTGGAGGTTAAACGAGACTCCTTCTGTTGATCAGAGAGTCGTCGTTTATCCTTTCTTCCAGTTACTCTTCCACACATGTTTCAGCTTCATTAAACTCACAAAAGACAAAGGAAATAAAAAAGAGAAAGAGGTGGAGTGAAAAAGAAAGTAAACAAAAGACTCCCCCTTTTGCAGACACTCGCATAAATGTCACTGTTTATACACTTTATGACTCGCCTACTTAACATGAAAAACACTTTCGCTGCAAGATCTGGCGCTTTAAAAAAATAAAAAAATCTCTGGACAAAAGTCAACCATATTATTTCAACCCCTCAGAAAAGGGAGAAAGACAAGTGCTTTATATAAAAAGAGTGAGTTTCATTGTAATTCATAGACTTGTTTAAAATGGCATGCTAAAAAGGCGAAGAAAAGAGAGGACATTAATGGACACAGATGCCCTCGTGAAGAGACGGCCTATGTATGCATTATAGCTTTTGTAAAACGGAGTTAAACAGTTTAAAAGGAGGGTTAACTCAATCCATCAAACTGACTGAAAATTGTGAAGAAAATTCAAAAAGCATATGGCCTCCAAACGTTTGAGTCCTTTTTGTGCGGTGGGACACACTTGTCTCAGTATTGAGAGCCGCGGGAGTCCGTGCATGCTCCATTGTCACTTGTCACATCAGGGAAGACTGCTCATTTGTCCCCAGTTTTCATGCTTTACGCTAAAAATTATAGCCTCGTCCCTTTTCAGAAAAGGATTATATAGCCCTAGAGAAACTGGCCCAAAACGTTGTGTTTTTGTGGCATCTTCTCTTTTTTTTTCTCTCCGGACCAGATTTGTGTTTCTCACATAAATTTCATTCAGAATAGGAAAACACACGTTGCAGGGTCAAGAAGGCAGGTTACGCTTTTAAAATGTGAAAGGATAAACGATGCTGAGACGGGAAAAAAATGTTTTGTATATCTTCTGATGTGGAAACAATAGAATAAAGCGCGTTGGTAGCTTGTTTTTAAACAGGGTTTTTTTTTTTTTTTTAGAAGACTCGCTCAGATTCTGCTGGCTTCGATTTAAAAACCCTCCACTTTAAAACTCCCTCAGTTGGAAAACATTTACTGGAAACACTGCCGTGTTTTCATTTTAGGTTTCAAATTAGTTGGTTAGATTGATTTAAATACAATACTGTATTTATTTTATTTTTTTTGCAAGATATATCCCCGACCCAAGCGACGCTGAAAATAGGCCTCTTCGTTGCATTATTCTTTATGTTTGGGTAGTGTTTACTGGGCCCACTTCTTCGCACCTTCACTCATTTTTCTGTACCACCACTACTACTAATAGCCTAATCCTACTACTATAATAACTGAGAAATATTGAGAAAAGCGATGTTTATTTCCATTTTATATACATACACATTATACATTGGTTTTAAATAGTGTCCTGGTTTTAAAAAGGCACTTACAGGCATACAAAACATAGGAAGTCTATTAAAATGTAAATTACTTTATTGTATTCAAACAGATGAATCTAATCCTACCTAAAGTAAATAGACAGTCTTTTAATCACTGCAATTGACGTTTTTTTTATTTTGTCGATGCCTTTGTCTGAAATTGTATTTATACATTCGTCTATCAAACGCAAACCTTTTGTTGTGATTTATTTTCCCTTTCATGCAATGCTGTATAAATAAGGATTATGGTGTGTAAATGTATATATATGTGTAAACACCCTATATGTACACACACGGGCACACGCATGAGGAAATCAATGATGTAGGCCTATACAGTGGCTGGATTCAAAGTAAATAGCCGATATGATCATTTGAAGCAAAAAATAAAAATAATAAATAAATGATATAGCCTAATAAAACAAAACATGCATTTTCATAACATGCAAAAGTCGAAAAATACGGTAGCGTAATGGACGCAATAAAATACTAGCCTACAGTAAATGAGGTTACGAACAAATGAGTGTATTTGTATGAATATTTTTTCCGGTTGTGTTTGTGTGTGCTTGTCTGTATTCACTAGTGTGTTTATCTCTGTGCTGTGTGTGTGTGTGTGTGTGCGCGCGAGAGAGAGAGAGAGCGTAGACCACAACATGTACATGTGAGTTGCAGTCCAGTATCATTTGTTAGACACGCTTTATGTAAAATGATCTTATTGCTTTTACTGGAAACCACTTCCTTGGTTAAATGCTGATGACATGATTGATATAGCTGTCGTTGCATACCGTTATACACCGTTCATGCTTGCTGTGATATACTTTTGTTTATTTTTACGTCACTGTGAATTCAATATATTTGTATCACTAACAACAGCAACCGTTGCAAGAGTAACAACAGCAACGATGATGATAATAATGGTCGTTGCTGCTATCCTTATCACAGTCATTCGAATAATAATCAATCAGTCGTCGACATCAATTTCCACGTCCTCGTCCTCGTCCTCCGAACATTCTTTACTTGTTGTGTTGTCAGTGTATGGGGACAGCGGAGACAACCGCAGTTTGTTTGAGATGTCCTGCTCGTGGTTGGATAGCGTCGGGGACTGGGATCTCGAAAGTCCCAGTGTTCCGTTGGCGCATTTCTCGAGGTCAGCCAGTTTGGCCATTTTCTCCAAAGGCACTGGACCACCCAGCGCCTTGGCCGATTCCACGTCGGCTTTCATTTCTTCCAAATCACGCTTGAGTTTGGCTCGGCGGTTTTGAAACCATGTGATGACTTGAGCATTCGTTAGCCCTAGTTGCTGGGCAATTTGATCACGGTCAGCGGGAGACAAGTATTTCTGGTATAGAAATCTTTTTTCAAGTTCATAGATCTGATGATTAGTGAACGCCGTTCTCGACTTCCTTCGCTTTTTCGGAGTGTTCCGTTGACCAAACAATGTCATTCCGTCCCTCCCTGTGAAGGTGCACATGTCATCAAATTAATTATGTTAATATTTTTCAAAGATATTCACATAGAAGCATATTAATAGTATAATAACTACTGGTATGTATGGCTGGGAGTCTAGGCCTGTCATTCAGCATGAAAGAGAACGCTCCATGATATAGCTAACTGTAACTATATTACACAAAGCGAAGCGCCAAAGATTTCAACATGAATGTGCTCACATAAATACAATCACTATTCTTTACTAATTTTGAACCGACTATGATTAAGATTGAAGTAGTGCAATAAGAATATATATTTTTTTTTTTATAGAGTATTTTCTAAAATATTAATATTGTAATTCACACGCAAATCCCACGTAGACTACATACTTTCCGTGTGTTTTCTTATTCTGCGCAGATTTTATGCTGACATCAGTGGAATTTCTGTCTTTATGATTATAAGCCAGAGACTAACATTTTCAGGCCAATTTCCTATTTCAACAACGCGTGTATTTAAACAAAAATCATAGGATCTGTTGTTCTTATTTGAAGTATTACATAAATGGATCATGGCCTATTGTAAATATTAATATTCTTAATAGAAATTATGTTTGTAAATGCACAACCATTGTCTGATGTACAGCGCCAGGCAGTTATCGCAATATAGCCTACAAAAAATAACATTTTTAAAAAAAATATATATATTAAACAGGTTAATCCATTACGATGACAAATCCTTTTGCATAACTTTAAAGATGTTTCAGTAAAATAGTTTATCATGCTAAGGTTTTAATAATAATCATTTTAATATCGTGTATGATATTTAATTATTTATATTGAATAACTGGCATTTTAGCATTTTAATTAATTACGATGTTGCAAACGTACCTTCAGCCGCCTGAAGAACACTCACTTCTAGTCCTTTGAAGGTTTTGCTGGCTAGCTCCTCGAGGGCGCAAAGTGGAGATGTCTGTGAAAGGAGTGACCGATTGGACAAGGGAATACCCGGTGGAGGGTGTTTTTCTGCTGAAGAAATAAGATGTGCTGTCCCGCAAATTGTATAACTTCGCTTAACCGAAGGCTTGTTGAGAATGTCCTCGATGCTGAACGGCGTGAGGGGTTTGTTGGAATTTGCTGGCGGCGGGAGATGATCCAACGGACTTCGCCTCCTCTCTTCAACCGCAGCGCATTTTGCGTCCTCCTTTGATGTCATTGTTTGCTACTGTTAGTTTGACTTACTCTGACAAATATTATTAATATTATTCGATTTAACAAAAAAAAAAAGGTTATAAAATAGCTTGATGGTGCTCGAAAAGCCGTTAGATTATAGATAGTAAATCAAACTGCATTTTGTTGGTTTTGTCGCAGGGTTGGATATATATGAAGTCTCATTTTAAGTCCTGCATTTCGACTTTCCTAGTCCCGGGTTCCTTTAGAAATAATCTCCACGACGTGTGGCAATCCGAGGAAGAGTGGTACTTCCTTGAAAATGTTGAAGCCCAAGGAGTCGCCGGAATTGACTATTACTAACAAGTTATTGTTGATTGGGAGGTAATCAATTATCTCCAGTGGCACTTTCACCCTCGGTCTTTCACTCTTTGACTATGTTGCAGTCCAATGCAGGCTTTTGCAAGTAGGGAGTCCCATTAATTAGAAGGCATGGCCAGGAGGAGGAGTCGAGCTGAATTATACTGCTTAATGCTCTTGTCATTTTCTTCTAAATTAGTCGCTTGGCCATACACCAATGCGCCAATGTGTAAACAGGAACGGAAAATAAATTGCGTTTTCGATTTTTAAATAATAATAGTTTTTTCGATAAAAAGTTTTCGATTTTTAACACAACTTCAGAATTTCAAGATGTATCTCAGTGAGTGGGTCCATTTTCGTCACATAATGGTGCGATTTAAAGAAAAATGCGTTCGAATTAAGTCACAATTCACACTTAAAACACGTTCACGTTTACCAGTTTAGGGCAAATAGTTTTTTTTTGGCCACTACCTTCAACAGAATTATCAGCGAGTGGTGCGGATGATAGGTTCCTATGTTTTATCAATGTAATACAGAGTCAGGTAGTATATCAAGGCTGCTAATACTTCTGACGGGGAGAGAGGCAAGGAATGAGAGAGAGAGAGAGAGAGAGAGAGAGAGAGAGCCCCTCAGCTCAGCTAAATCTTCTATGCCATAATTCAAGTGCAAAGGGCCACCTTACATCACCAGTAAGATATTTCATCTCCTGTAAAATCTCCTGCTCTGCGTATCCTTGCTTTTTTCGTTCCTCCGGTCTTTGTTGTGAATATGCGACCATATCCACTGTATGGATATAAAAATATTTCGGCGCTTTAGCTGATAAATACTTGATGGCGTGGGTTTCCACATACATCTAATTTTAACTGAAGATTTCACTGCAAAAGTGCATATTTCTTAGATGTATCCTTTTTAATTTTAATTATGAATTGCCACGTTTATTGTCCTGTAATTGCAATGTTACGCACGTACATAATTTAGCGGCATATTCAATATTTCAGTTTAAATGCAGACATATACAGAATTGCATAATGTAGGCTACCTGTCTTAGACTTAGTCTAGACTAGGCTACCCCATACAAATAGCCATCAAAACATTATCAGACAGATAGACACACAGAAACACAAACATATATATACCCTAATATTTGATGATGACAAAAATGGCGGTTGTAAATAATAATAATAATAATAATATATATATATAATAATCTCCCGCAACCTTTGACGATATTAACCCATAGGCTAATGCTTACGCGTTGCTCATAACACGTCAAGTTTGAAACATTATTAACACTCATAAACTAGAGCTTCCCTTCACAGTAAAATGTTCAGTGTTAAGTCAACTCTTACAGAGTACATATGGCCCCTATTGGACGTAACTGGACATTGTACAGTTTAGTAAAGTTTAGTTAATATAGTTTAGATGTTTATAGCTGCTTATTTAAAAACGTAGCCTACATAAACTGTTATTTTTGTCAATTAGGACGTTTGACGTGTTTTGTCTTTACACTATTAGGCTATTCATGGACATAGTCTACACAGCAGATCTGTTTTTAGATGTGGACGTTTCTCCAATAATCTGCTGACTCAGTCGTAATTATTAAATACACATTCAGGTTGAGAGAGAGAGAGAGAGAGAGAGAGCAAACACTGGAGGCGCTGTTGACAACCTCGTCAAAATGGTCGCGTGACCTGAATTAAATAAATGCGAATGTTCAATTATCCACTAACAGGTGTAAACGTTAAGGTCTTTTGCGAAAGTGTGAGACGTTAATGAATGAAATGGTAGCAACCTAATTTATAATCCATACTGTAGGCTATGTCTCCCGATTAGCTACGTTTCAATTCCTCAGGCCATCCATCGGACGAGAAAAGTATTAGGCTATAGCATAAACACAGACAGCAAGAGAGTAAACAAATCCAATATTTAATTTAGGACTTCAATATAAATCACAAAATCATAGCAATGTATAAACGAGCCTAGATAATCCAGAGTACCACGTATTTAGTATACATGTATGTCAATTACATTTTAGCTAGTCACTAAATATACAACAATACAGGAAAACCTCGCAAAATCAGTAAAATCGCCAAACTAATTTTACCATTAAACTGTAACCACCTGTAAATGAAAGTAGACGGAATGCAGCTGCAATGTAGGCTAACATTTTTAGTGACTCGCATGTTACAATAGAGACCGGCTTAAAAAGAAATCATTCGCAATGTGAACGTTTCTTTTTTCCGCAACTTCAACTCGACATTTTTATTTCCGAATTTATAGGCTACCTGTTTCCATGGCACGCAAATCTGATTTCTCTACCGATATTAAATATTTTTTAACAAATCTTTTTGGTTCACTTTTCTTACAATAGCCTCGTTAAACTTTCTTTTGTCAACAGAACACATTTTCAACACATCTATTACATGCATAGTGGTGTTCCTATGTAGCTATTTGTTTAATTTCACGTGTATAATAAAATATATTTGCTGGGGAAATAAGAACTTAGTGAAACAGTAAATTTAATATAATTGCCATTATATCCAAAAAACCTGTCAAATAATTAATTATGATGATGATGATTGATGATGTTGTTAATAATAATAATATTACCTATTATTATTATTAAAATTCCACTTCTTTCGCAACGCGTCCGTGTTATAGCTAGCTCTCGAACGTGCTACTCGTTTTACTTTCTAATTGTAAAATATGCCCTCTATCTTGTTTGGCAAAAAGTCAGCATAATAATAATAATAATAATAAAAATAATAATATCCTTTTCCCACACCCACTACATACTAGCCTATTGCAGGTTTTTAGTAGCCTATGTACAAGCCAGCATCCAGTATTGAATTCAATTTAAGCAACTAAATGGTGTTTCATCACTGGTCATGTTGATTTATTATTAAAACAACAGCAATAATACAACAGTCTCATTCATTTTAATAGCTAATTAAGCCGTACAAAAAGTTTAAGTATTCGTGGTTTGTATTTTGGTTTCTGAAAAGGACTAGCTTGTTTTTTTGGGGTGTAAGCTACCTTATGGGTGTACTATATATATATGGTCTTTTATTGGGATATTTAAATACTTCTTTCCACGAAGTAGCATAACACATCATTAAAAAATATTTCACGAATTACAAAGGAACACTGGTGTAGTTTATATGGTTTCACTTTAAATTGACATCATTGACTTCGCTTTTGTGAAACTTGATTTATTGGGGCAGTTATTTCATCCCAGTAACAATAATTCATTATGGAGGCTGGCAAACACAAAAGCAAACCACTTGCATCAAGAACATTGTTAATTCGTTAGTTCCTGCGAAAAGCTTGATATAAACATGTTTTTGTGAGTGGCAAAACGTCTCTGTAATAGGCTACGCAAAGATATGGCACCATGCTGGTAATAGCTAGCGCTACAGCTAATTTCACATCAGGAGGTCAGCTATCAAGAATATTTATTTTTCGATTCATTTTTCCTCCAAATTGTAATAAACTTACATAAACAATAAACTTAATAAAGCTTAAAACGCAAGTTTGCGATTTTTCACTTAAAATACAGGCCTGCGAATTCAGCCGAATAGGTTTTACTCGTCTTTACTAGTCTCCAGTAGGCTATCTGACCAATAGGTTAGCTTATATCCCTTTGTTTTGGCTGTATATCATACAAAGTCTCAATTGTTTCTGAGGAGTGGAAGATGGATACGCATAATCTATCCTTATTCGATTACTATCTTACAGACATTTTCTGAATTGCAAATTAAGTCAATGAAGTGATTGACTTATAATATAAGTCTATGTCTGATTCCTGATTAAAAAAATATTTCAGTGCTGGTGACAAATGGCAAACCTCCACAATATTTGACTGTTTGTCAAGAGTATATGTTACATACAAACACAACATATTATAGCAACTACTATCCCAAGAATTTTGACCCCAGCATTTTAAGTTGTTAAAAAAAGAATGAACCCCCCCCCCACACACACACATGTTGGGCAGGCTGTCTGCTATGCTTTAATCGCGCCTGCATGCAGAGCACACGTATGTGATGAAGGTAGCGTGTGCACGGTACATCCATGACATTTGTCACCAGCATGGGTTTCAAAGGGTATCATGCAGAAGGTCCCGGCATAGCACTGCCAATATCGCCATGGTCACGTTATCACTATTCAACAATGTCGGTGATAGTAGCCATAATGAAATAAAGAAACTGTACATTTGCGTGCGGCTTGTTTTGGCTAATTATCATTATGCTCCACTACACCAGAACCAGTAAGTGGATATAGCCTTGGAAATTATTTTGGTAGAGGAATGATGTTCCTGAATGGAACTGCACCATGTCCACCCACCACCCTCACATTGTCCAGTGGGAATGCCAGGCACTCGTGGCACAGTTAAACTCTGTAAAGTTGTAAAAGAGAAAGCTGTGCGTTACCGACTCCCGTCTTTGCAGCTGCGTAGCTGACAGAGAGGAGGTCATCTGGCACTCTTTCACAGACTGACAAATGTAGGTTGACAAAATCCAAGAAATGTTGCATTGTCCAGGGATTAGACAGCGATCGAGCAGCTGCAGTGAACTTTGCACGTTTCAGACTTTGGACTTTTGTGACTCTCGAGTTACAAAATATTCGGAAGTTCAGAGCTGATCATGTCCACCCACACTGAACGCAACAAATTCAAAATGTGGGATAAACTATCTGTGAACTTACATAAATCGCACGTCCTAAAGTTCGGTCAGGATTTCAGGGCCTACTGTTATATCAAGCAGCTTGACGATTCCCATGTTGAAATCTCATTTGCCACTGACATTTACTTGAGGTAAACTGTAGAAGACCAAATTATAGAGTACAAATGTCACATAACCCCTCACTAAAAGAGTGGGAAACTAAGGATTCGGGGACACACTGACAGAGATAGGTAGACAAGGATAATGGCATTATATCGTCTAAAGCCTGACTTGATTTCAGACCCATGTGGAGTAACAGTCTTGGTTCTGGGCTCCTCATTTTGTAGTTACTACATCGTGGTTCAGAGAGAAGCCTTTTGAGAAGGTCTTCCTTCCAGACAGACATATTGTACTGGTCTGTTTTTCTCAAACCCTCCCAGTTGCAGGTTTCTCGAATTCAACTTTCTCAAGCAGCAAAAAAAGTTTGCCACCAGTAACCCGTTTAGACTTCCTAACAGAAAATAACAACTGACAGAATGACAGACTCCTGGAGCAAACAGAACAGACGAGGTGCTGAAACGGTGACGTAAGGACGGGAGTTACAAAAATAAGGTGCGCGCTTAACCCTCATATTATGTTCATGTTATGACGCCTTTTATGTTTGGGGTCAAGTTGACCCACAAAGTCTAAACTGACACAAAACTATTGTAACCCTTTCTGTGTCACCTATTGTGTGTCTCCCAATTGACTAGCCTTTTATCCCTAAATATAAAAAATCTGTGATCTCATTTTAGAATCTGAGGTAAGTTTATGATGTTTAAAATAGGTATGGGAAAGTGCCACCAGAATTACCCAAAAACACATTTTACACATTTTATTTAACAGCTACCCCACAAATTACCCCACACAACACTTTTGTATACAAGGTTGGTACACTACATGAAAATAGCAATATGTTTACCGTGTTTTTACTATTTAATCCACACAAATTAGAAAAAATCATAGAGTGTCAAGATGAAAAAAGAAGGTTAATTGGTTTTCAAGAGAAGCCAAACATTGAATTGAGTCAAATTGACCTGGAACATGATATGAGGGTTAAAGAGTGACTTAAATGTGAAATGTTTTGCATTTGACGTTTGGCTGGCACGGCAATGCAGTATAATGGATAAGGATCCGGGCTTGAACCGCAAAGGTTGTGTGTCTGATTCCCAGAGGTGGCGCTGCCATTGTACCCTTGAGCAAGGTACTTAACCTGAATTGCTTCAGTTAATATCCAGCTCTATAAATGGATTGTAGGTTAAAAAAAAATTATCTGTGCAAGTCTCTCTGGATAAGAGCCAGGTTTTCCAATAAAAAAACATTTTGTCAACAGAATCAGAATTCTCATAGATTTTAAAGTAAACTTTAAGATTGGTCTGTTAGTTGGGATTCTGTCCTGCATAAACAAAGATAAGTGTTGCATATTGGTGTGGGTTTCCCCCTCCCCCAATGAAAACATGCTGGATTATAGCTTACCAATATCATTTACACTTTAGTTTTGTTGATGAAAGAGTAGACACTCTTCATATATACAGATAAAAATCACTAATATTAAAAAGATATGGCTCAGGTATTCCATTCAAAAGTGAAAGTGTTCAAACCATGGCCAAAAGCTAATTATACAGTAATCCTGACTCAACAGAGTAAGGTACTGAAAACTGTGTTGACTCAAACAAGCAGTTGCAGCCATGACTAGACAGTTCACATACAGCACACAGTCCCTAAATGACCACTCTTTTACACAATTATTCACCTAATAGGTACAGTACCCATCCAACAATATTTCATTTATTTATAACGCTTTTTTCCTCCCCGTTTCTCTGCCTGGTCGCCTCTGAAGTTGATAATCTCTGGAATGAGAAGAGAAAGCCAAGATGGAGTTTCCAGCAAAAAGCATTGCTTAAATTGATCCTTTAAAAAAAAGAAAAAAAGAAAAAGTCTTTACGGAACAGAGGGAAATACAGCGGAGATCAAGTTAACTTTTGTGTAGAGTCACTTTGTATTATGGTTGAGTAAGGGAGAAGGAAAGTGAGTTATAAATAAAGCGTGTGGAGTGTTGATGGCATTAAGGCATGATAAATGAGGCAGAGTCACATGTGCGCAGAGCGATTCTGCGGCCTGTCTGTTCAGGTTAAACATAAATCAGCCGTTCGCATGCGGCACGGCGAGGCGACTGGTACTCTGCTGAAGAAGAAGAGTAATGCTATCTGTATGACGCAAAAAGCAGCCAAAGCCACAGTCTTCAGAAGACTGGAGTGTTAGCGGTCAACGGGGGATTGTTATTGCATCCTTTTGCTATGTGGGTTTTCCTCAATTCTGACAGAGGAGTCTAAGCAAGTGTCACTTTTTTTCCCCCCAATAGAAATGCTAAATATTGACTTCAGCCAACCCTGAAATGAACAGCATTATTATTGTATCACCAACAAAAGAAACGGAATTTGTCATTCAAAATGGAGGAAAACCAAGGGATGTGATAGGATTCAGTCTGGATCACACACGGCTGTGATACAAGTTTCAGCGCTTGGTATTTTTAACTCAGTCATAGACTGGTCTCATGCCTGATTGCTTTCGGATCTATCTCTGCTTTTATTCACGATTTGTCTTCAGTACACAAATTTAGGGAAATTGGAGCAATTATTTCAGACTACAGTTCAGATGGTGTTATAAAATTATCTGGACATTAATCTGAGGGAAACACTAATACAGTAGGTTGAATATTCAAGGTTGTAATATAATTTACTCAGTTGCTATTCAATTTTTCTTAAACACCTTGGCCAAAATTCTACTACCCATACTATAAGTGAGATTGATATAATCTCTGATTGTGAGGTTTTGCTGAAGTTGCACCGTTAATGTGCATTTTTCCACCGCTCGTCTGTCAAATGGAAGCACTGTGGATTTCATGGGGTCATTATACGCCGTAAAGACCTTTTATTCTCTTGCTTTATAATCCAAATTTCATGGCCAGAGCATCACCATCAGCATCTTCTCTTGTGTTTCAGATGGCCGAGATCTAATTTGTAGTCTTTCTCACAACCTCAGAGCCACTTTATGCCACAAATGCTCCTTGCCTTTTTCAAAACTTCAATTAAATATGCTCATGTAATTCTATCATGACCAAACCCCTACTGCCACTTGGGTCAAATATTATTAATGATCTGAAATGACCTCAGTGTCTATTTACACGCCCAGTAACTTGGAAAGACGCCCAAATTGTTTGGATTAGCCTTTGGCTGACACCACATTTGCATGAAATGTGCTGCCACCTCCACATCGAGTGCTGTCGTCACGTGGGTTTACCCTAAAGCGCAGAATGCATATGTCCCATCATACCAATTCTTTATTCTCTGCTGGCAGCAGCGGAGTGACACTTTAATTCATCATTTAAAAAAAAAAATTTAAGCGTTTCATATGTCAAAATCCATCTTTGAAAAGTCTGACAGGTTTTTAAACCTACGTATAATGTTACTTTATTTGGATATTTTTTTTAGTCACAAAATAACTACTGTATTAAAACATGCTTCAACTCTCAACACATTAAAGACAATTCCACAAGCATGGTAATTAAAAAGCGTTTGGAATGACCTAACCAAAGCTATAATGTTTGCAACTACAGCCAAACACAATTACCATATTTCAGCATTCTGAATACTAAACACCGTTATATGTATTCCATCCTTCCCCAACCTTGACAGCCATGTTGCTGATACGAGAACCCCTGAATGGATTATATTTCACTCTGACTGATTTGCCTTTGGTTGGCTTCATCTTAAAGGAAGCTACACAGTCTCATACATAAATTAACTGAGTAATGGATGTGGGGCAACCCTGGATGGAGTGTGAAACAGGACCTACGCCTTTTCTCAACATTGAGCGGGGTATCAAAGGAAATTTGAGCCTAATTTCAAGGAACAGAGACAAATGACAGATAATTTGTCCTTGACAACAGGCCATTCCTATTAAATACGCTGGAAATGGCAAATCTCAAATATAATTTTTCGGTAAACACTATACGTTGGCACATACAGTGGCTGCGATGTTCAATTCTAACCGTTACCATAGTCCGTTCACCATGGTGCTTTTTAAATGATTATGAGGATGGGTCTGTGACCCTGGTATTAAAATCACGGTCCTCAAGGTCTGAGAATGGCTGGTTTTCCACCCTCCCTTTACCCTGGAGTCAGGTGTGAAGACAGTCTGGCCAATAAATAGCACTAATTGCGCAATTAATTACATAGGAAAAAGAAAACCAGGGCCGGATTTGGATTTGAGGTCCAGATTTGAATATCCATGGTCTATGAGATCATTCCTGTCAGAGAACCCCATGCAGGAAAGCATTTTTGGACCTTGAGAAAGTTATCTTGTAAGAGCTTGTACTTACTGTAAGCTGGGTACAGCCAAGAAAATTCTTTCCTCACAATCTATAAAAATACTTTCTCACATTTTCCAAAAAACTACTGATAATATTTACATTCCAATTTTTCATTTATTTATTTAACAAGCTCTCTTTTTCAGGACAACACCAGTATTGATGCAGAAAAATTATTATAAGTAACAATATCAAAACTCAGTGGTGTTTTAGTGCCAGGAGAAGTGGGTGTACTCTAGAGAAGTGGGTATACTCTAATTTAGCAAATCGATGACTACTAATTGATATGTGCACCAGTGGGGATTAAGAAGTGAGTATACTCTATGCCCACTAAGAAAGAAGTGGGTATACTGCATATACCCGCGTATACCCTCCACTACACTACTGTCAAAACTAAATATTATTGTGAAGAACAGTACTATACTAGACATATTGTGATGCAAACGAGCCAAACTGAATGAGCCATTAGTCCAAGTCTGTAGTGAAAGACCTACAAGTTTAATTACAAAGAGTACAAGAACTAACAAAGTGGCTAAAAATCAGCCAATCCCTGACCAGTACAAGGATAGAGAAAAGGGTCAGTGTGGAGGCACCCAAAGAACAAGTGTGAAGAGCTGGGGTTTGTCTCCATTTTAGGAGGTGGCCACCGACTTTGATGTCCTGACTGCAACTGGAAACTCATTCCCACCACTAGGGGGCAGTAGTCATTACATGCGCATCCCCAACAGGCTGGAACCACTAGCCAGTCTGAGGTTGCAGAAAGCAGCGGTCTGAGAGGAGTGTAGGGTTTGATGACAGGTTTAAGGTACGTGAGAGCTTCCTCTGTCAATACCCTATAGGTCTCACACTAAGCCATGGAAACCAACAGTTGCCATGTCCAAGCCATGACTGGTAACCAACGAAGAGCGACCAGTAGAGAAGAATGAATATTTTGGCAGGTTGAGCAGTATCAAGTCAAGCAAGGTGTATAAGCGAGATGTGAATATTTGAGTAGTTTGTCCAGCATCTGCATTTTTAATAGGCTGGAGAGAGAGGATTGGTGGCACAAGCTAGGAAAGAGGTATAATTATCCAGACAGGCCTGAATAAATGCCTGGACATAAGACAACCCACGTGGAAAGAAGTAGTAAAAAAGAAAAAGAAAGAAAAACAAGTGATCGATAGACAAGGGCTTATTCTTCATAGCTGATTAACCGAGCTAGGTATGGCTAACTGCGCTAGTTCATATGTTCCATATTCGATGGGTTTCTGGGTTTTACTCAGCGCAGTTAGCCAGGTAACTGAGTTATCCATGTATGAGGAACATGGCCCTGGTTAGTTGGGGTTTTATGAAGTTAGCATATTGGCATACAATGTTTCCTAGTGTGGTTGGAGCAACACACAGGAATTAGAAAATAGCCCACGTCAGAACATTCAAAAAGTTGAGGACCCTAAATACACACTAAAATAAATTGTGAAGAGCAAAATGTATTTTTTGTCATGAATTCTTGTCATAGCTTTGTAACACATATATCTATATATTTTTGAAAATTACAGAGCCCCTAAATTGTAAGAAATAAGAAAAGAGGAATTCAAAATGGCCTTTTTGTTCCAAAAATGTCAGACTTGACTTAACATGGGTGTGGAATGCATCCTGTCAGTTCGATAATATTTTCACACCTGTCAATCAAATGGCCAATTTAAATACACAAGAGGGTCTGAGGCTTTTGACATGACAACATGGATACAACATTGTGTCAATGGTTCTGTTTAACGGATGGGGATTTATTCATGCTCACCGCATGCAAAAGAAAAATTAACATAATTAAGAGCATTAATGAACACAATGCTTATGCCAGCCCAAATGATTTGGTACGTATTCACCTGCATGGATAGTGAGTTAAAAAGTTCTCAGTGGTTTAAACAAAATGGACTGATTAATCAGAGCATATTTGCCTATTCTTGATTGGTACAATAATCTACACATACTCATACTATAAGTGGAGGGCCGGAAATTCTGACTTACTGGTCTGTTCTCTTCACAGACCCTCTGCATTTTTATCCATTTAACTTTCCATAGACGACCTGCACTTAAGAGTAGTCCTCCAGAATCTCCAAAGTACATGATATGTGGAGATTCTGGCAAAATGATACGACAGGGACTCAGTCCCGTGACGTTTCACGGCTTAATTTGACACTTTGTTGCAGGATCCAAGATAAGTGACACATACAATGTAGAAACAAAACAAACAAAGCAACATGATAATGTATAATTTTTTAAAATCCGAAATATCAAACTCTCTTACACTGGGCGTAATATAAAATACATGATTAACATGATCCCATTCAGAAAGTTTAAATTTTTAATAGGTCTAAAAAAAAACACATACAAAAAAATAAACTCCATTAGTGCCACACGCCCACATTTTAAGAATATAAAAAAAGGTTTTTATTTTTCTCTTCCTGTTTACACACTAAAAAAAGAGCATTCCTCTATTTTCTCTACTCCGCTTCCTCCACTTATCAAAATGCAGCCCTGGCTGTCTCTGTGTCTATGATAGGACAGAGATAACAAGTAGCTTCCAGTCAGATGGTATACTTATCACCACTCAAAATCTGACAGTGGTTTTCTAATGTCACAGCTTATAGACTTCCCCCGGCGAAAGCATGCCTCTGTCTCTGAAGAAATATCGAGAAAACAAACTGCCAAGTGGTGCACCTCAGGAAAGTGCCACGACACGAGCCCAGTCAGTCGCATTAAAGGGAGCGCAGGAGCCTTTTTAAAATTTCATTTATATTTTTATTATGAAGGGATGCCGTTTCGTGCCTCTGCTGTACGGTATATCTTTTTTTAATCGATACAACCCCATTACAGAGAATGGAACATTTGAGTGGGGGGCAGGGGATTTGTGATTTGTCCTTTTGTGACCCTGCAAACACACGCACACTCACACACCACTCTCTCTTTATCTATCTATCTATCTATCTATCTAAACAGTTAAATGCTAAAATATTGACACAGTGACACAATTTGAGTTGTTTTGGCTCTGTACTCCAGCACACTCTCTGCTTTAATTTGAGGTTATTTACATCCCTATTGGCTGATCCATGTAAGAATCAGAGCTCTTTTTATACATAACCCCCCACATTTTAGGGGACCAAAAGCAATTGGACAATTGGCTGATCAGCTGTTTCTTGGCCAGCTGTGTGTCTTTGCATCATTAGTTAATGCGCAAAAAAGCTCACAAAAGGTCTAGAGTTGATTCTAGGTGTGGAATTTGATTTCTTAGTCTATTGTTGCTGACCAAATAAATGCCAATGGCAGTAAAGCAGACCATCATAAGGCTAAACAAATCATAATAAATCCATCAGAGACATAGCCAAAATATTGAGTGCGTCAAAATCAACTGTTAATTCTGACATTGTTAGGAAGCAAGAATACACTGGTGAGCTCAGCAATAGCAAATGACCTGGTAGACTGTGGAAAGCCAGTGTAGTGGATGACCAAATGTGAAGAAAAAACCCATTTCAACTGTTGAACAGATCAAGAACACTCCAGGATGTAGGCACTGATGTGTCAAAGGCTACCAAAGAGAAGACTACACCAGCATAAGAGGGTTCACCGCAAGATGCGAACCACTGATAAACCACAGAATGCCTCAGAAAAAACAAAACAGCCAGGTTATAGTTTGCAAAAAAAAAAAAAAGTACATTAAAAAAACTGTAGAGTTCTGGAACAAAGTCTTATGAACAGATGAGATGAGTATTAACCTGTACCAAAGTGGAAAGAGGGAAGTGTGACAAAAGAAAGGTACTGCCCATGATCCAAAGCACCCCCTCGTTTTTGAAACATGATGGAGGTAGTGTTATGGCTTGGGCATGTATGGCTGCCATTGGAACTGGCTCATCGTCTTCAATGATGATGTCACTGCTGATAGCAGCAGCAGAATGAATTGTGAAGTGTACAGAAACATCTCAACTGCTCAGATCGAATCAAATGCCTCAAAACTCATTGGACGCCACCTCACCTTGCAGCAGGACGATGACCACAAACACACTGCTAAAGCAACCAAGGAGTTTTTCGGGGCCAAAAAGTTGAATGTTCTTGACTGGCCAAGTCAATCACCCGCCCTGGATCCAATTAAACACTTGCTGAATACAAGCCTGACAAACGCCCCAGAAACAAAGATGGCCGCAGTGCTGGTCTGGCAGAGCATCAGCAGAGAAGATACCCAGGATCTTTGGGTTGCACACTTCAGGTAGATTTATACAAAAGATTTGCAAAGAAGTGCTAAGTGCTAGGGTTTGCAAATATAAAGGATTTGCTAAGAAGTACTAAATATGATGGCTTTATTTCAGAGTATATTAATTTGTCCAATTACCTTTGCTCTCTGAAATGGAGGGACTATGTTTAAAAAAGGCTGTAATTTATATACAGATTACCAGATATAGATTTAACTGGACATGGATGTAAACCCCAAATTAAATCTGACAGTCTGTACTGTAACCTCATAGTGATTGTTTTATTTCAAATCCTGTGCTGGAGTACAAAGCAAAAACAACAAAAACTCACTGTCCCAATACTTTTGCATTTATATATACTGTATACATGTATAATTGTATGCTATATTTGGGAGTATTGGAATTACATATTTTGTCTGGACAATTTCAATAATTTCATAACCAACTCTTTCTCTGTTGTTCAAATATGATGGAGTCAGGGCAAGCATAGTAGGACCACCAACCTTCTGAAAATCCAGCTAAAATAAAATAATGAAATTGTGTATAACTGTTAATTTACCATTATTCTCATGACACACTTTCTGCATAGTGTAAATGCTCTTTTGTTTTTATGCACAAACATGCCTGCATTGGTTTGGAAAACATTTCACCTACAGGCAGGGAATGTATGTTCTTTCCTCTTAGGTTTTAACCATTTCATGTTCTTCCAGCACTATGTGTGTGTTGATATTTTCAGTACACTGAAGTAACACAGAGAAAGGCAGCGATGCCCCGTGTCATCCATGCCCACCCTGACTGCATGTCCCCGATAAGCATTAGTCAAAGGATCACCGTTATGAAGAAAACTAAACGCTACCCTTCAAAATGCACAATATCCATTTGCAGAGCAACATTCAGTACTGTGTGCAGCAAAACATATTTATTCAGGGAACCATTCATTGCCTGTAACTACTGTGTCCAACCTTGAGTGGATGTGTCTGCAGTTTCTCCCTTTTGTGATGTTCAACTATGACAGATCAGATAGGAAACCAATCAAATCCTAATGAATGAATATTGGATAATAGGAAGTTATGAATAAATAACATCAGCTCTTTTGCAGGAAAGTTATTGTCTAATTTAAATGAAGTTGTAAAGCATCGATTTATTACTTCATATCACGTACGATATGCTGGCAAGCTTTGTCCAAACGGTATTTAGAAATTTGGCTCACACTGCCCCTCGTCTTCATCAAAGTTTGCTCAACTTCTTTTCCTCACACACAGCTGCACAATAAAATCAGCCACTCCAAATGACAAATAAACCTGCTTGAAATCATAAGCGTTTATGTTCATGTGATGTAGCGAGAGGGCTAATTTGCGTTGAGTTATTACTCCCACTTGTAAATTCATGGTGTGTGAGTTGATTATCCCTCATTTGATAATATTTAACTGGATTCCTACTGATACTCCAACGAAGATATTTCTCCCAAACTGTGAATCAATTTTGCTGAATTATTAAGAAAAAACATTTTGCCCAGACGCCGTTACGACAATACATGTCACACCAAATATCCTTCCCATCTTGATGAATTGTTGAATGTGCATCTGTATGTATGGCAGCAACATTTACTGACACTCCCAACGGAAAATGAAATTATTCAATAAGCATATAAAGCACAAGTAATTAACTAAAAATTTGTCATAAGGACAAAGTGCGCAGCTGCTCGTTATTGATGACTCAATTCCTCTGACAGAAACGCGTTGCACCAGGCACTGCGATTTAAATAATACCTAGTTTCTGTTCTCTCTTTCTCTCTCTCTCGCTCTGTCTCTCTGTCTCTCTTTCTCTCTTTCTCTCTCTCTGTCTCTCTTTCCCTCTCTCTCTCTTTCTCTCTCTCTGTCTCTGTCTCTCTCCTTTTTTATGCCTGTTTAAGGAAAAAGGAAACAATCCAGGCAGAAAAACAATTGTCAGTATGGGTGATATTTCAAACTGGAGTGACAAAAAAATAAAAAATAAATAATAATACTGAAATACACACACACACAGACGGCAAGAGGGTGGGATTCACAAACCGTCCCTGAAACAAGCCACGTAACCAGAGGGGAAGACAATTGCTTCTATCAATCACAGGTGAGGAGGTGAGTACAGAGTGACGGATGTGGACTGTCTAAGAAAATGAACGCATCCCTCAAACATTATAATTAGCCCTTCCCCTTTAACGTGATTCATTAATGAGTGTTCCCACCCCCTCACCACAAACACAACCCCCCCCCACACACACACATACACCTCCCACACACACATACATACATACACCCCCCCCCCACACACACACATACACCTCCCCCCACACACACACATACATACACCTCCCCCCCCCCCTACACGCATACACACACACACGCATACACACACACACCCCACCCCCGACACACACACCCCCATACACACGCATATCTATTGTATTTTGGCTTGACTCAGTCAGTAGTGACAGACTATGGTGAAGAGCCTGCTGTTTTAAGTCTTAAGCAGGTTTCTCCCTCTTTCTCCTCTCTGCCTGAAGAGCTCTCACCACCTGAGTGGCTTCAGTGTTGTAGTGAAATCTACAGCAGACACTAAAGGGAGCTCTATCTTCCTGAGATTAATGAGCTGACCTCTTTGTGTCAGTCGCCATTTGCAAGCACAGGCTCTTCTCCTGTAGGTGTGGTTTACATGCATGTGTGTGTGTGTATGTGTGTGTGCCTGTGTGTGTGCGTGTGTGTGTGTGTGTGTGTGTGTGTGAGAGAGTGTGTGTCTGTGTGTGGGTGTGTATGCGTGTGTGCATATGTGTGTGGGTGTGTATGTGCGTGTGTGTGTCTTCGAGCGTGTGTGTCTGAGGGTGTGTGTGGGTGTGTATGTGCGTGTGTGCGTCTTCGAGCGTGTGTGTCTGAGGGTGTGTGTGAGTATGTGTATGTGCGTCTTCGAGCGTGTGTGTCTGAGGGTGTGTGTGTGTGTGTGTTTTCGAGCATGTGTGTCTGAGGGTGTGTGTGTGTGTCTTCGTGCATGTGTGTCTGAGGGTGTGTGTGTGTGTGTGTCTTCGAGCATGTGTGTCTGAGGGTGTGTGTGTGTGTTTTCGAGCGTGTGTGTCTGAGGGTGTGTGTGTGTGTGTGTTTTCGAGCATGTGTGTCTGAGGGTGTGTGTGTCTGAGGGTGTGCATACATTGTCTGGGTTTACATGTACATGTGTGCGTGCGTGCTGTTGTTGTATGTGTGCATGCACTTGTATATGGGTGTGTGCGGTTTACTTAAGTCGCTTTCGCAGGGCCTGACTTTGCCTGAAGAGTGCAGCTCCTGAGTCACTGATGAGATCTCTGAGAGAAATAGATGAGGGGCAAAGAATGAGGCTTGGTGCATTTTTCCTCTTGAGGCTAAGCTTCAAAACATGGAACAGATTAAGTAAAATGCAAACCTTTCTGTCCTTATCATCACATTAGCCATCACACGCTTCACTGTAAGCAATAGGCAATAGTCCAGAGGAGCTTGAAGGATGAGACGCCAGGCCTTTGGTGTTCGTTTAGATGTAGATGCTGGGATTCAATCAACATTTGTCCTTAACTTTGACTAACAATTAAGAGGGATAGTATTCTGCCTTTAGCAGGTAACCCCTGCTTACCACCGTCAGCACTTGAGGAGAAACGTTTCATGTTAACTTCAAGAACGGGTTCACTCCTTATGATCAAAACCTTCCGAACTCCCTCGTACGAGCGGCGTCGAGGGCCGTATCGGAAGCACAGGACCCGAAGCAGCAAAGGTTAACACGAGCCCAACGCCGAAGGGGCAAGTTAACTAATTAACTATTTACGTGGGGAAAAGTTAAATAATTAAAACGCTGAGAGAACAGGCCTCAGTTGTCACCCAGAAGCTGTCGTGGCTTTCAATTAGCCAGTCCGTCCTCTCTCAGGGAGATGGGAGAAGGGAATGTCAGCCAGACCGGGGATTCAGGAAGATGTACGATTGAGCAGTCTGACGCATTGAGCAGATGTTACTGCCTATTGAGTTGTTAATTTAACGGGAGTTTATTGAATAGTAATTAGGTGGAGCTCGCTTTCCATATTAGAGAGCGGACTGACTGCTGCCGCAGTCGTCCTATAGGTTAGCTGAATCCGCTACCTCAACACCCCCCACCCGCCCCCTCAGAGATGTCCAACGCGGGTGGGGATTGCTGCAAGGATGGCCCATTCGGTGACTTGGAAAGGGGAGAAAAAAGTTAGTCACTTATATAAGATCAAAAAATTCTATTTGTTTGCACTTCGCTTTCTTGTTTGTTTTGTTTCTGCAGTTTTGAGACTTTTTTTTTTCAATGTGCAACACTGTTACCATTTAAACTAGATGAGCTCAGTTCATCTATTGAATAGAGAACACTCAGAGTTTATTAATGAATGACTTTAATCTCATTTGTAGGCCAATTAATTTGTAATTGAGTTCTCCTAGGGAAAAAAAAGAGAGAGAAAGTTGCGATAGAGCAATTAGATTAAAGCAATATTCAAATTTAAATCGACCTTTAATTTTCTTTTTCTTTCTTTTTTTTTTTGCCTCGATCCCGTTACCGAAATGATACGATGGCAAAATAAAAAAGAAGAAGCTATCTATGTGCAGGCGGAAAACATTAATATCACAGTATGATACAAAGAACTCTCCAGACTGTGGGTTCTTGCAGCCAGGGAGGCCATTCCTCACCGTCAGTAAATGATTTGTCGCCAATCCACGGGGTTTAATATGAAGCACCTGGCACTCCAGCTTGGCGGAATATGGTGGCTGCCATGTCCATAGACCAACATATACACAAGCATATGCCGCCATTGTTATGAAAATGACTTGTGAAGACATTAGCCCGTTCCCATTGAGCTGTCACTTCGGACTCCCACAGAGGGGCTGAGGTCAAGTGGGAGCCATTGTGATAGGCTCCCCCGAGTGGCCCGCGCTCAGGAAACAAGAATTAGCTTCATCATGGCGGGGTTAACGCCGAGCAAAGACAATGATGACCCCTCGTGTATTCTTAGTTTGATGTCTTTATGAGGCCGAGCGCGTATGAATAAGAAATCAGAATCGGGTCACCTCGTGGATTTGAGGAAGAATTTGTTTAACCGATGCTGACACAGCCACCGTCTGAACATGCCAGTGTTTTGTATTTTAATTAAAGATCGTGTCTCCTTTTTTTCTGCTGAGCGAGCAGCATTTTACTGCTAGAATTATTCTATGTCTGGATACGTACCGCAATGTGAAGAACATTTAAAACTGAATTCAAAGATAAAATAGATATTACTAAATTTCAATCGTCAATACAAGTGATAATAGAGGTAATTAAAATTAAAAACCTTTCTACTACAAAAGAAAATTGTAAGAAAATGGATAGATATCTTGCTTTTCCATGTGTGTGGTATACAAATGAACAGACATAAAATGTATCTACCCACATAGTTAAAGAATATTTAAATGTGTTACCAGGACAACATGTAGAGCAATGCACGTAAATGCTTAATTGCAGTTTTTCCTAGTAATCCCACTCTGTAAAGATACTGTACTCGTGACTTGGCTTGAAGATGTGAGCCCATCCAATTTCACTTCTCTTCACGGCAATGACAAATAAAACCAAACTTCTCCATTTCATCGCTCGTAAACTCATTTAAAGCTCTTATCTTGCAGGCCTCTTCATGAATCACTTTTGAAATAACTGAAAACCTCAGGCAAAAAGAACGAAGAAGGGTCCCAACCTTTAACCTTCATATAATTGAAAGAAAAGGTCAATGTTTACCAGCGCAGTTGGTCAGTTGCTTTGCCCTGAAATACAACATTGTTCCTTTTGAGTGTCTATTTTCTCCAAAGAGTTTCTTAAAATTCGTTTTTGGGTAGTATGTTTGCATTAGTATGTTTCTGAGCGAATACAAATATAATTCTTCATGAAGTACTATAATGCAAATCCAATGCATTTTCAAACCCGCCCTCCAAACTACAAACATTCACCATCACCTTATACAATATGATGTATACATGCATGTGCACCCACACACAAAAACACACATATAAACACACACACACATGTACACAGTATCACTATATATATATATATATATATATATATATATATATATATACAAACACAGTATACACACACACAAAAAATGTCACAGTAGGATATCCACAGTGAGAACCCTACTCTACTGCCCCCTGGTGGTAGGTTATGAAACCCCTGAGCTCATAAACCTGAACAAATGCATTCAGGTCAAATGATGAAACGCTTCCAAATAACATTGCACTGGGGTATTTATTTTTCATTGTAAATGCTCCAAGTTGAAAGAAATTCTTCACTTTACATATAAGCCCAAGTAAATTATTTAAGTAGCGCAACAGAATTGTCTTAATCATTTATAGGATTAAATGAGCCTAAACATGTTATTGATGGGTATAATTAAATCAGTGTGCAGCCCAATCTTGTGATGAGATTTACGGATTCTTGCTCCAGTGCAAGCAAAGATTCTGGATCAATTAATTTGAAATACTCCCCCTGCTTCTTCAGCATTTGTAGCCTGTGCTGCTCTCTGAAGCTCTGTCTCGTCTGCACTCCATGGCTCATTTTTTGGATACAAATGGGAAAGAGGGTCAAAGGAGCACTGCACTGTGTTGCAGTTAATTTGTGCGCTCTGACAATTCCTTGCGTGCTGGGTTGAAAATGAACGGTCTGGGTGAACAAAAGGACAACCTGCGCTGATTACAAGCTCGAAGGGGGCACGGCTTCATTTATACAGCCTTATTAAAAGCTAGGAGTGTTTTTTTTTTTTTTTTTCTTCTTTGGAAATAGCGTATGGCATTGCTCCATCTTTCGATATATCACGTTATTAAAGGTAATTGCTTTTAATGCCCCTGTGCTACGGGGGCTCCTGTTGTGCCCCAGCAAACGTTGACAATTTTAATCAGAAAGAAAATACACCCACAGGAACTGTGCATGTTAAGTACAGAGTCACTCCTCCCGAAGCTCAGGGTGTCACCGCCAGCATATTTAAGCCGTGTGCCGCTCACAATGAATCCCAGATCAGGATTCACTTCTGCAGTGAGCTATTCTCATTAATTTAGTCTCTGTGCAACTGCAACGGTGCACTGGAGTGGTGCTTATTTTAACATGACATACATAGTTACTGACCAATTACGGGAAAATGATGTCAATGCGCGTGCCATTGACAGAATCAACATTTTAGAGGGCTGAAACTGAAGAACACATTTATCTACCTTTACATGTTTGGGATTTTAAAATGATTTTCATTATATTTTTCACAGCATTAGTTGGCCACATGTTTCCACTAAAACACCATTTACACACCTTTTGGGTTTTTATGTGGCTGTTTCCAGCAAAACACAGCGGGACAATCACAATTCTGAAATATCGACTGTTAAAAAGTTAGAATCACTAGCTGCACCAAAACCCCCCCCCCCCCCCACTACAAACACAGATTGGTGAGTTCTGGAATCACTAAATCATTTCAAACTGATTTTGTAGATGAAAAATACTTGCTTAAATTCATCACTCGGGTTGGAATGACAATGGGTCCCGCACAGTTTCACAATGAAATATAAACATTAGACAAATGAGCCAATGTCAGTGATTGGATTGTACAGAGCCGGCCCTAGGGTTTTCGGGGTCCTAAACAAGAATGTCGCTGTGGCCCCAAAGTACTCCAACATAAATCACACCAAAAAATACAATAAAATAAAATAAAAATCTTGAATTGTGTGGCCCAGGGATGGTTGTGGCCCTAAACGACAGTATAAAGTGTGTATGCCAGCAGCCGGCTCTGTGATTGTGTTAAGTGTAAAACACACACAGGAAAGAGCAAACTGGTAACAGTGCAGTTTAATAATGTACCATAATATAGTACCGAATATAAATATGAGGATGATACACGAATCATAAAGAAAAGCCATTTACAAGTATATAAACAATTTATTAAAGAAATCTGCCAGTAAACAGCATAGCCAGTTAGGATTCAACCTCCCTAATCAGCCACTCTCAGCCACCAGAAAATAAGATGTCAAGAGTCTTTTGATGTTGTTGGGTCACAGACATCAGGAAGTCATGGCATGCATATGCGATCAAATATTTAAAATCTTAAGGCACAGTCAACTTAGTGTAAGTAAATTTCTGACCCACTGGAATTGTGATATAGTGAATTAAAAGTGAAATAATCTGTCTGTAAACAATTGTTGGAAAAAATTATTGTGTCATGCACAAAGTAGATGTCCTAACAGACTTGCCAATACTATAGTTTGCTAACATGAAATCTGTGGAGTGGTTAAAAATGAGTTTTAATGACTTCATCCTAAGTGTATGTAAACTTTTGACCACAACTTGTAACTGCTAGCGTACACATGCAAGACACATTTTCCTCGTCTGAAGATTCAAAAACCAATTATTCTTACATTTGCACAATTCGGACTTACTTAACATTCGGATTTACGTTACACTTGGTAGATGTTCCTATCCATTCAAACTGATATATCAACTGACAACAACCAAAAACCTCAAATCATGGAATTTAGAAGCAAGAATCTATGGTTTGTGTTTGGCTGTGATGACAAGATTTCCCAGTCACACCTATTGCTTCCATGTATAATATTTTAACATTTTGAGAACAAAACTGTTTTGAGTTTTATTCAATGTTGCATGATAGGATGACATACAGTCAGGGCCGGACTGGACTTGACCAGCCCACCCTGAACTAGGGGGTAGGGGGGATCGTATGCAATAGTGGCCCAAAAGTGTACCAGCCCATCTGACATCTGCCCGAATTGCCAGAAGGCCAGTCCGACCGTGCGTACAGTCTTTTTAAAAATACTTAGCCAGAGACCTGGATACACCTTAGGCCTCAGTGTTGCCTGGTAGAAATGATTGAGGGACATTTTAATGACACTATGGGGAATTGATTCTGTAAAAAAATACACTGTGTCAGTCACAGTATATTGCTATTGGCTGTTGATTTTTGGAAAATACAAATCTGTTGGTGAACAACTTCTGAAATGGTGTGTGGATCTGTTCAGGGTCACATCAACATCACCTGATCCAGTGACTAGGTTCATACTGAACGGCCACGAGTATGGCTCGCAGTGATTTAGATTACTGTCACAAAAAGGACAAGGACACAATCAGGAAATTGACGTGTCAATGCTGCCGTCTCAAAACTGTCTTCATTTTTGAAATTGGATGTCAGTTTCCCTACATCGTCTCCCGGGAAAGTCAAACCGTTTCTTTCTTTCTTTCTTTTTTTCTTTTTCCCTTCTTCCAACAAACCACTCGTAATTTATCACCAACACAATATCCACTCCCCCTAAAAGCAGAGAAGCCCCCGGGCACGGGAGCAGCAGCCATCCGGATAGAAGTCTCCTTCTGCCGTTTAAGCCAAAGCGAGTGAAACAAACAGGATGGGTCACCAGAGCAAGCCGAGTTTAAGGGGAAACTGCGTTCCATCCTTCTCCGAAACAGGCCGAGAGATGAGTCCCATTGAGCGACAGGCACGACGTGCATGCTCCCTTTAAAAATACCCCCGCTCCTCGCCAAACAGTGGAGATTTATTCTGCTGCCAAGCCGGCAGAAAATTGACTTGTTTCATGGAGGCAGGCTATTGACACATTACCAGGAGAAGAGTTAAGAGAGAGAGAGAGGGGGGGGGGGGGGGGGGGGGGGCGAGAGAAGAAAACAGAGAGATATGGTGAGAGTGAGAAAGAGGGATAAAGAGAAGAAAGAGAAACAGAGAGCAAAAAGTATGGAGATAAAAAAGAGGGGGAGCGAGAGGAAAACAGAGAGATGGTGAGAGAGAGAAAGAGAGAGGGAAAGGGAGAGAGAGAAAAAGGGAGAGAGAGAGAGAGAGAGAGCGGGGCAAGGCGATAATGTAATCAGTTGTGTGGGGGAACAGACATGAGTAAAATGGCACAGCTGACATATTGATGACATAAAGCGAGATGGCAGCCATGCTTCTCAGTTCTCCTTGGATTGACAAAGAAGCTCCGCTAGGTCTGTATTTCCTGTCTAAAAAAGGCAGGGCCTCCAACAACCAGAGACCGCTGAGAAAAACGAAACAAAAAATCGAATCGTTCAACAGAACGTTTCGTTGCCTTTACCACGCTGGTCATAAAAGAGATTGGTAGATTTTCAACTTGGCGCACTCCTTCATGAAATTAGCAAAGAGACTGAAGAAAATCTGACCCCCCACTTGCCCGCCTGCACGCCTTTCTCAGACGGGGTATGGTGAGCAATAGGGAGGGGAAAAGATGGTGATGTGAGCAGGATTTTCTGCTTGTATCAGCACCTGGGCTTTAATGAGTGAGAGGTAGGGGCGGAGGAGCGGGAGAGCATAATTTAGTCTCAGCAAAGCTCAAGGCTTTTTGTCAACCTCAGACGAGACCCTGGATGATAATTTGAAGGGGGAATTCAATCTCCAATCAATGCATAGTGTACTGAATCGGGGTGAATTACAATGGGGGAACGCTTGAGACATAAAATATTTCTCAATCATTTGGGTGGTGCGTGTGTGTGTGTGCGCGTGTGAGTGCGTGTGTGTGTGTGTGTGTGTGTGTGTGCCTGTGCTTGCCTGCATGTTTGTGTGCATGTGTGAGTGTGTATGTGTGTCTGTATGACCGTGTGCTTGCCTGCATGTTTGTGTGTGCATGCGTGTATCTGCATGTGTGTGAGTGAATGTGCATGTACACGTTTGGGAAGTGGTTTTGGTTTAGTCTTAGTGGATTTCTCCTCAGAACATATACTAGACCCTTTTAGAAGCCATGTACTGTCGTAGTAAGGTCTCCTGCTTTTGTGAAGGTGAAGGCCATTTTTGGGAAAATGGAATCCAATAATTACAGAATAAAATGGCTATTGTAAGAATAGACTGAACAATTTATGCTCATCAAGGATGCTTTATGTACTCATGATTGTAGTATTAACTTTTAAAATAAGTTAAACCAGAGTTAACCAACAAGCACAAGGCGTTCAAGCTAAATGTCTGGTGAGATTGACATCTGGATCATAGAGCAAGCACATAGCAAGTGTTTTTGCAAAAAGTGACAAATCCGTTTAAATGATTTCAAATGTATGCAGGAATCCTGTTTAGAAAATGTAATCATGCACACTGTGAAAACTATAGTAACATTTAGCAAGTTAGACATTGTTGGACATAACCAAAGACCCATTGTCATGGACATGACCAAAGACCCATTGTCATGGACATAACCAAAGACACATTGTCATGGACATAACCAAAGACCCATTGTCATGGACATAACCAAAGACCCATTGTCATGGACATAACCAGAGACCCATTGTCATGGACATAACCAGAGACCCATTGTCATGGACATAACCAGAGACCCGTTGTCATGGACATAACCAAAGACCCATTGTCATGGACATGACCAAAGACCCATTGTCATGGACATAACCAAAGACACATTGTCATGGACATAACCAAAGACCCATTGTCATGGACATAACCAGAGACCCATTGTCATGGACATAACCAGAGACCCATTGTCATGGACATAACCAGAGGCCCATTGTCATGGACATAACCAGAGACACATTGTCATGGACATAATCAGAGACCCATTGTCATGGACATAACCAGAGACCCATTGTCATGGACATAACCAGAGACCCATTGTCATGGACATAACCAGAGACCCATTGTCATGGACATAACCAGAGACCCGTTGTCATGGACATAACCAAAGACACATTGTCATGGCTGATCAAGCTTCCATCCATGGCTGAAGAAAAATAAATTCCAAATGTGAGATGAAGGAGTAAAATGTTATTAGAGTTATTGACTGACATGGGTAAACAAATATGCCTGAGACCTATAATGGGTGTGCTTTATGACTTTTGTGCTGGAAAATATTTAATAAAAATCAATGGGCCATATCCAATACCTCGCTGAAAACAAGGGGAAAAATCAGATAATTCAGTAGAAAGTTCATCAACCTGAGCTGTGACTGTATTTAGGTATTTACGGACAACAGCGGGTCCAAAACCCATGAATGTAAAATCTAAGATCAGATGTACTCATGATGGGTGCAGCAACTGACGTGTGTAATCTGATTCTGGCAGATCGACCTGGGCGGGGAAAGTGGACTCCTTTCTTTTATACACATCTATGGACTATGAGAAATAATTGCACCAAAACTGAGCTAAATTTAGTAATGCTTGGTAAAGACATACTTGGGAGAAAAAAATAAAATAAAAATAAGTACCAAACATAACATAACCAAAACAATACCTTTGTATTTCATCTTTCCTTGAAAATCACAGACCTTAAACATAATTCTGATACTGATTTTTACACCTTTGAAAAACAGAACCTTCCATTATTATTTGGGGAGTAAGCATACACAAAGAAATGCATGTTATGCTGAAACGACTACCTAAAAACACATGCTGTTAATTTTATGTATATTTAGAAGATGCTTACTGTTTCGTATAGGGTCTTTATGGGGATCATATGTGCTTAAGGGTGTGCTTCTGCTCAGCATTTTAAAAACACTGATAAACAAACACCTCCACCGGCCCCTTTCAAACGACCTCATGTTTGGTGGCGAGCCGCTGATACAGGGCGAATGGCAGAGATCTGACCTTTCACTCTGTCTATTGTAATTCAATCGGTGCTCCAGGCGTGACACATTAACCCCATAGAGGAGGAACAAGCCGTATTGCACTGAAATACAAATACACCTCTAACAGGCGTGACCGGACCTTTCCCACATCCCACGGCTGATTCTTTTTTTTCTCCTTTTCCTTTCTTGGAGACGACGCAGATTTATCTCGCCGATTTTCATAACGTTTGCCTAAATAATATTCATGGGGCTGGACACCCCGGGACAGGTTAAAGGAATTAACGACAACCTGTCTAGAAGAGTAGTGAGTATCCAGGTTAGCCATTTTTTTTTGTATAAGGCACTCATAGATTTGTGCATGGAATCAAGCTTTTAAATACATTTCCTCTGCGTATTCATCCAAAAAGTGAGCTCAGGGCGGACTAAAACCACAGAATACTAAAACTGCTGCCACCCAAGAAATTGAAATCCATACAGCTATGGTTACCAGATAGCTGCATTAAACAGACGTTGTATCATGCGATGTGAAAATGGGTAATTATGCTGTCAGTAATGCTTTTTTCTAGATTAACTGTACAATGAGCCCTGGTTAGACAGCTCTGAGCCGGTCTGTTTGGAGGGTCAAACAAACAATTTATTTCCCTCTGGCTCTCATCGATCCCATGCAGCTCAATGCATTAGAGAAATTCTGTCTTTATGCTGAATAAAGCGTGCGTTTTATGTGTATTTCTTCTCTCACATGAGAATAAGGGCAGTCAGTGATCATCAGGTTTTACCCCCCACCCCCCCCAAAAAAAGAAATGTTTGTATTAAGATACCTCAGGAGCTAATGCAACATTGATTTTCTTTACTCCTTCAGAAATGCGCCAAGAAGACATAACAATAGTTGTTATTCCAGTTATTGAGGATACACATCACCTATGATACGGATATCCCTCTGGCCACCCCAGTCAGGACTGGAGGATGCTCTCCATGTTGGGTCAGCTGCTGAGCCCGAGTGCAATCCTTGACACATGACCTAATCCCCGGTGCTC
Organism: Ilyophis sp. 1 JC-2022; assembly: GCA_022702515.1. Taxonomy (NCBI): domain Eukaryota; kingdom Metazoa; phylum Chordata; class Actinopteri; order Anguilliformes; family Synaphobranchidae; genus Ilyophis; species Ilyophis sp. 1 JC-2022. The sequence continues at coordinate 86,887,753 of CM040405.1, forward strand.
CCTGGGACACCCGATTCCTGTCGAATTGAGCCCTTTTGGTGTGGGGGTTCCAGAACTTTCCCCACCAGATCAAACATTCAGACGGACTGAAAACTGAAAGAGATACACTGAGCCTACACAGTCTGCACTCGGCCAGGGTACCCCTCTGCCCCTCTGCCCCTGTCGGCTCAGTGGAACAGAATTGCGGGGTTAATTAAATGTGTCGACTGACTGTGATCAGGTGACACCGACTGACCCTTCACTTAGCCTGGGAGACACCTGTGACTGAACGGCCTGAGAGAGATTCACTTTTGTTTTCCTTTTCTTGAAAAGTTTGTCGGTCGACATATTCTTAAACAAATTTTTTTTTTTTTTTTTTTGACAATTTGGATATGCAGTAACTCAATGACACAAATTGCCAGACTTCCATATGATTGTTTCATTTTAGCTGTAGTTGGTGTCATATTTGCATCAGGAGAAATCATGTAAAATGATGTATTGTATATCCACTCCATAAGGCCAGTCCCTTTATCTGGTATTTTGGGGGGAAATAAGACACTCTAGTGAGTCTTTACCACTGTTACACAAATGTAACAGTGGTAAGTTCTGTGACTAGTTCTTGACCTTGACCTTCACAAACCATCTCTTCAAGCTCATCTTCTCTCCACACTGTCCCAGGCCCTACCTTCCTCCTTCCCACCAACCTGATCCTACCCCAGACCAGCAAGGGTCTCCACCATAGATATAGAACCATAGATGTGACATATGTCATAGTTAGTGGCACCATTTTTGAGACCACACCCAGGTAAGATGGTGGCCAATAACCATGGGTTTTTTGTTTTAATCTATGAGCCAATCATCAGCTATCTGGCTTCTGAGACCTGATTATGACATCACAGTGGGTTAGAAAGTACATGACACTTTGCCATAGGTTCCTATTATAGCTGTACCCAGGTAAGATGGCTGCCAAATTGTTCCATTTCAGAATTCCAAATCACTATTACATTACATGATATGTCATATCTATGTTTCTATATCTATGGCCTCCACCACCCTCACCCTCCTGAAGAGCACTGCATCAAAATAACCCACAGAGGCTAATTGTTACCGTCTAATAACCAATATATCCAGCCATCCATCCACCACTTACATCCATATATATAGAACCATAGATGTGACATATGGTATTCTGAAATGGAACAATTTGGCAGCCATCTTACTTGGGTACAGTTCCTAGCCAGCTATAAAATGAACCTATAGCAAAGGCGCCATGTATTGTCTTTCTTTCTAACCCACTGTGATGTCATAATCGGGTCTCAAAAGCCAGATAGCTGATGATTGGCTCATAGATATAGAACCATTTTTACTGGCCACCATCTTACCTGGCCACTAAACTATGACGTATGACTAATCTTTGGTTCTATATCTATGCTTACACCATTCACTAAAGCCCTAGAGTTCTCCTTCTTTTGCAATGCTATCGCAACAGCCTCTGAGCCGGGCTCTGCACCCGAGGCATTGACCCATCTCCATACACTGCAAAAAATGTCTAAAAAGTGTTTTAGTCTTGTAATGAGACTTAAAAGCATTTTTTTTTTCTCCAAAGTGGAAAATATTAGCTTGTTTTAAGTTTTACTTACTTTTTGCTTGACAAGTGAAATTGTCTCACCCCACTGGCAAATCTTGAAATGAGTTAAAACTCTCACTCCATTGGCAATCTTATTTAGCAAAAAAAAAGTAACAGTAAATAAGATACAAGAAAAAATAAGTCCAAATATAAGATTAAAATGCTTGTTAAGATTGAGTTCTACACTGTAAAACCCCAAAAAATAAGTCAATCGCCCATCCTTTCCCCTGCTTCCCCACCCTCCCACCCTCCCACTCTTCCCTGTGTTCAAAACCTTGGAGCCAGCACTGAGCTCCATTAACAATGTGGTACAAATCTGCCTCCAGTCCCGCATCGGTCACTACTCTGCACACATACAGAAAATACCACTACAGGAAGCCAAAAAACGATGCACGTCTCGAATGTAACAACTGTGTGATGATGACATCTGACTTGCATAAGCAAGCAGTGTCATTCAGGCTTAAAGGCCTGTTGGAGCCACCGAGCCCGTCAGATGTCATCCAAACAGAACTGTAATCATCAGCTTTTGTTTACGGGTGGTTTGACGAGCCTCGTTCCCTTGGCCAGGCTTCCGGCCCTCTGCTAAACTGATCTCTTGCCAGCGAAGCCGTCCAAAATCAATGAGCGTTTCAAAAGCTTTGGTATTGTTGGGCATTGCTCGAGCCTGCTGAAATCTAGTTAGAAACAAAGGTTCAGAAGAACAGACAACCTCAGCTTGCACGCAATTAAACCTTCAGTTAACTCCATTTACAGGCCTGATTAAACATTATTAATAAGAATTAACAAATAAATGGAATGATTTAAATACAATGTTTTACAAATACCACATTTTTTACATACTAGTTAATATGAGACATTTAAATGTCATACAGGAAAGTTGAGGGCAGTAGCTTCAGAACAGGCAGTTTATACAAGGTTTGAGGTCACAATTGTTCTGTTTATAAGAACAATAAAGAGATCTAAACCCATGAAATCTCATGTTAAATAACGTCTTCAGAGAACCGCAGGGCACCACACTTTCATGTACCATGTGGCACAGAGGTAAAAATAGTTAATCTTGCATTTGTGTTGCAGAACAGGTGCAGCATTTTAGCATGACTGGTGCAACTCTGCTAAGTCTTCTTATTTATATAAAAGCGTGTTGTGAAAAAGGTCAGGTGCAGCAGTAAAATTCCCATGACCTCATCAGAAACCTCTGGATGTTTGAATTTCACGTTCTGGAGAGATGGGGATCCCTTGTATAAGCTGGCATTTAAAATTCCTTGACTATGTTTTACCGAGAGGTCAAGAGGATCATTTGACAGTCTCCGGAAATGTGCAACACTGCAAAACGTAAGAAGGTATCTTTAGACTGGAGTATTATTGGCACGTAAATTATTGGTTACACATAAATTTAAAAAGCTATTTTTCCTTTTTATTTTTTAGAAATATTAAAACACAATCATCAATTTGTCCCACTAAATGTATTTTACATTTGTTATTTACTGTGTTTGATAAAGATGTTTTATATAATAGAACACTCATCAGTCAATTGATACTTAGTATGTGTTTTTACAGAGAAATCCACCAAGACCAACCCAAACCCCCTTCCCAAACGCATACACACACACACACAATTTTCTTTTCCATTTACACAGTTGATCATTGTGCTGCCATAGTGGTGGTATTTATCTCTTCAAAGCTAACGGCCGCGGGTCTGTGTGATAGTTTTCTTTGATAAAGTCAATGGTCAAATGTTTCTCTGCCAAACCTTGGCAAACACTCTCCGAGACACGCACACATGCATTTCTCTATATTGAAATTCCGTCACTCAGTTTTATGATCATACCCTCTCAAAGGGAAAAAGGATCTGGCGAGCACCAGAGGTCACTGACACGAGATTCCAGCAATAATACTGCACCCTGACCACATGTTAAGATCAGCGCCCTGAGACGTGAAGAAACGAAGAGAAGGTCAAGATCACACAGGGGAAAAAATAACATGAAAACCGAGCGCTGTGGTCACTCGCACAGCCGTCTACCTGTCTCCTCCTCTTCCTCGTTCTGTTGATATTGGCATGCACACTTTTTCATCTGAAGCTGAATTTCTTTGTTTGTTTATGTTCCGGGTCAATTTGACCCAATTCAATGTTTGACGTCTCTTAAAAACCAGTTAACCTTATATTTTTTAACTTGACATGATTTTTCCTAATTTGTTGGGATTAAATAATAAACACACAATAAACATAATGCTATATTTTAAAAGTTCCTGTCCCAGTTTTGTATACAAAGGTGTTGTGTGGGGTCATTTGTGGGGTAGCTGTATAAAATGTGAGAAATTCTTAGTTTTTATCTTAGATTTTTTGTGTGTAATTCTGGTGGCACTTTCCCATACAGGTTTTAAACTTCACAAACTTTCACTTACCTCAGGCTCTAAAATTATATGTTTCAACACAGATTTTGGGGATAAAAGGCTATAGTCAATTGAGAGACACACAAAAGGTGACACGGAAAGTGTCAAAAGTTTTCTATTCCAATAGTTTTTTGTCAATTTTACCCCAAACATAAAATGTGTCATAAAATGTGAACATATGAGGGTTAAATAGCTGTAGCTTACTTCTATAATATTGCTCATAGACAGAGACTTCTGTACAGTGCTTTTATTCTAACGCTCATAGATATTGACTGATAAAAAGTGAATGTTTCTGCTGTAAGCTCACGGTTGTCTCTCCTCCAGGAATATAGGAACATCTCCAGAAACAAAGGGAACTGATCGATTTTGTAATGTAAACTTAAAAAAAAAATTCTGGGCACCATAGATATCTGCATACTTTAATATACGATGTTCCTTTGTGCCGTTTGTTATTCTAAGCTTTAATAATGTATAAACTTTTGTAGGGTGATGTTTCTCCAGCGAGCTTTACTGGTGGAACTGCTTGCATAAGGAAATAGCTGTTTACTCATGTATACGAGTTGCCAATAAACCCAGGATGCATATGCAGCCCTACACAATGCTGTTTTTCTCTCTGATCTGTGCTCTTATTTACACTGTTCCTCTATCGACGCTGTTCCTCCATCTACAGTACACGGCTCCCTCTATGGAGTTCCTCTCTCTGTGCTGTTCCATTGTTGTTCTATGGTGACTTGTCCTCTAGCTAAGCCAGGAGTGCACAACGAGAGCCAATCCGTTTCCGGATTTTGTGCCAACTTCTGCATTTTAATTATTTAATTTAAAAATCATTAAATCATCAGATACAGCTGCAGACAACACACACACACACACAAACACAAACACACACACACACACACACACCCCTTGGTGGAGGCATTTTACTGCGCTCCAATGTGAGTGTAGTCGTGTGTATACGCTGGGCGTACAGCTACATCTGTTTAGAAAACTAAGCCAGGGTAATTGGCTGGAACAAAAACCAGCAAACGCATCGGCACTCCAGGACTGGAGTTACGCACCCCTGATCCATCCTGCTCATTCATTAACCCTGTTTTTCCATCTGAGCTGCTCCTCCGTCTCTGGTCTTCTGTCATCGTAATGCTGATCCCTTGGTCGCTGCTGCTCATCTCCGTACGCTGTTCTACTGTCTACGCTGCTCATATCTAAGCTGATCCTTCAGCTATGTTGCTGTCGAAGCTGGGCTCCTGTCAATATTCCTCCTCTATCGAAGCCATTTTTAAAAAAATCCTTTTTAAGCCCACCTCATTTTTATTCTGTCTAAGATGTTATCATAATTAAACAGTTTCTTCTTGTCTAAATTAAATGCCATGGAGACAAAATGACAACGTTCTCTAAAGGGAGAAAACCTCAACTAAAGACCTGCTTGAGTAAAATGATGATTTTTAATCTATTCGCGTTTCAGGCCAGTGAAGCTCACTGTTTTGATTTATTCCGTTTTATATCAATCTGATTTCCATTTCCAATCCTAGACGCTTGTCACATTGTCGTTTATTAACAAACGTTGGAACGCGTCGTCGGGGTGGGGTTGATTATCACATTATATAATTTATACAAGAAATGTGATCATTTTACGAATCACTTGAATAAGGTTGCATTTAAACATACCATAAATATGTAAACATATCGCTCATCCGCATAAGAGCTGTGGGTGTGCAATTTAAGAAATATTAAAGAGATGGAATGGCATTATAATTTGTATATTATTCTTCTCCATCCCCTGTTTGCATGCTTATGCGGCTTGCATCTCGGGCCAATTTTTTAATAAACAACAACTAATATCAGAATGAATCACTTTGTTTTGAAAGAGGCTGTATTCTGTTCACATTTTTTTCTGGAGGGAAATTACAGCCAAAGCTATATTGATAGGCCTTGCCAAAAGCTGAAATATAGACACGCGGTTCATTTAGATGCTTGAATTGTATAAGAATATTAAATCACCCTTTCGATACTCCAGGCAAGATGTAGTATGTTATGTTGACAGTTAAGTTGTCACTGGCAGTCTGTGTTGGATATGTTCTAAGAATCTATGTATTTATTTTGTTGTCAGACAGCATATTCATACCTGTCCTTGAATAAATCTTCTTTCTGACAATGTGAGATTTCAATAAAACTGTCTAAACCAATGGGCCTGTCTTCGTCTTTTTTTCAGTTGTATAACAAACCTGTTATTTATTTTTTTTAAATTTAAAACGCGTTCAAGAGTAAACATGGTCAAATTTCTTAATTTGGCACTAATTGGGACGGAGTTATGGTGATGCTCAGAGCCATGGCTGCCAGCGGCGTTATTCTACTCACCAGATTTCTACTCTATGAAGCAATAACATTTGACTTTACTTGAGGGTCACACAGAAGCCTGCGTCATTAATCACTAGAACATCGGTCACTTTATTCTCCAACAGCAGAAGAATAATTTAAAAGACTTCACAGGTACACAAAGACTCAAAGAGGTACACAGGATGCAAGCAAGGCAAGATCCTAATATGCCATCTCATAATTCTGAATTAACATCTTTGGTTGTGAACAAAATAAATGGAAACACCGATGATGTAAAGTTATTTAATAGGGTGTTGGGCCACGATTTTTGTGGCCAGTAAGACCTGTATACGCAATGGCGTAGACTATACTAATGTCTGGTCACTGCTACCTCGAAAGGATACCTTTCTAGAGAAACAGATTGAAGATAGTCTCCTCCTCCCCTTAAGTAAAAAATGGCCAACCATGTCTTCCAAGGGTATGAGTGCACCCAAACCTGCCAGGTAAAATGCGGCCCGCACCATTACAGAACCACGGAGAACCATTAGCTGTAGGAGCATTGCTGAGTTTCCGTTTCTGTTCACCGCTTAAATAATACGCTCCGTTCTGGGGCGGCTGCAGTCTCGCAGTAAGCGGCTTAAATGAGTGAAACCACGGTGGCGGGTCGTCATGTTTGCGCACACATTTCAGCGCCGAATACATTTCAGGCGATCCTTCCACCCTGTCCTCCCGGCGTTTCCCCTCCAGGCGGAGTGAAAATTCACTGACACATTATTAAACAGTGGAAGGATAAATCTCCCCTGGCTCCCTCATATTCATAAAAATATGATTTACAGCCTTATTTTCACTCCTTAACATATTTATGAGCAAACCTGATGGGTGTTTTTATGTTACAGCCCGGAAACAGCAGTTAGCACACTGCCCCAAACCAAGGAGAAACCCACTTTTATACATATTTAAATATATATATATATATATATATATATATACATGTATATATATACATGTATATATATATACACACACACACATACACAATCTGCAACGGCTCGATCCATTCATTTCCCAAGATTTAGCTGTGCGAATCGACGGCGAGCACCAGGATGGATGTCTTCCCCCCGCGAACCCCTGCATTAACATTTCCCTTACCGCCGTCTTCATTTCTATCCCCATGACTACATTATTATCCTCGTTTCGGGCCCGCCTTTCACGGCGTATCGAGAAGAACAAAGCGCTCCCAGTAATGGGCACTCTGAATTATGCAGGCCTAGTTAAGCTCAGATCTCCTGCGACACACCGTGAGGAGATCGCGAACTCCATCCGTCTTTACAGTGAAATATGCCCGGGCCCAGCCCTCCGCTGGTCCAGCAGTCCTTAATCACAGACCCAGTTCTGTCAGATAGGAGGGCGGGCCGTTTCTGATGGTATAACTGGGATCAGATGGAGGACTGACAGTGAAAGTTTTACATGACAAAGGTGCGCACTTTGCACAGCAAGCATTTATGTGAGCTCTGTTTCTCGCCGTCAGAACAGATAAAATTATAAGGATTCAATTCTTACTGATGGACTGATATCCAACGTAATCCTAAAAAGATAAGTAAGCCTATACGCTTCAAGCTTAATCATCCAAAGAATGGTCCAACATGGCCTCTGTTCAATAGAAATGGAAGGCATTTAATTTGTGACAGTAAGCAAGCGTTGCAATTTTTAACTATCATCATTTTTTAAACACAGCATTATGAGTCTACTAGATGCTGGACGTTATAAAAAATATTGTACGAGAAATTAAATGCATGTACTTGAATGTTCAGTAAGGTCCAGGAATTCCAACCATGTTGGATTCCATCCGTGTTGAAAAGCTTCACGACAAGCTGTGTGTGTGTGTGTGTGTGTGTGTGTGTGTGTGTGTGCGTGTGTGTGTGTTGTTTGTTCTTTCTGTACGTGTGGGCACAAACTGTACATGTTTGCTTTTCCTTCCTGCCCTTCCTACATTTGCATGCTGACGAAACTGAGGAAGCAATCGTTCCACATTTCTCAAACCAAGGCAAGCTTTGATAAATGGCCGTTTATGGAAAGGTCGTAAAAACGGGATATAGCAAAGGATAAACCACTGACTGCGTGGGGGCATAAACAAGACAAATGCGTTTCTCCCGTAATATACTAGCTAGTGTGCGCAGGAGGGGCGGGAAAAAAAAACGCTTAATTGTAGTGAAATACATGACTTTACACTGCTGCTTGTGCCAGACTGGGAGAGAGAGAGAGAGAGAGAGAGAGGGGGGGGGGGGGAGAGGGGGGGAGAGAGAGAGGGAGAGAGAGACAGAGAGAGGGAGAGGGGGGGAGAGAGAGAGAGAGGGGGGGAGGGAGAGAGAGAGAGACAGAGATAGGGAGAGAGCGAGAGGGAGAGAGAGGGAGAGAGGAAGAGAGGGGAAGGGAGAGAGAGACAGAGAGAGGGAGAGAGAGAGAGAGGGGGGGAGAGAGAGAGAGAGAGAGAGAGGGGGGGAGAGAGAGAGACAGAGAGAGGGAGAGAGACAGAGAGAGGGAGAGAGCGAGAGGGAGAGAGAGGGAGAGAGGAAGAGAGGGGGAGGGAGAGAGAGACAGAGGGAGAGAGAGAGAGAGAGGGGGGAGTGAGAGAGACAGAGAGAGGGAGAGAGGAAGAGAGGGGAGGGAGAGAAAGAGAGAGAGAGAGAGCAAGCGGGGGGGAGGGAGAAAGAGAGAGAGCGATGTCAAAAGGCTTCTCATGGTGAGCAAAAGGGGGGAATTAAAGCATTGCCATTTAATCCGTTTTATGTGTAAATGGCAGCGGGGACATCAAAGACAGTTTGAGGGTATACACTGCTAGGAGTCAGGAGAAGGTTTGAGTGGAGCCCTCGTGAAAAATGTATTTTCTCTTGGCTTTGGGCACCATAATAATTATACTCTAATTCAATCTAATTAACAGGCTCAATTACTCCTGAAGAAACCTCATCAGAAACAAAGGGGTGGGCATGCGGAGATTAGAAAGCAGTTTTTTTTTTCTTTAATTAATGAACTGAGTTGAATAACGGCCATGAAATTAAGCATTCCCCTCAATGTGTATGAACTGCAAATGGGAAACGTTTATAAATAGGGGCCCACGGGCTAAAATTTTCTCGCAGCTTTCCTAAAAGTCGCACTACTGAACATGCCTCAAACTCATGAGAAAGTTCTTGTGATATAGCCGCTAAGACGTAGCTCACGTAGCTACAGCAGCCTACGCCACATTTCTTCACTACAAATTGGGGGGGGCTAAAATCTTCTAAGATGCATGGCCAACATTAACATTTCTGCACGACTTATACCGACAGTAACCATATGGAGAAGTAGAATAAAAGGCAAGAAGTCTTTCCTAATTTGTTGGGTTGAACGTCTTAATCTACCACGCTAATTAATGGCTGCTTTTCAGCCAGCTATTTAGATAATAGTACTTTTTACAACATTACAAGATATGATGCCAGAATTTCCTTACCTGTGGAATAATTGCACGGAATATTTTTCCCATAAGTATTGATGATTGCAGTATAATTCTGTACCCGTGTTTATTTGCATTGGCATAAATATCTGGGCTGCAATTAAGAACATTGACGGGAGTGGAATTATGTGAACAATATTTTTGGATTGTCCCTTTTATTTATTTTTCCGCACGGTTTGTTTATTAAAACGTCCGAACGCTGATATTTTGTCGTGCTTCTTTTTTTCCCGCTCTCGTGCGACTGATGCAATCTGCGGGAAAGTCTGGTCAGCTCCTTCAGTAGCGCGGCTGAGATGGAGAGGCATTTGGCGGGGGAAATTAAAAGCTCATCTGTTATTGTGCCACGAGGTGTGCCGTTCTCAGCGCCCCCTCTCCTCCTCAACCCTTCAGGGGGCTACCGCAACCGAGCAGCGCAGCACAATTCTCCCCACTTCCGCCTCCGCGCACCCCGAATGAGAGAGCTCCTCGTCCTCCTACGTCGTCCCGGTAAACCCGCCACGCGTCTTTATGGCGGTCGCTCAGTGCAAATAGCAAGCTCATCACATTACAGCCTGCCCGGTCCTTATGAGATCTTTCAGACACGGTCAACAAGCCCATCGTGGGCGTATGTGTGTGCAGAGAGATGCCATGGGCACCCACTCCAGGAAGACTGAAGAGTTATCAAACAAAGACTAGGATCTGTGTAATGCGATGCTACGGATGACTTCACTTATTACTCTGACAACGGTGACCAAAGGTTTTCCTCTATTTTGTACTTTCTCCCCAATTTACAATTCTCAATTTCAATCAGGCGGTGTGGCCGGTGAATACAATTTAGTTCACACGTTCCTCTGCCCTGAATTAGGGAGAGTGCAGGCAAGCACAGCCTGAGGTCACACCTCTGCTTCTTATCCCGCTGCAATCCACAAGGCGAGCTCGCAAAAACACGAGATGGACGAGCACACCTCATGAGTCGCTTGAGTAAGCAGATTGCAGACACCCGACCGACCACCAGGGGTCACTGGGGAGCCATGACAGCCAGTAATCCCTGTTGACTGAATCCCATCCTCCCTGGGTAAAGCTAGGCGACGGGTATCCCAATGCGGCTGCTGGCTACAGTTGGCACTGCCCCATTCCAGCTCGGATACCAGACCACTGGGGGGGCGGATGCACCCACCGAAACAGCAGCTGAACAGGACAGGAGTCCCCCAAAGGCGCTGCTAGTTTCTCTCTTGCTGAAACTGTGTGAAAATAACACAGAATAAGATGCTAGTCAGGAAAAAAAGAAGGTGATTTTGGGATAAAGTGCAGGGGGGGTTGGGGATCATCTCTGGGGGTTGGATTTGCTGAAAAAGGCTGCCTTGCCCAGCACACAGTTGTCTCTCATTAACCAGCTCTAATTGCAGCTCTGCATCACTCCAAAACTTAAAGGTAATAATATATCGGGCACAAACAGGTGACAAAAAGTGCTGAGTCTAGTTAGTGGGACATAGAACAGCACCACAAACCCCTTTATCATTACTTTTATTGTTTTTTTTTTAAACCGAACGCAACTTTCAAATTCCAGGTGCCGAGGTATATTTCTGCAACAGTTCCTCCTGTGTTCGCAGTGCAGCAATTAGCAGGAACGGTGCAATGCCGATTCAGTCATTTTAGGCGATGCCGGTACTTTGCCGGTACTTTGATTGGATTGTGACGTTCTGACCACGTCTAATGGAGCTGATTGAACCCATAAATGGGTGTCTTCATGAGAGGCCTAAAAAGGGACCACGTGGACGCCTATGGCTGTCAGTCTGTCACGGCTGGTGGTGCTACACAATAGGACCGCGAAAGGAACGCTCAGTCCCCAGCGCGCCGAGCTCCCCGCGTCTCTCGTCAGAACCCGCATCGCACGGGGAGCCGAATCGAGCAGGCCTGCCCCCGCGCGGACCGGAGAGGCTTTGCTTCCGCCCGCCGCGAGCCTGTTTGTGCCCACGTGTCACGTGTGTAATTGATGAAACTTCTCCAACAGAAGCCGGGTGAAACGGTCAAGCAGGCGTTACCGGCCTCGTTATAGACATAATGAGCCATCGCAGATGATCGTTTCTGCTTTTCTCTCCCCGTCTCTTCCCTCCCCACTTCCCTCATTCATGCCCTCAGCCTCGTAGACATGGGCCTCTCTCTCTCTCTCTCTCTCTCTCTCTCTCCCACTCTCTCGCTCTCTCTTTTTGCCCTCTGTGTGTATGTGTGTGTGTGCGCGAGTGTGTGATTAGGAGGAGCTTGTTTGCCATGTAATTGAATCTGTTTTCCCTCATTGGGAAAGAAAGGCATAGAACGTGTCTTCAGGGTGGTGACGCTGTTCCATTTCCTGGCACTGAGATCACAGGCTCAATGTAGGATGGCACTGTAAAAAAATAAATAAAAATGCCATGCTCTATTTAGTCAGAATGCAATCATCACGCTCTGACACCCCCAACAGTTCCAGAAGTCAGGGTCAGTGATCAGCACGGAGGCTTATGGACTTGTTTTACATATTGCATTAGTCTATTTATGTTGCCAAGCCAGCATCTCCATCCATGGAACGACTCCAAAACACATGAATACTCTCATAAAGCTCAGCGTTAAGAAAGTCCCTCAAAATCCACACCTTCTCATGTCTTAATTGGGACCTCATTTCAATACATAAAAGCCAGTGCTAGTCATGTTATTCATAAGCATTCAGACATATGACGTTCCAACCAAATATTCATGCCAACTTGCATAATCTGTAATAGGGACGACGGTTGTGTTTTTGCTCAGTGGAATATTACAGACTGTCAGTTGTCATAAACAGGCATAATAAATGGATATTTATGAATTCCGATATTATGAATACATTATGGATTTCTCATGGGGATTCTACATCAGCACACATTTCCCCCCTTTGCTTTCGTTCACTGTAATGTGTTTTTTCTCACCCATTTACAACAGAATTTGAACTTGACAGTCTATCAATGTAACCCCCCATTTGACGGCACAAACGGATGAATATTTCCAAACTGTCAGCAGTACCCAATTCCGCTTAGGCGCCCGGCGTCTCTAATCGTTTTTCGGTTGCTGACCAAAGTTAAGGCAGGATCGATTGTGCGCAGTGCCATCGCTCAGTGTGTTCATCTTCGAGCTAAGACCGCTCCCTGAACTAAGGGTGAACTTGGCATTCCATTTATAAATACAGCTTTCGAGCCAATCAGTGGTCTGGCTCCAGGGCATCATCTCACAGCACTGACTTTCACATTACGATAATGTGAATCTCTCTCTCAGCCCCATAATACTGGCAAGCGTGAATAAAATACTGTCTTTGCGCCCCCTCCCACCCCCCCCCCCCCCCCTCTCTCTCTCTCTCCTCCTGCTCACGCTCCGTCCCTCTCTCCTGGCGAAGTCACGCCTTGCATACAAATGACTGCGCTAGGTAGGCGGCCCGCGGAACGAGAGCGCTCTGCTGGCAGCTAGGACGACCTGAATGGATCTGGCTGCGAACGCAGACGGCTCTCATAACAGCAACCCAGGGTCTGCTTATAGGACAAAATAAACACAGGGAAAGGTGGCTGATTGGCCATTTTCAACATTTATGGGGCCGCTTTCCCAGGGTGCACTGGTGTCCATTTCTCCGGGATTTTATTGTAAAAAAAGACCTGCCAATTTGAATTAAGTGGAAACTGATTGATTATGCATAATGCAAGGTTAACACAGATCCCTATTTAGACAGCACAACTTTGTGCCCTTTAACGCAAAGAGACACTTTTTATGATTTTTACGTCCCAGACATTGAAGAAGCCATCACTGCAGCTGGATGCCTCAAAAGTAGTCAGCATCAAATGAAGTTTTGTATCATGGTCGCGTGCAGCAGAAAAAGTGGTTTATGCATTATACGTGTAGACATTCTATAAATGCATAAACACGCATGATGATCAATGTTTTTTTTTCCTGTTTTACTCTTAATGAGCAGGCACATCTATACTAAAAAAAGACTGTTGCTGATAGAACGGGGTTACAAACAAGGGAGTATGTTAATGAATATGATTCATTTTCTATACGCATTTTATTACCTTATAATGAGTCCACAGAGTTGTGAAATTGAGCTATGCTGTTATTGGTCCTACAGTGTGTACAGCCGTAACTATTTTACTGCTTCCCCCGATTCTAAAGGGAAGAATTAGGCTCCCTTTCAGCCAGTTAGCCAACTAGCTGATGCTAAATATTCAGCCTGTTATATGTTAAAGTAACTTGGTAATAATCAGCATGTTAGTATATGGTTTTCATTACTAGCTAGCGAGCTTCATGTTCTGGGTATACTTGGATATAATACAGGTGAACCACTGTATATGCAGAGAAATCAGCAAAACGTATTTGAGGAAAGGGCATGGAGGCATATCATTAATGTGCTACTTTCCTGTGAGTTTTAATGTGCAAATGGAATTATTTGAACGTAGGAAAAAAGCTACCAGACATTTTGAACAGATTAATTATTGCCTGTTGATGATAAATACTGTATGTAGATCATTTAAGATGAGCTGAAATTCTTAATCTCGCTCTGATCACACTTTACACAAAGTACATTTATAAAGCCTTTATGAAGCATTTATAACACCTTTGTAATAAAACACATAGATCATTCATAAGCATTTGACCCCTCTTTTGCAAGAAAATTCACTTAAAATAAAGTGATAACATGTAAAAATATAATTTTATATAGTCGGCTATGTGCTATGTAATCCTTCAAAACTGTTGTGTTTGCTTATGAATGATTTATTTAAAAAAACTATAGAGTGTTAATAAATGTTATACAACCCACATGAAGACTTTGGAACAATATGCTTTGTGTAAAGTCTAACCTACTTACATGGCTAATGTTTAACTTTTTAAAAATGTATCAGGCCCCAGTCATTATGTTAAATTACTAAAAAGAGATTTACCTAAATGTAGCTATAATTGGCTACATTTATAAATCTCTTTTTAGTAATTAAATTTAACTTGCTAATCATGTGACTGTCCAGCTGAATCATGTGACTGAACCAGAAAGTTTATTTATTTTTCTTTGTATGGTGATTTAAGTCTTATGAAGGGTTTGTGTGCCTGAACCGTCCCTCACTTTGGCACATTCAATTCATGAATGGGACCCTTGCCGTGTGCGGACTGTCGTTTTGACTGATCAGCCACAGGATCCCGGACACCGGCATGATCGGATCTAATTTCTGGATCAGGATCCTATCTGCTACCAAGGACTCTCCCACCAATCTTCCTCGTGGTGGGTCCAATCATCAGTAAAAATGTGCTGTCGCTCTCGTCTGCAGATACAAACGCAGTGTCATTTCGTCATCTTACCCATTTCTGTGGACCCCTTCAAGATTTTGTCACTGTATGAGGCTTCATATGACTATTGTATATTTTTCTTTTCATTTTACCTCCATCTTTGCCTGCAGTTTCTCATTTCATCTCAGCGTTATTCTTCCTGGACCCTCTTGGACACTGCGCCTTTCAACACCTGAAAATGCATATAGAGATCGTAAATGTTATCAATAACAACACGAAAGCATCACGCACGTAACACGGCAACCCTTATCACGAGAATGCTGTATATACACATTATTATCATGATCTAAGGCTATGGAACATCAACTGATTATTATCATCACAATTGTGACATGCGTAATGTTTCTAATGCAAACAACCTGCTCTTGTTATAGTAAGCTCGTTATAGCATGTGTATGCTTATTAAATCTATTACAATGCACACTACTTAGCATTTATGAAGGCATTATGAATGCCACATATGATACACTATAAGTTTTGTTTCCATGTCACCATATTTTTAGATGTGAGAAATAGAGATAGACACCATTTTAAAGCATTTGTGATAATGAATTCACAGAGCAAAACAGAACGGAAAAGAAACCCCAGCCTTTAGCTGAGCACTAGTTTTGCCTGCCTGGAAGTTTCTAGTTTCTTGTTTACATTTTCAATGAGGAAAGATCTTTTTTGCTGGCCATTAGAGTTCTACCTCATCGGACAATTAAGTTCCTTCAGTTTCTTGCGCACGACTAACCAACACAATACATTTGGCGGCAATAACATTGAAGGACTCGACTTTCCTTTGTTCATTAAACCACCATTTGATAGTGGAAGAAATAAGGGAACCGGTCGGTAGCGGACACCATATTTCCCATTTTCTATTTACTGTGTGGGCACAAGGGCCGATTTTGCCCATTCACAGCGTGACTAATACAAATAAAAAAAACAATTGGTCTTCAAATTCTTTGGTGGTCCTAAAGTTACATCTGGTGAGAAAGCAATGAGTGTTAATGGAACTCCATCTCTGCAATACTATATCAGAAATTGAATCTGACCGCAAAACTGAATGGTCCATTAATGACGACATGTCCACAAAGCCATCCGAGGGATGACGACGTGAATGAAAAGTGGTCTTTCCATTTTTTTCCCCCTAAACCTGGGAAAAAAGTTCTGAATAATTTCCCCTTTTTCACTTTAACTTCTTGTCGGTCTTAACGCTCCAGTAGATTGTGTAATGGCTCGGGGATATAGGCCAAAAGGCAATAAAATTCTCCCGCTGTGTTTAATAGATTAACTTTAAACTTGTGATGATTACCAGACAAACAATTTCAATCCAAGCACGTCACTTAAGATACTCCAGAACACTTGGGAAGAAGTATTTCGGTCATCAAGTTTTAACATATCTGAAAACTAATTCACACACAACTTTAAAACGGTAATTATTTAACTTCACTGGATTGTATTGTGTCCAGAAATTCAAATGTACTATTTATTTGTGCAATACTCTGAGAGACAAAAATCCTTTGAAGAAAACTTGTTAAAGGACCGGTCCAGGGATTATATAGTAGCTTTTCAACAACTGCAGAACACACATTTAAGGCACCCACTTAAAAAATTAACCAACCCTTTATTCGGATCAAACTTGGGAGTCGAACGTCATGCTATTTAATAATAGCCAAGATATGAAGATGTACATATATTTTTAGATCAACCCATCAAAAGAAAAAACTATGGAAAAGGATTTGTAATACACATAACTCATGACCAATGGGCAGTGATCGTAGCCGTTTTGCCCCCTGGAAAAAAGGGGGCTAACTGTGAGTGATTGTGCAGTTGTTGGAGTGTATGTGACACAGAAGTAGTATATCAATTCAAGAAGAGCAATTCAAAGCTGTTTGAGAAGCAATGGCAGGCATAGCTATACTAGCATGGAAAACGCATCTTGGTCTCTAGGTAGCTTCTGTATCTAACTGGCTCTGCTAGGTGTTAGGTTATTGGGCCAGTCTGATCACAATGAGGTCCCAGTGGACATTTACTACTGCAAGAAAATCATTAGTTAACATGTAACATATGGTGAAATGGGCCAATCGGAAAGACCCAATTTTATTAATCAATCAGAGTGGCTGGGAGAGAACTCACTGAATGTGTGCAACCAATGAGAATTGAGCTGAATTGCTTCTGCTGACAGCATAGGTAAGGCTATAGTTCTGCAGATGTGTACTATTGACAATGTACATTTTCTCTGCACATGGCCCTCATTCTCAGCCACAGTCTGCATGTACATAAGGCAGCTCCTCGTGCTGTTTGGCAATGTAACTAAATGTGAACTATATCATTTTAAATTCAGATTCTGAATGTATATATTTTCCTATTTGAAAAAGAAGACCATGACTGCTTGCAGTTATTGACGGCTGGCTAAAAAGAAAGATGCACTACAAACAAAATTAACTAATTTTTATTATTATTATTGCATATGATATATACATACAAATACATCAGACAAATACTAACTTCTTTTTTACAAAGTAGCAGTTTCACCACAAAATATTTGCATTCCAATCCCTTTCAAATCTGTCTTGAAGAATTATGTTTTTTACAGTATCCAGAGACAATAGTGTTTAACAAATTTTAATGTGTTTAACAAATTGCACATGGCAGAGCAGAACAGTTCTGGATATGCTTTACACTTTAGGAAAAATGAGGAACTTAAAAATTCAGTAAAATGTTGAGCATTAATTCAACGCTAACCGAGTTTATATGAGTAAAGGGGGATGAAATATATTCTATGTAACAGTAAACATTTTGTTGTATAGATAGACCGAATGTTTCCCATGTTTGATGGCCAGACACATAATGTGTTTCTACTGGGCTGTAGACCCAGGAACAGCTGAACTTAAAATAAATTTTCAACAACAGCAGGATATTACCAGAATAATAAGGAAGAACCAGAGAGGGGGAAAGGGAGAGATGTTTCCACAAAGGTGGCATTATCGTACCTCGGGGCGATTTTTTACCTCAAACTATTTGTAAACATAAATTTCACAGGTTAAAATCTACAAGGTTCTTATTACTCATTAATGTGGATCTATTTCCCTCTCCTGATTTCTTGTTGTATGTTTTACTACTTTTATATTGCTTTCTAAACCCTTTGTAGCAGCAGCCTTTAACTATATCACATAAAGAGGCATGGTTTGGTCTGAATTTGTATTATTGTATTGCAAATAGCCTCTTGTCTGTGTCTGCTTCCATTGGACATAATACTGCATTCTTTAATTGATCTAGAATACATTGTTAGTTCTCCCTTGTAAATAGCGGTTTATAAGGGAAAACAAACAATTTATTCTCAATCAGTTAAAGACAGCAATATTAGCTACATTGGAAGTAGACAGAAACAACCGGGGAGCGGATGTCTAATTACCTAAATTTGAAAACACAACACAACACACTACCTAGCACACAATATATTTTGTTTGATTACCAAACGCCCGCAAATATAAATGGTTAGTTATTTTCTATTAAAATAAAAAGTGTTAAAGCATAAAATGAATAATTTATATACAGTGAGCACCATAATTAATTGGACAGTGACAAATTTTTTGTTATTTTGGTTCTGTACTCTAGCACTTTGAGTTTGAAAGGATACAATGACAAGGTGGTTGAAGTGAAGACTGTCAGCTTTAATTTGAGTGTATTTCCATTCATATCGGATGAACCGTTTGGAAAGTATAGAACCTTTTGTACATAGTTCCCCCCCCCCATTTTCAGGCATCAGAAAATATTGGACAGTTTAACATAATGTAGACCAAAGTAATCAGTTTTAATATTTGGTTGCATATCCTTTGCATGCTATGACTTCCTGATGTCTGTGACCCAACAATATCAAAAGACTCTTGATATCTTATTTTCTTGTACTCATACAAGCGATACTATAACTTCTCTGCATTTGAATGGATCTCTATGAGAATTAGGGGGTGGGACTAGATTTAGCTGTAAATTACACTGGAACAGTATGGAATACATGGTTGGTGAAATGGCTCTAAGTCATCAAGAGTGTGAGGTATCATACCATCACTATGCTGCAGTAGCTATAGATGGATCACTTTAAGGGCTGTTTCTCCCGACTCATTTTCCAATTGAACTCTATGGAAAACACGTGACATGGGGTGGGACGTCTTACGACACTTCCACAGTACGGTTGGAATAGTATGATGGATATTTTTTGCTTACTGCACATTGCGTGCTAAACAGTGCACATTATACAACACACTTCTGCCAGTGCACTGTACCCAGGAGACAGGGTGCACTAGATAGGGCTAATCACTCAACAGTGACCCCTACTGGTCAATTGTGTGTCTGCAAGTCCACCTGTTGAGCAATGAGCACTGACATCCACAAAACAGTGGGAATTCCAAATTGTGGAGACAATGGGGAAAATCATAAAAGATATATATAGTATATATTTTTTTTTTTATGAATATGTCTTGAAAACTACCTTAAACAGAACCAGGTATATAAATAAAGAGACAACAACAGTTCAACAATTCAAGAAGGTTGCATGAAATACATGAATTTACTTTTGACCAGAGCAATGGTTTATATGTATTTTCATTGTATATGTACAGTACATACACAGTAAAACATACAATTTCAACTCAACACATTTTACTCTGACACACATTACTTCTTGGACTCATATAAACTCTACAAGTGTTAAATTAACACTGTATTTTATTGTCAATTTGGTTTAATCATCGCCATGATCTGATTTAGAACACATTGGGAGTGGAGATTACCCTCAGTCGTTTTCAAACGTGTTCCGAACACAACGTGCATCGGTTAGCTCATTTTCACAGGGTCCTGAGAGAGTAATTGAAAAATGAAATATCTTTGAATTATACAAAATGTTTCACTTCTAGCCGTAAAGAGTTTGGAATAATCAACGGGTTTTCGATCCCAGTTTACTCACAAACTTTGTTTGCGGTGGTGATTACAGCCCTCCCGTATGAATACGTTCTGCTGCGAAGGATTCGAAATTTCCTTCCTTATCCAGACTTATGGCTTCAGGAGGCCATGATGTTACATTTGGGTTCCAAAATGTCTCTTTGCTGTTAATCAAACATTTCCTCTTGCCACTTCTCAAGTCTCGGTTCGAAAACTGTTCTTATTTATCTTTATTATCAGCTAACAATTTATGGCGCAATGTCCTTCAGTATTATAACTTGACAGAAATATGGTGTTTATTATCCCGCTTCCCGGAATATCAGCGTTCCCCTGCTGTGATCCCACGATGCCCTCTGCAGGGCTTGCGCTGGAAAATGACAGATTGGTTTGTATCCGTATCGATTGAAATAACACCGCACTAAGCTACAACGCAACGTGATCGACGTGGACACTGGCATTTTATGTGCTAGTCTTACCTCTCAGAATTACAGAATACTTCAGACTTTAATGGGCTGTGGCATTGCAAAGTTTCACTAAGGAACTGGCCAAGACAGTATGGGTGACTAGTATAGGCATCCTCAAGCTTTGTCACCGGTCAATATACAGGACGTCCCCTAAAAAAGCATATGCATAAAGTTGACACTTTTCACTCATATATGGATACATAAATATAGGGAAAGATGGAAGTAATTCCTTTTATGAGAAATTCAGTCTTTGTTCTCTTGAAAACAGTACACTGACTGAGCTTACTGTACAAAACATTAACATAACCAATAAGTGAGTTTAATCAAAATGTACTTTCTCCCAAGTGGTTGTCATAAATTACCATAGCAGGTTAGAGGGTTCAATAAGTATCAAGAGATAGATAAACAAATGAAAAGTAGTTTGATTGTGGTATTACCATTCTCTCTCTCTCTCTCACTCTCCCTCTCTCTCTCTCCCTCTCTCCCTCTCCCTCTCTCTCTCTCTCTCTCTCTCTCTCTCTCTCCCCCTCCCTCTCTCAGCATATCTATCTCTATGACAGATGACTTGAAGCCTGCGGCTGCAGTTGAGATGATTTGATGCAGAGATTCTTTATTAACATTTCTGTCGTCTTCCCCCTGCATAATATAAGTAGATGGGATCTGCATAATATAAAGTAGATGGGATCTTAAATCCCGAAGACTTAACATGGCGATACGTCACAGCTATGGCACTAGATGGGAGAAACTGCAGCTCTCTGAATTCTGAATTCCACTGCCATTAGTACTCAATGCCAGAATTGGGGAATGGCTGGGTCCGTTCTGAACAGACCACGGAATCAAGAATGGTTCTCCTAAGTCCCGAAATTAAGAAAATAATAACTTCTAATAAAATAAAATCTCACTGCTGATGAGTTCAACAAAAACTATGATTGAAAGCTAAGTAAAAATATATATTTGCTTGCTTTATTTATTACAGCATCTAGGTTTTGTTTCACTGCAGTCCACAAGATAGAGAGAATCACACAAGAGTCATAAGGACTGTCCATATCAACTCATGACATTAATAATAAAACATCATAAAGATAATAGAGAGAGAGGGAGTGACAGCCCTTCTGGGTACTGGTTCTAGGTCAGTTTTCCTGGCTGGATTTTAATGGTCAGAGTATGCAAAGAGGTAAAGCGAGCTGATCCTGGAACAGTTATAATCCACGTAGTTTCAAAATGGCCGACTGCATTTGTTTCACACCCATCCCTGCAAAAAACACAGCAGTAAAGTCTTTCCCAAAAGTTGGCACGAACCTTTGTTCAGAAATGCAATTAATTTGATTATTGCTGCATTTGATGTATTCAACCACTTGAGTTACCAATCATACTTTCATTAAGGGAGCCATTAGCAGGCTGATTAATAAGGCAGTGTAGGGGGCCTGTGAGATTGATTTTGTTCATTTCTTTAATTAGGGGCCCCGTGAATCAACTTTATCGTGAACTTTGTTTTCCTTCTGAAACACATTAGCATTGTCAGACCCGGACATTGCCCTTATTGATCATTCACCTCTTCCCCAAAATCATTTCACATGATCTTAATGCCCAACCTTGATTGTTTCCAATTTCGGAGGCGATAAAGCCATCGCCAAATAAACACTGATGATAGTCTTGTGTACAAAATGAAAAAGTGAATTTGACCATAATCTTGCTGAAACACTGTCTGTAAATTTTCTTAGATCTCTACATATTCATTGACGTTATGAACACTTAACAAGCTCTTTAATTTCATAAAAATGTATTGTGCCAGTTGAGTCACGCTAAAAAATGAAGTAGAAATTATGCAGCATTTGTGTACAATATTTGGCTGGTCAGAGGAAACCAATCCAACCAGTCTAATCAGCTGAGTGAACATCAGGCTGGCATCTGGAATGGCAGCCCCAGGATGTGAGTGGAAGTTCTGCTTTCTGTGCTGAAACCACAAATTGGATATTTGGATATTTGTGCCAAATATCCAATTAGAATCTACTTGGCTGAACCCCGATGTAATATAATTAATGATATTAATTATGAATATCAGTTTTAGGTTTCTTAAGTTTTAGATTTCATTTTCATGACACGGACTTAAATTGGTATTAATTCCATATTCCTTCATATATAATTTATCTGTAAAATAATGCATTACAGGCTTTGACGTAATCATTCAGTTAAATACTAAAACAGGAAATATTCCTGACTGTTTACGACAACAACACTCACCAAAGTGCTTGTGTTGGGTCACCCCAGGGTGGATTCCAGTGCTGTAGGTATTCGGGCTCTGACAGGCTTTGCAGCTAGCTTTAAGAAACCCTGTAAATGTGTTACTGGCGTCCCAATTGATTTAATATGCCAATCTATGCATGTACATTTTTCTTCTTTAAAGAACAAATTTCACAAGTGTATGCTGAAAGTACTAATAAGTACCTCTTCAATCAAAAAGGTACAAATTAATTACGTATTGCTGGCTAGGGGTACAATTTAATGTACATATAGGGTACCACCCCAGTGACAAGTGTTTGTACCTGTTTAGGTACCTTTCATACCTTTTTTCTGAAGGTGTGCGTCACCTCATTAAACGACACCTTTAACTGCATCCACGAGTCAGACTCAAAAAGAGTACATTTTTGTGTGGAAAGTTCTTGTCCGATTGATCTGTCACTTTCAGCATTTCTTCCATGAAGAACAATCCCATGTACCGTTTCATGAGTGGCAGGTGAGCTTCCTATTCAGTTTTTATTAAAAAAACACCACTTTAATCCCTCTCACACGCACACGTGTCAGCATTTCAAACAATGTGTTTGGCGGACGTGCTCGAACATCCGAGTTATAATTTTAAAATATTACGAAGACAGCTGGAATCAATACATTATCCATTTTCTTTATGTCAGAAGCTCTGTGGAGCCTTTGTTATTTTTGCTTTTAAGGAGAAAGGGTTCTGGCTTCTGTTCTCTTGATACGGTGCCAGGTCTCCAGTTTGGGTTGATCCCTGAAGCGTGAGCTTCACACATTCAAGCTGTTCCAACAGCCTGTCAGCTAATGGGATTTGGGAAAGGTACATTAAGCCTGTATGTATGTATGGGAAACCTGCAGACTGACACTGGAATCCCATATTAAAGAAATGTTCTTTTATTCATCACACCACGTTAAGTCAGATCAGCTAAAAGGCCTGGTGCTGGGAGCAAACATATGTTGTTGTGTTGATTTCTTACAATTCTGTGCAGAAATGCTTCCAGTTGATAAATACGCCTTTTCCCGCTTTGTGAAAATGACGTGCTAAAATAAAGCTCTGGCAAACACAAAAAAAGAGAAAAGATTATGGACTTCCCTGTCTTTCCGTTCTCTTTCAGCTTTGCTGGTCCTGTCAGTAATTTGCTGTAAAGTGACAGTGCGATATGTCGAGAAGAGGCATTGCAGGCTGGGATTGGTGGCTTTACTTGACTACGCACTGCTACCTAGTGGCCCCTGGCTCTATTGCACAGGCCTGGGGATTCTATTCTCCTCCAGGATTCTCACTGGTCACATGACCATTTCCCCCTCTCTCTGGCAGACTGCATCCAGTTAGACATTCTAAGCAATGGGGCTTCCGCCACAGTGTAAGGCATTCCATGTGCTGGCCTAATTATAATACAAAATCATCCCTTCGCCCATTTAAAGCTAATTGCGGGTTGGTCCCTGCCATTTTACCAACAACATGTAGCTATCCAGAACAAAAAATACATAATTAATGCAAGTTGGGTATGACAACCCAGCAATTTGCATGTGCAATCCTCAAATTAGATTTGTTGAATGGCTGTTACGATATTTCTGCCACTGAGGAATCAGAAGTGACACATGACGCTAAAAATTATACCAATTATTAATTAACGGGTAAAGAGTTCAAGGTGCTAAGTAAGCCAAAAACAGTAATGTAATTACCGTATAGAAATTAGAAAAAGACGTAATGCTTCTTCCTATACATGGGCATGATTACTGAAGTAGTTTTAGTGAAAACTAAAAAAAATAAACATATTTTATGTGGTTTTGGCATTTAAAATTTGTGTGTAGAGTTAATATTCAATTAATTTTCTTCAGAATTAGTTAATATTGGGTTATGAAGACGAATATAGACAAAAGAAGACAAAGATACTTGTTTTCATGGTTTAAAGCTGCCTCAAGCCTTTCAGCTGATTATCTTGGCTTTCAATCACTAAAAGTCAAGCATTCTTTGCAGTCGTTGGATATTTATGAAGCCCTGTTAGTAGTGGGGCATGTTGATGCTTTGCTATGGATTTAATTTTCCTTTATCATGCATTCTCTGCCTCCGTTTTGTGACAGTGTCTTTCAGTCAACCTACATTTGAGCAACTTAAATAAATTAAAGTCATATCGGCTACTGTACACATGTGAAGGGTGTTTGCCTGACACCACCTCCTGATGTTGTAGTTAAGTTTTTTTGCTATAAAGATTGAAATTATGTTTTATAAAAACAAAAGAAGAGCGTTCCAGAGAATCAAATTCTTTGTTCTGAGGCATCTTGTGAAGCATTGAGTCAGACAGACATGTGACTACTAACAGACCCCACGTCCCTGAAATGACATACTGGTTCACGCTCTCAATTTTCACTTTAAAACAGTACTAGTCAGCTGACTAGATGCCATTGATTTGCAGCTTAAACACATTTCCAAAAAAAGACAGAAGTGCTAGAAAGAAACCAATTAAATTTGAAGCGTGAACTTCTTAGCAGAATGGCAGCCCTCTATTTTTCTTTATAATGTTAAAGTTAATTTATTTAATGAATTAATGTGTGGGCAACATGATGTGTTCATAATCCCGGTGGAGAGAATGGAATGGATTAAAATGTATGCAAAGTCATTCAGTTACATACATGTACATGTACTACTACCATATAGAACAATGACCGTGTAGCACACGCTGTATAATATAGTATGTAACGTGACATTGGACGACATACAGTAGCAAGTAGGGTCACTTACAGTATTTTACCATGTTCAGTCCACTACCACATAAAGTTGGCTATAGTTACAAGTTAAGTGAGAGCTTATATATGATTTGCCATGATCAGGTAGAGCTGTGTGGAGCATGGTTCTAGGCTCAGTCATAAGATCAGTCTGTCTATGTATGTATGTATTAATTAGGCTAATTGACATTCAACTGCCAATTCAAATAAAGCTTACTGGAAGTGTAAAGAAGTATTCACAATTATTGACTATGGAGGCACTGAGAAATCTAAAAAAAACATGATTGTTTAAGCACAGGCTTAGGCTCTTCTGGTGGGGGCCTCCAAATCATTTTGAAACATGTCACAAGTCCCCAGAATTGTCTGTTTTCCAAACCTATAAAGCGTTCCTAATGACTTTTCAATCAGCTGCATTTTGAATAAATCACACCTGTCCATCAAATGCAGGTTTTGCAGTAGTGATCGTGTAGTGGTAGATCCAGCTCACAGGTAACATGCCTGCACGTTCAAGCAGTATTTCTGAAAACGGTACGTGAAAATGAGCGATCACAAAATTCTGGATAAAGTAAACAAATAAAAATGGTGAACACATAAAACGACCTAGCTAGCTCCTGTGGCTAAATAGCTTTTGTCTGGCGCCAGAAAGGTTGCCGTGCCTGACCCATGTTTGCCAAATAAAAGCACAAACTCTAAATCCTGTGGAAGTTTTTTTTTGGATGGTATATAAATGACTAACTCACAGACCTTTCCTCTGTCCCAGTACTTATGGTACAGTGCATTACCACTTCATTCAGTGACATCACACCTGGCACATTTGCATCAAATAAGACTCATAATTCCCTCTTACCCTCCAGCCTCAAAACTCAGGGCCGGGGTTATAGCGCTATACAAGATTATATAGATTATAGCATTATAGACACAAGAATGAACACTGTTACCTTAAGAGTACCTTTCCTCAGCCTTGTGCACACACCTTTAATACTTTTTTTAAAAATCCCATTTATTTTGCTCGATTTAACAGCCAACCAACAGTAATTTAATCACAGGGCAAACGCTTCTCAATTTAGGTAAAGTAGTCTACACTGCAGCAAAACTTGAAAACTAAACATCAAGTCTCACAATTACTAGAGTCCTTGTAATAGGAATACACACTTTCCTTAATACATAAAATCACATATTTTGGTCTAATTTA
Organism: Ilyophis sp. 1 JC-2022; assembly: GCA_022702515.1. Taxonomy (NCBI): domain Eukaryota; kingdom Metazoa; phylum Chordata; class Actinopteri; order Anguilliformes; family Synaphobranchidae; genus Ilyophis; species Ilyophis sp. 1 JC-2022. The sequence goes on from CM040405.1 coordinate 86,914,407, forward strand.
AGTGGACTCCCAAACACCAAACTGTAATATTTATATATTAAGACAAACCAATTGCTGTAGATGAATGATTCTTTATCTCAATATATACAAATCTACATCTTGTATATTGCTATATATTCCACGTCTGTAAGATAATGCTTTACAGAAGTATGCAATTTAATTGGCTTCTATTTTTCTGATTCTAGACTCCGTGGACCAAACCATATTAGAAGAAGTACGGAAGGTATAGCTTAGTCTGAACTTTTCTTGCTATCCAGTTTTACGTGACCTTTTCGATGCATAAAAGATACAAATCATTCAACGATTCATACCACACAAATAAGTGTACCTGCCTTTATAGATAAATGCAAACTTGTGATGTGTAACAGAAATCAGTCAATAAATGGCCACCCCAGCCTCAATTAGAGACTATTGCATCATCTCAACTGTAAGCGTCAATTGAATTTCTGAAGACTTTTCCCACCCTGCACTGTAAATGAGAAGTATGTAATAAATTTGAGCGATGCCTCGGGTCCTGAGTAATCTTTTCCTGTAATCACAGGAATAATTGATAAACCAGATAAGATTTAGACCCGGCTCTGTCACCGGAGACCAGAAACCCCTGGCTTCCCGACATGCGTATGGTCTGTCCCCAGACGAAGTGTGGCTTGAATGATGTATTTTTGTTTCGTTTAATGACAGGAAAGGTGTTAAACTGAAGTGTTTAATTAACCCTACTGTGGGCTGTCTGTCACAAACGCCCATTCTGCCTTGATTGAGACCTCGTCGTGTCTCCGTGGAGGCAGCAGGAAACGGATAACGTGAAGCCACGACGCAAGATTGCTTTTTTTAAAATTCCATTTTATGGGTCACTGCTTTGAATTCATTACCGACTGCAAAGACATTCAGCGGTAAGAATAATGCTCTCTTCCTGCGCGGGGAAGAATTGTGTGCACTGGGGCGAAGGGAATTAATATGTGACATCTTTATCTACTTTTAATTTCAGCCATAAATATCATACGCTTTATCCGCAGATCTGCAGAGGACAGATTGATTTTATATAGGCAGTACTTCTGTCTCTCATATCTTGCAGCAAAAGCAGTTGATTAACCCGGCTCTGGATGCCGCTGGATTTTCTTTTGTCAGATAACTCACAATTTTAAATCATTTAGCAATTAAAAATGCATCCAATCAAAGCTTCTCTTTTTCATATGATGAAAAATGTGAATGGGTTATTGCTTGGCGCATAGTAAACAAACAAAAAAAATATGGATACACAAATAAATAAGGACAAATTTGGTAAAACAGTTTAAAAAAAAAACCCAAATCAATATAAACAGTTCTCCAGGCCTAAATATTTACCCTCCATCCATCCTGGATACTGATGGCCTGAAACGGTTCCGTACGAGGTTCATGTGTTATCAGAATCATGGGTTCCTTTGCTTTAATCAATAGGCACTGTATGACAGCGGGTCAGCCGTCACCATCACGGTGACTTAGGATTCAGCGGGAAATTTGCTTAAAGCCCACACCAATTAACTTCAGGATGATTAATGTCCGGGGCGTATGAACGAGGGCCACCGCGCCTCTTTGTGCGCGAGCAAAGCTCAGCTGTTGAGCAGGAGGATTCCTCTGAATAAATCTTCGGGGCTCGAGGTCCGCCCACCCTTAATGATTATGTCAATCTCTGCAAACACACACACATTGGAGCTGTCAGGACCCGATCAATCAGCCACGGGTGTGTCAAAGGCTCTGGGAGAGATTAACGAGGCCGCAACAATAACAAGTTGAATTTGCATAGGAAATTGCCCTAATCTCTTGGAAAGTAGATAGCTCCGAGGTCGGACCGCGTTGTTATTGACGTCGCCTGAGCTGGCCTTCGAGGACGTTTTGTGCTTTTGTGCTTTTTCCCCTCTGAAGCTGATCCTCGCGGCACGACGGTGACATTAAGAGACCTTAAATTAAACATGGCTGTTCATTATTATTATTGAGGATATGTTCAATTGTAACCATTATCTTCTTGATATTTCACATGGTGACCCAAGTTTATTCTTTTTCTAAGCTAATTTGTTGATGCTCAGCAAGATTATAATAAACAGAATTTTCTAATTCGACTGAGGTTAGGCGAACAGGACAGGTAATGCCAGTCATAGAGGACTAACTCAGCAATGACCTGATTTCAATTCGGAGAAGTTGTCACTCACTGAACAACAATGATTATATACTTCATATCACATAATATGTAGCCTACTCCATAATATGTTTCTTGCCATAGGCAGGTATTGAGAAGATGGGGAGAAAACGAAAACAAGGCTTAGCCCATTAACAGAGATTCAGTATAATGTACCGTGAGAAACGTGGAAGGAAAAAGTACTTATATATGTTCAAATAGCTGCAGACCATTTTCTAAACGCCGACGCAGGCATTTTGTGGTATGGTTACATTTTGCAACCCAAGCCTTTTAAGATATATCGATTGAGAAAGATAACATTTCACAAAGCCCCGATTTAATGTCCCTTTCCCCATCTTATGTTTACAAATGCCTCATTTGTAGCAACAGCAATTAGCTAAATGTTGACTATCAAAGGAAAAAGCCAATTGAGCGAATTTTCCATTGAGTTGATCAAATTCTGATTAAGATTGTCCCAGAAACTTTAAAAAAAAAACTTTTTTCTACTTTCTCTCACTATTCGGAAAAAACACCCAAACGCATTCGAAGAGCACAGGACGGGACACAGGTCCGCTGGAGCAGTGTTTTTCAACCTTTTTTGAGCCAAGGCACATTTTTTACATAAAAAAAATCCTGAGTCACACCACCAACCAAAAGTGTTACTAATTAAGTGAAGTTAATAGGATAAGATAATTTCCCACGGCACACCTGACGATCTCTCACGGCACACTAGTGTGCCGCGGCACAGTGGTTGAAAATCACTGCGCTGGAGTACACGCGGCTAGCTGCAGCGTCGCGGTCGTCATGGCGGCGGACTGCGCATCATATGCAGCTGGGGCAGGCAGACTCCAGCAGGCTCCCTATTGGCCACCGGAGTCGTTCTGTCACTTGAGGCGGGAAATATCCCGCCATATAAAACTATCCCTCCCTCGGTAACACCTATCTTGTGTTGTCCCAGAGGCCTCCCAGCCACAGTCAGCACTGGCGCAGTTAAGACACCAATCTAGACTGTGGACCGCACCCCCACACCAACACAGCAACACTGCTGGTGTACATTTAACACCCTAGGGTGTTAAATGTACACCACCATTTTTGCTGTGAAGGAATAGTGCTTTAGCTAGACCTGCGACCTGGATGGTCCTTTACAATGTCCCTTTAAACCATATAATGTTTAAACGGACCTGATTAAACTGCCGTTTTCTCACGTATTTTGTTGCAATTTTGTTCTGCCTATGGAGGCAGTTGTTTTTAAATTTCTGAACTTTTTGAATTCCTACCTAATAGCACTTCATTTTCTTCAACAAATTGCATACACAGTTATGGCCAGAACCATGTAAAATCGGATGGAACACATTTTCTCTCGCGCAAATCCACATTAGTGTTGTATCGAGAGCAATATTTCACGTTTTTATGCGAGCGCTACACATTCAGTTTCAAATTGAGTCTCAATTAGTTGTGAATTGATTTGTAGGAGATTAAGTCTGGCGCAGAGGAGTCGCCAGCTCCGCCCTTTCCCCACAAAGCCAGCCGCGCTGACATTTCCCACGAAAACACACGAGGTGCCACGCACCACTGCAGAGCGACTCTCGGGCGCGCGTGTCCACACGCTTCCCTGCCAAATGAGACAATGACAAATAAAATGGCGTTCCACACCCCCCTCTTCTTTTTCTTCTGTTTTATGAAGTCCGTAAGTATATGAACTCAAGGAACTAGTGACAAGCAGTTCACAACCCCTTTGCCACTCCCACATCCAACTGTCAGAGGGCGGTCGGACACAAACACAAAAGGATGCGGAGCTCAGACACGTCCTGCTCGTCTTGGCTATACAACTTGAGTGCCATCTGGCTTTCAAGAGACAATTCTGTCCCATTCAGGGTGAAACACGGGAGGGGGGGTCAGGTCACCTGCGGAGAAAGGGGTCAGACTATTTAAAGTTCTCCTCTTCAGCGGTGTGAAGGCGCCGGTCCACACAGACGTTTAAAGTGTCACAAACATGATAGAGAAGGGCCTTCTCGGCAGGGGGTACCAGCTGCCAGATTTTTGCCAGCTTGCCTCCTGATTTCGCGCGTGTGGTATTCAAGAGGTGCACTTCTTTAAATGTAATGGGCTCGCTGAGAAAGATGTCTCTGGGGGTCCGGGGTCAGAGGTCACATCCCCTCCAGGTATCGTAACAGCGAGGCGGATAGATCTAGTTGCCATGGTTAACCAAAAAAAAAAAATGGGTCAGAAAAAATGGGTCCCTGAACGATCGCAGGAGGAGGAAAGAAGTGCTTTTCCTGCAAAAAGAAAAACGGGCTTACAACATGCACCGAAACAACTCACACAGAATATTTAAAAAAGAAAGACAAAGTTTGTCTGTGAATTAACTTAAGTTTGAAGAAGTGGAAGGAATTAGGTTTTGTGTTCTTTCACTAAATAAGTAAGAGGTGGGAATAGTCTAACTCTATGATAACCAGGCCAGTTGGCTATCACAATACATAATTCCTTACCTAGCTGCAAGATACAGTATGTATCCAACCATATGCATTTATATTGACATAGTTTTACAAATATACTGTACAATTTCATAACTCGGTCAGGAATAGCCTTTTCATTTAAAAAAATGTTAGTTTGTCCCATACTGTCCTTAAGAAAGCCCTAATTTTCATATAGCACAGATATGTTTACGATGCACTTACATGAAAATCATTTTTGACTTAGGTCACTATGGGTATAGAATGAACTGATTAACTGTGATCATTCTACTGAGAGAGAGGCCAAGGACTGGTCACTTTTTACCTCCATGGCCGGCCTTTTACGAGGGCAGAGGGAGATCTCCGTTTATTTAATTTACATATAGATGTTCTGTTTTGCATGGCGTGGAATGCAGGGGTCCAGTGTGCTACTTTAATTAGGTCAATGTCAAAAGAGATGTGCGGGTCAGCAGTCCTCTTCCTTGTTTATTATTTCCCCCCCTTGCCTGTCTGACAGACTGCCCCCATCCCCCACCCCCCACCCCCCACCCCCCCCCTCTCAACCTTCAGACCGCAATTTAGCCTGAACAGGAACACAGGACTAAGCCTCCCTCCCCACACCAATCTAACGCTGCCACTGTTAGTATAGACTTTCTCATAAAGAGAGAAAATTTGTCCAATCAATCCCTTTTAGTGCGTTATATGTTTCACCTGACAACTTAAGTCTCTATTGATTAACCATTACTTTGTTGGATAATCTCAGTCAGCAGGGTGTAATAAAGGATTAAACCATTATCAAAATGCTCCAATGGTTCTTTGCTCAAAATTACTTTTGTGCAAGAGGATGGATTTCATTAATGAGATTAGTCTCATATATTATATCTTTTCCACCGCTGCCTAATTACAGCATAGTGGTGGACGCGGGGTAGGTGTCACAGTGGCCTAGGCTGTACAGTAGTTTCCGCATTTCAATTTGTCCGGGTCAAAATTAGACAGGCTTTTCCCGTCTCTTTGACTAAGAATTGGTCCCTGTTCTTTTCACTTTGACAAGGCATCCGTCTCCCCCATTTATTACAGATGGAACCAATATCAGGTTATTACAGTTCTGCGGGTGGGTCTCCAGGCTTTCAGCTGGCTGCTGGCAGCGAGGCGTTCTGGGAACAGCGCAAGGTTTCTGGTCCACATCTCAAGTTAGAAGACTGTTGCTGTATTGTTAAGCAAAGCACTTTGCGTGAAGTCACTTCAGTAAATCGTGAACAGCTGCATACACAGATAATGAAAAATTTAAGCTATGTAAAACTGCTCTGCACAAAGGCCTATGCCAACCAAAGAAATTAAAAGAAAATTTGACGATGGTGCATTATAATTGCTATGAGACTAGTGTTAAGGTTTAAATTTATATGCACGCTCCTCCTTTACGGTACTTTGTGGCTGTATAAAAATTGCTGAAACGATAGTGGGTATAATTTTGCATTTCTTCCACAAAGTGGACACAACCCACAAAACTAATTTCTCCATCACATGCGTCTGATCACTGGGCTTGACGCAACATTTAATTACACACCGGCAGGTGAAACCGTCTCAACACAGGTAACGATTCTCTCTTCTGTATACCGGCTTTTTTTTAGAGTCTGTGCTGTGAATGCCAAACGTCTTTGGGGATTCGGGTTTGGCTGTACCCCTCATCTCCACTTCCACACCCGGTGTAACCCTGGTGTTACTCTGCAGCAGCGGCGAGGGGGGGCGGAGGGACGGTTTGAGCGGCGGAGGAGCGCAGTGGCCGGGGCGAACCGCCCGCATCCAATAGCTCGGCGGAAAGAACCCCGGCGGATTGGAGGGGCCGGCCGTCAATCGGCCTCGTTCGGGGGGGGGGGGGGGAGGTACTTAATGCACAAACGGTGCAATTGGCGGGGCTGTAATTGCATTGTCAGGGGCCAAAAAACAAGCCTGCCTCACCAACAGACATCTGGCAAGGAGACAGTGTGAGACATGTTGTTAGGGGAGAGAGACTGAGGCAACACAAATAAAATTACTGCTGGGGTGTTGCGGTGGGTGGGAGCCTCGGCTGCCTAATCTCACCGATGGGAGCGAGCGGCTGTTGTAATCCAATTACAGGGGCATAAGCAATTTGTTAGACACTTCGCATAATGTAACCATTTCCCAATAAACTCTGACTTGTAATGGCGTCGCGGAGCGCGCGCATAAATCGAAGGAAGTAGAAGGCGGAGTCAAAGTGTGCAGCTGGGGGCCAGCGGGAAAGACCGGCTGCATCAGCACATCCACGAGTTTTCTTTGGCCCAGCTGCAGAGCAGCAATGTTAATTCGCCTGTCCACACTCGTCTCTCTCTCTCTCTCTCTCTCTCTCTCTCTCTCTCTCTCTCTCTCTCTCTCTCTCTCTCTCTCTCTCTCTCTCTCTCTCTCTCTCTCTCTCTCTCTCTCTCTAAAAAAATTGAAAAAGGCACGCAGCGGAGAATGCGCGCGACTTGGATGCCAGCGATGTTAATTGGCGCCATACGCATTCGAGGGATCAAATCGCTAAAGAGGTTTCCGTGTGTTTACACGCGAGTCGATCTCTGCCAGAATGCGGTATGATTAAAAAGATATACTGTCAGTCGCGTGTGTATGGGTCAAACGAATATGGTGCCAACGTATCACTTGTACCAAGAAACTGGCAAATGCATTCGGTAGAGAACAGCTTCATCAAGGATTTTCTAGAGAAAACCTACATCGCTTATTCTATCAGATTAAGAATCAAGATAAGCCTACATCTGAAAGTTATGTTTGAAATAATGTAGTAAAAACCATTAAACTGATTATACTTGAGGAGACTCCTCACCAGGTAAAAAAAACTAAATCTGTTGTTTCTTGGGAGGGGTTACAGCAGTGCATTAAAGCGATTCATTGACGTCCTGATCTGAGATTTCAATTTGGCTAACCCCAGTATGGGTGTAAAGCCACCTACGGTCCAGTATGTGCCGTTCAAAGAAGACATATGAAACGGGCCGTCTTTGGGAGAGAAAAAAGGCCATTTCCTTGTGATTGAAAAGCTGGCATTCAAGGTCAGAGAGAAGCAGGATGGGGTTGATGAAATGATAACCGCAGGGGTAGGGGGGTAAGGGGGGTAAAGGGGGTAGGGGGGTACTAGTGGCAGTCTGCAGCACACTTTTCCTGTAGGGCTCAAGGTCACGTTAGGTCCTGCTGGGGGAATGTATGCGGATGGACCTCTTCCATGTTGCTCAGCACCAGAGGCCATCAGACGCTCAGAGAAACATCTAAACACAAAAGAGTGTTCAGGATTTAATTATGTCCCTCCCGCCTCTCTCTCGCTCTTTCTCTCTCACACACATACATACATATACATTCTCTCTATCGTTCTCTCTCTCACACACACACACACACACACACACACACACACACACACACACACACACACACACACACACTCTCTCCCTGTGAGATACTCTCTTTCACACATTTTCTCTCCCTTTCACTCTCTGACCTATTATTTCTCTCACACACAGACACACAAACACACATGTACTCTCTCTCTCACACTATTTTCTCTCTCCCTTTTGCTCTCTCTCTCACACACACACACACACACTCTCACATGGCCTCTTATTGCATCCTGATGGTGCATTAGTCAAATTCTGATATTTACAAAAGGAAAATACACGAAATGCAGTAACACTTATAAAAGGGCAATTGCATAAAATGTATTAATACTAAAAAAAAAAGGTGAATCAATTGGATGGGAAGAGAAGACATGAGTCTTCTTCGATACCAACACCCCTGCACTGTGGCCCATTTATGCAGGGCTGACCTTATTGAAAAAAAAACATGTTGCGCCCTAACGACCCCCCAGATGCGGTAATAAAAATGCTCGGGGATTGATCGCGAAATGACGAAACTGCAGTTTCCCCGGAATGGACGTCACAAGAGCCGGTGCGCGCGGGCTTCGGGGATGCATTACTACGCGCTGCCGGCGCTAATTTGCATTTGGTGTAGCTTCTATCCGCCTTCGCGCGCTCCGTACTTTTGCTGAGTAAGCAGGACTGCTTAATGACTGAGGTGGGACGTAGTGTAGCGTTTATCAGACTTACAAGCCACCGTTTAACCTGCATTAGGATCTGAGCTATGGGATTATTATATGTTGCTCGGGACAATATTACCCAGCCAATAACATATAGGGAATATCGCTCAATATTACTGGTGTGATGTAACCAGTCATTCCAAAGTAGTTCTCACAGATGGTGGTAAAGAACAAAGAATTCCAATTATTGTATCAATTTCCGTATATAATATTTGGCAAAAACTTCACAGGACATTAAATATGACAAAATGTATTTTGAAATAATGTTAAATATACAATGAGACTCAATTGATGAAATAATTAATAAAATGAAATAATTATAGGTTTCAAATCTTTTTTTATTTTACATATATTGAATGTATGAATTATGCATTCTGCTACTTATTCAAAACAGAAACCCATACAAAACACGATAAATTAACTACACGTCCAACACACTGGAGATAGATATATTTTTAGGTTTATAATTGACTTCAACTAATTACTATAAAGTTCATTAATTTGGTGCTTATTTGTGTAATTTGGATTGATATCACCCCACATATTCAGATGGGGCCCGCTCTGGTCGGACGATGGAATACAGCACAGAGGGTAAAAAAAAAAGAAGAAGAAAGATCTAAATCGATGCTCGTCCCTTTTATTTTGTGATTCGCTGAAGTGGAGATAATTAGATGCTATATCACTGTGATGGAGGACAGTTGGCAAACCTGATTAGGATGTGCTTGCATCCATTGTCTCAACTGGCTGCGAAACGCATTCAGCGTCGTCCCATAACTAATGGTTGATTTGTGCCGCTCCGACAGTGAGCTGTGTGTGTTATTTTGTCCTGATATTATAATAATAAAGAGAGCAAATTAGAACAATCAATTTACATGGGTAGTTCTTGATTGGAGGAGACGGGCAATATGGCCGAGGGTAATCCATCTTTGGAGGCTTGTCACATTAATGGAAGCGCTTTGGAGCCGGTGGGCTGGGCAGGGGTGGGGTGGGGAGGGTGGGGGGAGGCGGCAGCCAATGGCAGCCGGAGTGGGGGGGGGGGGGGGTGGCACATGGGGGTATCATTCTGTGATCAACCGTTCAATTAGAGGAAGCGGCGATAAACAGAGTGATGTATGTGCAGCAGTCGCCAGCTCCCACCGAGGCCCGCGTTATATCCTAATGATGGCGCAGACCTAAAGCTGCCTCGCCGCCGAGCACTCTCAGGCACCCAAAGTCCTCCGTCGCCAACTATCCATATTCCCAGTAATTGTCAGTGTCAGGGTCACGTAGATTAGCGCACGTTAAAAGGCTGTACGTTTACCGCGGAGATAAAAAAAAAAAAGGAAGAAAAAAAAGAAAAAAAAAGAAGAAAAAAGTCGTAACATATCAAGGTCCCGCGATTGAAAAAAGCGCGCGAGATCAATAGATTAGCTGTATTATATATGATGTCATCGAGCCACATGCAGTGCACAGGCCGCGCGGGTATGATTACCACTGTTGCTCCCATGAATCTGGGAAATAGAACTGTGATCTCTTTACGAGCGGTAGAAAGGTGATTAATATGTAGCTTCTGGTAAATTAAAAAAGCTATGTGTGCGCTTATGAGTTACGTTTATTGCGCGGCACAGTTCTAAGGATTTGCTGTGATATGAAGGTGCATCCCAGTTATTGCTAATGCACAAGACTTAGCTCAGTAGATGGTGAACATGAACACTGAGAGGAGTCAATACATCCAGTTTGTGAGTCCTCCTCACAGTGGCTCTGACTCTGCCCGTTTCAGACTAACGGCTAAAGGCAGGTGGAACACGACAATGTGCATTTGCCTTTGTGTGTTTGTCTGAGTTTGATTAGTGCATTTTAATATTCATATTCTTCGCATCTTTGTAAAAGCAAAGGGTTTTCATCTTTAGCCCCTTCTTAACTGAAAAACCCTTTCTCAGTCACTTCACAAAGGAAATGTTCAATAGAAGAATAGAATAGAATAGAAAACACTTTGTGCCGAAGTGCTGCTTAGAACTCCAGCAAATGGCAAAATCAAAGATAATAAAAACAAGCTTGATACATTAAATGAAACAAAAGCTGTTCCTGGTCTCTTGACCTACAACAGGCCGGATAGCCTCTTAAGTCCTCCATGCTCTTAAGTCCTCCATGCCGTTTCAAATAGACTGTATTACTGTTACACAAGAGAACAAATTGCACATAAGAGTGGAGAGCAGCTGCAGTTGCACAGTATGAAGCATGTGGAATCACAGGGACTGAGCCACAATGGCGTGCTGTCTCACATGAAGCATGTGGAATCACAGGGACTGAGCCACAATGGCGTGCTGTCTCACATGAAGCATGTGGAATCACAGGGACTGAGCCACAATGGCGTGCTGTCTCACATGAAGCATGTGGAATCACAGGGACTGAGCCACAATGGCGTGCTGTCTCACTATGGCAGTTGGCAGTCCCGCACTGGCTGGGCCCCTCCCTCTTTGAACTGCTGCTTTGCACTCTATTTTAATACAGATGTAAACTGTGTGCTAGATGAACAACGATTGTTTCTATTTCAGAGCATGGGACTCCTTTACACTTTTCTGCCCCCAACACAGCTCAGGAGGCTGTGGAAGCATTTCCCAGCCTTGCCAGGAGAGGGCACTGTGTGCGTATATAGCTGAGCGTGGGCAACTCACTCCCCCTGGTGCCTGTTTGTAAGCACTACACTTTGCACCCCCTGAGAGCATACATACTGTATCATACTGTATCATACATATTTAATACAATACACAAATATAGAAATATGAACAGGATTTGTGTTAACATAACATTCAGTATCATTGTATATGACCAATATATATCAATGTATTCATGTTTGTTTTCCCCTCTTTTGTATATGTATGTATCTGCATTGCCGTGCTCTATTTAGAAACCTTGGGCTTGAGAAAGCCATTACACAAATAAAAGTGATTATTATTATTATTATTATTATTATTATTGTGACATAGCCAAATCAGAGGAAGGACATTAATATTTTTTACAATGATATTACTGGTTAATATAGTTTATTTATCTGGTGCGTGCCTGTATGCGTTAGGTTCATAACTTTCATGTTGCAGAATAAATCCGTGCTGAAAAACTCACAAAAGACAGCAAAACAGTGCAGTATTTTACAACTTAAATCTAAAAACATAATTGTAATGGTTTCCGTCACCTGACTGGTTCATCGGAGTAGTCCTCAAGGTTGCAACGAGGTACTGCGAATAAAAATAAGGTAAAATGACATTTTGTTTCTAGTGAAAATTTCATGCCATTGTGTAGACAAATCACAGAGTTTTATATGAAAATGTGAAAGCAATAGTGATTGTTATCTGACTTTGATTGCATTACATTACATTATAGTAATTTAGTAGACGCTCTTATCCAGAGCGACGTACATAGTGCATTTCCCAACTAGGAACAAGTGCGTTAAAACAATCCTAAAAGGTAAACACAAATTAAAGTACCAGGCGCAGTCAGTTATGATTGGGAATTATTATTATTATTATTTATTTTTATTTTTTGGGGGGGGAACTACACAACCACATAATCAAGGGAGGTCACAAGGAGGTAGGGAGGGGTGGATAGAGCTTGAAGGCGGTCAGACTTTCTGTTGTTCTGACCTCCACGGGGAGCTCAGCTCATTCCACCACTGTGGGGCCAGGACAGACAGACTTACTTGTTACTAGGGCTGCATAGTTATGGAAAAAAATTATAATCACGATTATTTCAGTCAATATTGAGATCCCGATTATTTAACACGATAATTAATTGGTTTTCGGAACATAATACTTTTATTGCACTTTAACATTTTGAATGAACAGAAGAATGCTTATACTTTCACATTTTCTAACCCGAACCCTCTACTGTGAGGGAGGTAAAATAGGAGCTTTATTTGATACAGAACACCAGAGAAAGTCCAGTAAAGTGAGTTTTCAGTTGTAAACAGACTGTAGCTTCAAAATCGTCATTCTCGATTATTCTTATTTAGTGATCGTGGAAAGCCAATATTGATATCACTATTAAACTTGGATTAATTGTGCAGCCCTACTTGCTACAGGCATTAAAGGACTAGTTACCTTAATCTTAGTCATCACTGTCCTTCCCACTATGGTTACTGTCACCATCAGTCATCCTCTCCTTTGCTCACATCATCGTGATCATTACCAACAGTCATCACCCTCAACATCACTCCCATTACACTTTGTGTTGCTGCTGTTGTGTAAAGAGCGATCACGCTTTCCGTTCCGTCCGCCTGTTTATATTTATACTACAGTATAGCGTGGGGGAGGCGATTAGAGTTCAACCGTCGTCATCAATCAAGCTTACACTTAACATGATCAGGTATCCAGCAGTCCCTCTGTAAACAATGGGAGACAATGATATCTAGCTATAATTAACAAATTGAAATTAACATTTTGCTCAGTTGGCTTCACAAAACAGGAGAAATAAAGTCCCTGGGTCTTCTTTTATTCCATTATGTAGCATCTATTAAGATTTATGTGCTATTAATGTTCTGCTATTTTTAGCGAGACCCCCTCTGAAGGTTTTTTGATGTACGTAATTCATCACATAAGATTATATCAATTCGAGCACACGGGTAGCAGCTATATCAAAAAATTACCTTCAAATGAGACACAGAAACAATTTGTTAGCTTTTAAAAATAGCTTGTGTCCTCCTGGGTGGCACACCCAACTAGTGTGCTAAAGCACAGTGATGCCCCATGGTCTGGAGTTCACACCCAGTCATTCCACATTATCTCGGGCCCTATCTACTATGTCCTGTGTGCTGCATACTAGAATACTGTATACTGCTTACTGCATACTGTCAGTGGCATGCAGTATGCAAAAAATATCCTCCATACTATTATCAGCGAAAACCAGGAAATAAGTATATTGTCCGGGGATTCTAAGTACACTACTTTGAGGGAACATTTTGCCGACTTAACTATTTTGTCATCAACTAGCATACTCAATAGTATGGAAGGAAACTGATTCATATACAGCTGCAAGCAGACTGGTATCCCCCAGGAAGGAGGGAGAGAGGGTTGCCGCAGTCAGCAGTGCATTCATTGTGCAACAGCGCCTCCTCTGGCCAGTTAGGCACCTGCAGTCTAGCTGCTTACAGAATGTTGAAAATAGGGAGTAGACGTGTACGCGGACGGACAGAAGACTACATTTCCCATCATATTTGCATGCAAATTGCAAACAACAATGGCGTCCTTCACGGAAGAAGAGCACGGTACACAGAAGGTACGCTTGTAGACTGTTGCACAGACTACCTAGGCGATTATGAAATTGCCTTATAGTGTATTGCTTATAGAGGAGTATAGTGCAGACTGCAGAGTGCATAGAAACTGTGGCTGGAAGCACACCTGTACCATTTTTCTGCCACCCGGATTGACAGAGGGTGTTGTTGCCGGGGGAACAACTTGCCATTATAAATTTGGAAGAATGTAAGAATAGAGGAGGAAGCATCGTTAATCTAGCACTTGTGTTGTAAATGTAAATTTTTCCTCTTGCACGTATTTACAATTATTTCAACATTTCAGAAAACCCGTTTAAATATTAAATTGTGCTTTATTTAATCTTTTTTGTTTGTTTGTTTTACTCACTGTCTGAATTGGGTGCTTACACAGTATTTGTTGCATTAACTAACATATTGAATGCCCTCACCTGAGGGTAGCAAACAACAGTAAAAAAAATTGAAAGAAAAATAAATAAATAAAAATATAATGCACTTTGGTGATTCCAATCTCAGATATGGGTGTATTTTAAAGGGACCTGTCACTTCTATGAAAGAAAAGGTCATTTCGGTGGATAATTGTCTTTTTTTGGTCAGCTGTAAGAGGACGGCAGTAACTTTAATGCCCCCCCTGGACTTCTATTGATTTTTTTTATTTCTTTCTTTCCTTTCGCTTGGCTTCTGTACATTAAAATGGAAAATGTGGAAACCACTAGAAATGTTTCATTTGAGAGTAGAGGCTATAAATAAATCAGGTTTCAGTGCCACGTGTCCCCAGCTAAGTTCATCTCTTCCCCATAAGCAACCATAATATTATATAAGCAACAATATAATGCTCATTACACATATAAGGAGCTCTCCGTGTACCACGCCTCCATTCACTTACAGTACTCATTTTGTTATGAGGTCAATTTGCATGGTAACATGCTGAAAACACATTCAATTATGACACACTTACAGACAAAGACAAATAACTGAATCAGTAAAAAAAACAAAAAAAACAAAAAGGAGCTAAATAGATTTAGGTTTAAGATTCACATTTTCTTTTCCGAAACATTTTCTTAACCAAAGCACGCCAGCATTCTGTGGCTCATGTCAACACAGCGCACCCGAGAATACTGGCGTGCTTTGGTTGATACTTCTGGTCAGGTGCCTTGCTCAGGGAAACAATGGCAATGCCCCGGCTGGGAATTGAACCGGCAACCTCTCAATTGGAAGCCCAGTTCCTTATTCCTTAACTATATTATACAACACAGCCATGCTGCACAAGTGATGGTTGGCACAGGAAGAGAGTTCATTGACCCACTTAAATGGAAGACAGAGGAGTAAGAGGTAGACCTGACCCTGGGACACTCTGTTTTTTAATAACAGGGAAGCATAGCCGCTGAATGCTTGGGAATAGTGTACGAGAGCAGTGTGTGAAATGTTTTACGGAGAAAGAAGCGTCCATTGAAGGCCAGCGCCCCCTGCAAATTCCATCTTATCGTATACGGTTTAGCCAGCTCAGCTCAGGATGAACTACAACGTCTGGTATACACACACTGTGATCTCACAAGCATACAGTGTCTCCATCTGCGGCGTTAAGAAAACATTTCTGTAACGCCCCAGATAACCCACGCAATGCTCAGTTATCTCTGCTATGTCCGTAGATCGCAGTACTTGCTTGACTTCATCTCAAGTAAGGGTGTTAGCAACAAACACAATACATAACACAAGAGAAGCACAAAATAAAACCGTCAGGCTAAAACAAAAAATATAAAAACATGTCAGATATAACATCTCCATTGTCAATTTAACTCAGTTTATATGCATCTACACTGGATAAAAGGTACTCTATCAGTGTAGAATATACTCAATCAATATAGAATGTACTCAATCAATGTAGAATGTACTCCATCAGTGTAGAATGTACTTTATCAGTGTAAAAGGTACTCTATCAGTGTAAAAGGTACTCTATCAGTGTAGTAGAATGTACTCTATCAGTGTAGAATGTACTATATCAGTGTAGAATCTACACTATCAGTGAATAATGTACTCAATCAATGTAGAATGTACTCCATCAGTGTAGAATGTACTTTATCAGTGTAAAAGGTACTCTATCAGTGTATAATGTACTCTATCAGTGTAGGATGTACTCTATCAGAGTTTTACATCATAGATCACATTGACGAGAAAGGAAGCAAAACTTCAGACCACTGAAATTATACCACTGAGAAATTAGAAATGTGAAATGACTCCTAGGTCTTGAAAAAAACATAATTCTTCCATCCTCAATATGTTTTATATGGTAATTAAATAGAATTATTGGTATTATTCTATTCCCCCCCCTCCCAAGTATGAATAATTGGTTTTCATCATTTTTCTTGTAAATCTCCCAAAACACCTTTTAGCTTTCAATGTTTATTAGTTGGAAGTTGCAAGAAACACATCGAACCACAAGATCAGTAATTAATGATACATTAATGGGCTTCAGATTTATGAATGTGGACTCAAAGCTCAAAGATAGGCAGGTGTTGTTAGCAAATTTGTGGGCTCGCTAGTTAGCCTGCTAACAGCGCTTGCTTATCTATGGCTATTTTCAGTACTACTGTCTGCAGAGAGCCAATTGTTGTTTGTCAGTCAGAATGAATTCATCTGCATTTTTTCATGAATATTAATATTTATCAGTAAAGACACAAAAAAACTGACTGAAAATCAGAAGAGTGCAGAAAGAGGACCTCAAAATAACAAGGAAAGTGAATGCGGACTGAGAATTTACACACGGACCAATGAGTAATAACTAAAACCCACTGAGGAATTATGAATGAAGACTGAGTGATGAGGATTTCCTAAAATATTTTCTGTACAGAGAAAAAGAATCCCTCAAAGCGTGAATAAAGCAAAGTTCTCCGTCACTGTGGTCCCAATTCCCTCAGACAGAGGTTGACAGCTAATTCCACTTTGACAAATAGACCCCCCCTGTCCCTGTTCCTGCTCCGTACGAGATGCTCGCTCGCCTCGGAAAGCCCTGTCTCTTTATCCCAGCCCCACAGCCAGGATCAGCCTCGCGTGCCCTCTGATATATTCTCCAGTGCAGGAATCTGAGGCCGTCGCTCGCCATATCGCCCTCGCCGTTTCACACAAAGTGTCGCCCGCTCATTGGCTTAGCTCGGCGCAGCGTATACATGAGCGTGCGTGTGGAGGGAGTTTGCGCAGAGAGGCAGAGAACCAGAGAGGCCTGCGCTCGCAAAGCGCGGACGATTTAAATGAGAGGACAAATACACAGAAGTCACAGAGGACACGTCTCGGGATATCTGCTCCGTGCGTGAAGCCCCCCCACCCCCGAGAAAAGGGCTCGGGGTAAGCAGTGGTGAAAATCTCTCAATGTATGAAATGGCGTTAAGGTCGTCTCGGCAAGGGGCGATTATGAACGGACCCCCATGCTTCTTATGGAAGAACGCATTCCATTTCTTAGAAGAATTTTCACCAAAGCTAATCTCTCGCGGTGCGCTCGCAACTGCATGTGAAGCGTGAAGCTATCTGTGTGACAATCCATATGCCCCGTCCATGTTCCACAACGCTATCACCCAAAGAGCTCTGCACCAACATGTTATACTTGCAAGCCTCAACTCGCTAAGGTTGATCTGGCATTCTTAAAGACTGGATAAGTAGGACTCGAGACACAATGCAATCATAACAATAAACAACAATATAGGCTATTAGTCTAGTTGCAATTTAAAAAAATAAATGTATTGAAATATTAATTAATTTCAAATGCGTGTTTTTGTGGCGAGAATATTTACTAAAAATGTCCAACCCCACTGCCTTACTAATGTAAGATATATATATATATATATATATATATATATATATAATTGCTGTGCTAACCAGCCTTGAAGCATTGAATGAACAGAACTATGATGGCCATTGCTGATTTAACATGTGAGGAATTAATAATACTATGTATGAATATACTGTCTTTGAAAAATCACCATGACTCCAGATTTTGAACATTGTGGTTGTCAGCAGACGCTTAAACATTTCACAAATGCCGACACAGGCAGACTGATTCCCTGCCTAACATGCGTCTGGGGACAGAGCACAGCACTTGGAGCGGGCACCACGTCTCACGTATGAATAGTATATTATGCGAGCCGTAATTGATTTTGGACGTATCGGCACAATGACACAGGCAGCACGCGCTAATTGAAGTCATATGACGGCTCCGTTGGGCCTGAGAGCTTCCTGGAGAAGCACATGCGTGAGCGGCTGCCCAGGCTATCCTGGCTAATTAATTCTGATAGCACAGGTTTCACTGCAGTAGTGCTGGCGAGATAACTCACCTATCACAAGATAACTCACCCCTACCCCCCTTTTAGAAAGATATCATTGACTTTTTAGAAAAAACTCAGAAACCACCAGTGGTCAGATTAAAATGAAAACAAGTAAATCACACCAAGTATTCTCATTTGCCAATTAATAAATTTAGTTGCCCTCCCAAATGACTGGTTACATTTACGCATCAGTCTGACAACAGATGACAAATAACACAAACTTAACTTTTAACTTTGAACCCTTTCATGCATGGAGCCCATTACAGTGTCTATTTTAACATAGTCAAAAACATTTGTGATCTCCAAAAAATATCAGAGCACATTCCTTGCACCTTTGCCTAAATTTTGATATGCTCCATCTTGTTACATTTTATTGGCTTTTCTAGTTTTGATACAGTGAAGGTCAAAATGGCAGGTGGAGGTGGAAACATACAAACTCCCTCTGGTGTAGCTGTGAAAACCTTCTATTCTATTGTAATCTGCATGTGTGGTCTATGTTTTCAAGGGGCCATTTGGGGCACATTTCTGTGACCTAGATGGATGAAACACATGCAGAGTTTGATGTGAAAAAATATTGCTCTGTTTTGTAATAATTCATGCATAAGTCACTCGTAGTAGTCTCCTCCACCCTCAGAAAGACCTATCGCAGAACAGACAGAGTACTGGCTGTCACCACCCTCAGAAAGACCTATCGCAGAACAGACAGAGTACTGGCTGTCACCACCCTCAGAAAGACCTATCGCAGAACAGACAGATTACTGGCTGTCACCACCCTCAGAAAGACCTATCGCAGAACAGACAGAGTACTGGCTGTCACCACCCTCAGAAAGACCTATCGCAGAACAGACAGAGTACTGGCTGTCACCACCCTCAGAAAGACCTATCGCAGAACAGACAGAGTACTGGCTGTCACCACCCTCAGAAAGACCTATCGCAGAACAGACAGAGTACTGGCTGTCACCACCCTCAGAAAGACCTATCGCAGAACAGACAGAGTACTGGCTGTCACCACCCTCAGAAAGACCTATCGCAGAACAGACAGAGTACTGGCTGTCACCACCCTCAGAAAGACCTATCTCAGAGTACTGGCTGTCAGTTTCCAAGAGGAGTAGAAATTGTACTATGAATTCCTTGGAGGGGGAAAAAAACGTTACCTGGCATAGCAAAATATACACCGAAGTCAGAATAGGTTTAATTTGTCCTTGTCCGATGAATAAAGTCGCATGGCAAAGACAGAGAATACAAATGTAAGCACTTCTTCCTGACTGCCCAAGGGAGAATTAAAAAATAAATAAATCAGGTTACAATTAAAAGCATTAACTACAGGTCTTCATTCCCATCCCTGGTCTGAACTTTTCACCATCCATCAATAACTCTCTTTCTATTATGAAAGAGCTTCAGAAACAGACACATTTTTCACTCGTCTGTTTGCCTTTTTATCCAGGACAGCTTACAAAGCTTTAATCAGGATACAGTATCATCACCCTTAATATCTGGCCCACAAGTTTGGGAAAGTGTGAGATGAACATCCTAGAGAAAATCGTAACCTTTCCAAAAACTTGCTCACACATTAAGCTGGTTAACTGAAATGACAGTTTGTTTACCAGTTAAGTAAATCAGGAATAGGTCAGCTGTCATGATCTAGTGCTGGTTTGTTCAATATTTAGTGCATAGATATCATGATTAATTACCACAGTTAATTATCTGAGACATTCAGAATTCTAGCTGTTGAGGTAGACAGCCAACTATGACTTATCATGTAATTTTCAAAAACTAGTTCTTGTTTTATTGACTATGTGTCAACTGCAACTGGCGCTGTTTTTATGTTCCTGACAGGAATGTCACACCCTCTTGACACCATTCTAAAATGACTAAACCAATGTTCCAGCACATATAGTGCTTCTATTGTAATTTTAAATCACAAGTTACAGCAGTGAATGTTTCAGCATGCACCACAAAAACCAACATTTCAGCACACGTGGTGGTTCTTATTTAAAAAATAAATAAATAAAAGTCTATATCTCACAAAAAATGGACACAAAAAATTCTCTTTACAATTCCATGATATGTTAACTGCTTCATTAGCCTGGTTTTAGCCAGACCCTCAGCCATTGCCGGTCCCGTGAGGCCCCTGGGCACATGTCTTTTGGAGCCCAAAGGTCCCGTGTGACCCCCCCCCCCCCCCCCCCCACCCCCACCCCGGTTTCCTATATTGGTGTCTTTCTTGACTTCCTCCTCACAAAATCATCCACTAGATTGTCATAATCTAGCTGTCTGACAAAGTCTGACTCTATTGACATAAGCGACAATGAGCTGAGACGTGTTTGGCACATGCTACTCTGCAGCTCATTTTTTTTTCTGCCTAAAAGGGAAAATGTCCACTCACCCTGGCAGGTTTGTCTGGGGTGGAGTGAACAATTATTGAAAAATGTGTGGCATAAAAAACCTCATCTGTTATTGTTTGGCGAGTTTTCTGTATACCATTAGCAGTTTGTCACTGGCACCATGCACCATCCACTTGTCACCATCCATCAATAACTCTCTTTCTATTATGAAAGAGCTTCAGAAACAGACACATTTTTCACTCGTCTGTTTGCCTTTTTATCCAGGACAGCTTACAAAGCTTTAATCAGGATACAGTATCATCACCCTTAATATCTGGCCCACAAGTTTGGGAAAGTGTGAGATGAACATCCTAGAGAAAATCATAACCTTTCCAAAAACTTGCTCACACATTAAGCTGAAGTTAACTGAAATGACAGTTTGTTTACCAGTTAAGTCAATCACGAATAGGTCAGCTGTCATGATCTAGTGTTGGTTTGTTCAATATTTAGTGCATAGATATCATGATTAATTACCACAGTTAATTATCTGAGACATTCAGAATTCTAGCTGTTGAGGTAGACAGCCAACTATGACTTATCATGTAATTTTCAAAAACTAGTTCTTGTTTTATTGACTATGTGACAACTGCAACTGGCGCTGTTTTTATGTTCCTGACAGGAATGTCACACCCTCTTGACACCATTCTAAAATGACTAAACCAATGTTCCAGCACATATAGTGCTTATATTGGAATTTGACATTACAAGTTCCAGCAGTGAATGTTTCAGCATGCACCACAAAAACCAACATTTCAGCACACGTGGTGGTTCTTATTTAAAAAATAAATAAATAAAAGTCTATATCTCACAAAAAATGGACACAAAAAATTCTCTTTACAATTCCATGATATGTTAACTGCTTCATTAGCCTGGTTTTAGCCAGACCCTCAGCCATTGCCGGTCCCGTGAGGCCCCTGGGCACATGTCTTTTGGAGCCCAAAGGTCCCGTGTGACCCCCCCCCCCCCCACCCCGGTTTCCTATATTGGTGTCTTTCTTGACTTCCTCCTCACAAAATCATCCACTAGATTGTCATAATCTAGCTGTCTGACAAAGTCTGACTCTATTGACATAAGCGACAATGAGCTGAGACGTGTTTGGCACATGCTACTCTGCAGCTCATTTTTTTTTCTGCCTAAAAGGGAAAATGTCCACTCACCCTGGCAGGTTTGTCTGGGGTGGAGTGAGTGAACAATTATTGAAAAATGTGTGGCATACAAAACCTCATCTGTTATTGTTTGGCGAGTTTTCTGTATGCCATTAGCAGTTTGTCACTGGCACCATGCACCATCCACTTGTCACCATCCATCAATAACTCTCTTTCTATTATGAAAGAGCTTCAGAAACAGACACATTTTTCACTCGTCTGTTTGCCTTTTTATCCAGGACAGCTTACAAAGCTTTAATCAGGATACAGTATCATCACCCTTAATATCTGGCCCACAAGTTTGGGAAAGTGTGAGATGAACATCCTAGAGAAAATCATAACCTTTCCAAAAACTTGCTCACACATTAAGCTGAAGTTAACTGAAATGACAGTTTGTTTACCAGTTAAGTCAATCACGAATAGGTCAGCTGTCATGATCTAGTGTTGGTTTGTTCAATATTTAGTGCATAGATATCATGATTAATTACCACAGTTAATTATCTGAGACATTCAGAATTCTAGCTGTTGAGGTAGACAGCCAACTATGACTTATCATGTAATTTTCAAAAACTAGTTCTTGTTTTATTGACTATGTGACAACTGCAACTGGCGCTGTTTTTATGTTCCTGACAGGAATGTCACACCCTCTTGACACCATTCTAAAATGACTAAACCAATGTTCCAGCACATATAGTGCTTATATTGGAATTTGACATTACAAGTTCCAGCAGTGAATGTTTCAGCATGCACCACAAAAACCAACAACCCCCCCCCCCCCACCCCGGTTTCCTATATTGGTGTCTTTCTTGACTTCCTCCTCACAAAATCATCCACTAGATTGTCAAAATCTAAACAAAGTCTGACTCTATTGACATAAGCGACAATGAGCTGAGACATGTTTGGCACATGCTACTCCGCAGCTCATTTTTTATTCTGCCGAAAAGGGAAAATGTCCGCTCACCCTGGCAAAGTAAAAAAAATCCATGAAAAGTGCCATGAAAACATTGGGGAACACTGACTGCAGATTAAGTGCCTGCAACGTTTCAAACAATTTACTTGGGCACTTCTCACCCTCAGAGTCAGACATGAAAGACTTCAATTGGATGAGTTTGTTGGCAAAGTTCATGTCCAGGTCTGATGGATATGCAGCGGAGAGTACATTTACCTTTTCCACTATGACATCACTGTTAGACACCTGATCTGACATAAACAGAACTCCAAAGAGACTGGTCAAACGCTTGTAAGCGTCCAAGCGATGTTCATGGCATGCCACTAGCTTATCAATGACCACAAAATGTTTCTATTTTGAACTTCTCCCTCCCCTGAAGTGTCACACCTGGCTCTGAGCTCTCATCTGAACAAGTTTTGCGTTTCCTCTTTCACTGAATATCGTGCTTATATGACTGAGAGACACCTGTCACAATTAAGGCTGCCCTTTCAAAAGCCTCAAACTGGTCTCGCTGTCCCGCCACAAAATCCCTCAACGAAGATAAAAGCTGTGCTGCTACAGAGATGTTAATGTCACTTTTCTGTAGGTGCATGCTTGTAACGTAGAACCGGTCAAGTATGAAGTCCCAGAAATGTGCCATGAACACCATCTCTAAGGTGTCCAATTTAGCACATAGTCCAGCGGCCTCAATTCGAGTATCTCTTTTCTCATTATCATCATTGCACATACCACAAAGGGCTCTCTAATGTGGGTGTAATTTCTCCACAGCGCCTTGGTTGACTCTGCCCGAGCACTTTACAGAGTACTGGACAGCGATTTTAATGTCAGTCTGACATCTGTCTTCCGAAAAACTTTCCCCCATCTGTGTGTGGATGAAGAGCAAAATGTGTACAGTGACTGCAACATGTTAAAAAACTCATCGGCCTCTGAGATACTGCCATCTAAAGTGTTAACACCAAGAAAGTTAAGTGACATACTCTATCAGAGGGTTTTTTTTGTTTCAGGTGGGCCTGTAGCCCATTGTATTTTCCTGACATGTTGCTTGCATTGTCAAATGACTGACCTCTACAGTTTGAGAGGTCCAACCCAAGGCCCTCCACCATCAAAGTCACACAGTCTGCTAAACTTTTTACCAGTGTGGCTCTCAATTGACTCATAGCCCATAGTCCACCACATTCCCGCTGTTGTTAACAAACCAAACAATTTGTTGTCAACAAATAAGAACATCAATTGCTCCACATATGACTGGTCTGGGGTGGAGTGAACAATTATTGAAAAATGTGTGGCATACATCATCTCATCTGTTATTGTTTGGTGAGTTTTCTGTATACCATTAGCTGTTGAGGGTCCGCCTTCAAAGGATGGCTCTGGGGGAGTGAGAACATTACTGGAAACTGAACTAGTGCCAGTTCCTTCCTCACAGCTGACAATAGTGCTGCTGTCATCATTTACTTGGTGGAGACGATGCACATAGGCCACACCCCATCAATGTGGAGGGGGGAAAAAGACCTTGGAAGAGCTCTCGGCAATTTGCATGTCAACGTTAGCATTATCTACTTCCGTGGATCTAAAAACAGACGGTCTACGGAAAAAATGGATGGGGTTTTTCTTAATCTTTAAGTATGGATTGGGTCTCTTATACAGTGACCTCCACTATTATTGGCACCTAAAGATGAGTAAAAAGGGTTATAAAAAATTCACCGTTTAATTGAAGTACATTTATTATGAGAAAAAAAAACCCTCATCAAGAAATAATTATTGTTAACCAAACCAAATGTGCCACAATTATCAGCACGCCTGCATTTATATGTAGAATAAAGTAATCATTTTTAATATTTGGTTGCATATCCTTTGCATGCCATGACTTCCTGATGTCTGTGACCCAACATAAACATCACTTTTGATATCTTATTTACTGGTACTCTTACAAATGATACTATAACGTCTCTGCATTTGAATGGATCTCTATGGGAATTGGGGTGTGGGACTAGATTTAGTTGTAAATTATGCTGGAACAGTATGGAATACATGATTGGTAAAGGGTCTGAGGTATCAAACAAGCCTCAAACCATCACTGCCAGATATGCAGTAGATATGGATGGATCACTTTAAGGGTTGTTTCTCCTGACAAATTTTCCTATTTAACTCTATGGAAAAATAAGTCAGAAGAAGAAACCCTTCAAGTTATCCATCCATATCTACTGCATATCTAGCAGCAGAGTGATAGTTTGAGGCTTGTTTGATACATCAGACCCTTGATGACTTAGTCATTTAGCCAACCATGTGTTCCATACTTTTCCAGTGTAATTTACAGATAAATCTAGCCCCACCCCCCCAATTCCCACAGAGATCCATTCAAATGCAGAGACGTTATAGTATCGCTTGTAACAGTACCAGAAAATAAGATATCAAGAGTCTTTTGATGTTGGGTCACAGACATCAGGAAGTCATGGCACGCAAAGGATATGCAACCAAATATTAAAAATTATTACTTTATTCTATATATAAATGCAGGGGTGCCAATAATTGTGGCACACGTGGTTTTGTTAAAAATAATAATTTATAGATTTTTTTTTCTCATAATAAATTTACTTCAATTAAAGGTTGGATCTTTCTCATTTGTTCAGTGTGACATTAAGCTAATTCACCAAACAGTGAATTTTGTATAACCCTTTTTACTCTTTACCAGGGGTGCCAATAATAGTGGAGGGCACGGAATATTCATTAGTGTATGAAAATATACAGCTTTTGGCATATTTTTTTTTATGTTTCACAAAACCGCTAGCTAATAAGCTCTCAATGAGGTTTTTATTCCCACGGCCACAGCATCCCATGTTTTGAACTAATAGTAGTTTTGAACTAAAAGCACTAATAGCTAGCTAGTAGCTTTGATTTAAGCATCATGACTATGGCATGCTGTTTTAACATTTAGCCATCTTATACCCCTTTCACACAGACGACCGTGAACAAATGCCACCTAACTAACTAGTTAAGTTGTCTGCCACCTAACTAGTTAGACAGCTGAGTTTTAGGCCAATAACTAGTTAGGGCAGCTAGCTGGCAACAATGGCAGCTAGCTAACTAATTTCTGTTAACAAGCTGAATCAGATGGGCAGCTAGCTAGGGGAAATGGGCATCTAGCTAAAATAAAGGGATAGCTAGTTACGGTAAGTCAAATAATGAACGGCTTGCGATAATATGACGCCCTTCAATCTGTCCTGTTATGCAGAATGAATTGACTTGTAGGTGAATATTGTATCATGTAACAGCATATAGTAGCGTGCCAACCAGTGGCTCAGTTGTACAGAAGCACTGTACTCTCTGAGAGGTTCTCGTTTTAAGCATACACTGTATGTACCAAGGGGCCCAGGTGTTATGCTCAATGTATGCACAGAGGGGCCTGGGGGCCCTAGTGGTCAGCTCATGCTTTAAGCGCAGAAGGGCCCAGGGACCCTCACACTGTAGGTGCCGCGGGGCCCAGGGGCCCTAGTAGTCAGATCACGCTTTAAGCACCAGGTGCCTAGGGGCCCTAGTGGTCAGCTCACTCTTTAAACACCAACGGGTCTGGGGGCCCTCACATTGTAAACACTGAGGGGTCTGGGGGGCCCTAGTGGTCAGCTCACGTTTTAAACACCAAGGGGTCTGGGGGCCCTCACATTGCAAGCGCTGAGGGGTCTGTGGGGCCCTAGTGGTTAGCTCACGCTATAAGCACCCAGGGGCCTAGTGGTCAGCTTGCGATGTGCGCACTGAGGGCCCTGGCGTTCAACTTCCTTCGGAAGTCTTGGGCCACGCACTGTGCGCGACCTGAAGCTTGGAGACCCCCTGGCAGTCAGAGGCCGCGGGACACTGGCCCCACTGGCCTGGTCCGTAATCCAGGTATGGACGTACTGTAGCTATAATCCATAATAATGTATTTACAGTTCCATGGCTTTTTTTGTTCATGCCACACACTCAGTGAGGTTCAGGAAATTGCACTAACACTGCCATGTTACTACATTCTTAGCATGCTGCTGCCTCTTTAGCCCGAGGGGAATGGTTACACGGTAGGGCACAGTAGGGCGATGTGACCAGCAGTGACCACGGGTTCTTCACTATATACACACTTCATGGACCTGAATATGGTATTTGTGTCCAGTGGTACACAGTGGATTTTATAGTCAAATAAAAATGACACCCTTGAAATGGGGAACTCCTTTACTTGATTGATTGATTGATTGATTGGTGCAATGAAATTGCTCAGAACAGCGGTCGATGTGGCTCAGTGTTTCTCCGGCAAACTGCATAATAATTCCACGGCTTCCAACTGGGTCACTGGACCGCAACATTCCACCAGATTTAAAAAGATTACAAACAAAAGTAAATAAATAATTTACTCACAATGCAAGCCTGCATTTCGTTCAGTGCTTAGACTGTTTGTTTGTTTGTTGCAAATCCTCTACTCCCTTTAAAAGTTTACTGTAAACTCTGTACTGCAGGGATGCAGACACGACAGTCATTGAAAACGTGCAACTGGGGGGTCCTTGAAGGTACTGTCGGGGGTCCCTGGCCAGACTTGATATGCAATGACTATAAACTTGGAAAAATATATCAAAATATAAAACCTTTTTTAAAATATATAATCCTTTTTAACTCATGATGGGGGTCCCCTACATGCTTTTGAGCCTGGGTGGGGGTCCCTGAATCAGAAAAAGTGGAAAACCCCTGATTTAATAGAATCACTTGCCAAGCTGTCTCCTAACACTATTTACTTTTGATGCCATAAGATGTTTAACGGCTATGAGCCGTTTTCCCATGCTGCTTGCTAAGGAAAGCGCTGGGTGGTTTGCCTCAATTCAGCATCTTGATCAGAAGACAGACCGTTTTACTGCTGGATAACACCCCCAGGGGGACAGCGCTATTGTAGGACGGGAAATAACCGAGAGGCTGCCCATGTTCATTCACAAAGAAACCGCTGACGGAGAAATCAACCAAATAAAGGAGTTCTGTTTTTCGAGGGTGTCATTTTCATTTGACTGTAAAATGTCACTGCATACAAGTTCCCCCCCCCCCCCCTGTACACAACAATGTAACAATCTTATTCCATCCCGTTAAATGTTTATAGTGAAGACCCCATGGCCAAAGACGTATGTTTTAACCAACATACACATACATATAAGTCAGGATCTATTTTATTATAATATAAAATGACATGATTTCATGTTAAGTTGTGATTTTTTAATCCTGAATAATGATATGACTTTTCTATCTGTGCAGAACACCAGAGAACTTATTAAGCCTACCTTCTGAAAGATTTTATGTGTGAAAAATCATCTTACTCCCGAATGAATGAAGCAGCTTGAACCTAAGAAGTAAACAGAGAATATGATGCATCTCTTGCAGTATGATGGCATTCATTGGGATTTTCACAAAAATTGGAAACAACTATGTTACGAACACTTTTTTTCCCCCTTCACAAAAAACAGCTAATGGAGGAAAACTGCTTCACAACCATGAAGACAGGCTACTGCCAGCTCCAGAGTGCTGCAAAAATATCACATTTCAACAGTTTTCTCATCTGTTTATCAGATCAAGGAGTTTGGAGGGAAGAATATTTTCATACCTATTAATATTTTTCTCCTCCTTACCAGTGCGTACCACACCCCCTTTTAGTAAAACATGTGCAGTAGTTGGACATTTTTTAAACTGTACTGCACATTGCCTGGTATTGATGCTATGATATAATTATACCCACACACAAACTCATAATGATACTATACTACAAAGCCACCTACCCACCACAATTAAAAACCCCCGTCCTCTAAGAACAGACCCAATCCCTAACTGGATCCATCAATGAAAATTATGCTCAACTGCACCTCCACCCTCCCCTCCCCTCCCACCCACGCGACCCACACAAACTACGCCTATCTGATATTCCCTCAATGCAATAACCGAGCTCAGTGACTGAAGGCGCTTCTCAAACTCTGCGCTTAAAACCTCGTACAAACCGATTATGCGAGTCCGAAGGCACGTTCTTTTGTAACTAAATATTAATTATAAGGTCCACCTCCGTAACGGATCGCTCAAGTTAAGAGCAGAAAGTCTTGCGTTGCTCCCTGACTAACCTCGTGTGAGGAGGCGGGAAGGGTCTGACTGAGCCCAGTGAAAAGAAATTCCTTGGCGTGACGGAGGTGAACGTCAGTTGAAGAGTCACGTGTACAGTCAGAGTACCAATGCAGAAGAACGGCCTCATTTTACATAACATACACAATTAACCCCGTTATTGTAAGGGGGCCGATAGCTCTGATAATTAGCCTACTTATTGTCAGATCTCCGTCTACGCCTGTTTTATGCGTTTGTTGGGTCGTATCCATGGAAGGACCTTGTCAGAATGCAGGCAGCTTTTTGCAGCAAGTCTGAGGTCCATGTCAATTGGAGAATAAGAGAAGTGTAATTCTGTGACTTCAATCATGTGTGCTAATTTAATGGGGACCATATACAACGTGTTCAGAAAAGCAGCCATGAACTATTTCACCGTGGCGGTCTTGCCCCATGCTAGGAATAGGTTCTGAAGTGTTGTACTCTCATGAGGGCGTGCAATACATTGTGAATGGAATTTCTAATAACTCAGTTACCTCACATTAAGAAAAAAATCACAGCGCTCTATTGAAAGACACTGTCTATCCTTGTCGTTTGAGACCTGAAGATATTGTATACGCTGATAACTGGGAATTGTGGGATGTAGTTTTTTGTTTTTATGTGACTTCAAATAAAATATAACATGTTGTCTTTTGGGGGCGGGGGGGATTGTTTAAATAGAATAGTTTTGCAAGACTGGCTTTCAGGTGCTGGGCTAAATGTCTTGGGCACCTGCTACACATTTGAAACCCCACTTAGGCCAACAAGACAAGCTGACATTCACCAATAAGCAAAATGTTTCAGCAAATCACTCAATGCTGCACAGACTGCTTTTCATAAGCCCATCAAACATAGGCGACACATATTTTCGGTGTCTTTGCTTGCCAAATGCCAGAAGTCGAGTGTTTACTCTAAAGTCTGAGATGTACACAAGCTGATAATTACAAACACGTATAGTATCAAACAAAAAAGAAATACCTTGAGCATATAAGTGCGCCGTGTGTTCAGTTCACTGGTCGTTCAGTGTTTCTCGCGCCGTCTTCCCAAATACCTCACTTCACTCTTTCACCCCTTTTTTTTCAGAAACCATGCGTGAAAAGGAATAAGGCTTCGCAAATTCACTTATCTAATTGATTTTGAACCCTTTCTCTTCGAATCACATTCCAGTCGTCATGTGATTACGCTACTTTCACAAGTCTGTAATAGGAGTGTACAAAGGCTGCTACTGGGGAGGGGATTTGTTTCCTGAGGCCTCGGAAAGATTGGTTGAGAAACCGATGCACGTCGTTAGTTAAGACAACTGTCAAATCAAAGATGACCACGCCTTCGTTCCCCTAAAATAACTTGAGGTAGAATGTCGGAAGTATAAAAATGACTAATTGGACTCTTGTTTCTTTTTTAACCGGTCCTTTGCCAGGGGAGGTTTCATGACAGATTCTTAAATGGCTGAGGAAGTGCTACTGCCCAGTGCGAAAAACTCAGGGGTAAGTTAAGTTTTTTATCAGCGAAACGTATATTCATTTTTAATTTCGGAAGTCGTAGGTAAATTAGTAGATGTTTACTAACAATGGTTCAATAGATCAACTAGCCTACTGACATTCAAAATGCTTTGACGGGTTGTTTTGTATTGTGCTGCTACCGAATTCATTATTCTAAGCAACACATTTTTTTAAAGATGAATAGCTGCTTATATTTATTTATTTATGTAATGTGATATTGTTGGAATATCTGTTGGAATTACTTTTATTTGTTTTTTTTAGGTCTTTTCGATTTTTACTAATGCTTGTCTTTAGCTTAAGTTTGTGGTTTAATGGATATTGTTATAATGCGGGAAACTGTTTCCATCACGTTTTATATTGTTTGTTTTGACAGCATGTCACAGTGCTCAATCAGGATTGCGGTATAATGGCACGTGCTTCGTAAGTGCGCATCCATGATTATATCACCAGCGTAATCAAATACAGGACGGGCATAGGATGGCACTTCAATGTCGATTGTGAATGGCAGTGAACATTTACCTTGACTAAAACTTAATATAAACACCGTGTTCCCTTAAAAATCGTCTTCACGTTCAAGTAACCTGAAGTGTCTATTCTTTGGCGATACATTACGGGATGTGCTCAGAACGCCGTATGAAACCGTCTGTCTCTAACGTGGGACGGTCAAGCTATGACCACTTCTTTAGTGCGCAAATACATTATGGAATAATGCCCGAATCCGCTCATATGCAAGAGTTGTCTGTGTATTACTTCGTGTCTGCTTCGAATATATTTTTATTTCTTTGCTACATTAAAACAATCTCCAAAATAAACCAAAGTAGTTGCTTTGTGTTACGCTTATGTGATTAGTCTTGTGAAATAGATTTTTTTGTGAAATGTGGTGTTGTGCCTTTATTTCAGTCATAGGCAGTAGTGTAGGCTAGTGGAGGGTATACGCAGTATGCCCACTTCTTTCTTAGTGGGCATAGAGTATACTCGCTTCTTTTTCTCCGCTGGTGCGCGTTTCAATTCGTAGTAATCGATTTGCTAAATTGCAGTATACCCACTTCTCCAGGTACTACTACACCACTGGTCAGAGGCTACACGCAATTAATGTTTTGGTTATTCAAATGTTAAACATTAAAAAACAGTATCCAGATGCATACAAGTTTGTATAATTTTACTGTGGATTTTAAAAAAAAGTATATTAAAATTATTGTTCAGACAGGAGAACATGGCCTGGGTCAAGCACCAGCTGGTTAGCTCATACGTCAGTGAAATGTGACTCAATTTATAGTGATTTTTTTAAATTTTATTTTATTTTTTTCTTATTTATTGTGATTTGAACAACAAGGCAAGGTGACTATAGTTGATTTTTAGAAACATTAAATTAAACTTTGATGTTTAAATTTTGATATTTTGTGAAAATGTCAGAGGTTCCCAAAGAGACCCATGGGGTCCATGGAGTTGTCCTAGGAGCTACACAGAAAATTGAGAGCATTTTTCCTTGAGTAATATTTCGTTTATATTTCGTTTTTTTTGTAAGTTTGTTGCATATTTTAGACATTTGGTGGAGGCGGGGAGGGTGTTATGGCTGCATCTTTGGCATTGTGTTTATTGCTTTCATGGTGAAATATTAATATTTTGAAACCTGGTGAAGTGTTTTTTATAGGTGCATGATATATTGTTTCTGTTTATAGCACAATTTCTGCATGTCTCTATGTGGATTGATGCACTGTGGCCTACATTGGGTATAGTTTAACGGTCTATGGCCGTTGTTGAAGTGGGGAACGTCATCCCTCAAGATGCCCCTTGAAGAGAACATCAAGCCGAAAAATTTTGGGGAACCCCAAATTAATGGTCTACCTAATCTGTCCAGTATCTTATAGGGGAGGTACAGTCTAAGCAGAAGCATGTTGTACAACTGCAAACGGGATGTCTAATTTATTTCCCAATATCAAAGTCTTGAATGTGCTTTGGATCCATGACCAGGAACATTCGACCTTTGGGTTGCTTGTTGTTCTATTCACAGCATTATATCCAAAGCTCCATGTCACTGGTTGCTACGCTATCTTGTAACATTACATTATATGATTGGGAGTTGGCTCACAGTGGAATGCATTGCTAGCCTGGGGTCAGGGCCTTAAATGACAAACCCATGTGATAGAAAAATGGCAAAATGTTGAAAACCGCAGGTGATAAAAACTGACATTTGTATTATTTTGGAATAATACAACGGTATTTTCAGAACATGCTGAAATGTATTTACTTATATTTTGTAATACATTTGAAATTCTATCAATTTTTATTGCCTTGAAACTACACCCATATCCCACACAGGCTTCAGTTTTAGGTGCTGTCTTAACCACTGTAGAAATGTTTTGCCAGTAATTATTTCTGTCCAGAAATATGCCCTCCCAATCTGCAGCATGCAATGGGTGCCGTAATAACAATAACACGCCTATCTGAAGTTTAAATATTTTTGAAATATTAAAATATTAATATTTTTATGAATAATGGATAAACGGGTTCCATCGTGTGCTTCCAGATCCCAACCTCATTTTAATCAGAAGTTACAATTCAGCCTAAGTTGGCCAAAAATGGCAAGATGATGGCCTCAAGCAACTATCTCAAATTGTGTTTGTAAAAAATGTGACATTCTGCTTATATTGTATGGCTACTGAACCAGAAACGAGATGATCTGATTCTGCACAGATTTACTGTCCATACTTAACCTTCTACCACTAAGAATGTGTAAAAACCTGATTACACATGGCTTGCTGTACAAATTTGACATTTCTGACTTGCAGTGATTATCGAAACCATGAAATATGATTATGGTTATATCTCATAAATGGCATGCATTTTCTGCATAGTACACCCGGACAACGATTAACGGGCTGAAGGTACACTTAAAGCATGGATGATTTGCAGGACACCATGTGTAGATCAAATGTTCATTTATTCGGTAAATTATGATTTTATTGGCGTACGTGTTGAGTGAATGTATCCAGCTCTCGCACTGCCTGTGACACAAGTGGACGTAATGAGATCGACGTGCTGATTGGACGGTTTGTTGATGTGCGGTGTGAAACTAGCCGCACCGTCTTGTGTAGGTTCCTGGCTGATGGCTGAAGCCATGTTGGGCCAGGCTTGGGCCCAATCTTAATGTCCACCCGCATACCCTCTCAGGCTTTCAGACACGTTCCCGATAAGTCCGCGAGGGCTCAGGGCTGTCGCACTGTGAAATCGGCAAGCGCACGAGGGCTCTTTCACTGGCTTTTATAGCCTTTTATGCAGACTTTCCGCATGTCTGCGATCCGGCAGACCTTGCTGAGGGTGTTGTAAATGAAAGGGGCACGCATGGCGGGCAGAGTTATTTCAGCAGGTACAAACTTCAAATTAAAAGTCCTAAAGCAGCAATTGTCATAAACATCTTGCATGCGGGACAGGCATCGTCAAGGCAACATATAACGTTGAAAAGGGCTGTCCCATTACTCGTATTTTACTACGTTGAGCCCTTGAACTGTCAGGCACTCACATTTATACTGGGCACACACGTGATGTCATCCAACGTTCGTGGGGGCTCAGACCTTAGGGCACAGGGCGGACATTGGCCCAATCTCAATGTCCGCCATGAGCCGTAAGGGCTGAGTCTCCACAGGCTTTGGTTGACGTCACATGCATGCCCAGCATAAATGCATGAGTGCAGGAGAGTGCAAGGGCTCAAAATGGTACAAATAAGAGGACTGGGACGGCACTTTGCAATGTTATATGTTGCCTTGACGCATGCAAGATGTTTGACATTTAATTTGAGGTTTTTACCTGCTGAAAGCACTCTGCCCACCATGTGTGTAATTTGTTTACAATTTTTGAGATGATTCCGGCTGCATTTCCATTTTTATCGCCACAAACGCTGTGGGGAATTCCCTCAGCAAAGTCTGCAAGATTGCAGACTTGCGGAAAGTCCGCATAAAGGGCTCAAAAAGTCCGCGACATAGCCATCACGGACTTGCCGGTTTTACAGTGGGACAGCCCTGAGCCATCACGGACTTGCCGGTTTTACAGTGGGACAGCCCTGAGCCATCACGGACTTGCCGGTTTTACAGTGGGACAGCCCTGAGCCATCACGGACTTGCCGGTTTTACAGTGGGACAGCCCTGAGCCCTCACTGACTTGCCGCGTTTACAGTGGGACAGCCCTGAGCCCTCACGGACTTGCCGGTTTTACAGTGGGACAGCCCTGAGCCCTCACTGACTTGCCGCTTTTACAGTGGGACAGCCCTGAGCCCTCACTGACTTGCCGCTTTTACAGTGGGACAGCCCTGAGCCCTCACTGACTTGCCGCTTTTACAGTGGGACAGCCCTGAGCCCTCACTGACTTGCCGCTTTTACAGTGGGACAGCCCTGAGCCCTCACTGACTTGCCGGTTTTACAGTGGGACAGCCCTGAGCCCTCACTGACTTGCCGGTTTTACAGTGGGACAG
The DNA here is from genome assembly GCA_022702515.1 of Ilyophis sp. 1 JC-2022. Classification (NCBI taxonomy): domain Eukaryota; kingdom Metazoa; phylum Chordata; class Actinopteri; order Anguilliformes; family Synaphobranchidae; genus Ilyophis; species Ilyophis sp. 1 JC-2022. Next base: position 86,949,216 of record CM040405.1, read on the forward strand.
CCCTGAGCCCTCACTGACTTGCCGGTTTTACAGTGGGACAGCCCTGAGCCCTCACTGACTTATCGGGAACGCGCCTCAAAGTCTGTGAGGGTGTAAGGGCGGACATTGAGATTGGGCCTAGGTTAGCATTTGTGTGAGAGACATCTTGGGAAAACAAGGAGGCTCCCGGAAGTGGCATTTGTGGGCCAGTAGGGGGCAGTCATCAGGAAGTAGCGTCAGTGCCTCAGCGTGACTATGAGGATGTATGTAGCATATGCAGTCTTTCAAACGAGACATTCAAACAAGGTCCTGACTCGCTGCGGCCTTTAAAGATCCCAGAGTGCTCGAGAGTGGCAGTCTGGACCCTGGAGTCCTGGTAGAACTCCCAAATTGGCTCTCGGTCTGGAAACCCAATCATCCTCTTTACAGTTATTTGCTACACCATCCCTTGTGTTCCCAAACTGCCTTGATTTTTTATTTTTGACCATCACTATTTCTGAAAAGGAGTTCTGATTTGGTCATTCTACTTAAATGCAAGTTCATGGGTAAATAACAGTGAATGGGCAATAATTTAAAATGAGAAGGCACATTAATGCCTGTTATTATTATTATTTATTATTTATTTTCTTCTACTTGCTTTTTTGTCCTGATGTTTTGATGTTCAATAGAGGCCAGTGAACCAGACGTCTTCAAATATAAATTAACCCCACTTACGTGTCACAAGATGGCATTGTCCGCACGCCTGTTCCCACGTGTGCATGCTCAAGGATCGGACAGTTTATAGGCTAAATTAAGTTTACGGCCAGAGTTCTGTGTGCCCGAATTGTGGTGCAGTCTCTTTAAATGCCTGTTTCTGCCTTTCGTCTTCTGAACTTAACACAAGAAAAACTGTTTATTCATCGTCCTACTGTGTTGTGACCAGTTTTTATTTATTTGTTTTAAATGAAACCTTATGCCCTTTGGGTCTTGTACAGATGTATAATTGTAAATGTGTTCCAAATGATTGTGTGAGCCATAGCTACTCATGAGGGCCTAAGATGGCCTTTAACATTAATTTCCACTCATTCGTTGTTGATTGTCCTTTGTAACCTCCGCATCTGTAACGGTCAGTGTAGCCATGGTAACGGAGGATGCTGTTGTGCTTGTACACAAAAATAACGTTTTTTTTTTTACGTTTGTCTGGTTTAATCAGAGAAAAGCTTCATATGCTACAATCCTCAAGAATATTAGGCGGCTTGATAGAATTTTAATCCTCTAACCTGCTAACCTTCTGTTCTATCAGCTAAGCTGCATGCCCTTGATTGGCCTGTCAGAACAGGGGCCAAATAAGGGTATTAATGGCATTGTCCAATGCTTGGATCAAACTACAGTAATTGCAAAGACAAAACTGCTTTTTTTTCCCCAAAGCAAAATAGAATGGTAGAATAAATGCAAAAGGCTGTAAGGCTGATCTCTAAACGGCAAAGTTTCTGCAAATTTCTTTGTGATGTCCTGCGTGCTTTCCTTTCCGAGATTGACTTCCTGACCGCTGTGGGCATTGCCAAATGGCCCCATACTTGATGTATCCAGTCTAGCACTCTTACGCATATTCAAAATATGCTCAATGTACTTTGTGTTTACCAGCATGTTGTTTATAATGTTGCTATGGCAACAATAAAAACAAAAATTAATTTTTTTTTTTTTTTTTTTTTTTTTTTTTTCAATTTTTTTATCAATTGAACCCCTCCCCCCCAATTCCCCCCCCCCCCCCCCCAACCGCCGCTACACCGCCGCACAACAACCCCCCGTCCAACACTTTTTTTTTTTTTTAGGACGCTACGTACTCTACAGGGCGCAGCCTCCTGACCGTGACACCCCCTGGTCCCCCCCCCGCCCGCGTTCTCTCCGAGCCCCTCCCCCCCCCCCGGAAGCGCGCCGCCAATTGTCGCCCACCACAGCACCGGCGCCACGCTCGGGGGGGGGCAGGGGGGGGGCGCCCCCCCGATCTCGGAGTACAACTGCGCTGACTGAAAGTCAGCGGTCTTTACCGCTGTACCACCGCGGCGGCCACTTTTAATTTGTAATTTTGCTGATTTATAGCTTGCCTATGTTTTTTGCGGAACGATTTGGCACATGTCAATCATGTGAATATGCATTTTTATTTACAAATTTAGGTTGGTTAATTTAACTTATTGTGGGTGAAATTTAAGCGACATCATTAGACAAGAAAGTTGAAAGGAAATTGTTTAGTGCAGTTGGCACACAGGCAGAATGTAGCCACTGATTTGTGGATTTGTTTAAGGAATGCACTGTATTTGCTGTGTGAGAATGGGAGATTATGGCTGGATTAGCTGTGGACCAGTTGCTATAGTGGAATTCCTGCTAGCCACTTTGTCACACCGACCAATATTTACTGTAATGTATGACAGTAAGTGCCTCACAATGATATCCCCTTTTAAAAGTAATTCTGTTTCACTCTGGTATTTTTCTGCCTAATTTTGAACGTCCAGTTGTGCCTCTTGAGTAATGGTAGGAGCACTGTGGGTGAAAGGTGTGGGGGCTCAGTGACTTCCATCCTCCCTGTAGTCTATGCAACACTATACAGGGCCTAGAACTGGCTGAACGAGAGGCACGTCTCTTGCTGAAAATGGCTTGCAGCTGGAGTGAAGTTGGGCCACTTGCCTGTCGTTTGAAGGAAATGGCACAGGTGTAATCCGAGGAATCCTGGCCAACTTCAGCCCCCCTTTCCCCTGGAGAGACTCGGCCAATTCCTTCCCACTGCGAAAACATCAAACGCAGAGAGAGGCCAACTGTAGCATATGATTAAGTGTAATTTAATAATTTATTTTTTAGTTGTTTCTCCTGTAAGCGCAAAATGACTCCATTGTGAGCTAGCCTCCAGACTGCTAACAGTCTCTCCCCCAAAAAAAGGGACACAAGGTAATGTTTCAATGGCTTTATAACGCAACTTTTATCTAAAAGGTCTTCTACAATGACATGTTATCTGCTATCTGGTATCATGGATGGCATTTGTACATTTAGCAGGTATTAGTTATTCTCATTGATTGCGTGTGTTTGTATATCAAACGGTAATTCTTGCTGTGACTTGCCGTATATCAATTCTGTAAACTTGCGATGATGTGTAATATTTGTTAATCAATAAACTAAATTGTATTTAGATTTTTTTCCAAACGTGTATTTATTGATTCCTGAAAGGAATCGGTTCAAATTGAATTCTCACCCACACAACTTGTTAGGGAAGAATATGTTTTACAAGCAATGCTAACATAACAAAATTATTATATTTAAAATGAGCATTTTGATGGCACACAGGTTCAGCAATTCCCATGGATTCAGAATGAGGAGGTTGCTCAGACGGGTGGCATGTCCTTTCACTAGTGCTACTTTTCTGCCATATCATGAATAAAGGAGGGATCTACATATATTTAAATGGCCAATTTATTGTTGACCCACTAAGTAGATGGTTTCTATAGTGTATGCAGCTTTGTAATTAAAAGTAATGAAGATTATTCAAACGGTGAATTTACAGTATATATGCATTGTGAGAAACAATAAAACATTTTTTTTTATTTTAATTGTAATTTGGGTCATAAGATCCTGTGCTGTGAGTTGAGTACCAATAGAGACTGCGTGTGTGTCCGTGGCATAATAGTGTGACCAGTAGTGATCTGCAGTGGATCATTTTAAGATCTGGTCTGCTGGCCTCTCAAATTGGGGTCCTGTCTGAGGTGAGGTTCAACTGCAAAGAATAATTCAGCGACAATCAGAATTCATCATGTAATGTTGTACGTTGGTAACTTTAAACCTCTGCTGATCTAAAAACCTTTAAATCTCCAGATGAGTATCATTTGAACGGTTTCCCAGAAAAACTTTGCCTTGGCTTCAATTTTGATACTGATTTGCAATGCTACAGTGACTCATTTCTTGTGGAGATCACAAGGAGGCCACTGAAATACTGTCATTCATCACAAACTATAATAACTTAATGTGTGTAGCGAAGCTCATGCATTCCAGGGTTGCATGTGTGAAAATTGTATGATATGTACTCATGAAGTACACAAGTTGAACTTGGTTCTGAAATTAATGCCTTCACAATGGTGGGGGATGGGGGGGGTTGGTGGATGCTTAACCCAGCAACTGTCTGTGCACCATTTCTTCCAAGAAACACTAGGCACTATGAACACCTTTTTAAACATGTCACCACCTTGCCACTCTCAGATTAGTGGTGGAATTTCTATCTTTGAGTAGAGTTGTAGAATGTGTTTTGGCATGGTGAGACAGGGCTCTTTTTCACCAGGTGTGTGTGAATAGCAAAAATAAGTGCTTGCCGATTGTGACTAAGTGGGAATATTTTGAGGGAATCTCTCGTATTAAGGTCGCCATGTTGCTGTATGTTGAAATAAAGTTGCTTTGTAATGGCGCATATGCGTATATTCCCACTGATTTATGTTTTAGAAACGATTTTTTAGGATCTGAAGGCAGCAATAATTGTCAGTACGTTGCAGTATGTCCCGTTTACAATGATTTCTCTGATTATATTTCCATAATTTGATTATTACACCCGCGGGCGCGTAGCGCAAGCAGGGGGTATGGTTTTCGCTTCTGTCTGTGTCTGTGTTTGTGACCCTATCATCCATAGCTCAAACAATTCTACTCCGATTGTGATTAAACTTTGTGCAAATGTTGACAGTTGGGCAATGACATGAATCTTGAATTTTCTTTCCAGTCGGTCAATGCCCGCCTTCACAGTGCAAGATCAAAATTTTAGCCCCTTCAGGGTGGAGATTAGCACACGTGTGGTGTAGCATCTCTGAGTGCCATTCTAGTTTATAATTAAATTCTCTGGCAGTTCCTGACCCTGTTTTATTCTTGTTTCAGCAACTCACCTGGTCCCTGCTGGCAGTGGCATTGCTGGCCTCTTTTGGCAGCTCTATGCTTTATGGCTACAATCTGGCTGTTGTGAACTCTCCTGCGGATGTAAGTGCTTCAGCTACACGTCGTAGTTTACACAGAATAACATGTGCCGCACAGGCCCTACATCCACATCATGATCACAGGTGTAGGCAGGATCAGAATATACAGCAAGGGTAGGTAACCCTGGTCCTGGAGTGCCAGAGCCAGTCCTGGATTTTGCTCCATCCAAACCTATAACATAATAACTGGATTCATTTGAATTTGTCAGGTTTAATGAATGCAGGTAACCATGTGCTGGAGGCACTCGGCATTTCACCATTCAGAATATTCAGGCTCAGACTTTTAATCATCCATCAAACACTTATGATCAAGCTCAGATGGAACAAAAACCAGAAACGTCGCCAGCACTCCAGGACCAGGGTTGCCTACCTCTGCTATACAAGTTAATGCCCGCAGTGTTTTATATAATACGACTTGTGAATGTATGGTAAATATAACGCACTGGAATGTGTTTCTGATTATACTGTAGCAAAGGGTGCAAAAGGAAAACCGTACTCTTTCTTTTTCAACCACCAGTTGCGCTGGTCTACTTGCTGTTGCTTTCAGTGAGTCGATTACAATGACGTGCTTGAAATAATTTAGATTCATGCCTGCTGTGGTGGATTTGTGACAAACTGTCTCTATTGGCTTGTCCAGTCAATACCAGCAGACTTTGGTGGGAGTGGCAGAATGGGCCGAATTAGTTTTATATACTAATGAGAGGTTTGATGCGAAAACATGTTAGTGAAAATATTTTCTAAGATTATTTATTTTTATTGAAAGTTCCTCATAGTGTCAGGTTCAGCGTATGGTTCTAGAGATTAAGACCATTGACTCATGTCCCCTACAGGGTACAAAAATGAATTTCCGGGTCTTAGGAGAATGTTTAGTTGTATCAGCCTTCCCAGTAATATCAGTTTTTTCTTGAGCTAAATGGCTGGTGATTTGTACAATTAAAATATGTTTTGCTAAACTGTAAGTGACTCCTTTAATGGTGTGTCATAGTCAGGTCATAAGTCATAGGTCATAAATGTACATAACATTGTGGCCTCAAACATTTCTGTCATGATGGTGTACAGATGTGATTTTTTGCCACTGCTTGAAATGACCAGCCATTTATAAAATTTGTCTAATGACAATAACAACTGAAATATATTGGATTTATGTTTAACATGTTTTATGGTTCAAAAAGATTAGGCAGAATTCATCATGCTGTCACCTGTATCACCCAAGAGACAAAGTCCTAAAAGCCTTTTTCTGTACCACTATAACACTGGGATGCTTCTGGTATTATTGGATTCTCAGTCGTATGCCCTAAACAGACAATCGCCCCAAACACCAATACCCATGATCCTCTCTTTCTTTGTGAATGAGACAGGATAGCAGGCAGTGAAGAGGCTATATCAGCTGGTGCTACTGATCGTTGCATACTGTTATGCATGTGGCATCCCATAATGTACAGTACTGTCAGTACTGAGCAAGTCTGCCAAAATTAAATTGGATAATGACGATAACGATGACTGACTCTCACATTAGATGGGATGTCCCTGTTACTCTTAAAACAGTCTGACGATTGGATATACATATGGTACCCGCTCTCTGTTCCCTGGACTCACATGTGTGTCTATTTTATTTATTTATTTTATTTTATTTTATTTGTTCTCCCACTAAAACGCATCAAAGAAGCGCGGACTGAAATATCTTGCGATTCTCTCAGAGGCATAACTGTCAGAAATACTTGTATATTATTGGGAAACCTGTAAATAAGCTTTTTGTCTGTACCAACTCGCTTTCTGCTGATCTGCGTCGACATTGCGGAGTGCCGATTCAGTGGAGCTAACGGGTACATAAGTTTAGATGTATACTGACACATATAGTGATTTTCATATTGGTATTTTTTGGGTGTCAAATGTAGCTCCGTTAAATCCGCTGAATGTGTCATGGGGAAGTTGTTTAAAGGATGCTGCTCAGATATAACAATATGTACCTTTTTTATTGGATCTTTAATTTATCACTGGCAACATCTGGAGGCTCCACTGAACACACCAGATATGTCCCTGAGTCACTCATGTCACTCACTCATATTGAGTATCTGCTACTGGTTACTGTCTAACACATACAGTCATTAATCCAAGTGAATGAAAAGCAATCCATTGAAATGAGTCAAATGTATATGCTAAGTTTGTATTCTGTTGTGGAAATGAGTACAATTGCTTGAAGTTATTTCATTGTGTTCATAAATTTGCTGCTGACCGATCCTGACCCGTAATCCGTCTGGTTGAGGGACACAGTTGCAAGTATTTAAGTGTTGAAGCATGTGTCCGTACAGATGAGACACCAAATGTAGTCACTGTGGATGCAAGTTACGCCCGCAGGCTTTATTTACGCTTGCTATCTCTACATCATTATCATCTTTGCTTACTATTATTTATTCGTCTTGTAATTCTTTTACAACTGATGCCATTCTTGTATGTTTGCAGTACATTAAAGACTTCTACAACCGCACCATAGTGAGCCGTAATGGCACAAGTTTGGACGAGAAATCGCTCACGCTCATGTACTCTCTCACTGTGTCCGTCTTTGCCATTGGAGGTCTGGTCGGTTCCTTAATGGTGGGCGCCTTGGTCACTAGATTTGGGAGGTGAGGCAAAGACTATGGCCTGGATTCAAACAACATCTGTCCTTAAGACTATGGCCTGGATTCAAACAACATCTGTCCTTAAGACTATGGCCTGGATTCAATCAACATCTGTCCTTAATTTTGACTGACGGATTAATTCAAGAATTTGTTTTTCCTTTCGCAAATATAGTTGGGGAGTTATTTTTTGGTGGTCTTTGAATTCATAAAGCTATATTGGTGGAGGAGGAGAAATTGGGAGTCAAAGTTACGGACATGTATTGATTGAATCCAGAAGTTTGGAATCTTTGTTTTAATGGTTTTGTACTGACACATTGTCCAAATTTGTATGGGTCATTTGATTTAACAATATATGTTCAATGCAAGAACTGAATATCAATTTTTTTATAGCACTTGTCTAATGATTTTAGTGTGACAGTTTTTTGGGGGGAAATTCAGGAGTTAACTGTACGTGATGTTGAAATAAATCAAATGTGATGGTAAACCTGGCCTCATCCCGAGATTTATTATCAGATAGAATGGCTCATGGAGTCTTGATAGTTTCACACATTGATTCGGTCGTGGAAGATCAATCCTTTTATATTCCTGTGCTAATTCCCCATTTTCCCTGTCCATAAACTGTCTCTGATTTTTAATAGACTGTGACCGGTACATGATTGTAGACTGTGGTTGCGTTTTTTCAGGAAAGGCACCCTGGTGAACTCCACCGTGCTGGTCTTCATCGCGGGCGGACTCATGGGCTTCAGCAGAGCCTGTGCCTCCCTGGAAATGGTGATCATCGGCCGCTTCATCACAGGGATACACTCAGGTACTCCTTTACTAGATAAAATATTTTCATGTGAATTCAAATTATGTGTATGTTAATAATTAGCATTTTAATGTAGACTTAATGCTTAAATGCTTTTAATTAATGAGGGAAAGTATTGAATATGAAACGTGGCAAGTTATATGCGTATACACAAAACCGCTCGCAGAGCCAGTTAAATGTCAGTTATCTTAGACATGAGTAGGAATACAGTACAATGCAGAGTATTTCTCACAGCCCTTACATAAGCTGTTGTAGCTCACAATGTTCCGTCGTGTGGTGATGCATCATTCCCTGACGCTGTGTGGATGGCGTGGTTGAGGGGCGTATTGAATGTGTGACTGTACGAAGGAAGACGTAGCATGCCGTTCTCTCCGGTCACGGTCGCCGTCCTCTACCTGGCCCACAGGTCTCAGTCTCAGCGTTGTTCCCATGTACCTGGGAGAGATCGCGCCTAAGAACCTGCGTGGATTCCTGGGGCTCATACCGTGCATCTTCATCTGTATCGGAGTCTTCTGCGCTCAGGTCCTCGGGCTCCACGAACTACTGGGGAAGGTATCGTAATCACCTCAGGGCACACCTGCTTTTCATCAGCCTAATGTACGGGCTACTCCCATACCCCCTAAGTACCTCCACACTGTTAGTGTGCACTTGTGGTGGTTCATGAAAACTGTCATTTTTTTCACTAGTCTGTTAGTGTTCTGAGTAGTTCAGTAAATATTTTTAAGTTCCCTGTCATCATTTTTTCCCCAAAGAAAAAGTTTTTTGGTTATAGTTTGGTTATATAAAGCTTGCTCAAGGCTTTTGGCTGAAGCACATTTTGTAAACGCTCGGACCGTACAATGGAGCTCTTTCTCTGAATCTCTCTGGGCGTGTGCGCGTGCTGTCAGCTGAGCCGATCTGTAAGGCTGCGCGTGTGCGTCAGTGGGCCGTCCACGTGTGTGTACATGCTCTTCTGTTCTTGCAGGAAGTGCACTGGCCCGTCTTACTCTCTCTGGTGGTGGGCCCCACCTTCGTCCAGCTGATTCTCCTGCCCTGGTTCCCAGAGAGCCCGCGTTACCTGCTGATTGAGAAGCATAATGTCCACGCCACCATCGAGGGTGAGCGCCCGCAGCCAGTCCGACAGCCACAGTGCGGGAGTATCGTCTCTGCATACATCACAGGGGGAAATATACCTTATAATCTGGCTTGTTATTATGGTGTAGTTCTTCAAGAGCAACTGGGGAGATGTTTTTTTTTTTTGAAGTCGACACATGGCATAAATGAAAGTAATTTTTCTTTAATATTGCAGTACATAATTTAGCAATATTTCTTATCGGTATTGAGAATTTTGAAAAGTTGAAATGCTTTTAAAATTATTTTGCAAGTATATTTTAAATGCTTCTTGCATGAGGGTGAGCAAAATATGAATTTCCAGACAGGTGTTTCAAAGGTCCCCTCAGTTAAAGTGCACTTCATCTCGTTTTGTTCCATTAAATTTAACGGTCGAAGAAAGAACTAGTTGTCTGCTGGCTTTAAATTACTGTTGGGTGCTCATAACGTTGTGAAGCCCAGCACTTCGAAAGGTCTCCTGCCGTATGCAAGCTACCGAGTGCACAGAGTGGAACAGCACAGGTATCGGTGTCATCCACCTCCAGCTTCCGATAACTGTGCTCTGTGCTGCCCCCTGCAGCCCTGAAGTGGTATCGCGCCAAGTGTAACATCCAGCTGGAGATCGAGGAGATGCAGGAGGAGCAGAGGTCTCTCTCCTCGGTGAACACGTTGTCCGTGCTGGAGCTCCTGATGGACCGGACCGTACGCTGGCAGCTCATCTCCATCGTGGTGGTCAACATGGGCATGCAGCTGTCCGGCATCGATGCGGTGAGGCCCGGTTCTGTGGGTCAGGGCGGGGCACGGAGGCTGTTAGGGCCTGGTTCTGTGGGTCAGGGCGGGAGAAGGAGGCTGTTAGGGCCCGGTTCTGTGGGTCAGGGCGGGGCACGGAAGCTGTTAGGGCCCGGTTCTGTGGGTCAGGGCGGGGCACGGAGGCTGTTAGGGGTTCCGACTGGGATGAGTGATCTTGCTTCCTGAATAGCACGGATATTAAAGAATCTTAAAGTCCAATGATAGGGGCCGATTCTAAAGATTTAGACCAGGGGTGCTTCCCAGTATTCTTCACTCCTCACCTCCTTTCCTCCTCTCATCTCCTACAAGGAAGTATGCAAAATAGCCTGTACGTTTCAAGTACAAGTATTTGCATTTACAATATACAATGTACCTGACATTGCGGTTTGTGTCGATACATTAATTAATATGTAATTAAGATGTAATCGGCAACATTAGACTAAAACGCAAAGATCCGTTGCCTGGGCATGGAGGAGAAGAGGTGGTAGTGAAGGAAAGGAGGGTGCATTTTTCGACTATTGGGACGCACCCCAAGGATATTTAAATCTGGCCCCTAGATGGAAGACATGAAAACCAGTAGTACTATTGGCCTCAAGAGCCGGATTTGACTGTCCCGGGTTTAGACCATAGATACTGAAATGTGGCCCAGCCCCGGTTTTCTTTTCTCCCAGGTAATTAACTGAATAATTAGTGCTACTGATTGGCCACACCTGACTCCCAGGTAAAGGGAGGGTGGAAAACCAGCCATTCTCAGCCCTCGAGGACCGTGATTTGAGTAACAGGGATTTAGGCTCTCGCTCATGTTCGGTGGCCATATCTGAGAAATGAGTGTCATGCCCAAAACATCAGGTTCTTGGTGAGTGTTAATCGCTTCATATACTGAAATGTACAGCAGTTGAAAGTTCCTTTTAGACTCTGCTGTTGCAGCAGTTACAACCTGGAATGTTTTCAGATGCTTTGAAAGATTCTTGTGTATCCTTGAAATCTTGAAAGCATTTAGACATGTCTTGGTAACTGATTACTTGGGAGTGCAATTTAAATTCTGCATTGGACATGGGTATGAGCAAGAGAGGAGCTCATAAATTGTCCAGCAGCATAAAGACACCATTCCTGAACATCTCCTTTTCTTGGCTAAGCCCGCATATTTCAGTTGCCTCGCTCACCCATATATTATGCGTAATTTGTTTTTCAATCTTTAGACTATAAATGTGAGTCATTATTAAGGATGATTACATTTCATGAGGTTGCATTTTGTGTGAAATGCTGACGGCTGCACTAATTGAACGTGTCAGAATGCACAAGTTTAAACCTCGCTGCTGTAAGGATGTCGGTGAGGAAGATCGATATGGCGTGATCAGTGCAATCCCTAAGTGGGAATGACAGCTGGTGCGTCCCCGCTCTCCTCGGGGACTAGAGGCCAAGAGCTCGTGTCATTAGAGGATCCCTTATCACTGAAATGCCAATTCCTCAATGTGTTCACCCTCCCTGTCTAAATTGAGGGCATCTAAATGATGTGAATTATTATGCAATCAATGTACAGTCTCTAATCTCTATTTTTTTTTGGTTTTTGTTTTCCACCCAAAGATATGGTTCTATACAAACACCATCTTTGAGAATGCTGGCATACCCACCCCTCAGATCCAGTACACGACTGTGGGAACTGGTGCCATTGAGGTCATCGCAGGACTTGCAGGAGTGAGTCCTTATTTTGGGTATTGGCCCATCTGTCTGTCTCCAAGTGCCTGTAATGCATGTAGGGAATTGTATCGGTTATCTAAGTACTTAAGGGGAAACCTCTAATCGGTCGCCATTGGTGCTCGGCCGTATGGGTGAAACGCGACAGCCGATATTGTTAACGATTTGTGCTGTGGGATGAAAAATGTAAGCCCTTTCCGCTCGAATATAGGTCAGTTTCTAATATGGCAGTTCTTACACTGCTCCTCGTCATAACAAATTGCTGTAATCTGCACATGACTGAGAGGTGAAGGTTTACTGTTCTCATTCAGTATGTTTTAGGTGTAAAAAATTTAAAGCAACAATTGCGTTCTACTTTTTCACATTTAACCTTTGTACTTGGACTGATACATGGGACACAGTTTCACTTTCGAATGCTTGTATATCCAGATATGCTCACTGTCAAGCTAATGAATGAATACTAGTCCTTATATTTCTAATTAAAGCTTGCACAACAAAGTGCTGTCAATGCTCAAATGTCCTGTCCTTTAAATTATTAACCATTTCAAAAGTAAAGTTACTTGTATCACAATTAAGGCTTCATGAAACTTTATCCATTTCTAATTTTGTTTAGCAAACAAGGATTTGCAATTTATCTTCAAGTAGGCCCTTCCTTGCAAAGTATGTTTTTTTAAAGCTCTTCTCTAGTTCAGCTCCAGAGCCAGTGATTGGGCCTTTCATGAAACGTGAGGAGAATGTCTGTGATTTGATTGGTCTGGAAGGCATTTCTATTTTGAGTCATCCTGCTCTGACGCAGGTTTATTGATTCTGGATGTGTTGCCATGGTAACGGTCCTGGCTAGATCAGAAAGCCTGAGGTTTTTCAAAAATAATCACAAGTTATCTACCTTACTCATTAATCCTGCTTCTTCAAAATGGGGCCCTGGAGGATCCTTGTGAAGACTAGGGGTCTGCTTCTTCAGAAACAGAAATGGGCATCACTGGAAAAAAAAAAAATACATTGTTAATTTTTCTTCTTTCATGATGCGGTCAGGGTTTCACCATTGAGAGGCTTGGACGACGGCCGCTGATGGTTGGTGGATTTAGTTTCATGGGGTTGTGCTGTGCAGGGATTACACTCTCTCTGGTCTTACAGGTACGTTTTCTTTTCTGCTGGCTAAACCTTTCTAAGGTTTGCATCTAATTGCTAACATTTTCTTGATTACATTTTTTTTAAATGTATAGTCTCACAGACACTGTTGGGTGAAAATGCTTCTATAGGTGAGGATTCCTGAGGAGCATATGGTAAATGGTAAATGGACTGCACTTATATAGCGCCTTTATCCAAAGCGCTTTACAATGGCCTCTCACTCACCCGTTCACACACACATTCACACACCAATGGCGGCAGCCACCATGCAAGGCGCTAGCCTGCTCATTGGGAGCAATTTGGGGTTCAGTGTCTTGCCCAAGGACACTTCGACATGTGGACAGGAGGAGCCGGGGATCGAACCACCAACCCTGCGATCAGCGGACGACCCGCTCTACCTCCTGAGCCACAGCCGCATATATATTGTATATGAACTCATTCAGAACTTGATCAGGGGGGTACACTACGAAGCAGGATTACTACTAAAACCCGGAACGGCTCATTTTTACTTCAGTCCGTGTTCCAGATTTGGGAGTGTTCCGGGTTTTACTCAGTGCAGTTATCCAGCTAACTAAGTAATCCTGCTTCGTGGTATACCCCTCTTATGGGTAGTCACTGTGAAGCCATATGCCCTGGATGAAATCTATATCCCATGTCCTTGTCTTCTTTTACAGGCCCATGTGCCCTTCATGCGCTATATCAGTGTGGGTTGTGTGATTGGGATCATTGCTGGCTTCTGCATAGGACCAGGTTTGGCTTTTTAATTTTTAATAAAGAAATAATAAATAATTTATGTAGTCTGCCCTCTGTCTGCTAATGTGTCCTATCCCCACAGCAGCAGTGTTTACTGCATGATTCTGCCACGCCCTCATTTGCCATCAATTACCACTGATTGTCCTTAACCCTCATAACTGGAGTAGGGGTCTCCAAATTACGATTTTAAACTGGGAAATGGGGACCCCTGGTGGTGAGGTGTTGGTGGACTATTTTGAATACGTGTTCCAAATTTTTAATCCTCTATGATAGGGGTTCCCAAACTTTTCCATGCCAAGGACCCCCAAATAGTCGTAGCCTCTGGCTGGGGCCCCCCTATTGCGAAATGGCTTCTTTTTTTTTCTTTTTTTACTTTTAAATTACACTGGCAAATAAAATAAAAATCTAACATACAGCTTCTTAATACACAACACAATACTTTTGACCCTATTTTGATTCCATAATCGGGCCGTAAGCAGCTCAACGTAACGCTTTGACTGACAGGCAGACGGTTAGTTTTTGGCTGCGATTGAAAGAAGGGCATGGCAAAGACCTAATTTCGATATGAAAGGATTTATAACAATTTATATCTTATTTTAAACCGGCACAGTAATCTTATGAATTGAAATTAATTTTTTCAATAAATAAATATATATATTTTTTTTTTGCATTTTCCATTTTCCTCTCCCTTCCAGTTGGGCCGCGGCCCCCACTTTGAAAACCCCTGCTCTATGACCCAGTTATTCAAAACGCGGTCCTTGAGGACTGAGAACAACTGCTTTTCCACCTTCCCTTTTGCCTGGTAGTCAGGTGTGAAGACCAATCAGTGGCACTAATTGTTCAGTTAATTACCTGGGAGAAAAGAAAACCAGGGCCGGATTTGGATTGGCGGGCCCGATTTGAGTGTCTGTGCTCTATGAACTGATTAGAACTCTCTTTTGTAAGTTTCTCTGGATAAGAGCTTCTGCCAAGTGATCGCAAAGTAATGTGATCACTGCCAATAGATGGACACAAGTTTGTGCCTAGATACGTTTTCTGATTTGAATGAGGTGTGCAACCTTTTTACTCTTTTATAGGTGCTGTCTGTCTAAATTACAGAATCAGTGGATGCGCCATGGTCTCAATTGACAAGTTATGACTGTGAAAATCAAAAAATGTAGCTTGTATCATTGGACGGGGGTTCAGCGATGTCATAATTTTGACCGCCGAATCGTCTAGCTACGCCACCTCTCGGATCCTTAAGCCGTATGTGTGGGAGAAAAGGAACGGCAAATCTATTTTAAATGATATTTCCTGTGTGGCAAAAAGTTGAAGATTGCACAGCTGCTGGAGTGGGCCTCGCCCTAAGAATGATGAATGGCACCCTGAGCAGTTTATACAATTGATGTATTACCAGTCCTGCCAACAAATCTATAATTCATCTGTGCTTGAGAATTTCTGTTGGTGTAATTACGTCTTTAATTACAATTTTTTTCTGTATGCCTCATTGTTCATAAGCAATGATGAATATGGCTTTTTAAGACAAAATCCTGCGTGAACAATGATTTACAGACCGTGTTCTTTATCCATTTGACTGAATTAAGCCTCTGCTTGCAATTACCGTGCACAAGTAATGAAGCCGCCCGCATGGCTTGTTCACAGATTCATTACATTTGGGGGGGAAACATTTTTATAATTTCTTGTGTTTGCTTATTTTTCACAAGTGAATTCAGAGTTGTCCTGTGACTCGCTGTTCTGTATTTAAACACAGTGCACACATAAATCTTTTTTTTATTTTTTTCTCCTGATTTCATACATGTTAAAGATTAATTTATTCATATTGTGCCCTTAAACAAAAATGCATGCAGTATTTAAATGCATTCCAGGAGGGTACATCCAGATCCAGCTTTAAGACTGAAATTACGCTTCTGATGTAGCGTAGCTCTCAAATACAGTGTAGTGTACATTCCTCCATCTTTGAAAGGGCATCACACCTCTTCTAGTTGGTTAGAAAGAGTTTTTCTATATATTAATTAGCAATTTTCATAAATTCCTAAGCTGTAAAAACACTCGCAGAGCCTATACCACCAATGTTAAGAGGAACCAAGGTTTACAGTACATGGTTTCATTTTCTCTGACCTGAGGCAGCTTCTATAGTGGCACCTACACAATGTTATAGGTTTTTGTAACCTCTTAACCCTTTGACGACGTGTTTTTTTTCAAAATTCAAAGTCTGTGTTCTAGAACTATCAGTAGTGATTGTTACATCAGCATTGGAATGTCCGTTAAGAACATTCCAGTCTTCCTGGAAAACGGCATCTGCTAAAGTGAGTGTAGATGCGAGGAGAGTGACTGACTGTGTTTCGGGTCTCATAGCTGGCGTTCCCTTCCTGATGACCGCCGAGTTGTTCACGCAGTCTCACCGCCCCGCCGCCTACACCGTAGCCGGCTCCCTAAACTGGATCTCCAACTTCATCGTGGGCTTTGTGTTTCCCTTTTTACAGGTGAGGCCTTTCTCAGACGACCTGCCCCGATATATTTACTTCTTTCTGTTGATCAGAGGCTGCTTCAGTTGGCCCGGTGCTATGCATATCTATGACGTGCTTACGTTCACATTTTCTTAATTGTCTATTGGATTAAGCGACGTGTGGGTCTTCAGGTTTAGAACAATAATGGACACCAGTCCTTCCACAAAGCAGGCTAGCCTTGCCTGTCAATAATAGCTAATAATTATACTGCTGATAGGGATGCGCTTTTTTTTTACTGAAACTAAGTAAAACATATTAGCTATGTAACAAAGTTTGTAGTGTTTGTTATTTAATGTTTTGAGGAATTTTGAATGACTGTATCCCACCCTTAGAAATGGTCCTCGCTGTAGTGGTTTCCCATGCAGGAATGGTTTGGCTCGTTGCCTGAAAGCGCTTTCTTGCTTGTCCCCCTGGTGCAGATGTCCGCGGGAGCCTTCTGCTACCTGGTGTTCTGTGGCATCTGTGTGGCGGTGGCCGCCTACGTCTACTTCGTCATCCCGGAGACCAAGAACAAGACCTTCATGGAGATCAGCGAGCTCTTCACCTCCAAAGAGTCGGCTATCAACAGCCAGCTGAAGCTGACAAAGATGAATGGTTATGGCACTCTGGAAAACTGCACCAACGCCTAGGAATGGGAAGTGGGGATGTGAGAGAGAGAGAAAGAGAAAGAAAAAGAGAGAGAGGGAGAGAGCAGGAGACTCTCGCAAGAGGAAATGTACTGCTTGATGTTAAGCAGACTTGATCATGGTTTGAACTGTTTTGAAATGGTGCCCATCCCTTAAGCCTAATTTATACTTTGTTGCGCAACACCTTTCGAAGTGTCGTGTGACAAAAATGAAGGTGTCGCTCGATGTTTCACATTTATACTTCACGAAGGCCTGTGGAGAGAGGGGTCTGTAACTCCTGGTCATTTGTTTACATTTGTAAACCGTCCAATCGCACTGTGCGACAAAGTGTCTGTGACGTAACAAAATTGTAGAGGTGCGTGACATTGAGTGGTGTGAGACATTTTTGTTGAGTGACACTTCTAAAAAAAAAAAATAATAATAATAATAATTTAAAAAGTGTTGTGTGACTGTATAAATCAGGTCTTAGTCTTCTGTGCTTTTGCATAGGAAGCACTGCACTGCACTGCTGTGCACTGAATGTGTAGGCATTCTCCGTGGTGTGAGATGGAAAGTGCTTTTACAACTGTTTTTGTTCCAATCTGATCTCCATGACCCTTGACCCTTGCAGATCCTTGTTTCAAAGTGAACATCTCTCTGCGTGCTGTGGGAAAGGATTGGTAAAAATAGTGTCTGAACCTCCCTCTGAGCACACCATCTTGAACACCAGGTCCCTCTCTGTACATACATTGGTTTTTATAAACTTTGTTTATAAATATCTATATTTTTTTTTTGTACACATTCCTACAACATCTGTACTCAGCATAGTTTTTGTTGAGGTGAGGCTACAACATTCAAACTTATTTCGCTCATAACAGCATGAGAGTTCTCGATCACCTAAAATAGATTTTGCGGAAAGATTCTTTGAGCCTCATTTTAACAAAAAAATTTAAAAAAACATTGAGTGTGGATGTTATTCATTCTTTGTTACTCCTGTTGGGGGGAAATTTACCGTTTACCATCACCTCCCAGGAATAAGGTGATTTCCCATTGAAGCACAACTGCTGAAGTCTACAATAGTGTAAAACTCATGTTAATTTGCATATAGAGTAAATTGAATTAAAATTGAAGAACCATTCTGCACTCATTTTGTGGTTGAGTGTCCCAAAAAAAAAAAAATTCTGAGGCTACAAAATATAAATTGTGTGCTTTATACAATTGTTTCATTGGCAGCATGTGAAATCTTTCTCAAGATTACTTCTTTAGGGGTACTCTTGTTATGATCATTTTAACGCCACTTTAAGGCACATTAGTGTAAGACTGTTTGCCATTCATGTAACTAATGGTGTGGCGTTCACTTTCAAAGGACCAAGCCTTAGTGTATTCTAGGGGATGCCAACTTTGTGCCTTATGCATATTTAAGTATTGAAAAAGTAATTATAGTATTTATTTATGCATACTGTACCTATTGATTTTTTTTTTTTTTTAACGTACAACGCCACATACTTGACTTTCTCTGTTTGATCGGATTTCCTGCTGTTGGGTTTATAAAGTGAATATTTTTTATATGTATCATAGTTCTGCCGTTGAAATCATTCAGTTTCAATTAATTTTCCCTTCTTGTCTGTGAAGAACATAAAGATTTACAGCCAACTTTGATTTAAATAAAATAAAATAATTCGGTAGCATTTCTACGCGTTGCTATTGGCTTTATAACCGAAATCAGGACTTCAGATTCAGACAGACGTACACTAAAGGGTGTAGTTAATGTTGTACTACAACTGTTCTGGAAATGGCTGTATAGTTTTCTGAACACAAGAATATATGAAAAAAATATTGGTAATGTTTTATGTATATTCATGTACTTTAATGTTTGTAATTCAAAGCTTTGTAAAATAAGAGAAATAAAGTGGTTTAAAGGCATTCAATTTTTGTTTAATCTTTCTTGGGTGATTTTTAAGATGGTGGACTGCCACACACTGGAAGATGGCTGCATTCAATATAACTGCAAACTTGCTCTCACTTTGCCATAGTTGAGTGATAAATTAGAAATGTTATGTGAAAATGAAAAATGCCACCGCAAGAGGCCTATGAATTCTGTTATAGTATTTAAAAATGCTAGAAACCCAATGCAGTGTTATACCCTAATTATATTCACCTGCCAGTAAATGTAAGAATATAACGTGCATGCATTGCACGTCTTAATGATTTCTTACATTTGGAGTTTTATTGCACCTAAGATTTGGATTTTCTTCGATGCAATGGGTCTCTTGGGAATATTTTTTTTAGAATTAATAAGTGCTGACTATGCAATAAAAACCCCTATAATGAATCCCTTTGGAGTAGTCCTGTTAGAAGCATACTGACAGCACTGGTCTCTGTATTCACATGGGTACTGTGCTGAACAAAGTTCTGCCAGGAAATCTCTATAATAAAGAACTTTTATGAGACAACTGGACGATTGCTTGTTCTCCGCTCTGTCCTTTTATCTGTTCCCCCTAAGAAGTCAGACAAGGGACAGGAAAAATATTTCCCCCCTTATTTTTTCATTTTTTTCCCCCCATGTATTAATTATAAAAAAAATTCCAAGTCGGCCTCCATTTTAAAAGGTAGTGAAAATTCAGGCAAGTAACTGCCTACTTCTCTGCAAAGACTGGCGTGTGGGTACAGGTGGTGTAATGATGTTCCAAGTAACTTCTGCGCCAATCGGGACCGGCCTCATTAACTCACGAGAGGCACCGGGTTCAATGCTTAATTAATGAATTGGGCTATGTGTCTTCCTTCTGCTTGGCTGCTTAAACCTCATTACACACCACATTCTCCCTGAGCTGGGGAATGTGACTCCTCCATTTCACTTCAGGGAGAAAAAAATATAATAATGTGAGTCAGACGAACAAAGATTCCGGAATTATCTGCCATTAGTTCCAAGGCTTCGGCCTGGTTTCTATCATAGAATAGCTCTTTTTAATTTATTGTCGTTAACAACTTCAGTATTGTGTCTTTGTGTAGTCAGGTTTATCTCATTACAAACTGGTTGGCATCAAAATATTGGCACTGAAAGCTCTTTGAAGGAGCGAGTGTGGGTTCAATGCTACTGGTCAGTCACAATATCCTTTTCTAAGCACTGCAAAGAAAATTGTACAGTTTGTCTTTATGAGCTTGACTGATTTATAAGCAGCCCTTCACAAATTCTTAGCTTATAAGACACAGTTTTTTAAGCAGTTATGTAACTACACTTTATGATAGTTGCCTTTTCAATTGTTTATATAAGATTGTTCATGACTGGTTTATGTGTGCGTTTTAAAGGCATACAACTGTAGGCTAGGTGTTTTCTGCACGTAGCCTATTTCTTAGAATAATATCCGAAGATGGGTTGCATTCTTGAGCTACTGTCTTAAATTTATTGCTATGATTATTTCATACATCAATCATGAGGCCAATTCAAATATCAAATGGAAGAACTGATTTTACTCATACTGATGTTAAAAAATAATTTTTCTACAATAAATGCTCTGGGGCATTAAATGTAAAACATTTCAGAGTAGAAGTGATGATCAAGTGGGTGTCTTAGAGACATAGCCTGTAGAGCGCTACCCATGTGCTCATTGAACCATGACATTGTCGGTTTGATGCGGCCGTGCGAACTTCGTCGCATGTCTCTCCCACTCCCACGTGTCTCTGCACTGTGCTGTCCAATAAAGCAGCAAAGACCCCTTAAAAAACGCTTAAAATAAGTGGTGATCAAGGATCAGTTTTCCCCAGTCCACAGTCTAACCTTTCCCATTATGAGCTAATACGCGAAACTGATCCCAGTTCAGCACTCCAACTCTTAAAAAGGCTTTACGAACACGAACCCTGCATGGACTCGTTTTCATAAACGCACGACCCATATTAACTTAACGGCCATTCAAGCTCAGTTTCTTCCTGTTACCTTACCCAACGCATTATACGAATCCTTATTTCCATCACTCGCACTGTCTTGGTGTATCATTAGCTGCGCGCCTCAGAGAGAGCCGTAATAAGCGCCTTCACTCCAAACGCAAGTTTTGGGGAAAGGTAGGTGTTGAGTATCACGGCTACGGGACGGCAGAAATTTTTCCCGACGCAGCGGATGGTAAGTAAACTGTGTTGTTCTCTGCCCCCCGGGCAGCTTCCTCCATCTGTGCTCCCCTTCCAAAAGAGACCCCGCCCCCACGACTGAGTGGAGAATAGATAAACGTTGTCAACTGCCTGCCTCTTGATACAAGAAGAGGAATTGCAGAGTGAATCATATCAGCCTGCCTTGTTCAATATATCCTCTCATCCACAACTCAAGGTCATAGTTTTGTTTTTTGTTTTTGTGTGTGTGTGTGTGTGTGTGTTATTGAAGTCAAATAGAAAATGGCGGATGCCTGCAAATAAAAAACTGCAGTAGGCCCTACATGTTAACTGTAAAAAGGTGTTTTAAATAAATGAGCTGACCATTCATTTGGCATAATATTTCACTGTGAATATTTTCAGCTGTCGTACCATTGTCTTCAGGGATTTTATAGATAACCTTATAGGTGGCTCAAATCATTTTTGGAAAAGTGTACACTTCGTTATGCTTGAATTTATCTTACATGGGCTATATAGCCTTTTAGCCCTGCTCAAATTGCTTTTCATCCTGATTTTTTATAATGGGACTGCAACTTTCCAATGCCCTGAATAACATGTAGCGGCCAAAATGGAGGAGCATCTACAGTACCTCTTCTGGCTCTCTCACACAACCCAGCTTCACACGCTTCATACCTGCCTTTTCCTTTAAATACCATTTTAAATAAATATTATTTTCAGACACATAACAAATGTCAAACTGATTTGTTCTTTCCCGTAACGGCTAAAATGGACAAGACTAATTTGAACTGATGAAAAAGGCAGCTTTCAGCGGCAACGATTCTCTACAGTTTTTTTCAGCGCACCTTTGTCCTCCGAGTTTTGTAATCTGGGCTGGATGTAGCCTTGGTCTATAGAGTCTGTGCTAATTAGGGCAGCCGACTGATGGGAGAGAATATTTCACAGTGAATTGCCGTTCTTCAGGGAATTACTGTTTGTCAGCAGGTCACGGACACAAGGCAGGTCAGACTGCCTACCTAAGCAGCAGTTGTAGAATCCGCTATTACAGATCTGCGGTTTCGGGGTATTACTCAACCACATTGCACTTTCCCTTGTGTTAACATTTAATGTTAATGGTGGAGTCATGGCTGTGTTTGTTAGCCAAGGAACAACTGGTCCAGCTTCTAAAGTCTTTGATGCAGGTTATATCTGGGTTGGTAGAACCTGGGTTGACATGGTATGACATAACTTTTTTTCCCCTGAATTTTTAAAACCAGTCAATCAAGCACATGCTTTTGTGAGGTGTGTGTACAGAGTACACAAATTCTCTCACACATGCACTCACAAGGTGATGTAAGAACAAGAATGCTTGCTTATGAAATACTTTGGCATGCTAGGCACAAAAGTCTTTGACACATAATTATATTTTACAAATGATATTCGATTAGAACGTTGTTATATTCTACCAAACCATCCAAAATGCACACTACTGGTTTCGGCAGAAACTCTGATATGGTCCAGATTATACATCAGTGTTTGCCACACTGTAGCTATAATGCCCCAGTGTCCCTTGACTGTAGGTTTTACACTTTTTTTTTTTTTTCTCGAGACTTGCTTAAAATGATCAAGCCTCTGCTGTAAGCTCAAGTATTAAATATATTGTAAACGTTATAGGATTTACTCATGGATAGCATATTGTTTCATAGACATAAATGGTCATCTCAGACAATAAAATGCCTGAGTGTATTTATCACCCCAACGCCTGTTCAATTTGAGTAAAAGGGGAGGCCGTTGCTTTTTGTGGGGTAGCCTTAATGTGCACATTGTTTTAAAAGTTCTGAAGTGAGACTACATATAGGGAGGTGAGTATTCTAACAAACGGACGATAAATTCCTAATGTGATGAACCAAGGCTTGCTGATTGTGGGAGAAGTTATTGAACGCCTCGGGTCGACAGTTTTCTAACTTGGGTTCAAGCACAAGAGCGTTTTTTTTTGCGTGGGTGCCTGTCTGCTGAGTATGGTTTCACGTTCTTCCATAAACTCGGGAACAACTGCTCGAGTAAAAGATAGATTTGAACCACCACTGGTTTGCCAAATGGCCAAATGGTTTTGGAGCAGCTGGACGCTCCCAATGTTCCGTTGATCAATTAATGGCCGATGAAAATACACCAAGGCAAAATCTGGCACACTATTAAAAAACTCTCTCCCTCATCACTCAAAATATTGTGATTCTGTTAAATGCACTTGACATGCCTTCTCTATTTAAAGTAAGTAAAGTTAGTCACAAAATGTTTGCACTCTGGCACAAGTAAACGTGTCTACTCAAACATTCTTACAGTAGACTAAGGTGTAAGTGAAGGGCTATAACACCCTTCCCTGGCATGAATGATAGTTTTGTTTCTAAATAGAAAAAAAATGATTCTCCCTTCTCAAGGTCATCTTTCTTTTTTGACCTTACTGAAGCTGATAAATAAAATGTTTATCCCTCCTTACAAGACTTTCTTGGCTCACAAATAAGCAATGTTTTCTGTGTCCCCCACAGTAGCTATTAATGATCCTATTCATTTATTTAATGAACCAACACCCTGTTTATAGACTTTTACATGTTCCTCTCCCACATTCCCCTGATCCTGTATGTGGGTGATACATCACATTCATTTCAGCTTTTTACCTCATTCTGGATCTATGAGAGCTGACGACGCCGCTAGTAGCATTAGCATCCTGTAGCTGCTTTAGCCTGGGTCAGCTGCTATTGATAATTCTGTAAACTGTGCTTATCTGTGACAGTTTCTTTTTCGGGTTAGCCTTCATCTCTGACCTGCCAACAAGAAGTGAACTTGCTAAAATGTTCAAAGGTACCTTTGTTTGTTATTATGGGACCAAATTATTTTCTTTACCTCAATAACATTGTCTTTTTTTTAGTAAATCTTCATGTTCTACCATAAACTCTGGTTTGCCAAATGGCCATACATCCTTCTTGGTACGGCTCTGTTGTATATACACTTGTATATACATTACCTTGCTACATGTAACTTGGAACTGCATTTCACCAAGACGTCTCTGTCCAAAGACCAGCATTTTTTAACTAATACTTTTCTCTAATACTATCGTTTCAGGTTGTTAATTTTCCTGTTGGTAAATATAAGCACAAGATATTATCATTCCCGGTGGCTAATTCTCTGTTGCTAAATAATTATCGGCCCTCATTTTCTACCCACCTCCTGTCATATCTGCTAGAACACCCATTGACTCCATGCAATGGCTTCTGTGACAATTCCTTTGTTAAGAGTACTATATTAAATAAAAATTGATTTTAAAAATGGATTACGGTCACCCTACCAAAGCCCATGGCCCTTATTTGATGATGTTGCTAACAGGACAAGTGTTTCACACCAGACGGCCTATGTTCCTCAGACACACTGCCTATAGCCTACTGTATATCGGACCATTTCAGCCAACGGTTCATTTTTCATGCTCCATATACAATAAGGGTGATTTTTTTCCACATGAACCTGTACACAGAGAACAATAGAGAACATTGTATACAGTCATATTCGATTTCTCCCACCTCTAAATTAAGCATAAAGGTTTCCGGGCTGAAGAAAGGACTTCAGTCCATTCATTAAACATTAATAGCTTTATGAGAAATGCTATTTGGGCCTGCATCAGCCTTTGTTTCGTTGTCTCTCGTGTTAATCAGGCTTTCCCGTATGATGCATGGCGCACTACATGTATATAATGTTTTTTCGTTTTTTTCTTTCTGTGCCCAAGAGTAGCTTAATTTGACACAAAAAAAAAAAATAGGAGAGAAACAAAGAGCATTACGCCCCCACCAGCCGACACACCATCGTACACGTTGCTTTCGCACCAAAACAGACTCCGCCGCACGCACTAACATTTTAATTAATGACAACAGATTTTCCGCTCATAAGTGCTTTAATGTGCGCTTATTGCAGCACCGGTCCCGTTGGCCGCGGAAATATTATGTTGACGGATGTGCACTGTCGCTGGCACTCCCTGGATGGAGCCAGCTGTCAGCCCGAGATGATAACATTAACACGGAGCGAAAGTGATGACAAATGCCCGTTATCAGCGAACGAGGCTGGTGACAAATCGAATCTCGGCTCCCAAGCAGGCCCATTACACTGTAATAAAAAAAGATTGATGTCTTTTCCTGGCAGGACCACTGTTAATGCGATTTCGACTGGTCTCTCCGGCTTCCAATTAAGGCAGAACGGAGAGAGAGAGAGAGAGAGAGAGAGAGGGAGAGGGAGAGCGGGGGAGAGAGAGAGCAGGAGAGAGAGAGGGAAAGGGTGAGAACAAGATGGAGTGAGAAAAAGAGAGAGGGAGATAGAGGGAGGGTGAGAGAAAGAGAGTGAGCAAAAGAGGGAGGGGGAAAGAAAGAGCGAGAAAGAGGGTTAGGGTTGGGGGGGAGAAACTCGTCAAAGCGCACGAGCCGCACTAATTCTATCTGAAGAGCCAAAGGCAACGTCTTCTCCATCTCTCTCAGTCTTTATGTCCGTTCTGCAGGAAACAGTCTGGAATGCAGCTTGCATCTTGCAGCTGTTGCCACACAACTTAAGGATTGATGGAGAATGGACAAATTGTGCCAGCCGTGATGAACGCAGCCCTTTCCTATTGCCAAATGAGTAGATGCACAGATGGGGCGCAAAGCGCTCTGTACACGGAAGCCTCCAACAGCCGCAGAGATGGGCCCTCACAAAGGGGAGCTTGAACAGTCTTACATGCAGAGACACGCGAGGCGCAGGGCCGCATCACCGCCACCTTATCCAAACGACACTGGCTTCCCTTTACGTTTGAAGTCACGTTCATCTTCCTTATCCCTGCAAGTCATATAAAGCCGTCTGTTCGGTAGTTAGGGACTGTGTTTGCTCGGTTTGTGATGCTTGCGAGTTTGAAATGAACCTCAAGTCTTGCAGCATCGCGATGTGGTGAGCAGTAGCTGCCTCGCACCTTAGGGAGAGCACGTGCGGGGCTTAATGAATCGTTATAAGTTTCAGAAAAACAGCCGCTTTCGACAAAACCCTAACCAGCTAGCCTGTTTTACATTGGATGTCAAATTTGGATATAATCGTCCATTGCCAAGCCTCCTCTTATATATGTAATTTCCTGTGTTAATGCAAATCACCGGGATCCATTCTATCCCACAGACAGTGGGTCCCGTGAACGGGCCTGGAGATTGTCAGCAACAAATGTTTTAGCCGACAGGCCTCCGTGTACTCCTTTGAACCCCGGGTCTGTGTGTGGCAATCTTCTTTGCCTCTACGAGGGCACACAGTGGTGACACATCGGTTTAATCTGACAAACTGAACAGCATGACCCAGTGAAAGTGTGCACGGAAAGGGCACATCTTTTGATTTCTGGTGTTTGATTGTGTGAAACTTGGAGCTGAACACGACCCTCCAGTGGAAGCTTTGACGTCTGGAGTCTGTGAGGACCAAACATCCCGACCCGTGGCGTCCTCATGCACAATCAAAGGCAAATGAATGGGGCTCCTCCCCATTTTCATTTCAATTACTTTACTTTTAACGTTTCATTTCTGTTGATGTGATGATCATAGAAGAAAAAACAAATCAATGAACCCGGATGTCCAGAAATTACAACACAAATATTTATTTAGACCTGGGGGGAAAAGGTACAGATTAGCAAATGTTTACGATTACTTCTCCGTGTTATCAAAGTGAAAACCTTTGTTTCACTGTCCTGCCGGCATATATAAATAAAACACACACACCAAGACTACAGGGCTCTGGGGATATTACATAGTGCTCAGACATAGTATATAACACAGTATAACATAGTAAGCATGTACAGACCCCTCCACACACACTGCATGATTCTCACTCTGTCTGGAAGGCGAACGCCTGTGCATACTCAGCCTAAGGCCTGTGCATACTCAGCCTAAGGCCTGTGCATACTCAGCCCTCATGTGTGGTCTGGGGATCAGAGGATCCGTAGGAGGATATTAAGAGATTGTATTGAGCTCAATAGGTTCTATCTGTCTTAGCAGTTTTCACCTAGAGGGGAATGTTTTGTCAGGTTGACAGTGTTATAAAGTCCTCCAGTTATGAGGGTAGAAACTAAAACCAGCCCATATTTCTTTGTCCATTATCTCGATGTTATTAGATGAAGCAATTACATGTTTTGTCCATATGGAAAAACTGTACTAAACATTGTTTGTACTAAACTGATTTTTGCTTTTTTCATATAGCTGTGACACAAATGTGACATAAATATGAAAACTCACTTTCCTGAAAACATTCTATAATAAGTACATTAATGATTTTTATTATTTAAAAAATAAAAACAATAATATTAATAATAATAAGTATTATTATTATTATTATTATTATTAATAATAATAATAATTATTATTATACTTTATTAAATGTTTAATAAAGCGCTAACTAAATAAATACAAAACAGCAGGATATCTATGAAATAGATTCAGTCTGGCTGAACAAACAATTGAGCAGAAAAAATGGTGTGCGAGCCACAGAACCCAGTCCATATCTTCATTTCTTTGGCTATTTCATGACCAAGCTTGCATTGGGGAAAACAGTCATTGACCCCTGAAAGGGAGAAAAAAAAACTCCACATAGCCCAGCCAGCGACAGCTGCACAGCTGTGAACCACATCATTAAGTTGTCAGCCAGAGTGAAGGCTAAAAAATGGCAGACCATTGAATGATATAAGAATTACAGTACATGGCTCTTCAGCGATCGATACATGGACAGGGTCATTATCCCGGACTCTCTAGTGCCACGGCAGTGAGAGGTGTAGGGACAATTTGTGGCGGCTAACATCTATGGCCACACCCTTTAGAACCCCCGCCTGCATTGCGCTACACATGCATAATGATTTAATTATAATTCAAACAACAACATCATCAACCAGAATGATAATAATAGTCATAATATTATTATCATCATCATCATATGTGTTTGCATGTCTGTCCATATGTGTGTGTGTGTGTGTGCACGTGTGTGTGTGTGTGTGTGTGTGTGTGTGTGTGTGCTTGTGTGTGTGTGTGTGTGTGTGTGTGTGTGTATGACTGTACATATTATGTGCCTGTGTGCGGCCAAGACTGGGCTGTGTTTCTGACAGCAACATACAGGACTTGAGTCAGACGATCAATTTTACTTATTTATTTATTTTCCAAGTGCAGGGAGAAATTAGGCATGAAATTAAAGCTAACAACAGTGACCAGTGTCTGCTCCCAGAGTATTTATACTCTCTAACACTCTCTTTGAGAACCCACAACGTTTCAAAGAGACACCATGTCCATTTGGTGGAGGAGAGAGAGAGAGAGAGAGAGAGAGAGAGAGAGAGAGAGAGAGAGAGAGAGAGAGAGAGAGAGAGAGAGAGAGAGAGAGAGAGAGAGAGAGAGAGAGAGAGAGAGGCAGGCTGTATCCAATGCTAGAGCAACAGCTACCCCTCCCCGCGATCTCCTAGACCCTCAGCGCCGGTGACCCGTCATTATTTATACTGCTTGAGACCAAGTGCAAGGTCAGTGCAAACTGGCCCTGCTATAAATCAACTCACTCCTGGAGCAGCCAAGGTTAGTGGCAGTGACAGCCATCACTGAAAAGAGGGTATTTATAGATTGGGGAGGAGAGGGTGGGCATTGAAATAATAATACAAAAATAATAATAAAAGCACAAAGCCAGGACGAAATAGATCAACACGGAGGAAATACTTTTTTTATGATATAATAAAGTGTAACTGCGCACCACACCCCACTGCATTTTCAGCGAGTCTACACCAGTCTACACCAGTCTACACCATTACGCACGGTAATACACGATGGCATCCTCACATCAAGGTCAGTAAGGCCGAGCTCTAAGTTTATCCCATCGTATCCAATTGGAGGAGACAATCAAACAAATCCATATTTACACTAACACTGGTTAGTCAAAGGATCTTAAAGGAAGGAAGGAAAGTCAGGTGGCGCATGTCTAACATGTATTTGATGCAATCAGGATAGTACTTGTTTAGTAGTATAGCCTGCATGTTTAATAAATATGACTGTTTTAAATCTGATGAAACATTTATACCTTCCCCAATGCATATACACACA
Source organism: Ilyophis sp. 1 JC-2022 (assembly GCA_022702515.1). NCBI lineage: Eukaryota > Metazoa > Chordata > Actinopteri > Anguilliformes > Synaphobranchidae > Ilyophis > Ilyophis sp. 1 JC-2022. The sequence goes on from CM040405.1 coordinate 86,978,336, forward strand.
CAGGCACACAAGCACAAAGTGTGTTGCCATCATAATTCCATCCATTTGTAAAAGCAAGTAAGCAACTACAGCCGTAGATTCCATTTAGCCTCTCTGTTACTCATTTATTTGATGTAATTACTGAGGGGAGAGCGAGACCTAGTTATCCTGTGTGAGAAAGGCAAGGGCTGAGGGTCACGGGCATTTCAGAGGAATGGAGAGCACAATTGTACACAGCCACTGTTCCCAGAGACAGTGCTATAGCTTATTATACATTCAGTGAGGGGTGAACACGGCTCAATCTCCCATTTCTTTCAAAATGTTACTGAGCCAAAAATATGAGGTAGACTAAGCATTGCATTGCCAACTGACTTCTGTTAACATGGTGTACTGTTACTGGACATAACTGTGTTTAATAAACTTTGATTTGATTTGATTAAATGAGCCAAACGTGTATGTGTACCATAGTTTGGCCTGTGTTGCAGATGAAACAGAACCTTGTGATCATCAACACGCTGTTTAGAAGTTTCACTTTTTTAGGCTTATTAATGTGGATCTTGTTTTTTATATTATATATTACTGAGTAAATTCAACATTTCTGCAAAAGGTATCCATAAATATTCGTAACAGGCATGTTCTGTCATCTCGTATTTAACTATTCTGCTGTGAAATTAAAGAGATTTGAGGCAAATGAAAGTGTTCAGTTTCTTGCACTGATGTCTCGAAGTATTCAGGTGAGGGCTCTGGAACGTTCACTAGGGGGAGCTAAAGACACACTCAGGTGGGACCCTCAGTAACAACCCTCATAATAAATGACATTGTCTAGTTACCATTGTGGTCTGTAACTGGGGTGTGCTCTTTCTGCAGTTTTTGTTCCTTCCTTAATGAGACACGGTTTACCGCACCTGATGGTGGAAATTAAGCTTTCCAGAACCCGGCACTAAACAGAGGTGTTCCGAGGTGGTGCTCTGCGTGTTTTCAGCTAGTTGTGTCATGGATCTGAGACACACGATAAATATTCATGTTCAGATTACAGCTGTCAGTCCTCATTGATTTCATTGAATTCGGATGATTGTAAAATCATTGTCATGGCCGTATCCTCCTGTGCTTCTTTGCTTTTTATTTGGTACGCACACTACTCTGTAATTGGAAAATGATTACTGGGCACTGGCAGTTTTGGGAGTATTCTAGTGACATTGCATTCGTTTGGACCATAGCAGGTCTTCATCTCTCTGTGGAGTGTAGCAGTTTATCTTTGTGACCCATTTTCAATCATCCCAGCCCACATGTGCTCGCACTGCGGCAGGTGTTAAAAACACCGCAGAAAGCAGACAAACGTCGGCAGACATTTAAATGTATTTCTTTATAACACACAAAACGAAGCCCAACATTGAATAGTGACGTTATATCACTATGCGGTACGAATTTTAAGAGAGTCTCCTCTGTACCCCCGACTGTACTGTACCGTAATGTACATGTGCACACCATGCAGTTTTTGCTTTTTCTCCGAGGAGAAACTGTCTACCTTTCTGCACACATTTCTATCACTGCATCTTAGAGGTGCTAATTACTTCCCCAGTGAATACAAATTAACTGTGCACAGCTGCAATACCCTCTAATTAACCCAAAACAAATTCACAGAATCTTAATATCCCATCAAGTAATCCAATTAAAAGCTTTTTTTTCTTGCAAACAGTGCATATTATTTTTGGTTTATGACACTAATACAAAATATATATTTTTTTATCATGCTGAGAGTTATAGCTGAAATTATGAAATAGTCAACTCTGATTGTTTTCAACTGAATCTGTATTCGTGCTACGTGATGAGAGTGTTTACTATGCTTGTAAAAAAAAGCACGTAGATATTTGATTGCCATTTCAATTCCACTGTTTTGCACAGGCAATGAAAACTGTTAGCGAGCCAAATTGCTGTGTACAAGCACAGCTGTTTCTGTTTTCTGGGCGACAAAAAAATTGCCAAAGCAATTTGTCATGATCATTCTTTTACAGTTCTGCCACCTTTAAGACACCAAACTGACTTTGTTGACACTGACAACACCAGCCTAACAGTGATATAATAACTACGAGCTAAAAGCTGGAACGAAGAGAAGCTGTACAAACTCAACAAACTCAAAGACCGCAGAATTATCAGTTCCCCTTTCAAATCTCCCTGAATTACTATCCTTATCTTGTGCTTGAACACGTACATGTCTCCTCTTCAAAAAATAAACTTATACCCAACCAAAAAAAAAATGGAAATAAATTATGTGCATCGTAAAAAGAATGTGTTGCTCTGTCACTCTGTAGGAGCACACTTGCATAGCAATACGCTCTCGTTACATCAGAGACAATATCTCTTTGTTTCTCTTTGTACAAGAGGTTTCACATGGCAATGGAATGCACAATTATAAGCTACACACTGCATTATGTTACATAATCAAAAATGTAAAAGTGTGTATCAATAATGCCCTTAAATAATACCATTACAGATTTTAAATGGCTGACATTAAGATTTGGGCTTTTTATCAATTTATGTCTAGGCAATACAGAGACAGACTCACAAAACAGTAAAATACTCAGTAGGCCTATAGTCATGCCTTATACCTATCAGCCAGATGAAGGCTTTCTGTCGTATTGTGTGATTCTTTGGAAGGAGCAAAACTTCTAAATTTTACTAGCATTTGATTTGTTATCTTTTGTTAAACGCATCACTTTTTCACAAATCTGTATTTCTCATAATGTCAGTGTCATTCCCTAGACGTAATCCCTTAAATGATCCGACCATGAACGAGCACATCCCGTGTCAGTATGGCCTAACATGTTTCATTAAATGAGGAGGAGTTCAAAGCTCAAAGCGTTTTGCAGGTGGAAGTGGGTTTGTGTCGGTCGTCTTCTCTGAGCACAGCCACTGACCCTCGTCTGCTTTGAGCCCGAGTCAGTCAACGCACTCAGTCTGCCACGAAGGACAAATGTGTCCACCCTACAATCTCTCTTAAGGTTGTGGCCTCCGATTTAACGGCAACAAACACCCCCCCATTTTCTCTCTCTCCTCTTCGTCACATGGCTTCTGATACAGGGCTGATGCGCCACGTGAGTGACGTGGAGTAACGGTCCGCGACAGCAAGCAGGGGCGGTCTTTTCTGGACTGTGTTATGGACATCAGGCACGACTGCGGAGGTAACGCTGTGTCATCACGTGCTCCACGGCCGCCTCGGTCCAAACAGAGTCTGTGTGTGTGTGTTTTAAAGGGAAACTCTGTGGAGGGGGAAGGGGGAGGTGACCTGTGATCGATAAACATTTCCTGCTGTGTCGCTGATGAGCTCTTGTCGAAGATTCCCTGGGTCCGATATCAAATGCAAAACAGCTGTTTACTCCCCTCCTCCCCCAATGCCACTCATATCAGACTTCTGTTATAAGACAAAAAATGATCACTTGACTTGTATAATCTAGTGGCTAAATTACAACCATGCATGCCTTAAAAAGTCTTTCTGTCATTTTTTAAATATGAAATTATGATCATGGTATATTATGTACTGCAATACATACTGTATATGATAGACAGACAGACAGACAGGCAAATAGATAGACAGATAGATGGCTAGAGGGCCACTCTCGTAGGGGAGTTCAAATCATCCATCATCCATCTTTGATTTGATGATCGTGGGCCAGTCGAGGTAGTGTATTTTTCAGAGGTAGGTTATGTGGAAGGTAGATAGTGTGTTCTAGTCTTGTTTGGTCATCCTCCAGGATTCTGATGTGTAGGTATAAAAGAGGTGACTGAACACAGCTGTGATATACATATGTAGATCACCAACTTGTGTATGTAGTTGTCTGAGCAAAACCTCATCATCACTGGTGTCATAGCCACAGAACATCACATTCCAGTAAAGATGTATTACCCGGCCTAGAGTTTTTGTTTGTTTAGGTCCGGTTATTTGTGTGACTTCATGAAATAGACTTTCACAATCTTGAGGTAAAGAGGAGTTATATTGAGGCTGAACACTATTTTTAGGATAAGGTAGCCAGGATAGCGATGTAGCGATGTCCTAGTAAAGAAGTTATGTGGAAGAAATGGAAATGTCTGGAAGCCTCTATCAGCACTCAGAGGTGATTAGCACACGGACGATCGCTAACTGAAAGATAGGCTGAGAGAAGGGTAAGGGAGGAGATGACGGTGTTGATTTGCATCTGAAGAGCGGGAGAAAAAAAACCCAGCGGAATGTGTCAGCCTCTCCCACTCACGTTCTCATGTGTCCAGCCCGGAATTCTTAAAAGCATTCCAGACGGTTAAGACTGTCTTGTTCTCAATAGAATTCATTGTTTGTTTACGTAAGTAGGGCGAACATACCATATGGACATTACTCCGTGTCACCATTAGCTATGTCAGAGACCAATCACAGTCAACTGATACTCCAGATTCAGAGATTGGTATTTCATAAAAATGGTTCATGCTGACAACATTTCACCGCATAAACCTTTGAGCTTTCTGTGTTTTATCAATCTTATAATATCTCCTACCGAACACAGTAGAGCCAGACTTTTTTCCAACTTAAGGGATAAGGGAATTACAACGGGTTCAGAGAAGGGAAACGAAAAATCGGGGGGGAAAAGTAATTTTCCTAGGAGTAGACCCAAAAACTACATGAAATATATTTTTGATGTTCCGAAACAAAAACAACATTTTAAACTTTTAAAGCATAATAACATCATTATTTTATGTATCGAGGGAATTTTCACAACTATTTAAACAAAGAATGAGCCTGTCATTGGCATTAAGCCAGTATCAAAGGGAAATTCTTCATAATTTTGACAGACAAACATCAGTTAGCTCAACAGTGTGGAACTAGCAAAGCAGTGGTTTCTGGGGCCCGAAGTCCATTGGGGCTTCATGCTAATTGCTGCAAGCAATACGTCCCTTTATAGCAGACACTAACTCATCTGTGCTGATTTGCATGGAACATCAATGCAAGCATCTTGCATTTTTCAGGATCTACTTTAATCTAAATTTGTATCTTAAAGTAGCTGCACCCTAAAATTGTGTATTACACCCGATTCCATTAAATCCTGTATTCAGGACTAATGGTAGCGTCAATAGTGTTTATTTGCTATTAATCTTTTAAAGTTATTATTAATTAGAATTAGAATTTTGCTAACTACTACTTAAATATTTTAGCAGATAGTTTATGCTTTAAGCAAGTCCATTCTGCTGCTTGGTTACAATAATTTTTATTTAAAAATTTACTAAAATGACATTGGGATTTTGTATATTTAGTGTTAAAAACTAAACATATTTAATGATACATTTTAACAGCAATGGATCACAATTAAAACAAAGAGGGGCTACAACTTGGAAGTAGAACCAGCAAAGGCACACACAGCAAAAATTCCAGTGTAAATCTAACACTATTGGTGTACATTTAACGCCCTCAGTCTCATATAAACAGCCTAGAGTGTTAAATGTACACCACCATTTTGTCTGTGCAGAAACTCTGAAACATAGAACAATGATTTGGAATAGGGAGTGATATCCTTTGCAGTGGACATCGTGCAGACAGGCTATCATCGGAAAAACAGAAGCATCTTGGCCTGCTACTGACAATGTACTGTAGATGGCCAAGAAGAGATGTGACATAGACCCTGTTTTGGGCAGAGAGCCATGAGACAGTGGGGCCCCCTTCTTAGCCAGATACAATGACTAAGCAAGCTAGTGTGGGGTATGACTGATGCCAAATACAAGAAACATTTTACAATTGCTAAGGTTTAAAACATTATGACATAAGACATATGATACACTGTAATGACATATTCTTGGGATGATTTTTAATTTTAATTTCAAATGTGAGTGGGGCTTATAAAATTATGTACATGATGTGATACGAATCCTGTTTTGAAATGCGGGTATCCATCAAATTAGGACAGGTAACAAGTTATCCAGCTACTGAATTTCAGATTGGGAATACCTGACAGCAAGTAAAAAAAACAAGTACGTGTTAACGCAAAACTGGCTATGGCTACGTGAAATAATTGAACCTGAGCAGGAGCATCTGGCCTGATTTTGAAGATAAAGATTTGATAAAGATTGAAATCTGTTAGTTGTTTGAGTTTAACATTGTAGACTAGAGCGCGTCTTTGAGGCGAGAAGGGCTCTGTGTCTACGTCACATCATGTGAGCATTGTCGAGTTTCAACAATACAAATAACCGGTCATCCATTTTCTTTTTTAAAAAGTGTATGTGTGATTTTGAGGTAGGCCCAAAGCCTATCTTGGTTACCAAGCAACAGGACAGAAATTGCATTGAAGCTGCATAATCAGCAAGGAGCACAAAGCCATGGAGCAACAGGGAAGGCAGTGCATGATGATGTCATCGACTAAAATGGGATGCTTCTTTTTTTTGGTGGTAGTGTAGTATAATGGTTAGGGAACTGGGCTTGTAACTTAATTCTGGTTCAATTCCCAGGCAGGGGGGGTTAGGGGAGGGGGGAGGGGGGAGGGGGGAGGGGGGGGGTGCACTGCCACTGTACCCTGGAACAATGTGCTTATCCTGGATTGCTTCAGTAAATATCCAGCTGTATAAATGGATCGAATGTAAAAACTGTAAGTTAAATAAGGAACGTAAAAAAAAATGTGCCATTACTAAAAAAACAAATCAGCAGGTGAAAACATGCCATAACTATACGCAGATGTGTCCATTTTTCTTACTTTTCTCACGAGACAAGACAACCATCCAATAGGTCAAAGCATGTTCATGTAACTGTAGTGCTTTTGAGACATATTTTTCCTTAAATTCAATTCATAATCATCCAACTGAATGTGATTGCAGTTGCCTGGAAACTACATCGTACTCAAGTTTCTTTTTATGTTTTTTAAATATTTATTTTTTCCTTTGTCTATATACTGCATTTACTTGTCTTATTGTGACAGCTAGTTAGTTAAAAAATATTGTTATATATATTTAATTTATTATTACTATTATTATTATTTTTGGAATGACACAACTTTGGAGATACATTTCCATAGGAACAGACTGAGCAGAGACTCAATATTAACAAGGCAGAAAGAATAACAAAATGGCCACCATATTTATTTATGTATTTATACATTTGCTTTTGACAAATACTGTACTCTGGCAGAAAGATGGCCCGCGCATATTTTCAGGTAATCTTAATATTTTTACAAAGGTCAACTTGGTAAAGGTCAAAGGTCAACCTTCACATAGCAGGCAAGACTGTTAGACAAAGCGCACAGACACGGCGTAGGACATGCACGGGGCTGGAGGCTCTAACCAGGGTTTGAAACCCGCAGCCCCTCGCCGTTGCAGGCGGTATGGAAAAAGAATTAGGCGCTCCTTTGATGGAGACTACATAAACACAACAGCTCTCAAAACTCCCTGGTTTTCTCTTCTCAATTCTTTCCCTCTCCTCTCCGAATTCCTTCTAGACCTGCCTGCTCTCCTTCTCTGCTTTTTCACTTTATTTCCCTCCTTCGTATTCCCTCCGTCCTTTTATGCCTCGTTTTTTTTTCCTGAGTTTAATCTCTCTCGTGGTATGTGTTTTTTTGGTTTGTGTGTGATTGTGTGTGTGCGTGTGTGTGGGGGGTTGAGTCAGAGGTCACATTTTATACATCTTATAGTGTCATTTAAAATGAGGGATGTCTGTTTCAAAGTTTTAATTGTGATCCATCGCTTTGGTTTGCTGTTAAACCATTTTGTTTCATACGTTTTGGTTTTTACATTGAATACCCAAATCCCAATGTCATATTTGTAAAAAAATATATACTGTATATTAATAAAAATGATTGTGATCATGTAGCACAAGTCTTTTTAACACATACACTGTTGTATGTGGATATTGACTAAGAGAATCTTTCAAGATCTGTATTTTGCTCACCAGGTGAAAATGTCATACATGTACTGTAACATGTGCTATTTCAATCAGTCCCAAGTTTTTCTGCCACACACCCATATGGAAAGAACCGTTCATGAAAAGTTCTCCCTGCACAAAATGTGCACGCCATAATGTTTTACCTCTTGTTTTTCAGATTTTAAAGTTTATGCTGGCAGCGGTCTTAAACTTTTTTTTTTTTTGTAATTATGTTTATTCATATGAATTAGTTGTGTTTAACTCACTGGTCTTTTATGAACAGACCATTTTGTAGTACCTCTTCAGATTTAAAGTGCATGAGGGGCTGTAGAGAGGCTAATCCTGCTAAGGCACTGTGCTTGTGCTTGTATGGGCCCCACGGTCTGGTATTCAATGTGGACCATGCTATTGTAGGCTCATAGGGTGAATCACAGCTGGCTCTAGCATTACCCAGGGATTGGAGGGTTCCAGTCACCTGGGACAACAGAGCTTTGTGCACCAGTGACCCCTGCTGGTCAATTGGGTTTCTGCAAGCTTGCTTGGTAAGCACACAAAGGGCCTGATTTACTAAGACCTTTAGCATATGCAAAACGTTTTAGCATGTGAAAACTTATAACACAAACAACAATTGGTGCAAAAAAAAAACCAGGACCAATCACTGGTCATGTTACTGGTTTTGCGTGTGCTAAATGGTTTTGCACATGGTGACGGTCTTAGTAAATCAGGCCAAAATTCTCTTCCTTCACCTAATATCTATGTGAACTGTGGTGTGATAAGACGTGGCACAGATGTGGAGGAGAGCGCATGCTTGACTCTCCTGAATACAGTGACAGCTGCAGCAATGGGTGCTGATTTGTATACATGATTGCACATTCAAAATGGAGGAGGGGCAGCATTTATAAATTAAATAAAATGTTTACGTTAAATCTTTACAGTACATTTCTCTATGTACAGGTATGCCACTTTATACTGGCAACAACTGTCTTGTATTGCATAGCTGAACCACACAGCAAACCATTTTTATTGAGACAAGGGGGTGTTCGATGACGTATCCAGCTAAAGCACAAGATTCAATGTCGACTATGGCTGGTAGCCCTGCAGAATGGTGCACTACCAGGGTGTGACATTAACACCAGCCATCAACCAAATGCTGGTAATATTTTGATTGTGGCTGGTAAGATTTCTACTTTAGCCGCCAGGTTGGCAGGGAAACCAACCAGGTTATACTCTAAAAGGTAAAGACGCTGGTAAAATGTTGAAAATGGCTGGTGTTTTTTTTTGAATCCACAAACCACCATGACCAGTAGGTGAAAAAGTTAATTGCATGACCTGTACACTATTGGCCACGATGTCACTGGGGTTGATAGGGTTACTGTGTACAGGTCATTCCCCAAATCTCATCACACAATAATAACTCCTCAGTGTGATCAGGTTCTGCAGCAGCTCAGCTGCTGCACTGCAGAGTGACAAGAAGTACCGGCTTCAAAGATCACACTGGCCGTCCTCAATACCTCAACGACCTTACGGCGTAGCTCGTTCCCCTTGGAACACCCTACAATCCACTCTCAAACTCCCTCAAACCTCAACACACCCATAAATTCCTTAATAAGATTTTTACAGAACATATTTACTGGTAATTGCTCCTGCTAGCTCCCCATCCCCTTGTCACCACTGTTGCCTACCATGTTCTATGTGTTCTGATTTAATATGATCTTATTCGTCATGTTTTATCCTTTACAGTGCAGCGTCTGCACCTGTTTCAAAGCATGAAGCATAAAGCATTTTCTTATGAATCGTATGAACTGTTGCATTTTGACAAATGCCTCCTTGGCCAGGTCGGTGTTGTAAATGAGAATTTGTTCGCAATCACTTTTACCTGGTTAAATAAAGGTTAAAATACAAAATAAATGCGCTTCGGATTCAGAAATCGGCACTGAGGCAGACCGCTAGCAGAGAGCCACAGTGAGGCAGCGAAAAAGAGAGAAGACAAAAATGTTGGTGAAGGGCCCTGCAGCCATCAGACTGCTGTATTGTCGATTTGCAGAAAACTTGCCAAAAACTTGTTCTTTATTTGTTGGGTGTTGATAAAGCTGCAATGTGGACCCTTCATTCAAGGAGGTTATTTTTGACTGTTTTTAAAATGAATGGACACTTGCGATATGTGAAATCTGGCTGAAATCTGGCATTCCGTAAGGCAGGGGCCGGGCAGCGTGGTGGCCCGCCCATACAGACTCAGTGCAGTCAGCTAAGTGGGCCGCGGGAGATGGAGAGAAGTCAGATTCCCCCGGGGGACCCCTCAATTTCCTTTGTCTTTCTTCTTTTCCCTTTCATGGTCTGCTCCGTCCCCCCGGTCCGCGCGGCCGCCCCGGCACGGGGGACCACTTCTGCGCGGCTCGCGAGGCCGCGACGGAGCGGAGGGGATTTAAGCGGGCCTGCAGACAGCGGCTGCAAAACGCATTGCCCACCTCCCGCTTCACTGCCATTAAAGCATCAAGGGAGAGAGAGAGAGAGAGAGAGTGAGAGAGAGACAGAGAGAGAGAGAGAGAGCGAGAGAGAGAGGATGGAGATGGTAGGAGACACAGGAAGCATACACCCTCATCCCAGGACTCAAGTCTGTTTTTATTGACTTTGTTAACCCATTTTCAATGCTACTTCTTACGTGTTTACAAGACCGTAAATTACCCCTATTCAGAAGGCCATTGCAATAAAGTCAGAGGAAACATTGGGGTCAAAGAGCAATGGATAGACTGAGGCCAACAACAGTTTGTACCTGGTTTAGTTTCCCCATGAGATGGGATTTAAAAAGGATATTGTTAAGCAGAGCTTTTTCCAGCATACGAATGGTTGTAAAAACAAAAATGTTTTACGGTAAATGTTGTCGACCTATCTAGTCATCATACAGTAAAGCTACCCATATAAAACCCAACACATCATTGCAACCATTGTGTGCATGAAGATGTGATTCATCTTGAATGTTAGTACAATCATTTTGATCAGGTCTGACCTTGTATCTTGGTTGTAAGACGTGATAAAAAAAACATCACCGCCGTTATACCCAGTTTCTCTGACTGCCTAACTTTTCCCACAACTTTTATGCATATACTGGTCAAATGTTTTCAACATGGACCTGGGCGTTAACTGTTCTCATGAACTTTTCAAAATCCCATTTCAGATATGGTCGGGCAGGGTGAATGGTTTTAAGATCGCTGTTCTGTTTAAGTCATTTGAATCCATCTACCACAGAGGTGCGATCGTTTAAACAAAAAAAACAAAAAAAATCTATCAATCCAGCCAGAAAAGCTATTTATTTCAATAGCATTAGCTGCTATATTTTTGTTCATTTATATCTCTTTAAAAATAAAACTTTCCACATCTAATTCCAAAGTCCATATTAATTATTCCCATTTAACTCACTAGTCATCCCTTTGAATTGTGCACTATTGAGTGGTAGTGCCACTGTAAAAAATACCAACGTTGGTACTTTTTCCATATTCTTGGCATAGCAGTTTACTTTGACAGTAAAACTGTTCATCCCACTATGCCAAATGGCTCTCTGGTCTCTGGTACGGGAGACTGTAATGTCTTACTCACTTTAGGAGATTACATCATTGGAATAGACTGTGAAAAATGACCCCCTCAAAAACACTTTTCCCTCTTTACCTCAGAGAGCTTGCTGATTAACCAGCTCAGCCAAAAAATATGTGCTGGAGGTTCATAAACCTGTGACCCCTCTTACCAAAGCTGCAGTTCCCCCACAATCAGCTTTTGGTCCCACTAGGTTAAAAGACAGCTTTTACTAGCAAGGTGGGGGATTTCTACGGTCGTATACACTCCTGGGAGGGCAGCCACTGTAAGAGGACGGTTACACTCAACTGAGCCCCACGCCCAAACGCCGCTGGCCGGTGTCCAATCCACTGCCCCCATCCCAACTGAAATGCTTCAATCAAAGCACTTCTGATTACCCACATTTTTTCATATGCAATATGTCGATCCATGTCACTTTTTCAACAACAAAAAAATTGTAATTTTCCAGACATTTGACTTTTAAAATGACACAACCGCTATACAGTTACAGTCAAATATTGACACTTTTTGGGAAAGCATAAACGTTTTGATGGTTATGAGCTGCAGAAGTCTTTCGGGGTGCAACATTGGTGACAGTGAGACACCCCATTTTCCCAGTTTTCCTTCTCGCCGTTAGGTGCGTACTCTCCAGAGCCTCTGCCATGCCGTCTACCTTTCCACCTCCCCCGTCTCATGGCAGCATGTGTGTTTTTATGTCCCTGTGCTAGCCTGTGTGTTTTTATGTCCCTGTGCTAGCTTGTGTGTTTTTATGTCCCTGTGCTAGCCTGTGTGTTTTTATGTCCCTGTGCTAGCTTGTGTGTTTTTATGTCCCTATGCTAGCCTGTGTGTTTTTATGTCCCTGTGCTAGCTTGTGTGTTTTTATGTCCCTGTGCTAGCCTGTGTGTTTTTATGTCCCTGTGCTAGCTTGTGTGTTTTTATGTCCCTGTGCTAGCCTGTGTGTTTTTATGTCCCTGTGCTAGCCTGTGTGTTTTTATGTCCCTGTGCTAGCCTATGTGTTTTTATGTCCCTGTGCTAGCCTGTGTGTTTTTATGTCCCTGTGCTAGCCTGTGTGTTTTTATGTCCCTGTGCTAGCCTGTGTGTTTTTATGTCCCTGTGCTAGCCTGTGTGTTTTTATGTCCCTGTGCTAGCTTGTGTGTTTTTATGTCCCTGTGCTAGCCTGTGTGTTTTTATGTCCCTGTGCTAGCTTGTGTGTTTTTATGTCCCTATGCTAGCCTGTGTGTTTTTATGTCCCTGTGCTAGCTTGTGTGTTTTTATGTCCCTGTGCTAGCCTGTGTGTTTTTATGTCCCTGTGCTAGCCTATGTGTTTTTATGTCCCTGTGCTAGCCTGTGTGTTTTTATGTCCCTGTGCTAGCCTGTGTGTTTTTATGTCCCTGTGCTAGCCTGTGTGTTTTTATGTCCCTGTGCTAGCCTATGTGTTTTTATGTCCCTGTGCTAGCCTGTGTGTTTTTATGTCCCTGTGCTAGCCTGTGTGTTTTTATGTCCCTGTGCTAGCCTGTGTGTTTTTATGTCCCTGTGCTAGCCTGTGTGTTTTTATGCCCCTGTGCTAGCCTGTGTGTTTTTATGTCCCTGTGCTAGCCTGTGTGTTTTTATGTCCCTGTGCTAGCCTATGTGTTTTTATGTCCCTGTGCTAGCCTGTGTGTTTTTATGTCCCTGTGCTAGCTTGTGTGTTTTTATGTCCCTGTGCTAGCTTGTGTGTTTTTATGTCCCTGTGCTAGCCTGTGTGTTTTTATGTCCCTGTGCTAGCCTGTGTGTTTTTATGTTCCTGTGCTAGCCTGTGTGTTTTTATGTCCCTGTGCTAGCCTATGTGCTTTTATGTCCCTGTGCTAGCCTGTGTGTTTTTATGTCCCTGTGCTAGCCTGTGTGTTTTTATGTCCCTGTGCTAGCCTGTGTGTTTTCATGTCCCTGTGCTAGCTTGTGTGTTTTTATGCCCCTGTGCTAGCCTGTGTGTTTTTATGTCCCTGTGCTAGCTTGTGTGTTTTTATGTCCCTGTGCTAGCCTGTGTGTTTTTATGTCCCTGTGCTAGCCTGTGTGTTTTTATGTCCCTGTGCTAGCCTGTGTGTTTTTATGTCCCTGTGCTAGCCTGTGTGTTTTTATGTCCCTGTGCTAGCTTGTGTGTTTTTATGTCCCTGTGCTAGCTTGTGTGTTTTTATGTCCCTGTGCTAGCCTGTGTGTTTTTATGTCCCTGTGCTAGCCTGTGTGTTTTTATGTCCCTGTGCTAGCCTGTGTGTTTTTATGTCCCTGTGCTAGCCTGTGTGTTTTTATGTCCCTGTGCTAGCTTGTGTGTTTTTATGTCCCTGTGCTAGCCTGTGTGTTTTTATGTCCCTGTGCTAGCCTGTGTGTTTTTATGTCCCTGTGCTAGCCTGTGTGTTTTTATGTCCCTGTGCTAGCCTATGTGTTTTTATGTCCCTGTGCTAGCCTGTGTGTTTTTATGTCCCTGTGCTAGCCTGTGTGTTTTTATGTCCCTGTGCTAGCCTGTGTGTTTTTATGTCCCTGTGCTAGCTTGTGTGTTTTTATGCCCCTGTGCTAGCTTGTGTGTTTTTATGTCCCTGTGCTAGCCTGTGTGTTTTTATGTCCCTGTGCTAGCCTGTGTGTTTTTATGTCCCTGTGCTAGCCTGTGTGTTTTTATGTCCCTGTGCTAGCCTGTGTGTTTTTATGTCCCTGTGCTAGCCTGTGTGTTTTTATGTCCCTGTGCTAGCCTATGTGTTTTTATGTCCCTGTGCTAGCCTGTGTGTTTTTATGTCCCTGTGCTAGCCTGTGTGTTTTTATGTCCCTGTGCTAGCCTGTGTGTTTTTATGTCCCTGTGCTAGCCTGTGTGTTTTTATGTCCCTGTGCTAGCCTGTGTGTTTTTATGTCCCTGTGCTAGCCTGTGTGTTTTTATGTCCCTGTGCTAGCCTGTGTGTTTTTATGTCCCTGTGCTAGCCTGTGTGTTTTTATGTCCCTGTGCTAGCCTGTGTGTTTTTATGTCCCTGTGCTAGCCTGTGTGTTTTTATGTCCCTGTGCTAGCCTGTGTGTTTTTATGTCCCTGTGCTAGCCTGGGAAAAAATGCCCCTGAAAAGGAGCCTTCTGTTCCTCGCCGTTTCAGACATTCAGTCACTCTTCTTCTAAGAATAACTAGCGCCAGCTTGCCAAAGGTTTTTACAGCCCCGACCGATGCTGCCTTCGCCCGCCACTGATACCGCCGTGCCGTACGAGCGCCGTCAAAATGCAAAAACCAGCCCTGGGGTCTCTGGCATCTGGAGCAAATGAACCAAGTTCAGGGCGACACTTGGAACGAGTCCAGGCCTCGTTTTCATGACTGGACATCAGACCATGGAGCGTGGGAAGCCGCCAGAGCGGCTTCATATGCGCAACACTGACGGCGGTACTGTGGGCTTGTGAAACTGGTGCTCAGGTACGGGCACGTCCTTGCCTCTAAATGCCATCTTTTAGCCTTCTCCTGGGCACAATCTTCATCAAATGACCCCATGGAGTAGGTGACACCTCACTAAAGGGCGATATCCCCCAAAATAAGACACTGAGAGCTTGATTCATAAAGACATTTAGCAAGTGCAAAATCGTTTAGCACACACAAAACCAATAACATGACCAATGATTGGTCATGGTATTTCTTTTACACCAATTATTGGTTGTGTTATTAGTTTTGCGTGCGCTAAAAGGTTTCGCACATGCTAAAGGCCTTAGTAAATCAGGCCCTGAATCATTCCAGGTGTCAAGTTTACTGCTTACAGTGTCTTTCTGGTAGTTAATAATCCAGGTACGTTTCACCCCCCCCCACCCCGTCCCTAAATAATCAAGGTTTGTTTTCACCCCTTAAATATTCCCAGCAGTGAAAACCTTAAACTGCTTCTCTGAGTACAAGCACTTTGGGGGCAGGCAGTTCTCTTAGTTGCTGTTGGGGGCTTTGGAAATAATCAGGTTGAATGATGCAAATATTCCACACACACACACAGGGCATTTCACACTTCCGCTGCCTCGGTAGAACACGTTTTTCACACGCACGGCCACAACATGAGAGCGCTCATCCATTTGCACTCAGAAAGTGAGTAATAGGGCTAACGTGAAACTCCGGGGAATCAATGGCTTTTCCCACAGGTGCATTTGCAAGCAAACAGTGCAGCACTGCAGTCCACGCTCTTCATGGTAGGTGGCAAGTTACATTTGAGATCTATGAATACATGGAAAAAGAAACATTGAAGAAGAAGCTTTCGTGAGAAACTTGGTCCATGCAGGCATTTCCCTAACACTGGTATGTTACAGTTAAAATGCACTCTCAGGACATAGCTATAATTTTATTGACATGCTTTGGATCTTTTATGCTATTCAATATTTATTTATAAACAAGGTAGCAGGGTATTTTCAAATGCACACTTGGCTGTGTAGGAAATAATATTATCTACTGGGACTACAGTGGCTCGAACACATGGAGAATAACATTCAAAAAGACTGCTTTGGCTGGGATATTTTGGTTTTTGGTGGTCCCATTTTTCAACACGAGAACAATCTTCCTGCAATGATTTTTGTTTCTTTCAGGAGCTATGTGAATCCAAGCAGCGTGCTTACATGTTGGGAACTGTGGTTCAAAATGAAAACGTGCAATGCTCTCGAGAGGCAGGCAGAAATCCTTTTACCAATGTAAACTGAATGCCAATTAGACAAAAGACTCAGAGCACCCTTTCCTGCAAGCTATGCCCAAATCCTTTGTGAAGATCTCCAGTGGCCTGCTGCGTCGGGTGAGTGTTCTGTGAGGTCACAGTCGGCGCACAATGTGGGCGGGGCCTGGGGACACATTCTAACGCACTGTGAGAAAGACCTCCTGAGATCGAGTAAGAGGGCAAGTAAGCAGTTTTGAACATAACTAAGAATTATGCTTGCATGAAGCAGACACTCAAAATGTAACGATTAAAAAAATCTTCAAAGCTTGTTGACTTCATAAAAAACACTATACCAGTCTCATAGACCATAGACCACAGAAAAGTATCGATGGATCTAAATGTGCATTACAGCAAATGGAAACAGTTCCCTTTTGCATAAAAATGTACGAGTTTACTGACCACTCCTCCGAATGGGCATATGTAACCAATATGCCTCGAGTGGAACTGGGAATCCACCACATAAGCTTTAATGTGTTCAATGTTAAATATGATTATGATATGTTACTTCTAACCTTCGGAACAGTTTGCAAATTAAAAAAAAAAAATCCAACTCTTTAGTCCAGAACCGAAGCACATCATTTGTGCTGCATGCACCATTTGGAGACACTTTCTCTCTGGCTCATTAATGCGGTGAATGGAGATCAGCCCTCTCTCAGAGGGAACTGCGTTTTGAAGGCCAGCGCTGACCCAATGGCCTACATATTTTTGTAGCCCACTTTATTTCTGCAGTCCAGCTGCTTATGGCTTAAAGCCAGAGGTATCAGACTCAACCACAAAAACTGGGCTCTAGCCATGTTTAAATAAGGCATCTAGGGTGTGGTCATTGTTACCACCCCCCTTTCCCCCCAACTCAAACCCCAGCATGGTAACCTGATTGGCTGCAGGGGTTTCTAATTGCAGGAATGCCGTTTTGCTATGAGAACATAATGGTATAGGTTCAGGCCCTGTTTTATTATCACACAATTACTGACTATATTAAATGCAATTTGTCACGTAATTGCTTGGTGCTTGTATATAAAAATCTGAGACTTCCTGCATCTGTTGGATTTCAACCCTGAGGGTTTTTTTTGCTCACTGTAAGTGATTAGTTATGCTCTTTATTACTCTAATTAGTAACTTCCGCTAAAATTCAAATAAATCTAGTTTTCTTCTTTTCATCATATTCTTCTTCTACCATTATGTATTTATGGAGTGATCTGCTGCATAATATTATAAAAACTCAGAAAGGCTTAAAATGCCTTATTGCCTTCCATCCAAGAGGCTAATTTTCAAGGCTAGGAGACACATATTCTACTCTCTGATTCATAAAAATGTGTCTGTATAATCTCTATCTTGCTAAATCCAATGGTATAGCAATGGTAGGCAATTGAGTGATTAGTATATGGTATAAGTTTATCTTTGCCTAATTGTTATTGGACAATGAGAATATAACAACGGCCAATTAAAATCCAGGCAAGTGTCTGTAGTATCGAATAAATCAATTTGTTTTTTTATGAAAGCCAAAATGCTTCTTTCTTTCCTCTGTGAGGATTTGATAAATATAAATATAATAATGGCATGTGGCAGGTTTCGCGCTGTCAAGATGAGTTTCACCAAAACATGAACATGGTTCTCAGCACCATTTTGAATCCAGGGCTGCTGTCCGACTGCAGCTCGGTGGAGATAGCTGAATATATTGTATTCGCCAGGATAGATGATCATGCTGGCTTAACAATGTAGTTAATTCTAGCACTTTATGCACTGTTACTGGCACAAAGAGTGTCAGTTATCCTTTATTTTAATAGTGACTGCAGCTCTCATAAAACCATTGAATGAACTTGATTGCACAGTTGTTCTGTATAAGACTGTCTGCTAAATGGATATAATAATGAGATCTCCCATGCCTCTCTGCATGTACCCTCATGTCAGGTCTTCTAGAGGAGAGAGTGGACCCAAAAGACTCGTGGCAAGTAGCCCACACCCTGCCTTGCTGCTGGTGCGTAGCCAGACCTCCCCCATCCCCCTGGCTTATTTTTAGTTTTTCTGCATACCACCATAATATACTGATATATCACCTGTATAATATCACCTGTGATTATTTATACACCGTGAGCCTGATTTACTAAGACCTTTTGCATGTGCAAAACAAATACCATGATTATTGGTTTTGCTCATGCTAAAAGTTTTTGCACATGCTAAAGGTCTTAGTAAATCAGACCCTGTGTGTGTGTGTGTGTGTGTGTGTGTGAGAGTTTGTCTGTGAGAACAAAGGACATTAAAAAAAAAAGAAATTTGGCATCTTCAGTCCCACCTAAATGTCCGATTCGTGTACTATTGGACTCATATACGTACGCCACTGCTGCTGGCTTGGTGGAGTGAAGACTCACGGTTCACCTCCAAAACATGCAGTGTCAACCAGCTGCTTTTTTTCACACCGCAGCCACAAGCCGCGCTTGTGCTGAGCAGGGGCGGAAGAGACCCAATCCTACGTGTGCGCAGAGAGCGAGCCACGGGCGCCTGGAGGGCCAACAGGGGTCTCGCTCGAGCAATGAACACTGCTATCCCCACTGACTGAGTCCATCCCATACATTCCTTGGGCAACGCAAAGTCAATTGTGCGGCCCCCGCGTGGGGCTGCCGACCACAGCCGTCACTGGCACGAGTCGACCCGAGACCTTGGTGCTTTACCGAGTGAGCTACCCGGCGGCTCCACGTCACTGGACATTTTTAACCATTCCCGAACACAAAGAATTGCCATCACGTCTACCAAAGAAACAGAAAAAAGACTGGTATTTGGAAATTGGAATGACACTTTCTATTCCATAAAAAACATTAGAAGAGAAAGAGGGATACAGTGGCTGTAAAAAAGAGTTCTTTAGACTTCCATTTTACTCACGTACTTGTCCTGTAAGCCTGGGAACATCAGCCATTACCTGCGGTGTTGTAATAAATATGGAAACAAGCGTGCATACAAAGGTAGCGCCCAACTCATAAATATCCCTGCCTTCATAATAATGTAAAAAATATAGCTTTGTGTTACTGAACCTTTCCTCAACTTTTGAGTTCAGCGAGGTCTCTAGGCAATAAAACCCACATTGCACTTTGGCTTTATCCTAATCTGATGTTGGTAAATAGGCTCATTCAGAGCAATGTACATCGTTGCATTTCCACCATCCTATTCAGTCCCGTGTTGACAAACTAAATCGTTGACACATCAACAATGCTGTCTAGTGTTAAAATAAGTTCCCAGTTCTTAAGCTCTGTAGGTGTATCCTGATTGCTGAATGTCAGTAGGCCTGGGGAGCTGTATCTCACAACGATAAAAATGTGTAGAAACACATCTGAAGGATGTTTCATAATGGGTAAGTGGAAGTATATGCAAGCGGGCGTGTACCTGTGGTTCAATGTCCCTTAGCTCCAATTTCCCCCTATCCTGAGTGCCATATATAATGTGGATTGAGCAGAAATCCTTATTCCCAAGTTAGCCACAAATACAGGTTAAGCAGAAGCTGAAAGAGAACAGATCTAGGGGTTAATGGGAACCACAGCTTTGCCGAGGGGTACACCCAGGTGCTCAGCCATGAGGCGTGGGTTATAGGTTTAAAAATGCCCATTTCTCTGTGACCATTTCATTACAAAATATAACCTAAAATAATATTTTTTTAAAAGGCTAGCTTCAAAGAAAGGTAGAGGAATCAGGATGTTTGGCGGTGTAGAGTAGCAGTGTGACTGATGACATGATTTCTGTACCAGAGTATTGAAAACTATGTGGGTTGCAGTTAAAGGAACATTTCACCCAAAAATGTTCCAAATATGTCCAAATCAATTGATCAGTCGGGGCTCTTCTGTCACTGTTTTTTGTTAATTTACTATGTAAAAAGTAACACTTGTTAAGATGTTCATTATTTCTCAATTGTTGGACTAAGAGCATAGTGCTCTAAATCTAATCTCTACTTACAGACCAAGGCATGCAAACAACTAATTTCATGTACTGTATAGACAGTTGGACACCATCCAGTAATTGTGGAATTATTATCATTATTCATTTATTTCTTATTTTATTTTCAAATATAGTGAGCAACAGTACTGGATTTATCACAACACAGTATGTATGATGTGATTACAGTGAAATTGGTCTCTGTCTTGTCAGTGAACTGTACATTTGCTAAACTTAAATAGGGATGGAAATATATACCCCGGGACAACAGTGATGCGTGCAGACAGAGACATGATTGGAATTAATTCATCCATCATCCTGATCCACACATTTTAACCCCTGTTAACCCCTTCTGTAAATCTTTTGTATCCCGTGGTGTGCTTGCAAATTTGATTGTGTATTGTGCCATGTTGTTTGGCATGCTTTATTATTGTTGTAGGATTTGGAATACAATTTTAATTGAACTATCTTCTGTGCCGCGGAGTCCTACCTCCAAGGGATACTGTTGTTTGTGCTTGAAACTACAGGCCTGCATTTTCTATATTAAGTGCATTACACTTATAGCTTAGCCAGTGTAGTCTATGGGAAATGTGGTATCAGTAACAATACTTACCATAACAATAGTCCCTCTCTACCCAGATAAATATTGGTCTGTCATCAGACAATAATAAAATCCCTTAAAAATTGATGATACAGTGTACAGGACATCATCTACCAATAGTCACCAATACAATCATCATCATTTGGGTGCTGCTACTGACCACAAGCAGCCCATTTCTGTACCCCACTCTGTGGTTTACATCACAGAGTAGAGTCTATTTGCATGTTCCACACATTTACTAAACTAAACGAAATATTTCAGATCAGAACTTTATTAAATGTGTCCAATTTCTGGCATATTTTTTTGTGGATTGTTCATTTATATGTTGTACGTGCTCTTTAGTATGTTTCAAACACAGAAAATATTCGTTGAAATATACTGACATTTTAGCATTGGCGTAAGTTTGTACCATTTGGAGCAGTTATCAGATGAAGAAGTGCATCAAAATGTTCAAAAGATAAATTGGTCTCGTTAAAGTGGTCAGTGTTTTATCTTTTGATCAAAAGATCTATGTATACCTCCAGATGCACGTTGCATATAAACGTATTTATACTTAACGGTGTAACTTGAGAACATAGATAATAGCCTATATTTCACATAAAATATATGGATTACTTCACTGATGCTGTGCACATTTTACCAGATTGATGAGTAACGTGAGTTGCGAATGCTTTAATTATATTTAGGTGAGGATTAATTTGATCATTTTACTTTGGGACTTGTCTTAAACTTTACACTGCTCTATAAAAATGGAAACTTCAGCGCCCCTATATTCTCTTGTAACACCTCCCCAGCGTAGAGGTGTCATTACGCGTTGTCTATTTTGTAAGCTCCTCCTGTTTTCAGGCAAGTGTTTACTTTTTCGTCAGGTGAAGAAGGTAGACTTTAAGTGTACAGAGAGAGAGGGGCACGTTGGTTGTTCCTTGGGGACGTTTCTTTTATTTTAACCTAGGATACAAATGAGAACAGGGAACCGACACTGGAGACTGCGACAGGGAGATGAGGAGGGGATACGGGACAAAAGTCCTTCACGACTGCTCTGAAGTAACAACACTGATTGCTATCACTGCAGTGGAAGCAGAGCTCAGTCAGCGCCCTCTGACTGACTAGATGAAATCTGACCCAGGATCCTCTCCGATTAATGAATTGAAGTCTCTGAAAGGAGTTTTATTCAACGAGAACTTCAAATACAGGCTAACAGTTGCATACGATGCATGCACTGGCGCGTAATGGTATACCTATATATATACCTCTTCAATCGCCTATGGATATTGGAGGATAGAATATTTTGTTTTAGTCTCCATCATTCTGTGTTTTGTATTAAAGTTTATTTTGTCTAAACTAAAAATGCAAATTAGGATTTTTTGCACTTTCTAAAAGAAAAATGTTAAGGAAGTATGAATGAACAGACAATTGTTATCAGGAATGTTCGTTTTCTGTCACCAAGTGACAAAACTGCTCTCCTGTAAGGACGTATAACATTGGATACCTCTAGCTAGAATATAAATTAAACGGATTTAAGAAGAAAAAACTTCGAGGTACATTCGTTAAATGGACACGCTCTGGCATTTTCCTGACGAACCTCCTACGTACTGTAGGTACAGTCGAATTCATGAGGAATAATTTAAACAAAAGGAAAATCCATCGCTGTTTTGAAACTTCAAAATGATGCCGATACCATCAAGATCAAACTGTCTGTAAGTGAATCTGCTGTCAGGCTGTAAACAGCAATAGCTTTTCCACATGTATAGTCTATGTACCTGTGTGATGTAACAAATGAACGTTGTTTTTTCAGGTTCCTCCATTTCTTTGCCTTTTGCATCTATGCACAGGTACGTATACGCTGATTATAGAATGATTTTACAAGTTGGCTATACATTATTGCTGCAAGTTAATGTCGAACTAAAATGTGACAACCGTGTTACGTATTAGTCTACATACTATGATAGATGATCATATTCGCTTATCATATTTCAGGTTATAAGAGATTAAGGAATTACAGTTCTGCAGAATTTGTCTCCTATAAAGTAGAATTTTAGGCTACTCGCTAAACCATTTTGGAGAAAGAGAGAACATCATTATGGAAAGGCGAGGCTATATGACGGAACTTCTGAAAACAGTTGTCAAGGAATGTAGCCCAGGGAAAGATGGGTGAAAAAGTCGCTGTTGCAGAACCTATGTCTTTGAGATGGGTATCAGTGTGAACGTCGTTAGGACAGCGGCGTCACCATAGCCAGCCGTCATTATGCAGCCCACTGGCAGCGAGTGTCTCATACTGTTGTCCCATAGACAATGATGCAGTGCCATGGCCAAAATGAAATGCACAATCTCTGCGATATTATAATACAATAGTCAGCCCGTAAGAAACCCAGTCATAGAACCTTTATGTAGTTTTTAAAGTAGAACTATACGTATAGCCTACGCTTAAACAATACGACCATTCCCTCTTACCCTCGAAAGAAACCATTTACCTTCAGAAAATCTAGGTTAAAGTGTATTTTAGGCGTTATTGTGCTTCAGTGCGTAAATTCAGTTGATTTTTTTCACTCTAGAACCTGACTACCTATTCCAATACACCCCGACCAGTATACATGGAAATGTGTCGTTGCGCTGTTATATTATATTGGTAAATAAGGTGTGCATTATTTACTTCCATGCGTTCTTGACAAACTTTAATTATTTTTTAAATATATTACATTACATTACAGTTATTTGGCAGACGCTTTTATCCAAAGCGACGTACAATAAGTGCATATTGAAGGTCATAGACACAATCTACAAAGCAAATCCAACAAAGCACAACTTTCTCACAACATAAATGATGAATCAGTACTTTCTAATTGGGTCTAATGTGTTATATTTCAGGTTACCATTCAGTCCCCGCCTAATTTTACGCAGCACGTGAATGAGCAGCGCAAGGTTACTGACCGGACCAGTCGTAGGGTTATTCGTACCTACCAGCTCTACAGCCGAACAAGTGGCAAGCACGTGCAAGTTCTTGGAAACAAGAAAATCAATGCCATGGCGGACGATGGGGATATACATGGTAAGAATATTTTACTATTTCTGTTTGGTAGAAAGTTTGAGCATGCTTTGAAAGGTAATCACTGGAAAAATTGACTCGACTTGTGGACGGCTGTGAAATAATTAGCACAGTATAACGAAGTAAAGTAGGTAGGATAAAAAAAGAAAATGTATGTTGAGAAGATGTTTAAGGTTGTTAGGTTTCATAGGATATAGCCAGTATAACTCTTAAGGATATTGGCTAGGTGACATTTGAAATATACATTTTAGTTTTGCTTGCTCGAGTAAACATCTCAAAACAAAATGTAACTATCAGAATGTACACTGGATTTTCTCATTAGAATTGATAGTAAATAAACTCATCTTAAGTTAAATGAAACTACACTAGTATAACCTACTACCATCCATCCTAGCCCATAACTGTAAGGCCCTTTAAAAAGCAGGCAAAGGTGACACTGCCAATAAAGAAATACATGGAAATTCTAGATGGCTTGGTGTTTGATTCTCAAGAGAAAACTGCATATCTGGGATAACCATTAGAACCTATCTTACTATAACCTCCAGAACATTTCCTGAATAGTTTTCCTCATTGCCTGCAAGTGGTTGGATAAAAATGTCTAGAATCACTCCAGCCCCCAGATCTAAATTTCGGATCAGACGGTTTTGTTAGCAACAGACAATAAATAATATTTCGACAGATTGTAAAAGGCTACAACTCATAATATGTGACTATGTGAATGCCTTGCATTATCATGGATCATTAAATAATTATTGCCTGACTCATGTGTAATTAATTGTATAATTGGTTATCATGGTGTAGTTATTTTTTGGGGGTAAATCAATTAAAGGATTTGAGCACTATGCATTGACTTAACTAAATTATTAGTATGTGTCACTGTGTCTGAGGGAATTTTCCATTGATGAAATGTTGTCGATTTTGTTAACGTTGGGTTTCTGGGTGGCTTTCCATTGAAGTGGCGTGTCCACCGGTCTGTTATTGAATCTTGAGCAAGTGAGCGTCAACAATGGTTGAACCAGCTGCAGTAATTGGTTATAGTTTAGGCCAAGGAGGAAGGCAGTGCCAGTGGTCCCCACACACAGTGGCATGGGGGTGGCTAGCATGGTCGCCTCACAGCAGGATAGTCCTGGGTTCGAATCTCGGTCAGGGCATTTCAGTGTGGACTCTGAGTTTGCATGTTCTCCCCGTGTCTGCGTGGAGTTTCTTCCCACAATCCAAAAAACATCCATGTTCGGCTAACTTGGGGGTGTTAACAGGGCGTCGCTGTAAAAGAGCATGTGTGCTCAGTCAATTTATCCTGTATAAATATCGGTTAAATAAAATAAAAAATAAAAATAGTGGCTCCTCTGGTTTACAGTTGTAAAGTAGAATCAGGGTGTGAAAGTTACCAGACAAATACTGGTAAAATTTTGACTGTGGCTGGTAAGAGTTTCTACTCCAGTAGCCAATCAATCAGGTAATCAATCAGGGCCCCGTTTCCCAAAAGCATCTTAGAGTTAAGATCATCTTAGAGTGTTTTGTGTTTGTTCTTTATTAATTGTATGAATAAAATTATTTAAATTTACTGACATTACATAAAAAACTATATTAAGGGAGGGATATATGAGGGAGAAAGACAAAAAACAAATGACAAAAAACAAACAATTAAAGTAATATAAAAACAAAATAGCCTAAGATGATCTTTATCTAAGATTATTTTGGGAAACAGGGCCCAGGTTGTGTTGTATTGAAGGTAATGGTTGGTTGGTAAAATGCTGAAAATGGCTGGTGATTTTTAGAATCCACAAGCCACTCTGGCCCGTGTGTGAACATGTTAATTCCATTAAAACCCTGAGTAAAGCCCTCTCAAAAGACCACAGTGTGCAAAGGAGCAGCCGCTGGCAGTATGCACTTAAGAGGAGACTGTCCCTAATTGTCACTTCATTGCGTTGCACTTGTCAGGTGTTTGTATTCTCTGCCTGCTCAACT
Organism: Ilyophis sp. 1 JC-2022; assembly: GCA_022702515.1. Taxonomy (NCBI): domain Eukaryota; kingdom Metazoa; phylum Chordata; class Actinopteri; order Anguilliformes; family Synaphobranchidae; genus Ilyophis; species Ilyophis sp. 1 JC-2022. Next base: position 87,003,940 of record CM040405.1, read on the forward strand.
CTTTTCCTCAGTCTGCATGTTTGCATTGGTAGGTTCAATAAACACATTTGCCTCCAAAGGAGCAACAATCCAAATAAACTTTTCTCGTTTGAGTGTGCGGGTTGAACATCGGAGCTTTACATTGTATATATTTTCGTGCTAGTTTTCTCTTTTTCCAATATAATTTGTGTTTATTTATATCATTATATAGATTTTGTCAGGGCGAGAAGCACATCACCCATAGTTGAGACACCATGGCCCTCTTCAAAAAAACTGGGAATATAATTTTGTTCAAAATGTTATTTTTTTCATAACCAGGGGCCCCGCATGTATAAAACTCTGAGTAAAAGAATGCGTAAAAGAACGCTCAGGGTGAAAGTCGTAAATCTGCTTTAAAAAAGTTTAGCTTTTTCTACCTCTGCCTTTCGATCACTATGTCACCAAATCACACAGACGCCAAACATTGTGTACATATGGTGTCCAGCGTGTGCAGAGGTACGCAGATTCTCACAGCATGTGTTATTTTATACATCTGAATTTCTGCGTGGAAACTCCCTTACGCGGCTTTCTGTGGGCATTTTTCTCCTCAGCACTGTGGCCCCAGGTGTTCAGACTGCTGCCAAATAGCGTTTTTGTTTACAGGGTTGTTTATCTGTGCCTGTTCTAGCACTGCATATTCTATATCCCACAATGCTCAAATATAAATCAGGAAACATGTAAATAAATAAACAAATAAATAGTACATAGCAGTGTATTCCTTGGCTACTCAATATTTCTACTGTATGTGGCAGATTTCAGATATTAGCCACGCAGTTTGTAAAGTGTTTTGTAGCTATGGGGAAAAAATAGCAATACACAGTAGATGCCATTTAAATGTGCACATTTTGTTCTGCTAACATTTCTAGCTTTTAACAGAAATGTACTAGCTAGTTAAATGGCTAATGTGTTGTGACCTAACAGTAAAAACCCCTACCGTGTCAGAAATAAAGGCACAGTGGAGTTTGTTCTTTAAGGTACAAATTTCCCAATTATACCCTGAAAGTACAATAATGTTCTATTTGGGTACTAATAAGTACCATTTCAAGCAGAAAACATACACATGAATTATGTATTGCTGGCTAGGGGTACACTTTTATGTACCTATGGGGTACCCCCCCAGTGACGAGTGTTTGTACCTGTTTAGGTACTTTTCATAACTTTTTTCTGAGAGTGTAGCTTGCTTGCTGAAAATAATGACTGAGTAGTGAATTGTTCAGGTCTTCAGGACTTTTCGACAAACACCAGAGTGAGTTAAATCTATTTTTTTAAAACCACCTCCAGAGGACGATTTAATAACAAGGCTGTCAAAACCGGTTATGAACTTTGGACAGAAACGGAGATGGAATGATCAGACCTGAACCCTTAACACAGTTACCGTTTCTAATGCAAAGCACACTATTGGGTCCCGTTAAGATGGGCGAAAGCGCATCCCTGCTATCCATGCTGATGTCATCTGTGAGTCTTTCGCTCATAGCAGGCTGAAAAGAACAGGTTGGCGTCCGACCACTCGCCTGTGGCGGGATTGTTCATCAGTCGCTTGTCACTGTTTCATCCATCACCTCCAGGTGAACTTCAGCCTCTCTCTGTGTTAAGTGATAATAATTCAGCAAACAGGCACTATGTGTCACACCGGTAGCCTTTGCTGTAATTCTTTTTTATATATATATATAGTGCCCTCCACTATTATTGGCACCCCTGGTAAAGATAAGTAAAAAGGATGAGTTTGGTGAATTAGCTTAATGTCACACTGAAAAAACAAGACAGATCCAACCTTTAATTGAAGTAAATTTATTATGAGAAAAAAAAATCCCATATCAAGAAATAATTATTTTTAACAAAACCACAATTATTGGCACCCCTACATTTATATATATAATAACGTCATCATTTTTAATATTTGGTCACATATCCTTTGCACGCCATGACTTCCTGATGTCTGTGACCCAACAACATAAAAAAACTCTTGATATCTTATTTTCTGGTACTTTTACAAGCGATACTATAATGTCTCTGCATTTGAATGGATCTCTATGGGAATTGGGGGGTGGGACTAGATTTAGCTGTAAATTATGCTGGAACATTATGGAATACATGGTTGGTAAAATGGCTGTAAGTCATCAAGGGTCTGAGGTATCAAACGAGCCTGAAAGCATCACTCTGCTGCCAGATATGCAGTATATATGGAAGGAAACGGGTTGTTTCTCCTGACAAATCTTCCTATTGAACTCTATGGAAAAATAAGTCAGGAGAAAAAAACCCTTCATGTTATCCATCCATATCTACTGTATTTCTGGCAGCAGAGTGATGGTTTAAGGCTTGTTTGATACGTCAGACCCTTGATGACTTACAGCCATTTAGCCAACCATGTGTTCCATACTGTCCCAGTGTAATTTACAGCTTAATCTAGTCCCAAATGACCCTTTTAATAATCTTTACCGGGGGTGCCAATAATAGTGGAGGGCACTGTATATAAATTTTTATTTTTTATTGTATCAGCTTCATCCATTGGCATATTGCATTTGCCAGAGTTACACATGCCTTCATGCAATTGTATGTTTGATGTGGACATTTATGCATTTGTATTACAGGTTTTCGATGAAAATGATTCTGTTTTACAGTATATTTGGCAGGTTTCATCCGAAAGCATAGCATTATAGACTCGTCTACTCTTTTTGCTTTTACATTACATTACTGGCATTTAGCACACACTTATCCAGAGGGACCTACATAGCTTGTGCATTTTTTTACATAGTATCCATTTATACAGATGTATAGTACCTTGCTCAAGGGTACAATGGCAGTGTCTTACCTGGCAATCAGACCTGCAAACTTTAGGTTACATGCCAGTTCCTTAACCATTATACTACACTGCCACCCTACCTTTATAATGCATTGTGACAAACTACTTGTAATTCACATGTCCTTCTCAATGATTGTGCACCGGTGACAACATACATACAGCATGCTTTACGCGCTCTTTTTCGGGCCATTAGTTTTCCGAAGGCAACCTAAAATAAAGATGTGTGTAAAATGTTACGTGTGAAGTGACTGTGGATTTATAAAGAGGTTTATTGCCCTTCCAGGATGTCCTCTTCCATTTCAAAGAATCGTGGCGCATATGTTTTTGTCATTGTGCAAGAATTCAAGCTTGCATAAATCTTCAGGAATGGTCCCCACAGATTTCATGTATGTGTGCCTGCGTGTGGGTGTGTGCGTGCGTGTGTGTGTGTGTGTGTCCAATTGCAAGAGAAGAATACCAGAAAAGGATGACAGAAGGTGAAACACTGAATGACATCAGGAGAATTAACTGTTGAGAATTTTTTTACCTCAGATTTTTTTTTTTTTTAAATTGTACACTTCAAGAGTAAAAGTTGCAGGTGTTGAATCAGTACATAGTATAATGAGTAGATTTGCACTCTTTCACCTCTGCAGCCAAACTCATAGTGGAGACCGACACGTTTGGGAGCCGGGTTCGAATAAGAGGAGCAGAGACTGGATACTACGTCTGTATGAACCACAGAGGGAAACTCGTTGGCAAGGTGAAAATTTTATTTTATTAATGTTACAGTGTTACTTTATTAATGTTATCATTTTACACGACTGCTGGTTGTGGTGACTGCTGGTTGTGGTTTTGTCACTGCCTATCGTAGGCTTTTTTATAATGGTGTTGCTGTATACCCTCTACTGTTTTAGGAAGTCACCTTTACCTCACAGCCATTTTGAGATGTGCTGAGAAACATATGAAATGACATCAGAGGAAGAGTGTCTTAAGTGTTTTTTTTTCTGTACTGTATCGATGGCCTTTATTTTTGTGCTGGAACATAGAGCAGGAACTATGGTTTTTTCAGGCTGCTCCATGGAAAAATGGGGGAAGAACTTTCCCCAAAACATTTGCTTGCTTGATCAGCATTGTCGATGTAATCAAACCAGAATGGATGGATTTATCAAATTCAGACCACTGCTTGGATACGGTGCCTGTTGTTCTGTGTGTTCCTGGCATTACGCGTCACCCACAGTTCAGCACCACCTTGTGTAATCAACATGATAGCAAATATGGCCAACAGGTGCTACAGAGAGCTTTCCATTTGAAGCTATTAAGAGAACATAATTGCACTAATGTAAAAACAAAGACCCGGGAGCAATATAATTTAATCTTTGAATGGAGCTGGCTGCAGCCAATAATGAAATACCTATCTCAAGATAGTCTGTCTTTATGGAACTGTGGTTCCATGTAGATGCTTACCACACCTTCAGGGTTGTCAGTAACGGGCAGCGGAGTGTAAGGATTGAGCCTCTCCTCGTTGATTTTCGTCAGACGTTCTCGATCCCAGGGTAGATTTGTGTTTCTGTCTTGCTGTGCTGGGTAATGAACAAGGACACTATTACTGCCTCCGTCGTCCCAGAATCCCGCCAGGTAGGCCATCTGCTTGGAACCCTGATCCTACTTCGTATCGGTTGCCCAACGCAGCATGTATGTGACTTTTTTTTTGGTTGAGATGTGTGTTACATTCTGAACGTGAGGTTTATTTTTAGCATCACAGTTTGTTAAGTGGCTTGCGCTCTTGGCTTGGCTCGTTAAGGCAGTCGTGTGTCAGGTTTTTGGCTGGATGGCAAAAAGACGTTCAGCTGTTCTGTACCATGTGACCATATTGCAGTTACTGATCGAAAACCTGTATGCAAAGGATGTTTTGTTCTTGTTCCAATTTTACTTCTTTTTTAAATTCAAATGAGATCCGGCCAAACTAAACGTATTGATATGGTCACATGCCAAAGGGATGATTAATTCCTGACAATTTGTGGATTTTTCCCTTTACTAGCACCGGCCCATATTGGGCTCAGACGTGGTTTTGTTTATTTCATTCATTGTGTTTCTTTAGGGTGAAATTTTTTAATAATCTGGTCACACAATATACCGTTTGAAAGTGTTAAAACTCACAATTCCATCTCTAAACTATTTTATGATCCGAATGTTATGGCTAAAACAGTTCCTTACTTTGTAACATGACACAAAATTGGCTCAATCAAAACGATTCGGTACGTTCGGTAACCTTATCCCGGCAAAATAAATATTATTTCGGGCGAGAAAAAAAAACGTACACTGGATGCAAAAGTCTGATTACTATTGAGGCTATAGTTATGATTACTATCTAAATAAAATTTGACATAACAGAGTTGCTTTTAAAAGTTTTAAAGTTACTGTACTTTCTATATGTTCATGCAATAAAATACACTGAAGCATCAGGCACTTTGTAGTTCTTAATTGCTTAGTGTGGCCTGTAACAATTTATAGGCTAACATTGCAGTGGGCATCACACAACACGTGCTTGATGCCAAGACCTCATCAACTCGACCCACAAAAAAAAAATCCACGGTGCAAGGAGTGATTTTTCTCAGAGGAAGGATTTGCACTTCATACAAAACAGAAGCCAAAGTAATTGGTTATTGCAGCCATTTCCCCATCCCTTGATCTTTGAGTATAATGTGTTCAGCATATGGTTTGAGCTAAAGGGGCAGATATTTTTATGTTGGTTGGCAGCGACTACCTGCCAGTTCCTCTCAGAAGAAAAAAAAAAGGTTTGATTAGTTCCAATTCATAAACGTTTGTTATTACCTCGAGGAGGCAGCGCTTCTGAAATGTCGCCTCTCCCCGTACAGAGCCGCGGCCGAGGCAAGGACTGCATCTTCGCGGAGATAGTGCTGGAGAATAACTACACGGCCCTGCGGAACGCTAAACACAAGGACTGGTACATGGGCTTCACGCGAAAGGGTCGCCCCAGGAAGGGCACCAGGACGCGGCAGCACCAGAGGGAGGTCCACTTCATGAAGCGGCCAACCAGAGGGCATCGCGTCCCCGCCGAGCGCAGGCCCTTCAATTTCATCAATTATCCTTTCGGCAGGAGGACTAAACACATCCGCCATTCGGGAGGGAGCTGAGGAAGGAATGGACTGAGAGGGGAAAAAAGAAGCCAAGAAAAACAGCTAATGGCCGGAACCTCTCATCCTTTCATTAGTTTGTACTGGAAATGACTATACCTGCTATCTAGCTGTTAAAAATCTAGAAATTTAAAATATATATATATACTGTATATATAAAAGTGTGAAAACTATCTATTTTTGTACTTTAGACCAAAAAAGACTGACTTTTATAAAGTTTTTTTTTTTTTAAATGGGAAGTGACATATGTGCCTCATTAGGCAGGATTTCTAATGCAAATAGTGTGTTGACGTTTTGTCTTTTTAGTTTTTTGTGTTGTTCTTGATGACTCAGTATTTGTTTTTATTTTTTTGTGTTGTTCTTGATGACTCAGTATTTGCGACACCACATCTGCTGCTCAAGGAGACGCGAAGGCTGCACTGACATGAGACTGTTCAGCTCAAACAGTGCAGCGTTAAGCTCAGACAGCGCTATGTTCGGCTTAGACGGGACTGTGTCCAGCTCAGACAATGCTGTGTTAAGCTCAAACAGCACTATTAAGCTCCAACAGCGATGTGTTAAGCTCTGACAATGCTGTATTAAGCTCAGAGAGCGCTGTGTTCAGTTTCAACAGCACTGTGTTAAACTCAAACAGTGCAGTGTTGAGCTCTGACAATGCTGTGTTCAGTTCAGACAAGGCTGTGTTACGCTCAAACAATGTTGTGTTAAGCTCAAACAGTGCTGCGTTAAACTTACACCGTGCTTTGTTAAGCTGTCACAATGTTGTGTTCAGCTCAGACAATGCTGTGTTAAGCTCAGACAGAATTGTGATCAGTTCCAACAGTACTTTGTTAAGCTCAAACAATGCTGTGTTGAGCACAAGCAGCTCTGTGTTCGGCTTAGACAGTAGCCTACTGTGTTAAGCTCAGACCACGCTGTGTTAAACAGCAATATGCTTGGCTTAGACAGTACTGTGTTAAGCTCTGGCAGCGCTATGTTAAGCTCTGACAATGCTGTGTATTCAGTCCAGAACAAGCTGTGCTCAGTATTGTGCTCGTGTTTCACAGATTGACAGGGAACCAGTGCCGTAGTATAGAGAAACTGCTGATCTTTGAGGAAACGCATCACTGCTGATCTTTGAGGAAACGCATCACTGCTGATCTTTGAGGAAACGCATCACTGCTGATCTTTGAGGAAACGCATCACTGCTGATCTTTGAGGAAACGCATCACTGCTGATCTTTGAGGAAACCCATCGTTACTTCATTGGTTTGTGGTTGAGTAGATCATTTAGGGTACTATGCAGTCTAACCACTATACACTTAACTGTAACTTTGAGGTAGGTAAATTACACAATATGAGCTGTCACTGAAATAATAATAATAATAATAATAATAATAATAATGTATTATTATTATTTACACAGCTTACATTTTTGGGATACATGCCCAGATCCTAAACAGCTGTGCACACATCAAATGGTGCATAGGAATTTCTTTGTCGGGGCAAGGTGCATTGTGATTAGACTGAAGATAGGCCTTAATCAAAGCAAACACAGCTTTGATCATATGTAAATATGGCAGCTACCTTCGATTATCATCCGTTTCCTACTGTTATACTGTTGTTTTAACTGTAAAATGGAGGTGCAAATGTACATGGTTTGGCATTTTGGAAGTCTTTTTTTTGTGGCATTTTTTGTTTTTTTTATACATATGCAAGTATATATTTTTATTGGCAGTTGCGTAAAAGGATTTTAATGATGGAATATTTATTTAAAATATGTATTAAAATGCATTGTGATATTAAAGGTTTAGTGACCAATTGCTTTCATTTAATAGTTTTATTACACATACATATAGAGTATTCAGCTAAAAACTGGATAATTCAATTAGCAGGATGAAGCAGGATGGGGGCGGCTGTGGCTCAGGAGGTAGAACGGTCGTCCGCTGATCGCAGGGTTGGCGGTTCGATCCCCGGCTCCTCCTGTCCACGTGTCGAAGTGTCCTTGGGCAAGACACTGAACCCCAAATTGCTCCCAATGAGCAGGCTAGCGCCTTGCATGGTGGCTGCCGCCATTGGTGTGTGAATGTGTGTGTGAACGGGTGAGTGAGAGGCCATTGTAAAGCGCTTTGGATAAAAGCGCTATATAAGTGCAGTCCATTTACCATTTACTCTAAGCCTAAACCGACCTATAACTCTGGTTTTGTTTGGCTTAGCATTGCATATCATTGTCAGTCCGCTAGCGTATACCTGATGGTTGACAAATTCTACAGGGCCATAATTGTCATTCATGTTGACTAAAATGTTGTATTGTATAGTGTTGGCTTGCTACATAAACACACTGAACTAAGTTACATTCGATAGAATGGGAGCTAACCTCAAGGTTAAAGATTAGCTCTGTTGTTTAGCGATTGCCTGTGTGTTGAGTTGGTTTAGACTACTCAAAAAATGTGACTACTGCTACGTCATCTTAAATGAACTCTCATGTATTTACATCACAAAAGCAAGACAAAGAAGATAAGCTATTTCTGTTGCTTATCTTTAAATTTGATCGCTTCCTCGTAATAAAATATGAAGTAGTTCCCTTTTTTTTTAAAATAAATTTATTTGAGATGATTGAAGCTACGTGGAGAAGAAAGGTAGAGAGCTCAGAATCCGTTCAGGCCTGTCAGACCTTTGCTCCAAACTTGTTCTGCGAGCAACGTCGGCCGCCGCCAAATGGCCGTCTCTTGAGGAAGAGGACGGCCGCTGTGTCAGACCAGGTTTGCGGACAGAAGCCTCGTCAAAGCCGTGAGACAGAGCTGCTCTTTGGCTGTACGCCTTGTTCAGAAGCAGGTTGGTATTTGTCTTTCACCTCCAAACCTTTTTACTTATTTAATCTGATTGAGCCCGGTATTTTTCTAAGGAGGGACCCATGTTTGTAAATAGCTTCCTCGGGAGACTGGGAGGCCCATGCAAAGTTCTTGGGCTGAAGTCAATAATCTCTCAAGAGTAACGCAGCAAGAGAGGGTGTGACTACGTCACTGAGTCACACACATTTCACCATCTTAACTTGTGCCATTTTTTTCCTCTTAGCTTTTCTCAAATCACTCTGAAGTAGATAAATGTATGCTGAAACCTTCACTATGAAGGCCATTCAACAAAAATTCAAATAAATTATATATTTTTTAATATTTTCACTGCATTGTGTTTTTGTCATCCAAGACACTTGTATTATGACAAAAAATTTTTATATTTAAACATTTTTTTCTGATGGGTCTCTGGAGGATATATGGATTTGGAAATTACATAATCTTGTTGTTTTCATTTGACCATAACAATCCACCTTATAGACCGCTGCTGACTGACTTATGGTCAGTGTTTGGTAAAATCACTCAGCAGTCAGGAACTCAACCTGGCACATACTGGCCTCCAACTCATGAAATGTAAAAGATGAAACTCCTTCATGGCTTCTTACATGCAGTAATTCATGACACCATAAAGCTCGAGCACTTAAATGGAAATAGATAACATTTTTGGAGGCCGTTTGTCCTGTCTGTTGTCAGTTTATTCATTGTTTGGTTTAGGGCACTTAATAACACGGAAACACATAATTTGCATCGTAAACTATCCTGTTTCTTCCAGTTGATCCTTTATGAATACTTTATTTCATCCTGCTATAATAGGCATTCTAAGTTTTCTTATTCATTTTTTTTTTCATTTCCTTTAATATTTTTATTTTAAACCATATTTCCGCCAAAAAAAAACGTCAACTCTGTTTTTCTTTTGTGAATTTATGGTCAAAATAGTCTCCCGAATCTCCTAATTTCCCCGGGGCGTTTTTGTTGTCGCACTAATTTCACATTGAAGACACCTTCACAGCATGCATTTTATTTCTTGTTTTTCCTAATATACATTTTTATGGCTATGATTCGGATACTTATAGTTCATTATCTCCAGAATGTATAAATCATGAACTCCTCTGTCCATTAATTGATGTAGCAGTGCAAATTGGGAATTTGGAGGTACGCAGAATCTTCCTGATCTTATAAAGCACGGGTGTCAGACTGCAGTCCTGGCGCCTGTAACAGGAAGCAGGATTACTGAGTTAGCTGGATAACTGCACTGAGTAAAACCCAGAACCCACCCAAATGTGGAACTTGGACCGATGTAAAAAGACCTGTTTTACTCAATGCAGTTATACAGCTAACTCAGTCGCTACCCCCCCCCCCCCCCCCCCCCCCTATTTAAAAAACTTAATTCAACATCATATTACGAACTGTGTGTCTCCTCTTATTTTGGGGGGGAGCATAAGGTTCATCCAGTGCTTTATGGAAAGAAGAAAATCTAAATATGAAATGGGAAATGGTATAGAATCTTTAATGTAACATTATTTTATTTTTACGTTTATTTTCTCCTTGTATGTGTGACCGACCATTCTCAGAGAAACTTTATTAGTGCATTATTCTCAGTGACCCAGTGGATATAGAGCTGTAAATGGGTGTAGACTTGTAACACCAGCAACTAGACTGAACAGTAAGCTATCACTGAGAGGCTAACAATGATCAAAGATAAGACAAAAAAACACACTGTTATTTGTTTATGGGTCTTTCAAGGGTCCTATTGACTTCTCCTATTAGAGCTGAAAATAGTGACTGGCTGATATTAATAATCCCTCTCTAAATGTGCTTGGGATGAAAGACAGTAACTTTGCTGTGAAGAGGAAGGCAGTGTTTTTAACTTTATGATCAACCGAAAGCGGAAGATTCCCCAGTTGGCAGTGTGGTGATGCTGAATTAGGAGCACCCTGCAAGCGTGGCCACGTTCGCGGCAGCGGTGGAGGGGGGGGTGTGTGACAGGGTCATGCCTACACTTAGGCAGCCACCGAGCTTTCCCATTTCTTACTATCACACACCATAACCCCGCGATCAAACGGACCCGTTGTGGAAGTAATATTCAAACACGTTTTTACAAAGACCCATTAAAGAAAAGGTCTTAACAGGTGTGTGGGGGGCAGCTGTCAGTTAATGTGAGGTGATCATTCTTAACACAGACACATCACAGGGACATATGAAGAGGCTGAGATCGGGGAGGTTGGGTGAAGAAACGAGAAAAACAACGTCCCACTTACCCATCTGAGCGTGACTTACAGAAGAGGAATGTCTACAGGGGCTAAACGACAGAAGAGACAAACAATAAATAAAGACAAGTAATAAAAACAAGCCTGATTTCACCGTTGCTATGGATTCACTGCACTTCACACCAGTCTATTGTTATTGTCCTCCTGTATTCAAATGCTGCCATTTTAACGCAGATAAACACTGAAAGTGATGTTTACCTGAGATAAATTACTTATATGCACATAGTAAGTATCTAGGTTTTAAGGTTTATAGCAGGATCTTGACTTGTTTATTGTTTCAGTGTTACACAGCGCCTTTTCAATGGTGACAAAACACCTTACATTAGTGTGTTTGGGGGAGGGGGGGGAGGAAGGGGGGTAACACTTCACCAATGTGTAGCAATTACCAAACCACTTGGGTGAAAAGCTGCAGCCATTTTCTGCTACATGGATGGAGGTGAAGTGGAAAAGATTTATATAGTCAATTAAAGTGGGGGATGATTAACAGGCCCGATTCTGAGATCCAGATTTGAAATTTGGCCTGGATATTGGGGAAATCCCCCTGCCCTTCGAGAACCTAAATTTTTAATGACCACGGTGAGTAACGAACTTGGTTCAATGGTTCCTCTACCGAATATAATTTTCTGCAATGCAGCATCACCATCCTTTTACAAGGGACTTGAAGTCATGTTAGCCCTTGATTATAGATTTTTTTGCTTGGAAATCTAGTCATGACAATTAAACATAGTAATAAATAACATATGGTGATTAAATTGTTCATAATATTTTTATGTTTAAATTAGACACCAGTACCTTTTGTGCCCAAAACAATCCTCAGAAACTCTTCAATGGAGAATTAAATGAGTTGTGCATGCTGTTTTTTTGAAAAAATGGTTTCAAGTTGGCTGGACATACATTAATAACTTTTTATTTTTCTCTGCAGGTGTCTGTCAGATTTCTGGTGTCTGTGTGTGTGTGTTCGTGCCTGCATGTGTGTGTGTGTGTGTGTGTGTTTGTGTTTGTTGTGCGGGTATACACATACAGATTTCTGAGTATACTTATATGATTTTCCTCTTTTGTCAATCCCAGAGCAGCACCACAAATCCTCCCAGTAAGGACCTGAGAGAGTTTTTTTTTATGGGTGGGGTGTGTGTGCGTGTGTGGGGGTTGTGTGTGTGTGTGTGGGGGTTGTGTGTGTGTGTGTGTGTGTGTGTGTGTGTGTGTGGCAGGGGAAGGGGGGGGGGGGGGGGGGGGTGGGCACAGTATGGGCATCACTGGCACATTAAAGAAAAAATACACCTTCCTCTCTGTCACAATAATATAATTTTTCATTTCAAACCATAACTGAAACATGAAAATAACATTTATCCTTGTTAAATTGTTATGAATAATTTAGTAATGTCCGATTTGACGAACCGTGAGTGTCAATTAAATTTTAAACAATAGAAATAGGCTTGTGCCGTATTTGCCTTAAATCTTGAGAGTGAAAACTATTTCATTTGAGAACAATGGACTCTCAGCCACTGGTGCCTGGAGGGCCCAAGACCCTGCCATGGAATACGGGCCCCCAGTCACTTCAGCCTTACCATCTCTTCCCACATCACAGGGACTCCTGCCACATACACAGGGACATTAATTAATATGAACCACCCCTTTGAGATTTTGATTTGTGAAGCCAGTGTGAATTAATTCAATGTGTTGAAAACTATGGTTGACCACAAACCAGTTTGATTTTTAAAAAAGTAGTCAGGCTGTCTAGAAGCGATTTTTTTTAAACACAGTTGCCGCTCTGTCAAGTCCCTCACAGGAGGATCAACTAGTTCACATCTGAACATTTCAGTTGATGTTTTTTCACTATTTAATCACGTCTATTTCCAGTTGTTTAAAGGATGCAGTCGTTCAGAACTCAAGCTGCCAGTTCCTCTGTCAGCACATTCTTGAAAGCATTACTTTCAGCTGAGCCACAGTACTTTTGCTCCCCTGACACTATCTATGGTGCCAAAGGTAAGTTATATAAATCTGTCATAAAATACTTACTACGACTCTGAATAAGCATTGTGATATTACATTTACACATTTAGCAGAGGCTCTTACCCAGAGTGTAGGCCTATACATTGAGGTTTAGACAACGTGCATATGGAGTTATCAGTGTCACAATTGCTAGCAGTAGCCAGCACATAAACCTGAAATAAGTAGCATAGTAGGTGCCAGAAGGAGATTAAAGATGTGGGTTTGAGGATATAGGGTTAGATGTAGCATAGGTAGGGGGTTGTAAGTTCATATAAACATTTCTTGAGTTTATTGTTTATTGCACCAAGAAGCTGTGTTCAACACATCATCTAAGTCTAAAATCACAATATGATTACCCCACCATAATTAAGTGTGCTTTAATTGCACTTATGGGCAGAGTGAAGATGTCTTGTACAGTAGCAAGCACAGACGTGGCTAGAGGAGGCATCTTGAAGCCAAAGGTTGACGTTCCAGGCTGTTTTAAACCAGTCCCTCGGAAGTACAATTAAACTGGAAAACTGTCGAATCTGGGAATTGTCTGACATCAGCGAGAAGCTTTTGTGTGATTTGTTTTCTTGGAATACAGTGAGGAAATCCTGCCTCTCCATGTGTGATCCCAGAGTCTTTCCTCTGAGGGGCTGTGAAGATGGAGCCTGACTGGTTCTACATTTGTGCTGGAACCTGTTCTGGAATGTTCCAGGCAGGACACTGCACTTGGGCAGAGGTAATTTCAGTTTTTTTGTGAACTGTAGCCTCTTGTAAACAGTCAAAACCAATGATTTTATCGTAATATAGTAAATAAGCAATTGCTGTACGCCGTACACCTCTGCTGCCCCCTTAAGGATCGGAGTTTCACTTGCAGTCTCCTTGATACCCTCCAGTTTATAAGGCTCTGGCAATTTTCTGTTTTTTTTTTTCAAGATAATAATCTGGTGCATTAGTCCTTTTTTTCTATCTCACTGTAAAATAACCAAACGTTTAAGACAGTAATGACGCCATCCAGTAAAACTCATTACAGCACATCAGTGCTTCTTAAGCCCAGTTCATACAGGCCTGTAATCATGCAGGGTTTCCAGCCACCTTTAAACCAATGGCAGCATGGGGAGCCATGTTGGCTCATGATTACCTGACTCATAGCTGCATTGTTATGATGCTTAGTTTAGGGCCTCTGCGGAGCACAAATACTGCAGACATTGCGGCTCAACCAGGATTGAGTAGAAACTCCATAAAGTCCTATGGTTCTAATAGCTTTAGCAGACTAAAGGCACAGAAACTAACAGTAAAATAAAGACCTAGGTGTTATAGTTAGGAACGCTATTGACATTACTATGTCAAGGTAGGTGATATTTTGTCCAAACGTTTTCTTATGCTATTTATCTTCAGATTGGTCTCAAGGAAGTAAACCAACAGTAACAAAACCAAAAAACATCTGGCCATGTCTACAGATGCCAAGTTGATATTCCAAAAAAGCCCTACAACTATATGCTACAGAGTGCATAATCTTGGGTCCAAAAGCTTATGTTACTTAACACGAAAGAATACAGACCTACGTGAAACTTTAGTTGACATTAATGCAACGGAACTATATTATGCAAAAATGTGGGCAAAAGTATTATGAGTGAACTTGCAGGTGACTTCAATAATTTTTTTTGATTTGTGTGCGTCTCTGAATCCACTGCACTTAAATAGATGGTTATCTTTTCAAGACAGCGTTACATTTAGAGAAGATCAAAATAAGTGGTTTCCTAACTTTGATTGTGTTATTTAATTTAAAAAAATAAAATTAAATAAAAAAAATAAATAAAAAATAAAAATAAAAAAATTAAATAAAAATAAATGCGTCTTTTTATATGAACAATAAATTAAATAGTTCTAGTTAGACGAAATGAACTTATTTGGATTATTTGATTGTGTTATGTCTGTACTTTTTGCCAAGGAGATCACTGGAGAAGGATGTACTGTATCTGTTGCAGGCAGCTGACATTGGACCGTACCATCTATGGTGAGATGTGGGGGGTGGAGGAACCCAATGGCCCATATTTCAGGACACCGAGAGGGGATATGTGCAGTTATGGTCTGATGAGAAAGCACATCGTCAGAGCTGAAGCGGCTGCCTTTTCACACGGTTTGAGACAAAAAATTCCTTAATTTAAACAAAGCATTACCCCCTACTGTTAAGTACTCCACTGGGTCTTACTCCCAAAACAGCATAAAACAATATCAAGTCTAACAAAAAAAAAAGAATGTTGTTAAATTGGGTAGCCCATGCAACACGCATAACCTTCAGTACACTCAACTGAGAAACAAAACATCCGTTGTCATAACATAGATTTTAGTCTTGAGAAACCGGGGAAGTGTGATAGCATGGGAGAGAAAGTGGTATGTTGATACGCAACTCTCAAAATTGGGCTATGAAGTTTGTGACTACACTGTAACACTGTAACTAGACTCTAGAGTAATAAATAAGTAATAAATTCCATTAACATTTCAAAATCAGTATTGAATCCACTTAAAAATTAAGGCAATGATACGTGACATTTCAACACTCTACACTGAAGGCCTATCTGCCTACCTTCATTTTAAAAATCCTGCGATAAAGTAAATTGCTAGTTGCACTGCCCTAATTGCTTTAGTGATCTTTTTTAAATGATGTGTTTACCAGTTTGGTGACTTTGTGGTCAGGTTGCCTGCCTTTGCTGTAGTAGTTTGTGGGTGCAGTTCCTTGGCAAAGTCTGTAAAACTGTAAAACATTGGTGGTGCTGTGCTCTCTGCTTCTCTGCTCGGCACGTGTGTCTCCGCTCCTTCATGCCACAGGAATCAGGATAGTTTTTGACACTGTGAGAAGTCAATGTATTTCCAGCGGAGGCAAGCGCGTAGCTGATGACAATCTAATTTAAGTATAATTGAATTAAAATGGAGGCGGCGGTTACGTTTCGTGAACCGAGCGCCTTTTCAAACATCTGAAACGCATTTTAACATTCCGCACATCAGATGGAGCAATGAGTCTGGCCGGAGCTGTCATAAACTCAGATTCTCAGATGTTGATTTTTAGAGCGGCCCAGAATGTCATAAAGTTCACACCAAATAAATCAGTAGTAGAAACAGGATGTTCGTCGTGTGTATCTCTAGTTAACGCTCGTGAGAAAATTCACGTGCAACCATTTCTGTTTAGAAACTTTGACTCTGTGTTTAGAGTTCCTGTTGTTCTCGTAATTTTTTAATTATTTCTGACATGAATTATACACGTACCATCCCAAATTTCATATTTCTCTGCCTTACACCTGAGATATATTGCTGTTGTGGTATGCCTATGTGTTTGATACATTCACCTTTTCACCTGGATGATAATAATTGTGCCTACACTGCGATTAAAGAAAAATTATGAGTACTTATATGAAGTTACATTTCGGGCACAAGGCATTTGCACTGGTAGCACTGTAATGTATTAGGTTCTGTCAGTAATTCTCACAGGTCTAATGGGTTTATTACTTGCATCCACAACACAGAGATGTGCAACATTTATTAATCTGTTTCAATTCATCATTAACTGTTTGACTACACTGTAAGTATACATGGGCAATAGTTTTAACTGATTACAGGAACTGACCCATGTGACTGCATCAGACATCCAGCTGGTAAGCTTCAGGTGCAGTCACTGTGGATCCATTCGATTCAGAGCACATCCCTTTCAGGTGAACTCAGGTTAGGTTTAAAGGTGGGTGCTCGCTGATCTGTGCACCAATCCACATGCAGCGTGAGCGTGCACATAATGCTGACGCATAACTCAGTTTCTGAGAAGATCTTCTATCTTCTTAGAATTAAAGTCAGAAAACAGCAAACAGACAGATTATTGACCTACAGTGAGCACCATAATTCATTGGACAGTGACACATTTTTTGTTATTTTGGTTCTGTACTCTAGCACTTTGAGGTGTAAAGGATACAATGACAATGAGGTTGAAGTGCAGACTGTCAGCATTAATTTGAGATCCCATAGAGATCCATTCAAATGCAGAGAGGTTATAGTATCGCTTGTAGGAGTACCAGAAAATAAGATATCAAGAGTCTTTTGATATTGTTGGGTCACAGACATCAGGAAGTCATGGCATGCAAAGGATATGCGACCAAATATTAAAAATGATGACTTTATTCAACATTATGTTAAACTGTCCAATATTTTTTGATGCCCGAACAAAAAAAAAGGGGGGGGGGACTATGTACAAAAGGTTCTATAATTTCTAAACGGTTCCTTTGATATGGTTGAGAATACCCTCAAATTAAAGCTGACAGTCTGCACTTCAACCTCATTGTCATTGTATCCTTTCAAACTCAAAGTGCTAGAGTACAGAACCAAAATAACAAAAAATGTGTCACAGTTCAATACATTATGGTGCTCACTGTATTTCACTTTGACCTATTTTTACTATTGTGTCAAAGTTACTAAGTTACCAAACACTATAGTAGCTGTGTCTTCCTCTCTCACAACCTACGTCACTTTACCAAATCTGCTGGCCCAATGTCATATCAAATCAAGCCATATTCAGACTGTTAGAAGAGTAAGACGTGGACGACTCTTAAAGTCAAGACAAGATGGATTGCCCATGTGCTTAGAAAAGATCCGACCTCCCCTACCAGAGTGGCCCACCCTTGGAGTCCTGAGGGCAAGTGTAGGAGAGGACGGGGCAAATATAACATGGTGCAGGCCCTGGGCAGACTCAAGTGGAAGCCCCTTTGCTGATACCCCGTGCCCCAGCCAGCTCCATGGGAGTATTTGTGACCATAAAGACCTAAGGCTTTGGAGCTGTTCAGCTGATTCATCAAGCGGTAGCAACTCCCTCCCCTCTCAGCCAAGAATTCAAATTTGGGAATAAGAGACGATTATCCACGCCATTAATTCTCTGATCTGATGGCTGAAAAGTAGGTCATGAAACAGACTACTGCCTGCAGATAATGGAGCTGCTGCCTGCGCCGCGCTGATGATGGGAGAACTTAATTATAATTCCCAGGAACGGAGGCGTCAACTGACCTGTAAACAGATCGCATTTGAACAAATGACTCCTCGGGTTAGCTGTGCCGGCGGGAGAGAAGGTGGGTGAGCAGTTGTGCCCTTGTACGCCATAAACCGCATTCATTTTCTGTGTTTCCAGGTCTACTTAAACAGCAACGGCACCTGTTGAAAACACGGTGAATATGAAACGGAGGTTTCTCAGCCACAATCAACATGCTTTCAGCTGAGCAGAAATATGACAGATATTCAAAAGATAATCACTATAATTAAGTTAATTTCATTATATTCATGACTTACTGTGTAGATGGCACATTTTATCAAACCTTTAAGATCTTGTAAATGTACAGTATGTGTATACATCCTCATTCCTATTTCTTGAAAATAATAAGACCAGTCGGCAGTCGGTAGAGAAGCAGAGACAGATTGCAGAATACAAGCTTGACAATACTGATGATGGGGTAAATGGACCTATGGACCTATTTAAACTTTTTTTATTGAGTGTCTAAAATGTGAATATGTGAAATGCATGTTCGTTTTCTGAATCCTGTTTTTGTTTTAGTCTGCAAGGTCTCCTTCGTTTCCTAACTGCTGCTGAATTACATTTATAAAATGTAATAAATCCATGCATCACAGAAAGACTGCACATTCACAACACTATTTTATGAATATCACAAAACAACAAGGTTTTGAGATGATTCTTTTGCCAAGCAGACTCCTCTATCCACAAAAGAAAACTGTATATTAATTTGGATAAAATCAAAAACGTTCATGTGAAACAAGAGTGCCCCCTACCTATCACATTGTTCACGGAGACATTATTACAAACCAATTGTGGCAGTCTGATCAAAGCCCCTAATTGTTCAAGTCCGTGTTTTTCTCTTTTATCACGGAATATATAAGGCTCATAAACCCTACACCCTGAAGAGTGTTCATCTTGCCAATAAAGATATTATTCTTACAGATGTCTGCCTTTTTCACATTCCTTACTGCAACATTCAAAGTCCCAAATTCGTTTTCAATCTCCCCTGTCTCGCCACCCCACTTGTTTATAATAGGGTGTAATTTACACAGTGCATGCGGATAGATTCTAAGGGACCAGGCATTCACTTTTAACTATAACCATATGCTTTTATACCTTTGTCTGGGTGGAATGCCAGATCCTGAAAAGTCCCCTGGAATTGTGTGGCCCAGTTTGGGACTTGCAGGATGTACCGGTGAAAGACCCTTGCTCCGTGTCGAAGGGCTTGGCGCACAGTCCACTCCAGTAATGGGGTCTCCACAGGAAAGGGGTTGCAGGTTACTAAAGGGAGAAAGAACTATGTGTAGACGCAGCTTAAAAGCTATGGCTTCACTTCTATTTCTCAACAAGAACAAGTTAGGTTCAGCCATAATTTTATATTTGTATCATATACAATGTGCAGTATAATTTATAACAATCAGCTGTGAATGTATTCATTTTTATGATGAAGATAACTGTTGGACCACCTCATAATATGTCTCACCTATGAGAAAAATTACCTGAACTAAGAGCCTTGCTTAATTTTATTTCCTTTCATATCCATTGCACCGCCCCATTCAAGTACATAAATCATTCTCTTTCTATCTCTGCTTCTCATTTCTCTCAAGCCTGGCGTGTGGCAGGGATGCCCTTTCAGTCAATAATTCAGTTGGGGGAAAAAAACAACAAGAAAGAATGGTAGCAATAACAACATTATAAAAGTCTGGATGCGCTTCCTGACACTGTAATTATATCTCCGTATGACAGTTTTTTTTTGGAACTTGATGTTGCATTTTACAGGTACCTGCTTCCCTGTAAAAGTAACCATCCATTATAATCTCAAAACAACGTTAAAAAAATGCTCATCTCAAAGTGAAACCTCATAACAGGTTCAATCAAAGCAGTGATTCACACTGAAACCGGGCCGTGGGGGCTTTACCGGAGTTCTTTAACCTTGTTGTCTGTCGGGAAGAGAACATGAGCCAGGGGTCAACGATGCATATTTGAGAAACCTATGACTAAGCAATGCAATGAAAATACAAAGGAGAGGGCAGCACCGTGGTGGGGCGGTGTATCTACAAGCACAGAGGACGTTTAGGATGGATGACTAATGAAAAAATAACACCAGTATTGCCTCTGTGTTGTGTAGTGGTGGAGAGGGGGGTCGGTCATACATTAGGGGAGTTCGTTGGTATTTGGCTCGCTTTATTTTGTTGATGGAAATATTTCTACTGGTCAGATTTCTTTTATTTGTTTATTTGCTGAGTTCCCTTAAGCATGCTCCCCTGTGCTGGCACTGGTCTGGTGTTATTTCAATAATTGTGATTATTCTACTTCCTCTTGAACAAACCGTAGAGTGTTGTCTTACTCAAAGATTATTCTCAAAAAGGGTTCCTTCATTTCCATGGCCAGCATTCACACTCCCTTCCAAAAGAATAAAATCCCACCTTCCTCTGCCCCTCACAAAATGGCTTCCCTCAGCAGTATATCCCCTGCTTCAATGCGCAATGGTGAATCCCCAGGTTACCTGGGTGTTTGTAAACCACCTATGGCAGCTGTTTCAGCTGAGCCCTCCTTCAGCCCAGTATCTGCATTGTCTTAGATGGTGCTTTTCAGAATGGACGTGTGTGGAGGTTGTGTGTGCATATCCTTTCCCTACTGAATTGTTTTCATTTTGACAAGAAATAAACACTTTGAGGCAAAATAGGTGTGGGGGGGGGGGTGCTATTTTGCTTCGCCAAAAGTTAAGTAGAAATCTTTCATCTTTAATGTATTTGATGAGATTGAAGCTTGAAGAGTAAATCAAGAGTCCATCTTGAATCCGTAAAGTAAGAAAAAACACACAGCTCTGTCCCATCCAAACCATCCCATCCATTATTGAAACAAACAAATCAACCTATTACAAACAACAGCACCCCCCCCAAAAAGAATATAATGGAGAAGTCAAGTTACACAGAATCGGAAAAAAATTTTTTTTTATGTATAAAGACAGCGGTGGTACAAATCCATCAAAGCCACATTTTTTTTGCTAAAAAAAAATTTTTTTGCACAATATGCTTTCATAACCTGGAAGAAGGATCTGTCAGGGTTAGGTGCAATCTCTTTACTCGTGCAGTGGGCTAGCACCCAGGTCCTGAGTTTGATTTGTGTCGTGATCAAAAGTCAAAGACAGACAGAAAAGTGGAAGACACAGGCCTAGATTTGGAGGTTGTAGACTACCAGCATAGTAGAAAGTAGTAGAAAGAATGACGTCAAGATTCTTCAAGGTTTAGAAGGTGAATTGTATACAATTGTCACCCTCACTTCCACTGGTTCATTCAACCGCTAACCATTAGATGTGAAAGTCCAGTTTGCTGGACAGTCTGAAGCATTCTTGATTGGAAGAGAATCTATGCGCAAGTATTTCCCAGCACCTCAAAATTTCGCAAGAGACCCCACAGCTGAGAAAGCTCACGCCAACAGCCAATAACGTCCCTCCTGGAGAGAAGATTGTGGATTAGTTGTGTGCCCTCAGTGTTGAAGCAAATAGGACAAGCAACGAGGGGAGGGCGGTAGCTATGGACAGACGGTTCCTCTAAATAGTTGCCAGGGACGAGGTATCAAAGGCCTACAGGTCTGTCACAGTCATTGCCGTGAAGTGAATTAAATGGTGACAAAGAACTAGCTATTTGACATAATCTGGCCTTTGGAGTTCAGGCTAGAGAGCGCTCTTAGCTCAGCAGGCCGGGCTACTTGTGATCACAGGAGCGTGTTGCTGACAGAGCAAGGATTGGCCCGCAGCCTCTGTGAAATTGGATGGCGGTTGGGGGGTTGGTGGGGGGGCTTCAATTTCTTAATTTTATTAGCCGCTAATCTGCTTTCTTAACAATTTCGGGACGGGAAGATGTCAACTTTCTAATATCTGTTGGCGGTTGATTAATCTTTTGTGTGGTAGTTGTGGAAACTGGAATATAGTGGATATAGGGTGGGGGAGGAGGGTAGTTGCGGGTAATGAGGGATTACCTTGGAAAATTAAGACATTTGGCTTGTAAAAAGGCCTGAGGAATTAGGCATGATTGTGTTAACTGAGATGTGAATTTCTGAGACAGACGTCTCTAGGGAAGATAAAAAGCAGCTAATATTTTGAAATATAAGATGTTTAGCCTATATTTTACAAATAATTAAGAGTGTCGGAGGATATTACTGTAGTATGTGTACAGTACCTCTAGTACTTTTATCACATCAACAATCTGTGACTAAATGTGCTTATTTGTATGTTCCAGAATCTGTCGTTTCCTATCAGTGTTTCCTATTCTCCCTGTTTCTCTGTGTTTTAGATGTATGATGATAGTGAGAGTGTAAAAAAAGTGGTCTTGATATAATTTTAGCATTTGCCTTCTTGCATCTCATCTGTTGCTATGACATCTATACATCCAATACGATGAGCTCAGTGTTCATTTGACCCTCATCATGTAGGTGCTCCTTTTCTTTTTGTGGTTTATGTGTATACGCTTATTTCACATATTTCAGGTTTCAATGCAATGGTGTTTATTTATAGCATTAGTGTCTTTCACACACAAAACAATAACCAGATAATAATCATTTTTATCTGTGTGCAAAAAAATTTACAAACAACAAAAATATAATAATAATTATTATTATTATTAATCTTTTATTCTCAGTCAATTTCTATTATTCTCCTCTGAGGAATTGGCCCCCTTTTTATTAGTCCTTTTTTGAGCTAGATTTAACCATGTGATTTCAACCCCACCCCTCATTGGTCAGTTCTCAGAATAATGTGGCCCAGAGTATCTCCAGGGAAACAAGGCTAGTTCAGGGGATCTGTTGAAGCTGAAATTTATAAAGCTGTGTGTGGCTTTTATGGGGCCACACAGTCACACAAGGTCAGTCAATGGAAACAGGTCCCTAAGGAGACTGGGAGTATACACAAACCCCCTTTGAATATTCTCATTGAAACCAAGCAGATGGAAACACAAATCTGTCCATTGATTGTTGCTCATAAAAAAAAAAGACAAGATGTGCTTGATAGTGTTTGGCCGAATGAACACAACCGACAGTGTTTTTTGGTATTTTTTGTGTGAATTACTGGGCATCTTGGAAAAATACTTCTTAGGGCTAAAGAATGTTAGGACCCTGAGTCATGGGTGTTGTTCTGAATGATGAATGCGCCCGTTTGTGAATTTAATGTGGACTGGAACACAGCGCAAAGTGGTTTCACATCCCCTGGGTGCGCTGGGAAAAACATCAGAAGAGAGTGCACCTGTCACATGGGCAGGGTAAAGAGAGAGAGAGAGCAAGAGAGAGACTGCCAAGAACTGTGACAGTCTCACAGCATTAGGTATTAATAAACGCTTTAACGGAAATTTGATCTCTGCTGGATCTGCGCATGCAGATACTTCCCATAACCATTTCCAGCTCTCCTGCCAGTACTAAAACAAGAGAACCGCTTTCCGTACACAAGAGGTGAGGCTACAGCGAGCTGGCAGGAGGCTCACTCACTGATCGTTCAAAAAAGCAACTGACTTCCCTGTGAGCAGAGACACCAGATTACAACCATCACATTATCCTTCATCGTACCTTCGCCTGCCTCACATACACAATATGGCCAAAATTATATGGACGGCTGCTCGTCCAACATCTTATTCCAAAAGCGTAGCCTTTAATAGCCTTTTGCTGCTATAACAGCCTCCACTCTTCTGGGAAGGATTTCCACTAGATGTTGGAACTTTGCTGCAGGGATTCGGTTCAATTCAGCCAGAAGAGCATTAGTGAGGTCGGGCAATGATGTTGGGCGATTAGGCCTGGCTCGCAGTTGGCGTTCCAATTGATCCCAAAGATGTTTGATGGGGTTGAGGATGTTAGGGCTCTATGCAGGCCAGGCAAGTTCTTCCACACCAATCTCAGCAAACCATTTCTGCATGGACCTCGCTTTGTGTGCAGGGGCATTGCTGAATCAGGAAAGGGCCTTCCCCAAACTGTTGCCACAAGTTGGAAGCACAGAACCATCTAGAATGCCGTAGCGTTAAGATTTGCATTTACTGGAACGATACAGGTAATACGGATGTCAGTACTTCTGAAATGTACAGATATTTAGCACCATGTGAACATGGTTTTTGACTGCTGAAAAAAGTCCACTGCCAACTGCTGCATTTCAACTGTGGCATTTATTGCTGTATATATTTGTTGGTTAAAAGACAGAAATAAAGTTCCGTTCCATCTCTTTATTGAGTTTTTGAGTCCTGTTTAAGTCCACAAACTATATTTTGTGTTGTATGATTGCATTAGCCTGGTGATCTTTCTGAAGCTTACTTGTGCCATCAGACACACGCAGACAATTATCACCCAAACATCAGCCCCTCCCCAACCTACAGACTCTGGAGACAGCTCTTATGTATCATATTTCACGTGAGACATGCCAAAGGGTAAGAGATGACAGCATAAACAGACTTCATGCAAAGAGGTCACTTTATATCAACACTCAGTCTGAACAGACTCGGGATCTAAGAGAGTTATGACAGGGGGACAGATAGACAGGCATCTTCAGTTTCAGTCTGAGAAGCTTGCGGTGACATCATTCCAAGTCATAATCCTGTTAAATACCTGTCAAATGCTTAAATGTGCAGTCTTTTCTAGACTTAACTTCACTTAAGATAGCTGAGCATCCCTGCAATTTTACAATTAGAGTAACCTTATTTTCTAGCGGAGCAAAATTTCAAATCAATTCATTTGAATTTATTAGTTTACAATGTAGTCATTTGGCAGATTTATTTTGTCAAAGTGACTTAAAAAAGTGAATTCAACATGGTAAGCAAAGACCACTAGTCAGCTAGAGATTGGCTAAGTTACAGTCAGGTAAGTGCCACTGTCAAGGTGCGTGCCACAAGACAAGTATTTGTGACCGCTGTGCTACGGAAGAACACCCGTAGATATGGCAGCCTTTTCAGCGGAATTAACCAAACTAAATGAGCATGCCTCCATCTGCAGCTGTGTTACACTACACACAAAGGTGTACGCGTACGCTTTAAACGTCTGAATGATGCTATTCACTGGGAGGAAATTGAAAATTCATCCCCTGCAACCAGCCAGTAAGAGTCTGTCATGTTTGTCCGTGCTGGAGGCTCAGCTCACATTGAGGCTGTGCTTTATTGTCTCTTGTAAGATGTCACTTCACCGAACAAAGGTCACCAGTTGCCTGCCCATGGGTTGTTTGGTGCACTATATGTGTGGAAAGTGTGAAGGGTATTGTGAATAAATCCGGAGATGCCGCTCGCTTCAGCTCCGCAATACTGTGGCTCGGTTTCTTGTAATGCAAAACACCCATTATAGGCCGTGCTATTCAATTCCCTTTATTGGACTTCATATTTACCATCGACTGACAAATCTTAACATGGGGAAAATTCTAATGAAATAGAGTGGCGGGCACTGTTTGTCAGATCTCTTGTCATTATTAAATTTGTGTCAAAATATATAAATTACAGCTGAACTATATTAATATTTGTATGCATAATACAACAAGAAAAAGCAAACAGCCCCCTTTCAGTTCCAGTGAAGAAGGAGCCCTGGGCGAGCGCACGGTTTGCAGCGAGAATCACGAGCTCTGGCAAGGCACCGTGTTAACGGATACTGGTGAGGCGAAGCACTCGAATTCTTTAAAAGAACACTTAACGGTGACCTTTGAAGATCAAAGGCAAGGGCACAATAAAGACAGAACCCTGGAGAGGGAGGGTGGGGGGCTGTTCCTTAAAAGTGTGGGTGGCCTGATCCCACAGAGTACATCTGAGATATGGAGCTTGCGGGAGGCGCAAGTGGAATTCTGCTTGAGAAATGCCATCCACCTTTTCGGTCTGCCATTTTACGGTCATTTATAGGTGCTTAACAGAGGTTACGCGTCATTGTAACCCCTCCACCGGCATGCCAAAAGACACCTCGACATTTTTAATCCAGAAACTACGAAATCTTCTCATGTACAATTTCCCATCTTAGAGATGTTAAAGACTACACAACCTGTTGCCAGGTAGTATTTCCATCGAATAGTACATTGTGGGAAACACAAAAGCAATGGGAACTAGCCACACACAACAGAAATTACTTTAACAACAGAGGAAATTAGTTTGACTTTTTTGAGTTTCACACCAGAATTTTTCAAATGCTTCAAACAAGTCAACTTATTTACAGGATCTTGGTTTTTTTTTTTTTTAGGATCTTGTGAACATGTGGCAAGCCTATGGTGAAGATAACCTCCAGGTACATAGCTTGTCTTCATATCACCGTGTCCCCACATGACGTGTCCCCGCATGACGTGTCCCCGCATCACGCGTCCCCGCATGTCAGACAGGTCATTGGGTTTTGCAGTCTACGTCCCCATCGTTGGTACCCTTCATCTTTTTCAGCTCCCTCAGCAAATCCTGCTCCAGGGTCAAAATCTCCTTGGGTTTCTGGTACTGCCGATGTGCAGAAGAAATAAAAACAGACCGACACAGTCAGGACTGTGAGGCCAAAGGAGGACTTTGTGCTTGCACTGCGTCTACACCAACATGGACAGAAATGTACGTGCATTTATACGACAGTTTATTCCGATCGCGCATTACGATTGGCCGACTGCTGATATACAATATAACATCACTCGGACCTCATCACCAGCCGGGATCACTCCGCTTTGTTTACATTGTAATTGATACATTGCTGAAAATTGTTACATTTTTATTTTAAAAAATATATAAATTTTATTCTGAAAAAACTATATTTGTTGGTGGAGCCAAAAAATAAAAAAACTGCAAAATCATAATCTGTTGTCTCACTCATATTTTATAGGCTAGTAGGACTGTTCTATAAAAGCAATATCACACTCAAGGTCGTACCGTTATAACTGTATATCAGTATTACCTTTGGCCGAATCACAGCCGTGATGTGCTATACAGTATAACGGCACTCCCTCTCATGTGCTATTGCTTAAACATAGAATAAATGGATCTGTAGCATCCAGGCCACTTCAAAACGGTCTGAAAATGACATTTAACATTCAACTGAAAGGCTTTCCAGGGTCTTTGCCTCATCTAAGTCAGATTTCTGATTGATGGGAGGTCAGAACTCACACTGATGATTAAAGTGTTGTTGGCGTGGCTGAAGGTTAGAGCAGAGCTGTCCAGCGGTAGCCAACACCTGTCTAGATCTGGGATGGAGAACTTCTTATAATACCTGAAATTAGGGCACATTGAAAAACAAAGATTTTATTTTGCTACATGTGCACAATTAAGTGCTGTTCAAGGTGGCTGTTCACACAAGCACAGTCCTTCAGATGTGTGGATGTTGGAGGAAACTCCATGATGATGGTAAAGGTGCTCCTTGGTGTGGCAAATAATTACAAGCCAATGCAAGGCGCGTGTTTGAAGGACTGATTTCCACAATGGCGTGACACAAGGTCACTGGCAAACCCTGGAAGGAATGCTGGATGAGCCTGTGACTTCCTGTTCCCATTTGAGGGAGACCACAGAAATGAGGTTCCTGACCGTGTGGGTCTACCTTGGGGCTAAAAACACAAAGATCCGCTCCACTTGTTTTAGAAATAGCTTTTGAGGCCAAGCCCCTGTGTAGTTAGAAGGGGATCTGTGGGATTACCCAAGACACCTGAGCAACCTGAAACATGAGAGAAAAACATTTCCCCCCTCAATATTACACACCTTATTTCTCTCTCCTGAGAAAAGCTGTTCTTGAAGCAGTCTAGCTGAGCAATCATGGCATTTTCTGAAACATGTACACTATTGCAGACTTGCTTGGGCTTATTGGCAAACCTGCCAATAAGATCAACTAAAATATTATATGAATGGAAACTTAAACATAGACCATAATGTAATTAAGAGACCATGTAATGGAAAATTAAATTACTAAAACATATTTGCAAGATGCAATTAATTTAGATTTGGAGCATATTTCTGCAGATCTCCAGAAACAGGAAACAATTTTTTAAAATACCACAATGAACAATTAAATTTTCAATTAAATGTGCTTGCATTCTGCTGAAGATAAGATCTTGTCTCTGTAGTATTAGGTTAAAAATAAGTGCAGTATAACATTATCTACTTTAGTACTCTGTACAAGAAATGTCTGGATTCTGTTTCAATCCAACACTATTTTGCCAATAGTGCCATCTATGGAAGGTATGGGAGAGCTACAACTTAATTTACAGATTTTAAATGGAAAAACTCACCACCACAGTCCAATGATTTAACCCCACAGTATAACTACTGTGCCAACTTTAAGTTTTAATCACTAACCTAAAAGAAGTTCTGTTAAAGTTTGGCTTTAAAAAAAGTATTCCCAGACACGTGAATGTAAAAAAGTTCTGTTAGCACTTAAAAAGAGACGCAAACTGCAAAGGCAAATGTCTCAATATTGTCCCCAGTATGAGGCAAAGTGTAGAATTAACACATGATGATGTGTACTAATCGCAGTATTGGACATTAATAAGCATAATCGACCTTCCTATTTTTGTTTCTCCCTTTCTTCCCCGTAACAATATTTACACTATCTGCAACATACCTGAAGTGCCTGTGGAAGAAAAAAAAAGAAGAAAAAAGTGATGGAGTTACTTTTTGTTTGTTGTCCTGATGATGCAACATCGTTCCCCTGGCTCGGCAGAAATGCTGTAGACCTCCTTTGGGTAGGGAAGATTGCGGACTCTCCACTGAAAACTTGTCTTGGTGTCTTTACGTATTAATACAGGCTGAAGAAAAAATAAGAAATATTAAATTATCATATCGGGAGTAAATGTCAAAACGGTATACGTTTCATCTCTGCTCTTAGATAGCTGATGTTGTGGTCTATGATGTTGTGGTGCATTTTAAATTTCAGCAGGGAGAGAGATATGTAGATAGATAGATAGATAGATAGATAGATACTTTAATTAGCATTTTCAAAAGATAGATTACCTCATAGAGATGCAAACTGCACTTACATTTGAACTGCTCTCCTTTATCAGATGCTGTTCTGATGTGTCCATCGTAGATGGGTCACCTACTTCAACATCCCATTGACCTTGTGCACCCAAAGTGCTCTTCTTGCGCCATTTTCGTACTGAAACGCACGACATCGATGTCTTACACTTCCCGTCCACAACGCACAAGACGAGACGAGGCACTAACGGCTAGCGAGGTTGTCATCAAAAAATAACGTTAGGTTATTAGCCATGTCATAAGGAACGTACCAATGAGCTCGTCCGTTTTCACATCATATTCTTCTGCCATTTCATTCCCGTCCGCAAAAAGGTAATGCACTTTCCTCTTTCCTGAAACAAGTATGTTCGATTAGCCAGCTAACGTTAATGTTAGCTACCAAGCAGCACCGTGTCTGTCGTGTCCGTGATGTGTCTGAGCAGCACCGTAGTAACGTTCGCTAACGCTAGCTAGCTAACGTTAGCTGGTTATGTGCACAAACGCAAGTGGGAAGCCAAATGGCTAAAATCATCACACTGTGGCAACCACACAACATTTATTACACTTACCGTCATGTAACAGCACAGTTTTTTTTGCTTCTCTCAGACTGTCGGACCAGCATTGTAACGCTGCTGCCATTTTGGAAAGCCAACGCTCGTTCCTGTATGATTAGACGCTAAACTTGTAACCACGGCAACAGTGACCATTCACCGCTAGTGTTTCAATAAAAATAAATGTAAAAATTAAAAAACCTTAAACCAGGATCAATATGGAATAAATGGTACTATGTTTTTAAAACGAGTAATTATATTTATTATTTCTGCTTGATGTATTTATTGTTTTGATTTAACGCTCAATGACCCGGAAGTTTATGATTTAGCTAGATTAGCTAGCTAACAGCTCACGTGAATGTTGTTGGGTGCCCCCGAAAGGTAAGGATAGTTTTATATTTTAGACTAGGATCTTGTAAATTAATAGGTTTAAATGTAGCTCTCGTTGTTAGTGACACATAACTTTATTTTATAACACACAGTTAGCTAGCCAGTAACTAATGCAGCTTGTTAGACTAAATGTACTAAGCTAACGTAAACTAAACTACCCT
The DNA here is from genome assembly GCA_022702515.1 of Ilyophis sp. 1 JC-2022. Classification (NCBI taxonomy): domain Eukaryota; kingdom Metazoa; phylum Chordata; class Actinopteri; order Anguilliformes; family Synaphobranchidae; genus Ilyophis; species Ilyophis sp. 1 JC-2022. The sequence goes on from CM040405.1 coordinate 87,034,013, forward strand.
ACGCTGTGATAGCCTTTAACGTTATTTTAGCTATGATTGATTGTTTATTCTGAGTGTTCTTATGCTCTGGCTAACGTTAGTTAGCTAACAACGTGCCTGTGTGATGTTTTTTGGGGGGGATGTGTGAAGGGCGACTCCTCCGCTGAAATGGAGCCGCACGGGATTGTAAAAGCGTTTCCAAAAGTGAAGAGGGCGGGCGCCAGGGTGGGGAAAGAAGTACCCCAAAAGAAAATCAGTGTGGATGACACGGTAACGGGTACGTTTATTGACCACTGCAGAAAACCGCATGAAAAAATACTTTTGTTGGTTTGTGTGTTTTCGCGCAATGACTGATGAGAAATGCTGTAATACAATTCTTACAGTTGAGCATAGGATTGTTCATATACATTTTTTTAAATATATACTAATGAGTTTGAATAAACGCAGAATCAATATTGTATCTGCAGTGCCCTTAATTGTTTATGCAGTAGTAAGACGAATCACTCTGAACCGTGCCTCATGCCTATGACCCAACATAAGCATGATGTGTCTAATATCTTTTTGGGGGCTGTGTTCCTTTGTATTGCAGGAGATTTGTTCGATGGTATGTTGGTGTACCTACTCCCAGCAGGTATTGGGAATGCCAGGTGCAATATTTTTCAGCGACAGATCACCCAAAATGGGGGACAGGTTAAGAGCATGTTTTGTCCCAGTGTCACTCACGTCATTGTGGATGACTCCATGGACCCTGAACGTGCTCTGCGGCTACTAAAGCTTGACCAGCTGCCTCCTGCACTGCAGCTGCTCAAGTCTTCCTGGTTGGGTGAGTGCATCACTGGGAAAAAACTGCTAAGCACTACAGACCACAGGCTCCTTCTCCCTGACAGGTATTTATAGACTCACGTTAATACTGAAGTGGTTTTTTGTTTGTTTGTTTGTTTGAGAGATCTTCTAAAATGTGGTTGTTGAAAGTGGTGATCTGAGTTTTTAATTATTGTGTATGAGCAATTTACACCGTTCGTTTTGAAATAATGACATTTTTAAGGTAGATGAGTCTCCATAAAATGTCAGTAGGCACAAGGGGGATGTGTGTGTTACACTATTCTCACTGAAATAAAATAAAAATATTTCATAGGCTTTATCTGAATGTATCTGCATGACTTCTTGTGAAAGTATTTGGCTAATCAAATGAATGCATTCCGTAAGTAAAACTTAATTTCCTATTTTACTAAACCTGTCTACTGCCTGTGTTTTTCAAACTCATGTCGTGCTGTGTTAGTCATCTGGATACTGACAGTAAGGAAGTGGATGCACACAGTGGTGACGAATGCCCAGCTGTTGCCACGGAAATTCCACCACTACTTGAACCGACTCAAGATGATGCATCAGAGGGGGTAAGGGCAGCGCCCTCAAGCTTATATCACAGTGCACATTACATCACTACTTTCATTTCTGTTTTTTCAATAAAAATGACTCAAAATAACATCCCCTGCTGAAGTCCAGGTGTTCTGTTCTTACTCAGTCATTCACTTGTTCCACTCAAATACCGATTGTTAAAATCCAGAGTCTATGAAAATGCTATTTTGTCATTGCTCTTGAATATCCATTTTTAAATTTCCTTTCTGTTTTTAAAGATTACAGACGAACACAAAGAAGAGGACGGTGTCTCGCAGAATGATCTGGAAGCCCTGATCAATGGACACCAGTCCCCGGGTCCGACTGACTCGGACACAAACGCTAACGCAAACATAGCTGAGGGAACTCTCCCTGGAAAGTGGGTCTGTGCACAGTCCTCCCACACCAAGAGCACTAATCACAACAAGCACATCACAGACAAGCTGGAGGTGCTCGCCAAGGCTTACACTCACCAGGGAGATAAGTGGAGGGCGCTGAGTTATTCCAAAGCCATCAATGCCCTCAAAAGTTACCAGAAGCCCATCTCTTCATATGAGGCGAGTCACATTTTCAGAGATTGTTCCGGCTACGGAACAAAAAAGGAAACCAGTGTCTGAATGAATAAATGATCCTCATAAAGTGGTAAATGAATGGATTCCTGCATGCAACACTGTTAAAAAGGAAACCTTATGTTAGGGATTTAAAATTGGATAGGTTTATTATGCTGCAGCAATGATTGTAATGCAGTGGCAACATTATGATTCAGTTTTGTACGTGCGGTAAAAAGGTCCCTATGGAATCATGTCATCCCCCCTCATACTTGGCCCTAAAATCAGTTTTTTATCTATGATAGGAGGCTTGTAAGATCCAAGGTATTGGGAAACGCATGGCAGAGAAGATCACTGAAATCATGGAGAGTGGGCACCTCCGTAAGATCGACCACATTGGAGAGGCCGTGCCCGTTCTAGAGCTCTTCACCAACATCTGGGGTGCTGGGGCCAAAACTGCACAGCTGTGGTACCAGCAGGTCAGGTTTGGCACGTCTTATTACAGTTAGTTTGCTGTGTAAACCTGTAGCCTCCTGCAGCTGTCTCTTGTGTAAGTGAGCTGAATAACTTCCATTAAGGACTCAATCTTGGAATCTCTTACCAAAGCTTTCATTTTGTTTCAATGTTTTTGCAATTTCAGGGTTTTCGCACATTGGAGGACATCCGTACCAAAACCACTCTGAACTCCCAACAGAAAATTGGACTGAAACACTATGATGACTTTCTGGACCGGATGTCAAGAGTTGAGGCCGCTGCTATTGAGAAGACGGTAATGCCTCTTTCCTCCAACAGTTTAAAAAAAAAAAAATTTGTTTCTGATTTTTTCCCGTTTTTCTCCCAATTTAGTAGCCAATTGAACCCCTATTCTAATTCAATTCCCCCCGTGTAGCAACCGCTAGAGAATCACTGCTGCACAACCTCCGTCAGCCGGCGGTAGAGCGAAGGTAGCCACGCTACCAGAGCGCGACTCCTTCCGAGCCTGACCGTGATTCCAACCCGTCCGTGGCTGCTATATGCTCAGCGATTCTCTCCGAGCCCCTCCCCCCACCCGGAAGCAGCCGCCAATTGCTGCTCCCACAGGGCGCCGGCCATGCTCGGAAATGGCAGGTCCGGGGCGCGAACCCCGATCCTCGGAGTACAACTGTTACCGTTGTACTACCGCAGCGGCCTTTCCTCCAACAGTTTTAACAACAATGTTTGTAATAGGACTGTGTTTATGTACCTTTAAGTGGACTTTGAGAGGAAAAGACATGTTGTTGAGTTGTTGGGTTGTGTATGCGCAGGTGAGGGAAGCAGCGCAGTTACTGAACCCAGGGCTGTTGGCGATGGCCTGTGGCTCCTACCGCAGGGGAAAAGCCACGTGTGGAGACGTCGATGTCCTGATAACACACCCAGATGGAAAATCCCACAAGGGTGTTTTTAGTAAAATACTGCTGAGCCTCCATCAGAGGGGTATGATATTTGCCTGTTACATTATAAAACCTTTTTTTTTATTTTTTATAACTTAATGTTACTGCAACACAACTATGCAGGACCATATTGACTAAGACAGTACAACTTGCAATCAGAAATTATTTATTTCAAGAACATAACTAAATTCTAAGCTGTTTATCTTGTCACTAGTTTTCATTGAGGTGGGTGTGCTTGTTGTCTGCCTGGACAGGCTTCCTGACCGATGACCTTGTCGGCCACGAGGAGAACGGAGACCAGAAGAAATATTTAGGGGTATGCCGCCTGCCCGGTTCCGGGCAGCGTCACCGACGGCTGGATATCATCGTCGTGCCGTACAGCGAGTTCGCCTGCGCGCTCATGTACTTCACTGGATCGGCCCACTTCAACCGCTCCATGAGGGCTCTGGCCAAAACCAAGAGGATGAGCCTGTCGGAGCACTCCCTGAACAGGGACGTGCTACGGCAAGGAACCCTAAAAATCTTCACGGGCATCTCTCTGCCCACACCGACAGAGAGGGACGTCTTCACACACCTGGGCATCCCCTATAGGGAACCCAACGAAAGGGACTGGTGACTGACGACTGTGCTTGTGGTGGCTCAATGCAGTGTGGCTTTTACATTTTAAAGTGGACAAAAATGATTGTATTTATAACGTTTTTATGTAAATGTAAAGTAATTTTCAGTTTATTAATGCACATTTTCCCTGGCCCCTTTTTCTTGTGCAGCCTCTGGAATACCGGCTTGCTTGGATAGAAAATAAATCATGAATAGAAATGTATTTTATGCACAAACCTGAAGAAACAAGTGAAATTATGAATGTTTGTCCCTGGATTTGTACTCATTCAATTATTATGAATTAAATTCACACTACATTATGCTTCTTTTAGACTTGGGACTTAATTCAGTCTGGCTACAAAGCAGCTTTTAGCATAATGCATGTCCTGACTTTTTGAATGCTCATTGCAGTACATAAGGTTGTAATGCCTATCTGAATAGATTGCTCAGTGTTCACCTTGTGGGTAAAGAGGTTGTCTCTCAGAAATGTAACTGTATTCACAATATTTAATGCTGAATGAAACGCATAACAAAAGCTTAAATGTAAAAATATAAATAATATCATAAATGTCTGGTATTATTTTTTAAATGGTTCTGTTTAAATAAATTAATGACCTGTTGTAGCTCTGCAATGTCCACACAGACAATGGTTGATTTATTCTGTAATGCCAACTTCTTGACATTCTAAAACCGCACAAATTGTTTTCTGCCGAACTGTGTACTAGTGATTCTAGATACAGAAGATTAAATTCCACCCTCAGGTTTCATATATGCTCTTTCAATTAGTTGGTAGCAATTACTTTGTCAATTTGCTTTTAATTGAGTACATGCTAGGAGGCTTTCAGCGTACTATGCGTGTTTATGTTTACTATGGTTCCAAGAATTTGCATCAGGCGCATCTAAACGCCCTCGTGCCACGGTTTTAGGCTGAAGAAGATGAAGCGATGGGATAACATTCGTTTTTCTGGTCTCGTGCAAGTCGAAACTATAACCTTAGCCCAATGCATTGCTATTCAGACTTGTTTTTGAAGTCAATTGCATAATTAACATGTAGCCTACAGATACGTTATTATGATGCAGTATGTTCTTGTCTGATGTAGGCTATAATTAATGAAAAAACAAATCAATTGTATTCTTAAAAAAAAAAAAAAAGGTTATTGCGAATATCCTTGATTAAACGGGTAATTCAAGTTAGACTCTTGCTTTATAATACCTCCAGGGGGGCATACGATAACGGCATAATAACATGTACTTTAATAATAATAAAAAACACGACTGATGTTATCACTGCAAGCAAAGGAGATGCAAACTAACAAGCAAGATACAGGAGTTTCCAACACTACACCCACAAACCAAAAGAAAGTCCCAGTGATAGCGAGGCTGTGACTTGTAGGCTCGGCATGGCTTGTAGGTGACAGTTGAAGCAGCCAGTATGGTATCCTTTCGGACAGCCAACACCAAGGAAGTGCGTCCTCGTACGGTCCAATTATTTGTGACAAGAAGGCGGTGCATGTAGCTAGCTACTTGGCTCGCTACTTTACCAGCCTCGAATCTCAGTCATTTTTCAACATTTATCCTTGTAGTTTGCTATATGTGTTAGTTAACACTCTGGCAAAACTGGGGTAATGACAGAAACGGAGTGTATCGCTCTGAAAATGGGAATGTTTCTATTCTATGCTAGTCCCGTCAGCCCTACAGAGACAACCACAGAGGAGGTAAGACCTAAACGGCTAGCCAACACTAGCAGGGTAACTAACGTTAGATGACAGTCTGAACGATTGTAATGTACGACTATATTGCGCTCTCTGCTTGAGCAGATGTACCTGGTGCGTTTATGACTTTTTGCGGAGTTTGTTCATTGGCTCGAGATAACTGCTAGTTTGCGTTACGTTGTTAGATCGTTTGTAAGCGGAAGTACAAATGCATGATCTGCGCTGTGTACGAGGCGAGCTCACTTCTGCGCAGCCAAGTTTGCAGTTGGAGCTGCCGGTTCTGGCTGGCATGGCCATTGTATAACGAGTTAGCTGCGGTAGCAAAGCCACTTTTCTCGTACGTGTAATCGTTAGATTTCCCATCGGACTGAATAGCTACACTGAAATTTAATCCTGCTTGTTTGCATGCAAACAACCTAACATTACAGAGGAAGACGAAGGCCCTTATGATTCACGGGCTGGTTTCTACTGTGATAGTACTACTATTATGTTAAATGTATAAAGTAGCTTGGCAATTCAACAATCATACTAACTGGCGGCTACACTTGCGAAACTAATTTAACAGTTCTGTTAAACAAAATGTAACGTACTGTAAATACGACTACTTGCTATGTTAGCGAGCCCAGTACAATGAGGTAACCTTAACTTACCAAAGTTCTTTAAAGTAAATAAAAAATAAAAACGCCTGTTTTTGGAATTATTCAGTGCCATAAAGCCGGTGAAGTATTTCCAGGTGTGATATTGTAGGCTATACTGTAGAAAAAAACATGACATTTCATTATAGTGTAACTTTGTGTGTGCTCGAGCATCTACACTTGTACAGTATGTTCACTTTACTTGTTTAGATCAATTGGTTATATGGCCGATTACATTGGGTCAAAACAATAAACCTGGTACCCGGCTTACCAAGAATTGGCCACCATTATCGAAGAATGCTGAAAGGTTTCCCCTGTGTGCGTTAGACTAGTTGCTCAACTGTATGTCTAGTGCTTACAGTAAACATTGCAAGCTTTTGTTAAATCCGTTTACATGTAAACCCTATCTTGTTCTCTGTATTCTCTGCTGGGGGAAGAAAAAAAACAGCAGACCAGTATAAATTCGGTTAAAGTTGGTTAATGCTGGCCGATTGATTGTCCGAGTTGGGAAGTGCTGGTTTTATGGTGGTCAAGCTGACAATGAAAATGTCTGTGATCACTTTAGTCAATCAGGTAATCTGATGGTCCTGCTGGTTGATGAATATCACCAGCATAACCATCTTCATTGGTACTGTGTTTTTTCAGCAGGGATTGTCTGGCCTTTAAGACTAAAGAGGTTACAAAATGCATGCTATTACATTGACTTAATGGGCTACTTGTTAGGCCTATACTTAACAGAATTATAAGATAAATGTAGTCTGCATTTGTGTAAGTACTTTAAACCTTATGTGGTCTTTTTATGCAGCATCCCTTCGCAAGTGTAAAAAACAGACTGCATTAAATCTGTTTTGGACATTTTCATGTTTGATGGGAGAATGCCACACATTAAAACATAAAAAATGACCTCACTGGTATAATATTGATTTTATGAAAATATCATGAATACATGTAATTATGCCTCTGGTTTAGTTTGGCTGCTCTGCCTTGGTTGCAACAGATGAGCTTTGGTCCATGTAACAAATTCAATAAAACAGGCCTAAAAGTAAAACCACAGTTAAAAACTATCCTAATAATAACACTGCCATTTTTTATCTCATATTTTAAACATTTTAAAACAAGAAAAAAAATGTTGTGCACACAGGGTATTAGGCTTACCAATTCATCTTGACATTTAGGCATTATGATACTTTTTCTCTTTCTACATATAATGTTTCAGAAATTAAAACATTGCCTAATTGTTCAGAGAAGCATCTACACATTTGAATTAGTAATGGATTTAACCTATATTGTAACTGCTGCGCTTGGACTGTTTTGTTTTTTCAGTCTTCCTATATTTTCGTGAAACTGGGAACCATATCATATTATAGGCTATAAAATGGAACACTCAAATGGACGTGTTTTATAGACAAGTGTTGACATTTAGTCTTACTTTCCTAGTCTGGTCATTTCACCAGTTCTTTATTAAACTTGATCGGGTTTCACAATTTTCTAATATTCAGGCACTTTCTGGTAGAGTAATGTAATCTCCATCCATTTGTCATGTAAGAAAGGAGGATTGTTCACCAAACCAGTTTTCAGAACAGTGGAATCCTGTCAGTCTAGATGCTTTTCTTGTTCACCGTCTTGCAAAGATGCAACAAAACAATTGGGTTAGATTGACCCATGTAAGGGGAACCTTCTTTGTATCAGTAGCCTAGGCATCATTTATTATATAAACGTTTCTAATCAATTGTATTATTTAGTGCTTTAGCGAGGTGGGCTGGATTGTATCGTACTTTTATTCCAGTCGTTATAAATATGCTGGTCTGCTGGTCAGTGGCAATGTCGGGTTCCCTAGAGCAGTGATTTCCAAACTTTCTCAAACCAAGGCACCCCTTTATCGTCAATATTTCAATATTTTTTCACAATAAATAATTTTAAAAAATGACACAATGAATATGTTATAAGAATGTATTTTAATGAACTGGCATAAATATGAAGTGAAAACTTCTTAAAACAAAGAATTATTCTCAACCACACAGCTGATAAGAAAAAAATAACGTCAACAATTTTGATGGACTTGTTTGAAAGAAGGCTATTTTGTTGCTGCGTGTGCATATTTACAGATCAATGTTTAACTTAAAATAATAATAATTATGTTCGTTTGTCATGTTTTTTTTACTTTGTTCAAAACTTAAAATATGCCTACTTTTTGGGTTAATAAGAAAAACAAAGAACAAAAACAACTCCATGTATGGAGCTAGCAGGCATTTTAGTGGGACGTGTGAGCCTGGTGTTGAAAGCACAGTCTCTTGATGTGGAGGGAGATTGAAGAGAGCGTAACGCGTAGATCTGACTCTACTGACAGGCGATGCCTCCTCTTGCTTTTCACGTATGTCAAATATGGAAATGAACAGATCTTATGGCACCCCTGGCCCGTCATTACGGCACCCCCGGGTGCCTTGGGAACCATTGCCCTAGAGGCAATGTCAGGTTCACTGGCTGCACTGTCATGTGATCATCAGGCCACATGTTTTTCATGGGCTTACCTGGGGTTTTGTACACTTGTTATTGTTTTTGATAGTTCAGATAATTATTAGATCTACAGAATATAAATCTGATTTTTAGGGTCTTAAATTGAATGCATTTTCTTTATTCATGCACCTCGTCCCCCAGCACACACACACACACACACACACACACACACACACACACACACACAGACACACACAAAGCTCAGTGTTATGCCTCTGCTAATTGCAGTTTTGCTAATGGTGAGAACAACATAAATTATAGTTGGATGACGGAGAAAGAGCTTCTTTTTGAAAATCAAATGTATGTTTCCAAAAATAAAAAATAAGGTTTTTTTAATCGCAGGCATATTTCAGTTAACAAATTGGAGTGGCATAATAGTTCAGCTTGTTAGTTTTAATACAAGCTGTCTGTTAATCTCAAGGTTGACGTTTTTATGGTTTTAAGTTAGAATGGGAACTCTAATGGGTGAGCTTTCGCTGTGTTGTTTTTGTTTTAGTTGTGTTTTAGTTGCTTATTTGAAGAATTCTTAGTTCTTGGTGCAGGGACAGATCTCCCAGTTCAGAATCTAACCCTGATTATGCCTGTGTCCATCTACTGCTGGGGGTCTTGGAGGGTGGCACACTATAGGTCGTAGGACCGCCCAGGGGTAGAGAGTTTCAGTCAGCAGGCTTTCTCCAAAATGAGGACTCATCTGGTGGATCGGGCACGTGCAGCACATCTCCCCACGCCAGCTGCGTTGGCTGCGCAGCTCAGCAGGTGGATTGCAAGACTAGGGCGGCAGTTTCTAAGTATTTGGGTCTGACTTTGGTACGTTACAGCAGGCCCGGTTGCGGAGTTGGGGGTTCGGTGAGACCCTTCCTGGGGGGAAGGGTCTCATGTGTGAGCCCGGTCGTGTGTGTGAGCCCGGTCGTGTGTGTGAGCCCGGTCGTGTGTGTGTGTGAGCCGTACCCTCAGGCCCCCTGTTTGCACACATTCTCTGGCACAGACTCCGGGGTTTTTTGAGAGCAGGCGGAGCTCCGCGCTTAAATAGCCCTCCGGCTTGGAGCTTGCGCTGTAATGCTGCCTCCCGCTTGCTTGTAGTGTCTGTGCGTGTGTGTGTTCACTCTGCTTTCTCTGGTGATAATCATCCCAGAGGTTTCAAGGGTCTAACACAGGACGGGTTGGAGCACCATGCCTTTCATTCTGGGAATGAGACAGGTAATCTAAGTCAGTTTTCCCAGGTAATCTGGGAAAACTGGCCTCTCTAGATTTGAGTAAACCTAAGGAACATGTGACTTTGATGGAGAGGATTCAAAGACGGAAAGAAATTGTAACATCCATATTTTTTTATTAGCAATGATTAGAGGTTTCAGGATGACTGTGACTACTCCATTTTATGTGCATCTTGTTGCGTATTTGGCGTTAAGGATTGTGGACCCACCACAGGGAATTTCACTGATATATAAATAGCCAGGTGGTATAAAGTATGATTCTTATTGGTAATGTTCTGGGGCTGGAAATGTTGGGATCCACAATGTGGTCGCTGTTGTTATTGTCACTGTATTGTTATAACTTTTTAATAATGATTTATGGCAAGGAAATGGCAGCAACACACTCCACACACTGCATAACAGAAATTCCGTCTTGTTGAATTTATTTTTTTTTTTTTAATGAGAGCAAAGGTTTGTACTACAGTGCTGGTTCTAGTTCTCTTATTATTTATTTAGTGTTCGAGTAATACATGATAGTACAGAGGAAATTAACTATGAAGCAGAGTAAATGAGTAGCATACTGGACTTCATTGTATTCTACAGAAGGCTAAATTGGTGTGTTTAGTTGGAACAATCATACCAGTGTTGTGTTTGAACAGACGGGCTGAACAGAGAGCGTTCAGAAGTACATTGTGGCTTTTTTTTTTTTTTTTTTTGCTTTGATGTCCTCGGTGGTCGAGTTTATTAATGTCTTATTTCTGTTGCCTGTTCAGTGTTCTGTTGTGTTTGTCTTTCAGAACAGACTGCTGTGCTCTGGAGTGAATAATCAGAGCTACATTTGTGAGTTTGGACACTGCTGTGGAGAGTCTCAGTGCTGCAGTTACTACTATGAGCTATGGTGTAAGTCATCCTAAGTCTTCCTCAAATCTTTCTGCCCTTCTATTTGGTGTGCCATGTTTTTACTTTGATGGAAAAGGGTGCACTGGATCTGTAAACCTGTTTTTGGCTTTCTTTAGTAGAAAATTATTTAATTTACAATGATTAGTTATGCTTTTGTTAGCAAAAGATTTCTACTTTCAAAGAAGGGACTTATCTCAAAAAAATGTGAGCATTTCCGATATGTCAACATATCAATCTCTCTTTGATGATGGTAATATTGCATCATAAGTTAATTTTGTAAGTATTAGGCCTGACTGCTGATGTTTGCACAATGATTAGACATAGGTCTCACGGGCTGCCTCACGCCCATTCAGATTTGACTGACTAGCTTGCTGAAAATTATCCCAAAAAAATCACACAAACCAGAAATATTATGGGATTTCTAAAGCGGGTTTTGTTGCCTTGGAAAATGCTAGATCCTTCAGTGCGTGTTTTAAGCGTCTGCTAAATGACCAGCGCTGCCTCTAACAAGGTCATTGTGTGTCTGCAGTTATTCTGGGCTTGAATTAGCATGGGACTTCAGGCGTTCATTTTCAAAGTGGGGCCTTTCTACATGCAGCAATGGGTGCTGTTGTTGCACATGCCTTTCCTTGTATTTGGATTTATAATGCAGGATGACCTTCGACCTCTGAACCCTTGCATGGGGTGAACAGACATTTATCATTTCAGTGTTTTTCACTTTCCTTTTTTACCCAAAACACTTTAAGGGTTATTTTAGCTGAGGAGAACCTCTCTGACATTTTTACTCAATATGGAAATGTAGGACATGCTTTTACATTATCGCTACAAATATATACGCTAAGCAAAAAAAAACTATACAGAAGGTACCCATTCTCTAGCTTGAACTTGTTGAAATGTTAGTTTTAAATATATATAAATATTCACAGAAGCTGCCGTTTCAGATTTTATACAACTTGCTGTTCTCTGGTCCAGGTTTGACACACTTTGAAATACATTTTCTTTTGTTAAATAGGCTACATATAGTAGGCTACATTTATATGTAAGTAATATTTAGGTTTATTCTCTATGTATGACATATTACTCATGATAGGATTTCTCAACGTGCCATTTATTTTAATAACTAGACACTCGTCATATCTTGCCTTTAATTAATGCGTGCTATCTGCTGAGTCAAGTGCTGCAGTTTGTTTCTCGTACATCGCAGCAAACAGATTCCCCTCAGACACACGTGGTTCCTGTAACCAAACCCTTTCTCACCCTCATCCCCTTGGCTAAATGCATCATGCCCTCTCACTGCACAGCAATGGCGCCTGCTCCTTCTCCACGAGCTTCCCTAAAGCAGAGCATCACATGACCATCCTAACCAATCATATCATTCATATAGCCAGTTCATATTGTAAAGCAGCTAGTGGAGACACAAAGGCCGTGTCCGAATCAGCACCCTTCCATACTATTGAGTAGGCTCGTTGAGTAGACAGGACGAGAAAGTCCTACTACTACATTCTCTAAATGTAGTGTACTTAAAACCCCCGTATGATATACTTACTTCCGGGGTTTCGCCGAGTATTTTCGGGAGCACACTTTTCAAGAAGCGCGGAAAATTTTGGTCACATAGATATGACACGCAGCTTAATTTTAAAAAATGAGGCGCGGCTTCGCTGACGTATTCCTTCAAGAATAACAAAAACAACCCATGACGTGGCCGCGCAAGAGTGGGACGTCTTACGACACTTCCACGGTATGGTTGGTAAATAGCATGGAGGATATTTTTTTTTGCCTACTGCACGTCGCGTGCTAAACAGTGCACATTAAACAGCACACATCTGCCTGTACACTGTAAACAGGAGACAGGACGCAGTAGACTCTGATTCAGACACAGTCAAAGTAAGTGGTCTCCCTGTAGTCGGGGTGTGTTGTGACCGATGTGTGTGATTGGTTGGTCATGGCGGTGCAGTCGGGGTGTGTTGTGACCGATGTGTGTGATTGGTTGGTCATGGCGGTGCAGTCGGGGTGTGTTGTGACCGATGTGTGTGATTGGTTGGGCAGGGTTCTGGCTCGTCTGGGCCATCATCATCACCCTCAGCTGCTGCTGCATCTGCCACCATCGGCGCACCAAGCACCGGCTGCAGCAGCAACAGCGACAGCACGAGATCAACCTCATCGCCTATCGAGAGGCCCACAGCTACTCGTCCCTGCCCTTTTACTTCAGTAAGCGCCTGAGCTCACGTTCATTCATTCATTCATTCATTCATTTATTCAGTCTGCAGTTTGCTTTCAATCCCTCTTTTAAGTTTCACCAGCTAACTTCATTTGGTTGTGCCTTTTGCCACACTATGGGTTTATCTGTTGACTAAAAAATGTGCATGAAACACATCCAGAACTAGCTGTTCTTTCAGGGCAGACCTACAGAGTGGCCCCTGATTAGCCATGATTAGGCATGGCCTCACCCAGGGGTTGGTTTTGGTCAACAAGGTATTCCCCCGACCTTTTAAATAATAGTGACTCCTATAGCGCATTGAGCACATTTTGATGTACCTGTGCCAGCTACACCCATTCCATAATTTGTGAATGAAGGCATAGGCATTTCTTTGCGTTAAACTCTGCACGCTGTACCTGTGTAGATGCCATCTTAAGCTTGCCATCTTTCTCTTTTTTTACTCAAGGGTTTCTGCCAAATTATCTCCTGCCTGACTATGAGGAGGTGGTGAACCGCCCTCCCACCCCCCCTCCTCCATACAGTGCCCTGCACACCAGCCAATCGGCTGCCGCCAGCCCTCTGACGCCGGAGCAACCAGACGGGCTCCACCCTCCTACGCAGACCGTGGCAGTCCCTCCCTCGGTGACAGACATGCACTCTTCTAGGCCTAGCGTCAATGACCTCGTCCCTCCGGCGGTTTTGAGCCAGAAAGCGGACGGCAAGCCGCGCGCGTCCGCGGAGCGGCTAGCCTCGGACCGAGTGGCGTCGGCCGAGGAGCACCCCGGCCAGGAGAAACCGGGGAACCCCCACAAGGAGCAGCTGAGGGACTTGGGCTCCGAGAGCTATGCCGAGGACAAGGACGGGCCCTCGGGGCGCCACCGTCGCTTCACGGGGGACTCGGGGATAGAGGTGTGCGTGTGCAGCAGGGAACCGGAGACCGAGGGACAGAGGGAAACGGAGGGGCTGCTGGGAGATTTCTGCGATGGCTGCGCCTCCTGCAGCCAGCCCTCCACCACACCCGGGGAGGAGGAGGAGCAAGTCCCCGAGAGGAGACTGGAACATGGGGCTACGCCCCTCCCACGGGCCCCAGTTAGCCTTCTCCTGCACACTATCAGCGAGCAGGAGGGATCTCACCAACCTGGCAACCCAGGTCCTCAGAGCTGAGTGCAAGTACACCTGGTGCTGAAGATTAAAAAAAAGAAGAAAAAAAAAGACTTTGTTCTGCTTATTATTGTGTACTTTTACATGTCTGTCAGTGAATGAGGAATAGGGACTTTGCACCAAACTTCTTGTCAGTTCCAGTGAAGCTATCGCTAGCGGTAGCGCTTAGGCATAGACCAGCGCTTCAGACTCCACTCAATAAGATGCCAACTCATTGCGCTGATGCCGGCAGTGTTTGTGTTAATGGTTTGAGCTGGGCGGCACGCTACAGAACTCCCAAAGGGCACAAACCGTCAGGAATTGAGATGGTACAGTGTGTGTTGGACTTAATGTACATGCTTTTTTTGCTGTGCACAGTCTTGAGGCCCGATGCTGATTGAAATTTGTACAAAGCAAGCCGAGTTCGGTCGGTGTGTGCGCCTTGTGAATACAGTACATTTGTAAACCCTGAAACCCACACTGTACATGGGCGTAAAGGTTGTTCAAAAGTGCTAGAAGAGAGAACCCCATGTTCGACTTTCATGGGCTCTTCTCTCCCTTCTGCATTAATATGAAAAGACTTTAAACATCGGCTTGGTTATTATTGCAGTGGGGAAGCAAATAAGTGCATTTACCAATGGAGACAAGTTTAGCGTTTACGTTTTGCACATTGTGTAGCTTATTTATCTGTAACGGATCCTTTAGGGCTAAGAAATAAATCAAGTAGCAGTCCTGTATCTATGATTCTGTCTTAATTCACATTAAAGCTTTCTACGTTTTGTAAGTGAATTTTAAAAAAACAAAAAACAAAAAAAAACATTGATTGAATAACCAACCTGAAGACTCAAGCCTAGTACTGTCAAATGGTGATTGTATTTTTTGAGTGCATATCGATTTTGCTGAAAATGAGCTCCACATGTTTTGTGGCCTTGTAGTAATATTCATAATTTAGACCTTCAGTTTAATGCAAGGGAGATTTTACTTTTGTTCATTCACTGTGTAGAAAAATGCCAATAATTACATAGACCTGCTATTGAGAGACGTGGTGTACCTTTTGGTGACAAAATGGGTGCTTTAAGTTTCACATGTGGTTATTTGAGGTGATTCCTGCACTCTTGTTTAATTCTTATTTAAACTGAAAGCAGTTTGATATCTCCTGTGTCTTAAATTTAACGGTTTTGTGAGCAGGGGTGGACTCTTGTGACCGCAACGACATTTTTGTTGTTGTTGTAAGATTTATTTTTTCCAGCCATTCGCGACACATTAGAATGTAAAGTAAATCATATTCTTTGAATAAGCATACAGTGTGTCCTGTAATATGACGAGAGATATTCACCATTCCTCTGCTGTAAGACATTTGGGGCCCGATTTACTAAGACCTTTATTTCGCATGTGCAAAACCTTTTTGGCGCACGCAAAGCCAATAACACGACCAATGATTGGTTATGGTATTTGTATTTCACCAATCATTGGTTGTGTTATTCATTTTGCTCATGCTAAAGGTCTTAGTAAATCAGGTTGTTACCCTTGGTTGGTAGTACCTGTGGAGAAGTCACTAGAAATTTTCATGGCCTGAAGTTTTATGTGTTGACGTAGTTGTACTGTCAGCATCACTGGACTGTCTGGAGGGGCAGATTTGATTGGGCCACTTTGGACACTTGCTTTTATACAGATAATTAAAATGGCCTTGCTTAAAAAGTCATTTGCAAAAGACGTCAGAAGACTTGCGAGGAGTCCAGATGATGTTGTCATTGTCACTCAGCTGAATTAAAACAGCTGTGAACGTCTACAAAAGTTACAAAAAGGAAATATTAAAGAGGGCTGAATATTAGTTTCACTATTAAACATTACTCATATTTCATATTTGTGAATCAGGCCATGATTGTAGTGTACCACCTTTCATAACAAAAGTTTAGCTAATTACTTCACAATGCAGCGCTGTCTGTAACGCAAACCTAAAGCACAGAAACCATTTTGTATTTCTGAACATTTTCTCCACCTCTGTGCCAGAAATGGCTCTGGCCCATTACGAGGTTGTCTGTTGGCCGCAAATATTTTATGATGTGAACCATCTTGTGGTTTTCTGTTACATGATTGCACAGTGCGGGGGGGTGTTTCACTGGGATGAAGGTCTGTCTGCGCTGTCGCATAAATAAATGAGCAGACATGCTGACAGATGACTGTACGGATGAGGTTCTCGTGTCCCACACTTAAGCACAGTTGTGAATGTCAGTCTGTTTTGAAATTGCAGGCTTGGGAATAGCTAGACCTCTTGTGCCATCATTCAGTACATGTATCATTTGCAAAAGGTCCACCAGTTTGTCAGCGTGCTACCTGCAAGCAGGTTTATCTAAAATAGGAAGGCTCATAACTTGCCTTGCTTTTTTTAAGTCCGTCACACTGCAGGTCATGTATCTTTGTCTCCCCCCAGAGGCATACATATGAAGTGCAGATGATGTGGTTTCCAGGAAACCAGGAATAATGAATCAGCAATTCACAGCAAAGGGCTTGCATGAAAAACCTTGTCACATTTGATGCAGTAGAGCGAAAGTAAGTACAGTTTCACTTATTTGGTGTGGAAGTATTAACAGAATGGCCACCGTAATGAGATTGAACGTATCTTGTCTAGAACTGGGGAAGTATGTTTACTGGGCGTTGTCACATGAGGTCTAGAGAAGTTTCTGAAATGTTAAGTATCTATGCATTTAAAATGGAGAAAATGGGTGGTATACAAAGGAATGTCTATACGTAATATTAACCCTGTGTATCAACTGTATTCCACCATGCCTACTCATTTAGACTAGATTGTGCTTTGCTCATTACTAAAGACAAATTGTTTTTTACCTTCTTGCAATTTGCACACCTCATATCAACCAAAATAAGCTGTGTTCATATCATAAGTCATACTTTTTCAGTTTTAGTAATTTGATTATGATTTGCCATGAGCAGTTATTTCTCATTCAGATATTTTGTGATGCTTGCTTTGGATAGTGTCTGAGCCAATCATCACTTGAACCATTTGATCATTTATTTTTGAAGACCAAAAATAAGTCTCTATGTACGATGTTCAAAAACAGGATGTGGGGTTCTATGTGTCACTGCAGTCAGGATGTGGGGTTCTATGTGTCACTGCAGTCAGGATGTGGGGTTCTATGTGTCACTGCAGTCATTGGAGCAGTGAATTGCAGGTATCAAGTTAAAGTTCTCACTTTCCCATTGGAGTTTGCGAGGTGATGTCAGGTACTTCTTGTTTTGCATAAAAGCCTTTCACTGCTACATGTAAAGCCTATAATTGTAATTGTAATACTTTTGTTTAAAACATCAGCCAAATCAATGAATAATGGGAATGTTAAATGTTCAATAAAAATAACATAAGTAATCCCAAAACAGACTCCTTTTTTGTGTTGTGGCGTGTGTTATTCAGAGTCACGTACTACGCATAAGTTGTGTGTGAAATCAGTTTAAGGACTTGGTAGATAACTGTTGATCCATTTGTCTCGGTCATCTGGAAATGTGGAAAATGTGCATTCTTGAATAGTATTTGTTTGAGGTTCACGCTTGCAGGAAAATCGCTGGAACCCCTGTTGTTACAATCTCTGTCACAAATAAACTGATTATTTGGTTTTGCGTTGTGCATCTTGGCAAGACAATATAAACTCTGTCGTTGACAGAGACGTTTCTCCACACCTTGGAAACTGAAAGTATTTTGTGTGTGTGTGTGTGTGTGTGTGCGTGTAAATATCATGTCATCAAGTTTGGTCTTGAGGAAGGTACATTTTCTCGCTGGAAAGCTTGTAAAAATGCACCCCACACTTAACCCTTGTTAGTGTCTTAGACAGGAAAACTGAACAAGGGAAACTGTTGTATTTTTGCTTGCCAACTTTTACAGCTAACTACTATTAGCTCATGAAAGATTTGCATGTGAACCTTAGAAATTTGAGGTGAACTAGCCTATTGTGGACTTTGCTCTCAAAACCCCAAGGCTGTCTTTAGCTCTTACAGTATGTCCTCTCTATACCATAGTGAATTTGTCTGAAGATAATGGCCAAAAATAAGTAAGTTGTGTTTTTTTCATTATTACTATAATCAGAAAATGTGTTGATCTTCATCCTGAAGCTGCAAGCAAGCTTAACTAGGAACTGGCCATCCTCCTTATTAACCCTCAAGCGACCAACATATTTCACGTACTCAAATGACCAACAGGGGTCAGATATAACACGAGTAATGCAAGCCAAAATTAATTGAATGCACGGGTGCTTAATTGGTCTGATAAGGCATTCCCCATGGACATTGATTGTTTAGTCATTGCCTTTTGTAAAGCACTTTGAGATTGTCTTTGTATAATGAAAAGTGCTATATAAATATTTTTTTTGTATTATTATTATTATTATTATTATTATTATTATGTTATGGTATAGGTTATTTTATGGTTGTCCAAAACAAACAATTTTCCCAGCCTCCTAGGGCATGCACTAAAATGTACATTTCTGTAACAGCAAAAGCACTTGTCTATTTCTCCTACAGTTCAGACCAGACCAGGGGCCACATTCAGAGTGAAACGCTGCAGGGACCAGAATTAGAGAGAGGAACAGCTCCATCTTTCTCAGGACCTCTCAGGGACACACCCACATTCTTGCCCCAACGGCAGCTGGAGGATATAAACGGACCCCCTGATCATTCCGAGGACAACTGCTATAAAGGATGTTTGCTGATCACCACAAGCTCCCCACCTCTAAAAAAAATCAACAATTGCTTCTTCTGAAAGGGCTAGGTTATAGATGGTGATTGTGTCATTCATGCTGCCCAAGGAAATTCCACTGTATGCTATTGCCACAGTTTGCCTGAAGGGGGAGCCAAAATAGAGTGCCACTCATTCACTGTCTGACACACGTCTTCACACAGGTTTAAAGGGACGTTTCACTTATGTTTGCCATAGCAACAGCAAGGCAAAAGAGGACACCAGAGGGCAGGGACATTTTGTTAAATAAGTAAATATACAGAGATATATAAATATTTTTTTATAGCCTAGGCTACCATGTGTGGATCATAATTATTTCCAGCAGAGGTAAATATGTGTGGTCACAATCTTCAAATAGAATCCATTAGACCATCCAGCAAGAGATAAGTGATAACATACATGTGTGTTTACAAAAGTCTAGGGACAATACTGCATTGTCAAAGCACAATGTAAACGGGACATTAGCCCAGCCTCCTGTAGCTTGTCATTGGTGGAAGCATTTGCTTCAGATGGATTTGTATAAAAAACTATTTTTACTTGCTGCTTCTTTGTGCTACCTTGGGCTACATCAAATCATATCTATACTGGATCATCTGAATCTTTATGACTGATTCCATCCTTGATGAAAGTAAATAAAAAATCACCAATGATTCTCTATGCAAATGTACTTCAGCTGGGCCGGAATGTTCTCCACGTAGGCACACACAGAGCGTCAGTTTCTTCAGCTGGGTCAGAATGTTCTTCATGTAGGCACACACAGAGCGTCAGTTTCTTCGGCTGCGCTGGAATGTTCTTTATGTAGGCACACACAGAGCGTCAGTTTCTTCAGCTGGGTCAGAATGTTCTTCACGTAGGTAAACACAGAGCGTCATTTTCTTTGGGAAATCTCCATGCACAATAACAACGTAGTCTGCAAACGCAATTTCTGTTCCGGCCTTGGCTAAAAAAATGGATCCCTATGACGTTACTGAGGCAATGAAAACTTTGTATGGGTGGTTTCCATCAGTTACAGTGAAAATGGTGAAGGTCTACTGTTACGATCCGCTCCTGCTTCCCTTCCCTTCCTTGGTGTTTTCCTCTGTTTCCCTGAACCTGATTGTGTCATGTCTGCGTTCATTGCCTAATTGTGTCCACATTGCACAATTACTACTCGCACCACATCTTAATTATACAATTCACACTTAATTGCTTTCACCGCATTCCTCATGTGTTTTCTAATTGTTCAATCAATTCGCTGATTTCGCACGCATTTCCGCAAGCTGCAGTTTATCAGTTCTAATGACACTAGTTATATTTACCGTGCTGTTCCTGTGATTTGTTGTCAGAGTATTACGGTCCTTGTCTCGTTTGTACTTGTTTTCTGATTCTCTAGTTTTCTAGACTCTGGCTATACGAACCCAGGTCTGGATGCCACACGCCCTGGCTTCCCTGTGTGGATCCTGACTCGGCCACCGCCTGATCCTTCGCTGCGAACCAGGCTAAAGACCACTCCTGGCTACTTCGCCTGTTCCTGCTCACCAGTTCACTGTGGGTTCCACAGTGGACATTGTCCTTGTGCCTACTGAAAATAAAGACTCTTTATTTTCTAAATTCTGTCTCGTAGTGCATTTGGGTCCTTACCTGCCAGTCTGTCACATCTACGTTGCTTTGCAAAGTGACACAGAGGTATGAACCATACAAGAGAGGGGAGTGACCCGCGCAAAGTGAAACAAACTATACTGTCTGTTTACTCTAAGCTGGCAAATAACCGCACAATTACCTGCCTATACAGGCATAGATTTAAGGTCAACATTGACCTCTGAATAAACAGACCACATACATGGTTCACCTCACAGGTTGTTCGCCTCTTCGGTATGGTTTCCATCGAGATCATCTTGACTTCCTCTTTTAGGAAAAGAGTACAAACACAAACACTAATGGCAAACAAGCACACTGATCCATTATCCCCAGGCTTTAGCCATGTCACTATAGTGGGCTGTTGCTTGAGAATGGCCCGCAGACAGATCATATTGTTAAAGGTACCTGCAAAGGATGTGCCCACTCACCATCCTCCATGTGAACATAATTCAAAGGCTTTATGTATTTAAATACCATTACCTTTAACACAGATATCTGGACCTTAATTTGAATCTTTAATCTGAATCTGATAAAGGCTACATAAATGTTTTTTTTATAATTGGAAATACCTGGAGAAAGAGGACACACATACATTTTAAGTAATTTTCACTTTAAGGCCATACCTGTTATTATTGGATTATTATATTGATGGATTTAACCAGTATTTAACGTGCAAGTTATTTTTACTCTCACAGCACAAAAGTACCAAAGCAGTATCAATGTAGCCTACAACATACTAGCTAATATATTTTTCTGAATGTAGCTTTGTGCATTCGTATTTGATGTATTTTGTATATTGATATTTTTATTTGTTTGACTTACATTTGCCTTACATTTCAACTATGATATTATGATACAGTGTTCGTGTTAGTTGTTAGCTACCTAGCTGAACCAACCAGCTTTGCTACTTTCAGATCCACTTGTATCTACGCGATTTAAAATTACGCGCATAGATTGTTCTACATGATGACCCGTACCTTAAATTTTCGGGGAAGAAAAAAATGGGTTCTCCAGACCCGCAGCCCCGCTTTGGGCAGTCCGTTAAAGGTTTATTGTCTGAGAAAGTGGGTTCTTGCAGTGGAGACGTAATAGCCCTCACTCGCCAAGTTCTAAAGGGGTCCCGCAGCCAAGAGGTAAAAAAGTGAGAATGGAACCATTTGCTATGTAACGTCATTTAACGTAACTATTAACCGTAATGCTGAATATCTGATTATAATAAACAAATAATAAATGTAAATAACTAGCTAGCTGCAATATTGAGCGATTATCTTTTTTACATGTATTTAATGTTACGCGTTACTCATTAATTTGTCTTATTGAAGAAGGAAATAATTTCGATTCAGAACAGAGCATCTTGTGTCTAGCATCTTGTGACTGTAACTATGGGTAGGGTTGCCATATTGGAGAAATGGGGTATGTGTCAGTAAAATTAAACGATTATATGAGGGACATGGTGGAAACACATTTTATAATTGGGTAATTCATCTAAAACGTTGAAGGGTTTGAAATGCTGTCACATTTTTAATCTGGGAAATTAACTACCTTTGTGGTATATCTCTTGTCACACCCAATGCCCTTCCTCAGTCAAGGAGATCAATAGCAAACATGCTGTAACACCTTACCAAAAGTTAGTGATTGCTGCTGAGTCATAGTGAAACATCAGTGCTTCAGATATTGGATTTTTTATGATAGGAGGAAAGATGGACCTGGCATTTCTGGCTATAGGTTGCTGCCAGCTCTTTTTATTTCAACACTTTATTGAGATATAGCTAAATTGTTGGGAGAATAGTTCACTTATTTGAATTAACTGTAGGTTTGCACACGTCTCCTTCCAGTTTCTTGGCCAAGCGGCACGGAACATGGTACTGCAAGAAGATGCAATACTGCATTCTGAGGATGTAAGCAATTAACCACCATTCAGTTTAACAAGCTTGTTATCCCACTTTTCATGACAAATTAGTCAAAGGATGTTGCAGATTGTTATGTTCAGTATATAAGCCCATTATGCCACAGTATGTCAAACATTACAGTTTTCAGAAATGGTACAAACAGATTAGCTAAGTTCCATATTAAAGCTAGACTGAACTTCTTAAGTATGCCCAGTGCCAGAATATGGCATTCACGTTAGTTGTGTTTTGTATTAGTCGTGCTTTTTATTGTCCAGATCAAGATCACTCGTATTGCGTGCTTGTTGGGGAAAATAATTTCTGCACAAAGAAATTATCTGCATAAAATGTGCTTTAATTTATTTTTCAAAATAATCTGTAGATATTAAGTCCAAATTTGTTTATCAACAGTAATTATGATTACAATGATGTTTTAATGAAAATATATTTACATTTCAGTGTCTGAGGAAAATGTCCATTTTAACCACTCACTTGCAATATCAGTGAGTATGACACATTATTTAAATATTGGCTCATTGTTTACTGAGAAAAAAATGTATTTCTTTGACTGAATGATGGACTGAATGTATATGTATTTATTATTGATATTTGTAAATTTTTGTTTTTTTGCAAACCAGGCAAGAAGCTATACATAAAAAGTAAGTAAAATATTAGTTATTGTGAATGGCAATAAAGAATTGCATTCAGAGTCTTACTATAACTGACATACAGAATGAGGAATAATAACCACACACAACTGTAACCTTTCCCATTTATTCTTTTTTTCCTTCTCTCTTTTTAGTGTGGGACACTCCGAAAGTCTTCAGGGCCAACTGCAGCACTTACTGAAATAAATACAAGGTTGTTATTTGTGGTAGCAGACAGTGTAGTATAATGTTCAGGAAACGGGGCTGTAGTGGATTTGCTTCTCAGGTTGGGTCCTGCTGGTGTTCCGCTCAGCAAGTACTTATTCTGAATTTACTTGGTAAAATATGTCCAGCTGTATAAATGGATTGTATATGAAAACATCTGAGTAAGTCACTTTAGATAAGAGTGTCCGTTGAATGCTGAAATCAATGTAATGTAAATTTAATGCAATATAAATGTTGCTGGTGACTACTCCGTTCCAACACTGCCCCTGTACTATTATCCGTGGACTCCACTTGAGTTTCCGGATCTTGGAGTAGACATTGTTGAGGAAATGTTGCCATAAAAAAGAAAACGCTGCATTTCATTCATTTTTATTTAAAAGCATAAGTTTATTTTCAGGAAAACATCATCAATGTTTGAAATCACATGGGGTCCCCATTTTGGACTGATGGGTTCTTAGTGTTTATTCAGTCTTAACCTGAACAAGGAAATCTGTCCCACAGGAGGAAACCGTAATGCTCTGACAGATCAAATGGAGACCCTGAAAGACATGGGAAATGTAGTTCATGATGCATGATGTTTAATTACTTCTCTATTTGTGCTTCGTCACTGTGATTCTAATCTCATCGCAGGCTACATGACCTTGAGTGACAGTAGTGATAACTGCTGCTTTGCCCTTTATCCATGTGTACAATGTTGGCCAGCAGTGATAAGGAGATTGATCGTAACATCGTTCTAGCCTTGTATATAAATGTACCGTACTATAGCCTAAACTGCTCAAACTTCCCCAATATTAATCTAAGCCATTATGAGTGACAATTATCTTTGTTCTACTTGTACCTGTACTACCCACTATACTACCTGGCGTAAGCTGGAAGAGTACCATCTCAGTTTCAAAGGCATGGTAGGGCTGCTTATACACACATAATCTCATGAAGATAAGTTTTCTGCCAAAATGGAAAGTTCAGAAATACATGCACGGAGTTTGTTTTTGAATGACTGTGTCTACTTAGCTACCATCTACGATTGCGATTTTATTGCCTGAGAAATAGAGGGGTTAACGTTACACTGTAATCTTCAAATGTCTGTAACCTTTGATTTCTAATCAAGTGTTGAAATATACTGGCTTTTTTAGAGTGTGAAATAAAATTGTGCAATTTAAAATCTCAAGTCAAGTAAATTAATTACATTTTATCATTTTTTTGAATAAATATTTGTTGGCATAATTTTCTTAAAAGAGTCTATATCTAGCAGGTACACCAGAAAAAGTTGTTTGCACATGGCATGGGTGGTTTGAAATTGCATTCGCTCATTTTCTGTAAACCAGATCTGAGTATTTTAAGACAAATATATATAGTTTTAAAAACATGTTGGCATATAGAATAGTTGGTTTTATGTAGTAGATATGCCAGGAACAAGTCGTTCACTTGCATACGGACTTTATGGTGTGTTGATAAAACACTATGAGTTTCTGTGTAGGATCTATGAAGCGCAAAGGAAAGTCTTATTTGAGTATTTGGTTGATAGAGGTTTACATTTATCTATTGGGGAATTTAACAATTTGTACTTCTGCTCTGTACTTCTTGTTCAGGGGATTCACAACCCTGAAATCCAAGGTTCCCAGAGCACGACATAACATTACATGTAGGCAAGCAAGCCCTTTTATCCAGAGTGATGTACAGGGCTTAAATTATTTACATACAATCCATTTATCAGAGGTGGAAAGTCCAGGGGTCCGAAAATAAATGTCCTGCCATGTGGTTTTTCCACCCAGCCAGTGATTTCACCAATGAGTTCTACCTCCTGGCTAACGAATTGTGCTAATTAGCAAATCCAGGTGATTGGAACAAAATACTGGGGAGGACTTTTGCCTTCTGAACATTTCCACCTCTGCCATTTATACAGCTCGGTATTTTTCTGAAGCAATTATATCTTTCACAGGGGTGCATCGACAGTGCCTCAGCCAGGAAATCAAAACCAGAAATCCCAAATGTGGTAGCTTTAAAAATGGTTGGGAAACGTTTTAGTGTAGGAATATATAGGAGTATAGGACTGCATGATTGACAGCTCGTTTTAAATTGACATGTCATATGGTCTAACAGTTTGCATTGGTGTCAATTAAATACTAAACATTTTTGAGGGATTTTTGAGGGAACTGGCAACATCGCAAGTCTGAGGTCATTTCTCAGTCATGGCGGAGTGCAAGACAGGAACACACAGGTAATGAGCTGCTTCTCCTTTTATACAATCGCCATCTCTTTATTTTTGTTGAACGTCCCACATATTTTCTTGATTACGCTTTGATAATTCTAGCTAGCAAAATGTACTGCTCCAACTGAAAGGGCTACAACCAACTGAAACTGGTTGTCAAAATCTATTCACCAATTAGCTCTGGTGTGTGCATGCTCTTTTTAGAGCCTTTACAATGAGTATGCACGTGTCAGAAAAACTATTTAGCATAATATTGGATGTTTAGCACTTGCATCCGTTGCAACCAACACGCTGTTGACACTTGTCTAAATATATCGCACATGATATAAACGGGCGTAAAATTGTCCTATGTAAGATAATTATACATTTTTTAAGCCTCATTATGTTGTTTAACGTTACCATTAAAGGTTAAATAGTAGCAGCTGTGTACAACGTACTGAGCAAAACTCAGCTGTTGCGTATAGAGACATGGACGGTGTATTTATACTATGAGTGCCTGTTCCCAGTGGCGCCCCCAGAAATTTTTCATCGGGGGGGCCAGATGGGGCCACTGAAAATCTTGGGGTGGCACACCAAAACCAAAAGCCATAACTGAATTTCATGAATTCTATTATGTTGTTGTAGTATATAGGCTAGTTGAAAACTATGTCAATATGAGAGTTAAGGAATCGCATTCTGATATACTTTGGTTTCTTATTTTACAGTTAATGTTACTAATTATCAATATGCACAGACTAATACCGGTACAGTTAACATTTTGAGTTCCACAACAATCTTGTTTTAATGTGTTATGTATCGGTATATACATAGGCGATTCATTGTTCTTCAAATGCTAGTAGTTGTCCTTTTCCTTAAAAAGACAAATATACAGCTTTAATTTGAAGGAGTAGCTACATTGATTGTAAGGAACAAAACATTTACTGGGAACAAGCCTACTAGAGTTTAAAAACACCACAGAGGCCTCCAATTCTTTTCAATACAGCTGTATTTGGCTGTTGCTGTGTCTCTTTGTAAACGAAAATATTATATTATATATGTACAAAAATGCAAAACAAAACAAAAAAGCATAATCATGGACAACAATATACATTTTTATTATAGCCTACCACAACCTACTCATATCCTTTCTTTATTAGGCTACATTTTTCTCAGCCCGTTTCGTCCACTGTTATCATTGGCGAGGCTATGTGTAGCCTATGGTTTTTATTTAGTTTAAAAAAAAAGGGTTTCCGTGTTGTTAAGATGGCGCTATGATGCAGCTTTGGCAAAAACTGGTATGCAGTAACAGCATAGCCTTTAAAAAAAAAAGTTAAAAAATGTTCAGAGGGCATTTCCCGATATAATTGCTGACTTGTGGCAAAGGTGCACCGCCGTGGTGATAGATTTACTTTATCATCTGTCCGAGAATGTAAACAAGTCGTCCATTTTCACTGAAAGAAGACATTTTATGACAACGTTACCTTATTTAGCTAGCTTAGCCTACTTGAACAGTTACAACCTGCATGAGAAGAATAGCCTACCGATTGAAAGCGGATTGCTTTTTCTTTGTCTCACCGTTTGTTTGGAATCTACATGCATACGATGAAAAAATATCGTTCTTTGGATGCCCACTTTTTTTAGTGGATAATATGTTTTTAGTGGATAGCACTCTGATTTATCCACATTCCACTACAAACCATTTGCATATGGTCAAAATGCTTAAGCGTTTCTTATAGTAATATTAGTTAGCCATAAATTGACAATTGGATAACTTATTTGACTTAGGCTACCTGTGAAACAATACCTGCTGCACACATAAGCATGTGGAGTTTCAGGGTCCCACATTTTCTCCCTTTCCTCCCCCGACGTCTCACGTCTTATTGCTCGGATCCACTTTTCTCATCTTACGGGCTCCGTTTTGCGGTTCGGAATTTTATAAAACTGCAATTCTGTGCTTTTTGCCTTGTTTGTAGTGCATTCCACCAAACAACAACGTTTAAGCATTTTTATGCTGTGAGCTAACAGATCGAAATGACAAGGCACCAGTACGTCAAGTTAATGGAGGGCGAGAGCGGGATGTGTTTTTGGATGGGCGGGGCCTATTTGCGCTCAGTCTCCTGGCAGTGCACTGTGCTGAAGCGGCTGGCTGGCTATGCATTTGTTATTTTCTTTCACATGCATGAACTATTATGAAAAATATAATTATTGATTTAAATGAATAGTACCTAATGTAAAATATCAGATAGTAGCATATTATGCATATGCACAGGCTGTTCCCTCTTTTTCAGTGAGTGTTCGAAGGAGTGTGCCTCACATGAGCCGAAGATTCATGATGATGTTAAGGTAGCCTCACGTTACTGTTCTATCATAGGCTTCATAAAATGCACTGTAATATATATGTTACCACAACGTCTCGAAAATTGTATCTATTATCAACAATAATATAGTAATGCAATTTGTATAATAATTAAATGTACCATCTTTCCAAATACCCCCCAAAAAATTTGTGTGTGACAAAGAAGAAAAAATACTGTAAAGTGAGAATTTATTAATTTATGGATTAATTTCGTTGAATAATTAATGAACCTTTCCATAGGATTACTATGGAAAGAGGCTAAAGAAGTCCTCAGACCTCAAGAGCAATGCTTGCGTTACCCCGGCCAAACCCATCCCAGCCTTCATCCGCAAGGCCCTGACAGATGTGCATCCAGATGTCACTGACAAGTAAAATTCCTTTGAACCTGACATTTGGGAATTTGCGGTTTTGGCAATTACCAGCAGAGGGCGCCACAGCTACTGCACATAATTTATTCCAATTTATTGCACACCGGACGGAGTAGCTTGTATATATCCCACCGCTGTTAATTGACCTGTCACGTAGTAGTAGCAGCACTATACTGTAGATATTTGCTTATGCCAACATTTCTTGGGTGCATATTTTTGTCGGTTTGCTAACCCAGCGCCGTTTCCCCACGGTAGGTACTACGGTTGTGGCCTGGTTGTCCCGGAGTGCTTGGAAGGTTGCAGGGTATTGGACCTGGGCTGTGGCAGCGGCCGAGACGTCTACATGCTGAGCAAGCTGGTGGGAGAGAAGGGTCACATCACAGGACTCGATATGACGGCGGAACAGGTGCGGAAGTTTTAATTCTCGCGATGCCTGCTTCCTCAACGAGGTTGCCAAACGGGAGGAATTTATAATTCGTGATAATTCACACGCTCCGCGTTCGCAAGGTTCAGCGGCACATGTTCCGCTTTAGAGCCTCCTCTTTCTTTTTTGTTTTTTTGTTTTAGTTTTCTTGCCCCCATGATTGTCTTTGCGGGTTTGTGTGTGTGTGTGTGTGTGTGTGTGTGTGTGTGTGTGTGTGTGTGTGTGTGTAAACATGTCAACCTCCGTGTATATTTGTTTATGAAATGAGAAAAAAAGAAAAGATCATTTTCTATGTAAAAAAAAAACTTTAAATGTTTTTATTTGCAGCTTGAAGTGGCCAGAAAGTACATTGAACACCACACTCAGAAATTTGGGTTCAGCAAGCCAAATGTGGATTTTATTCAAGGATACATCGAGGGCCTGGAAGAGGCTGGACTGGGAGAAAATTCCTATGACATTATAATGTAAGATGTCTCTCTGTTTTGTAATAAATACATATATGTATGCATCGTGTTATTTGCAATTGCAGATTGTAATTAGCATGGACCCCAGGATCATGCATCATTCTGCTCAACTATTCTGCTGAGGTTTTAAAAAGCTTTACAAAGGTCCGTGTTTTGGTTCAGTCACTTAAAAATGAAACCCATTCTCTGCTATTTCTATCCAACCCTGAAGTTGGATTTGTTCATCTGTTGTTACAGATCAAACTGTGTGGTGAATCTGTCCCCAGACAAGACCCGTGTACTGAGGGAGGCATTCCGTGTGCTCAAGGTAAGACCCAAACCTCATTGTCTGTGTCCGCATGGACTAAATAAACAAATAAACAACATACTGCCTGCTTTTCCGTCTGACGTACAGTATAATTCACTGATATAACCCTGAAGGGGTGGATGTTACAGTTGAATCATGCAGTATCATGTAATATCAATGTAGGAATGATTTTCCTCTTATAATTCCTCAATCATACTGCACATGATATTGCAGTGTTGAAACATTCAGTATTTATTTAGCATGACCTAAAGAAGTATGTGTCCCATGAGTGTCATTTTCCTGTCTCAGACCGAGCACAGGCAGAATCCCTGAATCTAAGTCTGTGTTTCAGGATGGTGGAGAGCTGTATTTCAGCGATATCTACAGCAGCAGTCAGCTCCCATGGGAGATCACGTCTCACAAAGTCCTCTGGGGTAAAAAATAAATAGGATGCACCTTATTTAATTTCATCCAGTATTTGTTGGATCCAGGTCATGCCTGGTCATTATAAGGAGAGAAATTCCTCTGCTCAACAGGCAGTTGGAATGTACTGTATCTCTTTTGAGATTTGAACTTGAGACACATTGTGTCTTGAACTGTCTTTGGTGTGTGCGCGTGTGTATGAGTGTGAGCATATGTGTGTGTGTGTGTGTGTGTGTGTTTGTATAGCTGTATAGTGTGTGTGTGTGCGTGTGTGTGTGTGTGTGACTGAATTACCAGTTGAAAGAACGCTTCTGGAGTAATGACCTCCATTGAGAGCTATAAGGAAATTGTTTTGCGAGTTGCTAGGTGAGTGTTTTGGCGGAGCGTTGTGCTGGGAGGACCTGGTGCGTTTAGCCGAGGAAGTGGGATTCTCCTCCCCTCGATTGGTCACTGCCAGCACCGTCACCGTGGACAACGAGGAACTGGAGAGCCTCCTCGGTGAGTACGAGTGAAAGCGGGCAGAAGGAAGCAGGAATAAAAATAACCTTGTGGAGTTTAAACATCGAGAGAAGAAATTCGGAATAGCGGGGTCCGCTTCACACCAGAGTGATGCAATATGAGGTAAACTGGTAAACATATCGCTTACAAATTTAAAGAACTAGCATGTAGCAAATAACTTTACGCTTTCAAATAAAATGGGAATTATAGGCAAAGGTATTTTACATGATTAAACCAGTATATCAAGGTAACGGCAGATGAAGTAAGGACTTTTGTTGTGGCCGTTGAGGTAAAGACAGTGTTGAGTTTTTATATGGAAGTATTTCCTTTATTGCCTGAGAGGACAGGAGTTCAGGTGTGAAGTTGACAGTTCATCGGCTGTGCTAGTCGGCAGTGTAGTGTAATGGGCTTGTAACACAAAGGTAACGAGAGAATCTTTGACAAAGGTGCTGCGACACTGCCATTGTACCCTTGAATGTACGTAAAATATGTAAAAAATGTGATGTGTGTATGTCGCTCAGGTTAAGACTGTCTGAAACGCTGCAATGTTGTGGTCGTGTATGTAGTGGAGTTAAGCAGCATGCACTTTGTGATTACACTCTTCATTCGTCTTTTTGGCTCCTTTTATGACAGAAAGCACTGTTCGGTGTAACAGTTGTTTTGCTCATGCAAATTGCACATAATCTTTTTACATTTCTCAACATTTAACCTTAAAACTGTTTAGTCAGACAACGTGTGGTTTATAGCTTGGATGTGGGAAAAACATGTAGTCTAGTTTATTGAGACAGGGGAGCCGAACTTGGAATCTCTGCCACTTTCACTCGTGTCATAAACTGCATTTACAGACTTTCGGAAAACTTATCGCTTGTCCTCCATTTCCCTCCCGTGCAATTTCAGGCGACTACAAGTTCGTCTCCGCAACTTACCGTCTCTTCAAGATCCCAGAAAACACCCGAAAAAAGAGCTGCCTCCTTACGTACGATGGAAATGCCACTGGATTTGAGAAGGCATTGGAGTTCGACTGCCGCTATACATTTAAGGTTCGCATGAACACCGCATCACCTTTGTTCTGTTGCCTAAATTGCCGAAGACGTCAGTGACTTACTCTTACATATATATTCAATATATATACTTAATATATTATATGTACTGTTGTGCGTCCCTGTTTTTGTTTTTTTTTTTTTTTTTTTTTGTCTGTTGTCTTGGTTTTTTTTTTGTTGGTTGTTTTTTTTTTTAGCATACAGTATATATTATTAGTGTAACTGTATAGTTTTTTTTTTATATTTTTTTTTTTTATAAATTTTTTTTTTTTTTATTTAAAAAAAAAATTTGCACTGTGAGAGAGCTGCTACCTCAATTTCATTGTACTTGTGCAATGACAATAAAGTGATTCTGATTCTGATTCTGATTCTGATTCTGACATAGGATGCATGAAGTATACTGAATTACAGATCACAGAAAGCCCTGCTTGTGAAGACGCGAATGAATAGGTAACCTTGTCGAACTCGCAGGTGAATGAGGTAGTGGAGGTGGACGGAGAGGTGGCCAGCATCCTGAAGACTTCCAGGTTTGCAGAAGAGTTCAC
This sequence comes from Ilyophis sp. 1 JC-2022, assembly GCA_022702515.1. Taxonomy (NCBI): domain Eukaryota; kingdom Metazoa; phylum Chordata; class Actinopteri; order Anguilliformes; family Synaphobranchidae; genus Ilyophis; species Ilyophis sp. 1 JC-2022. The sequence continues at coordinate 87,065,934 of CM040405.1, forward strand.
ATTTCAGCCAGATTCACAGACATCACCTGGATCCTGCTGTGCCGCAGCGAAGGTGGGTGTCAGTAGCGAGATTAGTGGATTCTCCCTGCTGTCCTTCAGTGTATCTTACCAAACACTGACCGTATTCAAACGGTGTAGTGCACGGATACTCAAATGTGGTCCTCGAGGCTGGTAGTATTGCTGTTTTTTTCCCCCACCCGCTAGTTAATTAATCAATGAATGCCACTGATTGGCCAGAGATTTAACTCACCTGGTGCCCCCAGGTTTAAATCAGTCCTGATTGGAGGGGAAGAATGAAAGCCAGCCGTATTTCTGGCCTTAAGGCCATGATTTGAGTACTGCTGGCTTAGTGTCTGAAAGATTTGAGCAGTTTATGTCAAAATCATGTTCTGTGGTCATCGATATGTATTCAGATCAAATAGAGGCTGATTTTATCCATGCATTCATGTGGGTGTTACGCTATAGTCTGGGTACTTTCTGCAGCTTTATGATCAGTGCAATGAACAACTGCAGCTCATATTTACAGAATGCACAACCCAAGCTGTCTATAATAAAACATGTGGATAAGATGGCTTAAACTGAGACAAGATGAGTTATGAAATGTATGACAATTCTCCTTTGCTCAGGGTAACTTCTTTTAACTCTTTTCAAATTATAGAATAATTTGTCATTTATTGATCATACGAGACTTAAATTAGTGCATTCTATTGCACACAAAATGTAATAGTATTCAATCAAGCATTCACTGTCATCCAGAGATATTGACTGGATATTTACTGAAACTATTTGAGCAAGTACCTTGCTCAATAGTACAAGTGGTAATGTCTCACCTAGGAATTAAACCTGCAATCTCTGAGTAGCTGGTTTGTTCTATTCTGCCACTGCCATATGTATCCCTTATGACAATACATATATGCTGTTATATGCAAATGTATTTCTGTAACTCAGCGCCATTCTCATTTCAACAATTCCTTCTTTCAGGCAGTCCCTGTGAATCCTTTTGAACTTGTTCAGCAGATGAAAAGTGGCGGTACAACTTCAGCCACAGGGGGGTGCTGTGGAGCCCGGACATCCTGTTGATACTGAGAAGAGTTGACCACAAAACAAGAAAACATGCTGCACAAATCAGACTATCCAAATGTATTGATATACAATAATGCGTTTTTATTAAGAATAACTGTCGTTTTACTTATTTTCAGTTAAACTGAGAAGGGAACAAATTAAAACAGAACTAGATGTAATGGTTGGAGGTACAAATATTGTTCATGATTGTGGTGAAAGAGAAATGAAAATGTGAAACGCTGATTAGAGAGATTCTGAACTGATAACGTAACATACAATTAAAAGAAACCATAATGCCTTGTATTAGGAAGCACTTAATTTAGATTTGATTTCATCCTGAAATCCTGTTCGGCTCATTTAAGTGTCAAGAAGTCAGTTAAACACGTTTTTATTACTGTCATATGCAATCATTGTGTGTGTTGGACATAAAAGAACATGTTGGTCCTGAGCTAAAAGTGTATACAGGAGCTCAAATCTTCCGTAATGATGAATTCAGTTAGTGCCCCGCTTCACGCTGCTTGTGATCAATAAATATGTGGATAGCACCGCAGTGTCGATTTCGTCATCTGGTAGAAATCTCAGTGGAACTGGACATCAAACTGTCCCGATCCAAGAACGTCACAACAGTGTGTCGGAGGTGCAGATTATTTCTGTACAATGTCTGGAGCTTTTGTCTCTTCCTCGCCACCAACTCAACCCAGCTCTTAGTCCTGTTGCATGCTGGTCATTGCCGACCTGGATTACTAAAACTCCCTGTTTGCTGGCCTCCCTGCCTCTGCCATTGGACTTCTACAGCTCATCCGCAATGCTGCTGCTTGTATGATCTACAACAGGGATGGGCAACTCCAGGCCTCATGGCCCGGTGTGTATGCAGGTTTTTGCTGTCATGTACCAATTACCAATTATTTAATTAGCCCAATCATTTACATTATCTGATATTTTAGCTACATTTCACAATATGAACTGAAGCTGATGAATGTTCCTGCATGCGTGTATTGTAGCGTTAAGGGTAACTGGTGGCAGCAAAAACCTGCACACCCAGGGGCCCACAGGGCTTGGAGTTACCCATCTCTGATCTACAACCTCCCCAGGCTCAGCCATGTTACTCCCATTCTTATCTCCCTCCACTGGCTCCTATATCAGCTTGCATCAAATTGAAAACCTTGGTGCTAGCCTATCGGATAACTAAAAGACACATCTGTTATACCTTTAAAAGATGATCAGGCTCCGCATACCGAGCAGACCTCTCCGTTCTGCTAGCTCTGAGCACCGGCCCCCTCCTCCCTTCCCGCTGCAGTCAGAACAGCAGAAACCCTGTTGTAGACTCACCTCTTCAGATTGCACCATGGCTCTCCTGACCCCTTTTAGATATTATTTCTTTGAATTTCCTTTTGGGAAAAAGGTATAGGGTTAGGGTTATGGCTGTGTAAAGATATGCTATCTGTCTAGTGGTATGTTCTTTTGTTACAATGCAAGCTGTTGTTTGTTAAGTTAACATTACATTTATTGGTTATAAATAGGCCTTCTGTGCCTCTTTGGTGATATCCCACTTTTTTGTTCCTGAGACTAACACCGAAGCTTTCCACGTCCGTAAGTCACTCTAGATAAGAGTTTCTGCTGTAAGTGAAACCAGCTATTGCCAAATGGTGAATTTAATAGAAATCATGTGTTTGGTAATTATTATGCATCATCTCATAGTATATCCTTCAGTATCTAAGAAAATACAAAACCACTGGATCTAGCAAAAAGTAATCCGTGAAGAATTATATGTGTCTTCTCTGCTGTAGGCCTGCACCTCACAATGATTCAGATACAAACAAGAAATGTTTCCGACAATGTGGTCTTTGGACTCACTGGTGTGCCAGGTTTCATTCTACCCTCTGTTTTCTTGTTTTTTTTTCTTTCAACATCTACTTTTTTAAAGTGATTGAGCCATACGTAGAGATGAAAGTATGTGTTCTACCACTATAAATATATGACAGACTTCTCCAGAGACTCCTCCCCAGTTCCCCTTTCATCCAATTAGATTTCTCAGTGACTTCTATCATTATCATATTTTTCAAACCACTTTCATTAACCGAGACTTGCACCATTGAACCCTCCCCTCTCCACTTTTTTTGTTTAGTTAGATAGATAGATTAATGCTAATTTCTTTTCACTCGCAAACTCTTTATTATTCTCACTTTAATTTCATCTTCCCTTCAAATGCAGTCAATGTAAAGTCACCTCTCTCACACCTGCTCGTCAAAATCCAGCCCTCTTTCCCCACCCACGTTATTACATAAGATATTCCACCTGTGTAAATGGCCAATGGCTAATGACAAAAAATGTATTCTATATTGAGCTGAATGAAGAGTGCCAGTAAATAAAAAATAAATAAGAACAGTGGTTGGAGGCCATTGGCGCATTTATTTTGATATGTATTATGTGCGTATTACCTGTATAACACAACACAATTAAAGGCATGCATTACTCACAGTGTATTGAAAATGTATTTGTAAATCAAAAATTATATTAAAAATTTCAAAAACTTTGCAACAGAACAGGAGATAAGAATGTGTACTCAGGTCACCCCCACAGTTCTCCGCACTCAAATAGGCTAGATAGAATTTTTAAAAAGTAATTAGGGCATTGATATTCAACTATTTATTTCGAAACACAAGGCTGCCAAGTAGGCTAATAGGCTACAAAAAGCTACCAACGGCAGACCCAGTCTTTCGGAATTAACATTCTTTGTCTGCTCTCACTGCATCAACGGCTCATCCTGCTAAAGGGGTGTCTCACAACTGCTGCACGCGCCTATCCTTTCCAGATGTTTGAAGACGGGAGCTAAATAATTTGCCGCCGAAGTCCACTCCCATCTTCTTTAGTTATTGGTTGCATGGGAATCCATCAGGAGAAGTCACGAGGAAAGTCCTGCCTTTGGTACTGCATATGATGTCCGCTTGTTTTGGATTTCCATTCGCTACAGCACTTGCGACTAGCCCGCCTTCGTCCAGCTGCCCTCTTGGATTGGGTAATAGGGTCGCCTATCTGTGGGAAATCAGCAGAAGCACGAGTTCATACAGAGCTCGCTCTGCTCTGTAATGTTTCAGACGCGTAGTGGAAGCAAGCAAGCCCGATGCACGAGTCAAGGCAACCAGCAGCGGAGATGAAGGCCGACTCCGATTGGCTCTGATTTTTAAAAGCCCTTTTCATTCAAAAGAGGTTGCCCATTATCAACATGGCAGAGCAGTCGGCCCCAGTACCCTCTGCAAAAATGGCGGCACTTAACCGGGTTCGAGCCTTTACTCTGGTTTTCTTAACTGTCAGCGGTTGTTTCGTTTGCACGACGAGTGGTAAGGAAGTGACAGAAGAGACCGTAATCATCGGTCTGAGACTGGAGGATACGGACGATATTTCCTATATGGACAGGGGCTATTTGCGGGTCAGCGAAAGGTCTCGTGTCAAGTTGAGGGTCTATGGGCAAAACATTAATAACGAGACATGGTCCAAAATTGCCTTTACAGAGCACGAGCGGACCAGAGTAATCGGAGACAGTGACAGCTCAGCTGGAAACAAGAGCCGGGATGATACGTCCAGTTTCCATCCATGTGGGATCAGAACTTCGGATATTATCATCATACCCACCATAATCGTAAGCAGAAAAACATCGGGGATAGTTGAAATTGAAGTGAAACCTCTCCGAAAAACAGAGCGGAGTAAAGCGTATTACCTGTGCATCGCCACCTCTGCGCATGCTGTGGCGGGCTTGCACGACTCAAGGACCGAGAACACTTGGATTTATCACGACGGGGATGACACGAAAGTAATTGTGGTGGAGGAAAAAAAGTTTTTGCTTCCCTTCTGGCTTCAGGTGATTTTCATCGGGATGTTACTCTGTCTTTCGGGCATGTTCAGCGGGTTAAACTTGGGTCTGATGGCACTGGACCCCATGGAGCTGCAGATCGTTCAGAACTGCGGTACGGAAAAGGAGAGGAATTACGCGAGGAAGATTGAGCCTGTTCGCAGTCAAGGGAATTACCTGCTGTGCTCCCTCCTTTTAGGAAACGTCTGGGTGAATACTACCTTGACCATTCTCTTGGATGATATTGCAGGATCTGGATTGATTGCGGTTGTGATGTCAACCATCGGGATTGTAATTTTCGGTGAAATTGTGCCCCAAGCCATATGCTCAAGGCACGGCCTCGCAGTTGGTGCAAATACTATATTCTTGACCAAATTTTTTATGCTACTTACATTCCCTGCTTCGTACCCAGTGAGCAAACTTTTAGATTACCTTTTGGGCCAAGAGATAGGGACCGTGTACAACAGAGAAAAACTACTGGAGATGCTGAGAGTGACGGATCCCTACAACGATTTAGTCAAAGAGGAACTGAACATCATTCAGGGAGCACTTGAGCTCAGGACTAAGACCGTGGAAGACGTCATGACCCCACTGAGAGACTGTTTTATGATTGCCGTGGATGCCATCCTCGACTTCAACACCATGTCCGAAATCATGGAGAGCGGGTACACGCGAATCCCCGTCTTCGAAGGGGAGAGATCTAATATCGTGGACCTGCTGTTTGTCAAAGACCTGGCGTTCGTGGATCCCGACGACAGCACGCCTCTGAAAACCATCACGAAGTTCTACAGTCACCCCTTGCACTTCGTGTTCAATGACACCAAGTTGGATACCATGTTGGAGGAATTCAAGAAAGGTGAGGCTATTTATTTGCGTTGTTTTTATGCCTGCTGACAGCGATGGCCTCGCTGTGGCAAACTGGCGTGTTGTCTTAAACGTTGAGCAAGCGAAGTTTGCCTCCACGCTAGCGTTCTATTTCAGGGACGAACAAACGCTCGCATACCTTGTTGCACAGCATCCTTGAACAGCATTGCAGCCAAACAGCTGTGGTCTATGCCAGATCTGAGCAATGATTATCTCTAGCCTACGTCTGTTGTAGTATCTTCATAAGAAATGGTTTATATAGCATGCGCTCACACTTTATAAACCTATAACTGTATGTTGTACAGTGTGTTGCCTTCAATGGGTCAGTCCATTTGTTTATAGCAGTCTATATTTACCACGGCCATTTATTTTAGCCTATTTTTTTTTAACGAAACTAATGAATCATTATCATTAATGATGCGAGAAGTTAAGCAGTGACCCTTACAAATTCCGGGGAATGGAAAAGTGAATGTGATTTCTTTATAAGGCTTAATTGAAGGCAAGCTGTGAACACCTGCTTACATTTAATTTGCCCAGCCCATCGGAATCATTACAAATGTTGCAATATTAATGAAAAGATTTTACAATTCTGCTGCAATTTTCCACCCAAAGGGGCTTTGTGTCCCTAAGGAATTCCATCTCACGTTGTGTTTGTGTTTACACAGCGGTTTTGTCATGAATTGCATGACTGGACTGAAAAGGACATCAGCTTCCATTGGAACATTTAAGCACGGCCGTTATAGTTCCCCAGGTGTTTGTTGTAAATACATTGGCGTAAAAGGCAAAGTAATAATACCTTAGTATGTCACGCACCTTCAGTCTGATACTTTGTCAATTGGTATAATATTTATTTTAATATAATAATTGGTATTCATGAAACTTTTTAATTTTCCAGATTGTAGACACATTCATCTTGGCTATATCCCGAAATTGTGGAATCATTTGATTTTGGCCCATTTCAAGAAACTGATGGAATTTAACCTTGAGAGTGATGATTTTTTTTAGTTTGTATTTCCCTGTCAGTGCTTGCTGTATGTGTGTGTGTGTGCCGTGAAGCGCAGTTGAAGGGCGTTATTTTGACTGCTTTCATCAGGAGTTTGGGCCTTTATGACACACCCCAGTCCAGGAAAAGCGCTTAGTGCGGAGAAAGGCGCGGAAAACATGATTATGTTCTCCGTGTGTACACTGGGAGGACGGGGGCTCAGATTTAATCTGACCATGATGTGCTTTTTCCTTCACTTTGAATAACAAAGTTAAACCAGGTGCTTGCCTGCACACGTGCGTTCATTCTTGATTCTTTCATTTCAGCCACCACTAAGATCATAAAGTTGTATCAGCAATGAAAAAAGTATCGTTTTCTTTATCTCTTTAAAGCACATTATTCGGTGCATTGGTGCTATATTGAGTATGGAATCTGTGTTTTTCTACAGTTTGACATGATGTTTGCATTCCCACACCTTTCTCACATGAGCACATTCTCCGGTGAAGGACGACGTCCTTGCGGTGAAAAAGGCCGAGCGTTTCCCGTCCGAGGCACCGTTATCTCTCGCCATCGCCCCCATTTAGTGTTAATGTTTATAAAGTTCCCCGCTCTCTTCTCTCTGTTTTTGAATGCATTAGGACGTGTGAGAAATGGGCAAGCAGCACCGAGGTTATCAGGTGGGGGCATCATGTTAGTGAACCTGCTTAATCACACTCGCTTTAAAGCCTGCCTCAGAGTGATGGTGGAGAATTTACTCTTTTGTTCAGCCCCTGGAATGCAGTTGTTTGGATAATGAATAACAGCTCTAACCCCCCCTAACACACACACACACACACACACACACACACACACACACACACACACACACCCCACAAACCCCAGTGTGTTGTCGCCACTCAACAGTGTGTTTGCCTACCACTTGTTGATGGCCTTTTGAATAGTAGGCCTATGTATCTTTGTCCACGAAAGGAACGCGAAAAAAACCCAATGAAGAGTTTACATCCGAGACGTGAAGAAGGGATGGCATCGGCTGGGACGGCGGGACGCACGGGCTCTGGCTGCCCGAGCTTCAGCCAGTGAAAAGCCAATAAAGATCGTATGAGGCCGTGATTCTCCTCTGATTATCTCCAGGATAATTACTGGCCCGTGTTGGGTGAATCTCTGAGTTTTGGGAGTGAAGGGTGCTTCAGGATGAGCGATGAACGGCCTTTCCGTCTTTTCAGGAGATGCTGCAGGAAAACTACATGTGCTTCAGTTGATGCTGTTGAGAGGACTTTGAGGTGCTGAGGTGGGAATGATTCCCACAGAAAAAGGTCGCTGTCGGATTCAGCTGCATTCATCCATTGAATTCAAATAGGAAATTAAATAGAAATCATCGTGTTTGTTAATTATTACGCATCATCTCACAATATATCTTCCAGTGTCTAGTAGACCGTGAGGAATTCTATTTGTTTTCTCGGTGCTATACACCTCACATGAGTTCAGATACAAACAAGAAATGTTTCTATTTTGTCTTCTGAACAGTGATTCAGGATTCACCATAGACACCTAAATACATCATGGTATAGATTAGATATAGTTTCTGCCAACATAAAAGGAATCGGAATCAGTCGAATGCAGTCTGGTGCAGTGAAACTTCCTAGAGTTTGCTTTACTTTTCATCCTGAATGCCTTGTGAGCTACTATCCCAGTTTAATTGAAGGAAACGTTTGTTTAAGATGTTCACATGTACCCTACATAAACCATGTGTTGTCGTTTAAATGATATTAAGTGTTGAACAGATCTGACTGGACACCATACAAGATTACACATCAGTTTCGACAAAGCCATGAACCATAAAAATTCAAATGAATGAAGTGGTCATTGTGACAGAACATTGCACACATAGCTACAGGTAGATAGATATTTGATGATTTGGGTATAGTGAAAAGCATTTCATAGTGAAAGCAGTCATGTAAATAACTGAGCGAAACCATGCAGATGGGCGAGATACTGCAGGATAATGGGGTAGGTGAGTGTGCTGTGTAGGGCCATGTTGTAATATGTGTAGTTTCAAAAGTGACTTTTCCAGCTGTGATGCCAAAGTACAAAGTGTGATATCAAAAGCTGCATTTGTAAAAATTCTAACATGTAGCACAGTGTTCTGTATGCTAATGCCTATATATTTACATCATGCTGGTGACTGGTAAGCAGTGTAGTATAATGGCTAGGGAGTTAGCCCTGAAACCTGAAGGTTGCGGGTTTGATTCCCAGGTAGGACACTGCTGTTGAGCACAGTATATATCCATCATGACTACACAAAGACACTTCCCTTCCTGCTTCTAGGCCCGAATGGTGTTCTCAAACATTCATTACATTACATTACTGCCATTTAGCATGCGATCTGATCCATCCATTATCTAACCCACTTATTCCTGGTGAGAATCGCTGGGTCGCGGGCAATTTAGAGTCTCCAATTAGTCTTTCCTGCATGTTTTTGGACTGTGGGAGGAACCCGGAGTACCCGGAGGAAACCCACGCGGACACGAGGAGAACATGCAAACTCCACACTTGAAAGGCCTGGGGCCACATGTATAAAACTCTGACTAAAATAATGTGTAAAAAAACGCTCAGGGAGCAAGTCAGAAATCTGCTTTCGCAAAGTTTAGCATTTTCTCCCTCTGCCTTTCGGTCACGGTGTCGCCATATCACACTGACTCCAAACATTGCGTACGTACGGTGACCAGCGTGTGCAGAAGTATGCAGGTTTTCTTATTTTATACATCTGAATTTCTGTGTGGAAACTCACTTACGCAGCTTTCTGGGGGCATTTTTCTGCTCAGCACTGTTTATACATGTGGCCCAAGGATTCGAACCCAGGACCTTCTTGCTATCCACTGCACCACTGTGCTGCCGTGGAAGCAATTTAATGTAATGAATGTTTGAGAAGAACACTGTTCTGGCCTAGAAGTGTACGAAGGGAAGTTTCTTCGTGCAACTGAAATTGTGATGAATTTGTATAAGAATTAGCCGCAGAATTAGAGTAGGCCTATGGTGCAAAAGAAGGGGAAGCGGCTTTGTTCCTGATGCTTCCTCTTTCCTGTCCGTTCCTTTGCTCATCTTATTATTTTAGCGTTTGAACACACTAATGAGCTTGTGGGATGATTGCTTATGCAAAAATATTGTGAAATGAATGCTCAATTAACCATGAGATGAACCCATTTTCCCTTCTCTTGAACATTAAGGAGCTTGATCTTGACTCTGATGTTAAATGCATGCTCCAGAGTAAAATAATAAATAATAATAATTTTAAAAGGATGCATTAATCGGCACTTTCAAAATTAATTTGAGGTACAGCTTTTGCGAGCAGTCATCCCAGTCATTACTAGTGTTGCTGTTATATTATATGATGACTGAATATGTAAATGTTGCATCTTGCTTTAAAGAGAACAGTGCTCACCCTATCTATAGTAAATACAGTGTTTTTGAAAGCTCTGTGTGAAATCCACATTTAATCAAACTTAATTTTCCAGATTTGATGTGTACCTATTGTATCGTTCTTGTCGCTCACATACTTGTAATGGTTAGCTAGAGAGTATGGGCGGAGGCACATTTTACATGCAATATTCCCATTCAATTATGATGGCCTAACTTCCTTTATATGTGGCCATCCTTAATATTCATGGTTTAACTTGTAAATGCAGCAGATTTTTGTTTTCCCCCCCAGGTATTACATCAATATGAATATAAAACCTCTTGTTAACAACTGAAAGTAAATATTTTAAAGTAAATATATGTTTTTAGTGAAATGCAGTGAATAAAATGCATGCATCGCTCTCCTCTTTCAGGTTTGTGCTTTCGGACCACTGTTGGTAGTGATGGCTGTGCACAGGAGCCGGTTGGCTGTACTCCAGAGGGGACACGCCATCAGCACTGGGCCTGTAATTAGTGATTAGGAGGGGGGTCAAAGTTTTGAGTCAATCTGGCTGTAGTCATAACGCATGCTAAGTTCAAAGTGCTTTGTATTGTAAGTCACTGTTAATTAATTTGATGGCTCTTGTGGAGTTGTTGAGCCTTCTGAAAAACATGAATCACACAAAGCACACCTGGAAAGTGTTATTTGTTCGGCTTTCAGTTTCATTTACATTTTTTTTGCAGTGGAAACTTGAATTTTTTTGTAAGTTGTACAATTACAGGAAGTGCTATGGCATCAGTAGCTCCACTCCTCCATCACAGAATCAAATGGCCATTCTTAACATGGCCTATCTACCGTCACACGTTCTTTCAAAAGGTTAAGCTTCAAAGGTCACGGGGTACCCCCGGTCTAGACTGCACAGTCTTTCTGCCTAATCGAGGAGGACATGAAATGGAAATGTTGAATTACCCACTAATTGCTTTCTGTCTATGATTGAAGCAATTAGGACTTGCCAGACAGGAAGTTGCCACCAAGCAACCGGTTTTGCAATTAATTAGTGGGTCAAAGTTTTGACTTGGTTGAGACCAAAGTCTGTCTATGTGAAGCAAATCAGGTATCTAATCATGCATTTCCAGTGAATTAAAATACACTAAGAGAGGCATTATTCTCAAATGCTTCTTGCTCTTTTCTGCAGTGCGATCTTTTTGCGTCTTGCGATAGCAGGTTTCTTGTTTAACTGCAGAAACGGTTCACAGCTCGACCTATAGGAAAAGAAAGGAGCTCCACTTTTCTTTCTCCTTCAGGGATTGATTCATTATGCCTGAACCCTGTGTCCTCAAGAATGCGACTTGGCCAGGACTCAGTATTGTTACCAGTGATTTATGTAGTGTTTGTGATGTGTTCATGTGCCAGGTGTGAAGAGGTGCTTGTTGTTTGACAGGACAATGGATTGTTTCTTCAACAGTTTAAATGGCATTTTTTTGCTGCTTTGTCGTTTTGCACGTATAATGTATTCATCCAAAATTTTAACTCAACACTTTTGCTCAAAAATGCTGATGTGGGGACTGAAGGCTGGAAGAATCAAAAGGTTGATGGGTAATATGCTGGCGAACATTTTCCCTCTCCACTTCAAGCATGTCCATTCAATTCATATTTTGATTGGTGTTTTACAGTTTTCTCTTTAATATTTAAACTTGTAAAATACATTTTTTTTGGGAGTGCAAACCAGATACAGACGGCTGACAAATTAAAGGAAAAACCCTTCCAGTGAGGGGGTCCGGTGGCTTTGTTATGCTGTGGGGGGCATTTTCCTGGCATGGTTTGGGTTCATTTGTCCCCTTAGACAGAAGGGTTACTGAAAATCAATACAAAGTTATTCTGAGTGATCACCTTTATCCTGATGAAACACCAACGTGTTAGACAGCGCTCTCCACCACCATCATCAAAACAGCAAATGAGGGAATATATTTTGGAAGAATGGTGTTCCATCCCTCCAGTAGAGTTCCAGAGACTAGAATATATAGCGGTAGAATCTATGCTAGACTAGAGGTAGAATCTATGCCAAGGCGCATTGAAGCTGTTCTGGCGGCTCGTGGAGGCCCAACACCTTACTAAGACACTTTATGTCGTTTTTCCTTTAACTTGTCACCCATCTGAATATTGTCCTTGATTAATTTTTTTTGCAAAGAGTTCTCAACTGCTTGCTGGTACTTGGAGGTTTATGCTCAGACTTTCCAAATACTCTTGTTTTCCTTGTTTCTGTTTTCCTGTAAATTATCTTTGTGACAGTGTCTCCGTAAAGGCGCTATACAAATACAACTGAATTGAATTCAAATGAACAACAGGTACTTATTCTATATCATGCTCACTTTTCAATATTGGAGCCCCACAGTAAATTGGGACCCAGGGAACTCCACGGGTGCAAGCTTTTTGGATCCGTTATTTTGTCTACAGTTATTGAGTGGGAGTTGTAGGACGACCATGTGGGATTTCCAAAATTGCTATTTCCTTGCTAGCTTGCTCAGAGATTGTAAGTATAGAGAACAAAATCTGGAGCTTAAAAAGTCATTATACCAAGCTTTACCAAGTACTATTCTACTTTGTGATTATAACCCTACATATCCTACTTGTTTGTCAACACAAGCCTCTGGATGGCTCAAATGAACTTATTACATTACATTTGGCAGACGCTTTTATCCAAGGCAACGTACAATAAGTGAATAGTGAAGGTCATTGAAGCAACTGCAATGTAAGAATCTTCTTACACTTCATGCTCCACTTGTTGTTCTAATCGCTCAACAGGAAACAGGTGCTTGAAGTGATTGGCCGCTGGCAAACTCTGCTGCTAAACTCCTTTCTCATTGGTTGTTTGTGGCACATCTTGAAACCGGCCACTGGAAGTGATTCTGGGGATAATTTGCTGACCGTACAGAAAGTGTATAACGGCTTGTAGGTGGTCACGAGAGTAATTGGCGTGACTTTTAAGAAACACATCTTGTGAGGTTTTGCGCTGTTAGACCAACTGTAAGATTTATGCACGTGCCACGTTTCAGCATCAGTTGTAGCAAAACAATTAGCAAAGCTAATAATCTGGGCTAAATTCTGGCAAATGATCTTGCAAGTCTATCTGGGCTCAAGAATAAACTTCTTATGCCTTGTCCTAACTCGACAAAAGAAACAAAACCTGCCTTTCGGTTTCTGTCCGTCAGTGCTGTGAAATGTGAGTTTGTTGCAGAAACAACTGAGGTACCATAAAACACACCACAGGACTCCAGGCTATCCCACTTTTTATATTAGTGCAAAATCAGTTTTATATCTTCAGGCGTGGTGTAGCAGGATTTCTTTCTGTGGTCTGTTTGAACTGAATCTCCTCCAGTGCAAAAATTACATTCAGTCACTGTTTACAGATAGTTAGCTCTGGAAATGTAACACTGGAAGTTGGCGGCGTAATGATTGTATGCTCCTTTGCATAACTAATGTCATAGTCATACTCTTTTGAGTAGCTACAGCAAATTTGTGTTAATTTTCCATCACTAAGGAAGCAGTTGATTAGAAAATGCATTCATCTGCCATATTTTCCCTGACTTCATTTGCCATGGGAAGCATGTGAATCCCAAGACTGATATCTGAAACATATCTGGATGTAATAACATCTGAGAAATAATGTTTTTTGGGCCAAAGTGACTCTCACACACTCATACGCCTAAGTACTGTTACTGCACAGGCTAGGTTTGTTAATACCAACTGAATCAATAAATGCAGTTACATAACGGCATTGTTTTGAGTGCACAGGGCACGGTATTCGCAAAATTTACAACTTAAATTCAGACTGTTACCGTGCCAACATGCAGTCCACTATGACCCACTTTTGCATCCTGCAGTAATTTCTTGGAACTATTGCCCAAATTAAAGGGATTTTCATGTTCTGTAATTAAAGGGAATTGTATTGTTTACAGTGCAAAATAAGTGCAATAGCTGCAATTTTGTTGAGGATATTCATAGAATTTGCAGGAGCATTACGCAAACTTGCCTCAGCAAAACTACAGAACAAGCATCTGTTAACAAATGCAGATTTTACACAAAACGTGCATGGTGAAAGACTGCACAGAACAGACTTTAGAAAGAAACCTGAACATCCTGGAGTTAATAATCAGTGAGATACTGTTTGATGACCAGGCACAGATGTAGAACCCAGAAAGGCAGACTCAAACCCAGACATAAAATCAAACTCCCAAAAGGAGATTTTATTACACAGTTGCATGGTACAGAGCATTAGGCAGTTCATAGTAGATTCAACACAAGGGTCAAAAACACAACTAGGCAATCTGTAAATGCAAAGTGCAAAAATCAGAAAGCAAGGCTCGTGGTTAAAGTCCAGGCAAGGGTCGAGATCCAGAATATCAGTCAGCGGAGGCACGGTACTGAAAACAGCAAACAGGCTCGTAATCAGGAGAACAGAGTTCATAACAGGTAGGCTCTCTGTGAATGAAAAGACACAGATAAACGCTAGGCAAACTCGTAGTTTAGAATAGAACTGGCAAAAGACACGGTCGTACACAAACAAGGTCAAAATGCAGACTCAAAACAATGGAAAACTCAAAAAAGTAAACTGAGGCAACAATCTCACAATGAACACAGGGTTTAAATACACTCACAGACAGGTGCAACAATTAGAGAGAGCAGAAAGCAGAATGAGAATCAGCTGTAGCGAGTAGAAGAGTTAATGAGGAAATCAGGAAAGAGAATAGTGACAACAAAGGTGTGAAAGAGAGACAGCTATAGTGAATAGAGAAAATTACATTAAATAATTAGTAGACGAGTAGAAGCCCTAATTTATATGAGATTAGTAGATTAGTAAACCTTAATTCTATGAAGTTAGTAAATTAGTAATCATTAGTACTGAAAGAAGGAAATAGCAGGAAATTACAGAGAACACCGAAATGACCGAAAACACAGGGAAACGTGTGATGGAGTGGGAACACAAACGCTACACTGTTCACCTTGAGTTTATTGGTTTAGACTAATGTTCAGATTTGATATTGTTTGTAAGGAACTGATTTAGAAAAGCCTTGTGCTTATCAATATCTACATATCTTGTGCTATACTACAAGCACAATTTATGCTCAGTTTAAGTTATAATGAGACCTTGGACCATTAACATTATTTTTGAGGTTAATCCTGTATCCATCTGTCAGTCTACTTGACGTTTTCGAACAATTTCTTCTCAGTAAACACTCAGTTTAAAATTAGGTTTGATTAAACACACGGCTGTATCTCTCAGAACATGTGCTTAAACATTTTATGTTTTATGCTTTGGAAATGGCAATTTTACAAGTGAAAGCAAAACAATATATTTCATGCCATGGTAGTTCTTAAGTGGTTCCTGTTCACCTTCCCACTGTGAGCCTGTATAATATAACAAAAGCCCAGCAAAACCATTTTGAACGTAGGAGTGTAATCAATGAATACTTTCACTTTTGAACTGATGGACATGTAGGTCATTATTTCCCCCCAAAACAGCAGCTATGTACGGGCTCGGCTCAGGCAACTTTGAGCTCTTTTTCGGTCTACGGATATTCTGTTTGGTTAAACTTTATAGTGATAGTGTAATAAATAAATGCACTGATTAAATCTGCTGCACTGCTTACTGGCTATGCAAAATAGGCTTCATTAGTAAGGTATGTATTGTATAATATATTGCTATATTATTTATGAACAAAAATTGTTGTGAGACCTGTTGTGTAATGGAGACTAGAGTACATGATCCCATGCACGTATTAAGCCATTTCCCTCCTTTAGGCAATGTAGGGCAATCTGTGCTTAGTCCATACTCAACACACATACTCACCCACATACTCATACTCAACACACATACTCACCCACATACTCATACTCAACACACATACTCACCCACATACTCATACTCAACACACATACTCACCCACATACTCAACACACATACTCACCCACATACTCATACTCAACACACATACTCATACTCAACACACATACTCACCCACATACTCATACTCAACACACATACTCACCCACATACTCATACTCAACACACATACTCACCCACATACTCATACTCAACACACATACTCACCCACATACTCATACTCAACACACATACTCACCCACATACTCATACTCAACACACATACTCACCCACATACTCATACTCAACACACATACTCATACTCAACACACATACTCACCCACATACTCATACTCAACACACATACTCACCCACATACTCATACTCAACACACATACTCACCCACATACTCATACTCAACACACATACTCACCCACATACTCATACTCAACACACATACTCACCCACATACTCATACTCAACACACATACTCACCCACATACTCATACTCAACACACATACTCACCCCTTCTTATTTTGTATTAAAGAGATACCATACAAGCAATTTACCCAGCTTTATATTAAATATTATTAATTCTGTTTTTGAATTGTATTCCCAGCTCGCCTGCTTCTCCAAAGTAGACGGTTGTAGCTGTGTAGTTGTATCATTTGCCAAGAAAGTTTGTTTGAGCTTTTGCCTGGTAACAGCTCTACTTATGCTGAAATAAGAAGCGTTATGTTGGCAAGAGCAGCAGTGCAGCCTGGTGTGGGATACCCCTTTGAACACAGCCGATTTCCTCTGTGCCTTTTCCCTTTCTCTGTATAAATACCTCAAACTTCACACACAGCCACATTCAAAATAAATACTACATACTCTGTCTTTATTATTGAGTCATGAATTTAGGCAGGTTTTATTCTTTTCAGCTTGACACAATAGTTTTTGTTGTTTTTTCTAACAGCAGTCAGTACTGATCGAATCATGTTGGCTAAGTATTGACAAAATCAAGAGTTTTTGTTAATTCATTCGTCAAAGGTTGAGGATATAGTGGTTAGGTCAAGCCCGTGCATGGACTTTGTTGCTGGTCAAGTTTTCCATTAGTTTAAATTCTTGACAGAAAACATGGTCCCCTACAGGTTAGTACAAGTAAATATAACGTAGGTATGATATGTTTCAAGTATGATATAAAATAAAATTATGAACACTGTATTATGCCCATCTGCTCAGCAAATTGTTAATCATTTAATGAATAGTGTTATCTTCAGTTTCCATTTGACTGTGTTTCTTTGTTGTACGTCTGTTGATGACCCCCGCGGAAAGCCTTGCTTTTCAAATGGCCTACATTCCTCAAATTCTGGTGCAACATGAAATGGACTTAAAACAGCTTAGTAAAACAATTGAGAAGTTTGAATCAAGCCCAAGTGTATTCACAAAGTCTGTCTGCTCTGGCATTAGAACCCACATTTCTATGCGAGTTGTAATGCCACAGCAAACAGGCTAACATACAGGCCAAGCAGTAAATACATGGACTATGTATATCTTTTAAAATTAGATGTAAATTGTCACTTTTCTACTAGACCTATAGCTTGCTCCACTGATTGTCAGTTATCAGGAACTATTAAAATACATTTAGGTGTAATGAAATGAAAATTTCACATTTTCTCAAATGCACCCAGCTGACATGCAAAAAAGGTAGGCTACACACTGCAATGTGTATGTTCACTTACACAGGATTGTACCCTGTAGATTGTAATTGTTTTATAGAATCTGGTCAGTTGAACAGAAGTAAATGTACATTGAAGTACTTTATTAAAAAAACTTTTTGTCTTCTTTCACAATCAGCGAGAAGTGTGACTGAAATACAATTTAATTCACTTTGCATGTTGCATATTGAGTAATCATAAAGTAATCAATCGGCCAGTGCGTTATTGAGTCTGAATCACTGTTATTATGAATATCACAAACATAAACAGCTTTACAAATGTGCAGTTTGGTTATTACCTGTCTGTTAGGATCTTAGTTTTCTTTATCAAACAATCAGCTGGAAAACACTTCAAGTCAGACTTAGAAGGAAAGGTTTTTTCCTACACCATGCCATGGGAATGGAATTCCTAATCCCTTAAGTAGGGGAAAGGGGTTAAACAGCTACTTGTAAAGGAAAAGTCACATTTTCAGTGCGTGAAGCTTGGTGTGTCATATAAATTGTGTGTATGAGTTCTCTCTTAGCTGTTTATTATCATCAAGTTAATCTATTCAAGTCATTTACAGTCAAGCCGGAAAGTCTGCCCACCCCTTTCACCTTCTCCACGTTTTATTACATTACAGACATATTCTACAATAGATTGAGTTCATTTCTGTCTCAAAATTCTACACAAAATAGCCCAAAATGACAAAGTGAAAACATGTTTTTAGAAATTTTTGCAAATGTATTAAAAATCAAAAACTGAAATCTCTCATTTACATAAGTATTCATACCCTTTGCTTTAACATATTTTTAAAGTATCATATTTAATATTTGGTCGCATATCCTTTGCATGCTGTTACTTCCTGAAGTCTGTGACCAATCAACATCAAAAGACTCTCGATATCTTATTTTCAGGTACTGTTACAAGCGATACTATAACCTCTCTGCATTTGAACTGATCTCTATGAGAATTTGGGGGTGAGACTAGATTCAGCTGTAAATTACACTGGTACAGTATGGAACACATGACTGGCGAAATGGCTGTACGTCATCAAGGGTCTAAGGTATCAAACGAGCCCCAAACCATCACTCTGCGCCTATACGTATATGGAGCAGATGTGGATGGATCCCTTTAAGGGTTGTTTCTCCTGACTTTTCCCCCCATAAAGTTCTATAGGAAAATGAGTCAGGAGAAATAACCCTTGCAGTGATCCATCCACATCTACTCCATATCTGGCAACAGAGTGATGGTTTGGGGCTCGTTCGATAGCTCAGACCCTTGATGACTTACAGCCATTTAGACAGCCATGTGTTCCATACTGTACCAGTGTCATTTACAGCTGAATCTAGTTGCTGATAAGGGATAAAATATGGGTTTTCGGATAAACTATTACGTGGATTCATTTAAATAGGTTTAATAAAATAATAAAATAGAGCTTTTGACTGGCTCATGGAGTAACGGTCCATTCCGGGAGTCAGCCAGGTCTGCATAGGTGGAACATCATCCAAATCTTTAGCTATGTCATTAGCCGACTATGACAAAGCAGCACACCACCAGGACAGAAATGGTTGTAATCTGCCACAATTTGGGCTAGTTTACATCAGTCACTAGTTTAAGTCAGTTGGTTATTGCTTGGCGCTAGCTCACCTGTAGCATTGATTGGCCATAGTGTGCAAATTAGTCACGCCAAAAACGCAGGCTTTCTGCTCCATGTGTAGTGTGTGGGTGGGACAGGACTAAGGCAAGAAACACAAAGGCCCAGTCCAGATCCTCCACAGGATGTGAGGCAGCATACGCTACTATGGGGATAAATTAAATGAAATAGTGTGAGTTGGAGTGTCATCTTCAATTGTAGTGGAGTCACAGGATTTCAACTGTCAGGACACCTAAAGAAAACACCGTTATGGGACCACAGGGTGTAACAGTTTAGCTAAAGGCTTCACAGACTGCTTTCCGCCATAGAGTTTGTTTTACTCTCTCGTGTGCTGACAAGCTATGTCAACATGTATGACATATTAAGGTCATATAGGCACAGTGTAATACTGAGGTATTATCTCAACACTATTCTGTCACTTTATAATACAAGGACACGTACAAAATGTGGATTAGTTTATCACGAGGTGCACACATCATAAATAAGCAATTTATGTAGATTTTATGCATTCACTTTTATGTGACAGGATATTCAATACGTTACAATTTCTCAAATTCCAAAATATAGTCTTAAATATAATTATTTTTTAAATTATTTTTTATTTTATTTTATTAATTATATGAAAACCTGTTGTTTCTCATGCAAATCGAAAGCTGCAGTGCCTGGTCTTCACGTTGTTTCGACTAGTACAGAAAAAAAGCAGTTCTAAAAGCAATCAAAAAAGCCCGCCAGCACCAAGCCTGTCCGTGCTTCAGAGTCTGGGACTGAGTCATTGTTTGAGGAGAGGCTTTGTAATCCTGATTGCTGTGGCACACTTCTGCACTTGGCAAAGCAGTTGTTTTACATCACTGCGGTGGTTTTACACCACTGTAATGAGTCCGGCTCCTGAATCACTTCCAGGTGATGTGGATGAATCCGGGATGGTTTTAATGCACGGTGTAACCTCAGAGGGACATGCAGTGGCATAATAGTTTAGGATTATTATAAAATTAATTGGGAAGGGATAGCCTATTTTGTGTATATTATTTAGCATTCTTACATTCATACAGTTTTTGCTGTAATAAAACGGTATTCCTCTCGTAAATAAAATAAATGCGGTAACACACTATGGCCAGCTGTGAGTTTCTCATTTGTATTCTCCTCTTTGTATGAAATGGCATATGTGTAGGGCCCGATTTACTTAGACCTTCAGCGAGGCCAATGCTTGGTCATGTTATTGGTTTTGTGTGTGCTGTGTGCTGAATGGTTTTGCACCCACTAAAGGTTTTAGTAAATCAGACCCGTAGTGTGATAGATGAGAACACTCATAAGCTCTCGCTCGGGGCACAGAAATTACATAAGTTTTTATGTATTCTTATTTTGAATGTTTTTCTTTAGTTAATGCTTGTGTAAAGGGAAGGGACGGCTGTGTTACTTTGTGAAAGCAACGGCGTAATTGTACAAACGTGATTGCTTGTTGAACGCACTTCTATATACTCTGCTAAATGACAGACTTGTCAAATTGTCTAGTTTCTGTTGGAGAATTAGTCAATGTGTTTTGAGGAATTTTTTTGTAAATAATTGCAATGTGTTTAGTATGAAGGTGTAATTTCCTTGGAGCTCATTCCCATTGGCCTATGTGTAGTGGAAAATGGGCATGTTCTGTATAAATTCACCAAATGTGGTTTTCATATATAATTATGTTTAATCATCAAAATACAAATGTCTGCTGGTTCTGAGAGATGAGTCTATGCTTTCAAGGCAAAATTCACCCTCTTCTTTTTTATAATGTTGTTACTAGACGGTGAGATAAGATATATTATATATATATATATAGTTTTTATAATGTTGTTACTAGACGGTGAGATAAGATGTTCATATTAAACCACTGTAGCAGATGTGTAATGCTGCAAAAATGCTCAACTTTCATGGGCTTTTTGCATTGAGTTTGTTGTGCTAACCACCATATTAACTTGTGTATGAATAGCTCGTAGACATATTCATGATATATATTAACAGCAGGTCTAGAATAATGGCATTTATTAGTTCAATTCAATGCGCTACTCCCTCACTTCTCTTTTTGTTTTCAATATAGCAAGTATCAACAAAATAAAAAAATACAAATCTGTTCTACCTGTGAGAATTGCACAGCTTTAGGGATCATTGCCGAGAATAGCAAAGCTGCTCTGCGCGTAACGAGCTCACAACTGTTTTCCAGAATAACCGCTAAAGCTTTGTTTTGACTGAGAAAGCCTACGAATTGCGATAATGTCTGGCACTGTTGTGTTTCCTGCACTGTTGTCCGTGCTCATGTTATGTCTGGGGCCATAGGAAGGCACAGGGTGCCGTGGATCCCTGTAGCCACATAAACAGTGCGATTACGGGGGCTGGATTTCATTTTGAGCCCTTTTAGTAAAACTATCACAAAAACACCCGCTGCTAAATATTTTGAAATGCTTAGTGTGGACATCTGAACACTTTTGTTGGGTTTTCCAATCACACAAAACAATATCTCTTGGAAAATTTCAACTTAGTGATTATCAATTTCCTCTCCAGGCTATGGTAACTGCCAGGCTAGGTTAAATATGAATATCAAATGTAATAAATATTAATAATTTTATGCTCTAGCTTACAGTGACAAATATTGAATATGGGTAACATCGGGGCAAAGATGGATGTCAAAGCCTCAATTGTTTTGCAAACCTGTAAAATAAATCCCATATTGTCAGTGGTCTAAGATGGTGTGTTTCTTTGGCCAATCTCACAGACACCTTTTTTTGGTGTTTTTTTTACCTGACTGAAAATGATACAAAACAAAGCTTTGTTACTTTACTTTGAATAGAGATGTTGTGAAGTGGGGATCTGATGTGGATCTGGAGTGAGTTTGACTCCGCCACTCCACCTGGACCACATGATAATGCGCCTGACTTTGCAGTGGCTATACATTACATTTACATTGCAGGCATTTAACAGACACTCTTATCCAGAGCGACTTACACAACGTCTTATTACATGTATCCTTTTATACGACTGGATATATACTGAAGCAATATACTGAAGTACCTTGCTTAAGGGTACAACGGCAGTGTCCTACCTGGGAATCAAACCTGCAACCTTTTGGTTACAAGCCCAGTTCCTTAACCATTATACTACACATGGGTTGCGTCTGTTTGTTATAGTCACCTGATATCGCTTATGAGAGAGTGTCAGGCTATTACATTCAGATCCAAAGCCTGTCTGACTCTACCCTAGCGACATTCTGCAGTGTAATTTATAATATTCAGGTATGTATAACCTTCAAATATATGTCGAGGTCCCTGGGGTCCCGGAAGGAAAACAGCACTGTAAAATTATATGAGCAGTTTGTGTCCTATATTTTTAATGTCTTTGTCAGATTATTTTACATTCTTAATGGACGTAAATCGCAAGTGTGTCCCTTGGGAATAGGCTAGACTTTGTGGTTAATGAGCAATTCTTCTTTCCATCCTTTAGCATCCATAAGCCCTTAAATGTAATAATAAAGTTTTTTTGCCATGATGGATTGCATCTCAGGCAACCGTGTCTATATTTTTGTCTGCTGCAACTTTAGCCAGTAAAAACAATTTTCTTTTTCATTTGTAACCCTTGGCACATGCAGTGTTCTTGGGTAAATCCCAGTGTGTTTTACATGCATGCCTCTCATACTGGGATCATTCCAGCCAAAGAAAACAGTTGAAGTGTCTATAGATAACTGTGGTGAAATGTTAGTGCTCTTAAGACATACAGAAAATGGCAAACATTTTAACTGGATGAGAGAAGGGGAAAGGTATTTTGTATATTTCTTTATTGCTATAATTACAATGAGAAAAGAATGAAAAATGCATACAGAGAATGTAAAGAATTTTTATTCCCCATTTTTCTTACCCAATTTGGAGTTTCCATCGTAATTGTAGCTCGCCCCGTTTCTGTTTGGGATGAGGCACATTGGCACTGCCTACTCTGAAAGGAATCAGCCATCAGTCCCTTGCGCCCTACTTCCTTCTTATCTTTCATCTCACTTGATAGGGATTAATAGTAATTACAATCTGCGTTCAAATTTGATTGTGCTTTTTAAAGTAGCTCGCCCCTTCTCTGAATTCGGAAAACTGGCATTTGCTTATAATGCACCTTGGTCATGGAACATGCTACAAAAAAAACTAAAGATGGTTAGCCCTGTTACATAACTGAATTCAAAGACTTGATTCATAA
Organism: Ilyophis sp. 1 JC-2022; assembly: GCA_022702515.1. Taxonomy (NCBI): domain Eukaryota; kingdom Metazoa; phylum Chordata; class Actinopteri; order Anguilliformes; family Synaphobranchidae; genus Ilyophis; species Ilyophis sp. 1 JC-2022. The sequence goes on from CM040405.1 coordinate 87,089,507, forward strand.
CACTGTAACTGAGAAATGTACATGCTTCTAACTCTAAGTGCCATTATCTTAATGCAGTTATTTATTTATGTTTCTCAGTTACTGTTATTGTTTGAATGTTGTCTTGTATTGTTTTACTTGTTGTATTGTTCGCTGCTGCTTGGCCAGGACACCCTTGTAAAAGAGATTTAATCTCAATGGGATTTTTTCTGGTAAAATAAAGGATAAATAAATAAATAAATAAACAGTCAACCAGCTGAGTTGCGCAGTCAATTTGTAGTCCCCCAGCTGAGCTGTGCAGTCACTTTGTAGTTCCCCAGCTGAGCAGCGCAGTCACTTTGTAGTTCCCCAGCTGAGCAGCGCAGTCACTTTGTAGTTCCCCAGCTGAGCAGCACAGTCACTTTGTAGTTCCCCAGCTGAGCAGCGCAGTCACTTTGTAGTTCCCCAGCTGAGCAGCGCAGTCACTTTGTAGTTCCCCAGCTGAGCAGCGCAGTCACTTTGTAGTTCCCCAGCTGAGCAGCGCAGTCACTTTGTAGTTCCCCAGCTGAGCTGAGCAGTCACTCTGCAGCCCACCAGCTGAGTTTGCGCAGTCACTCTGCAGCCCACCAGCTGAGCTGCGCAGCTGGACTAGTGGACTAGTGGAGGATAGGCTAGAGGAGACGCTGTTGACCAAATAGGCGGGTTCCCCTGGCGACCAAATCTCTCCACCCCTGAGAGACACTTTATTTGTCCATTATTTGTCTCCACACGGGGCTCTGGGTCCACACGGGGCTCTGGAACGGGCTGGGCTCAGTTCAGTCCTACAGCACAGAACTGGGCTAAGCAGTGCTGAAAGTGGATACGCTAATCAGGAGTCTTCTTGCCTATCCATTTTCATAAAAAAGCTCACTTGAAGAGCCACACAAGCATTTTGCACTGCAACAAAAATGGCTGCCACTTTATATTGAATGCACAAGGAAAATGTGGCAAAAGGCTCATGTTCACCACGGGTCGTGCAGGCCATCTCTATTGCTCATGAGGGATGCATATTTAGTCATATGAGTCTGACTGACTTATGGTGGCTGGGATTTTTTGATGTGTGCCTGCATAGGAAAGAGAAAAGAAAAGATGATAGAAATTGGCACCGCCAGATTGCTTGCATCGGTAGAGCGACTCACATGGACATTATCTTTAACCGTTAAACGCACAAAAAATAAGTGATTAGAGAAACCCTGAGATCAAATCTGATTAATTCCTCCATTCTTAGAGTGACATGGTTTATGAATATTCAGAACTCTGCCAAACGCAGATCTGGAGTAAAATCATTCTGAAAAACTTGCCAGACAAAAATATATTCTGTTCACTTATTCTTTTTTTAAATGTTGTGTAATTTTTCTAACATGCTAAACATTCTAAAGCATTTCTAAAACCTAAATTTACTTAAAGCTTCTCCTTACTTCATTACGAGATAGAGTGATATAATTACATTACATATTAATATAATATTGCACAATTATAATTAGCTATGCAGTGCCTGTTGTAGAGTGGCAAATTTGCCTAAAATTTAGTTAATGGTTAGTTTAATGGTTAGTAAAATGCTTTTGTTGCTGTTGAAAAATTTAAGGAAAACATTTTAAGTTTTAAACTGTAAACTGTAGTTTAAAACTTTCAAAGGTAACCTAAATCAGCAGCCAGACTATTAGGAATGAATTGCCTATGCTGCTGATCAGGTGTGCAACAATAAAATGAAATAACATGATTTCACACTCACTGCAGTGTCCGCAGTTCACCAGTAGTCCATTGGAGGGCATAAGAAAACATCCGTTAAGAAATATAGAGAAAATTTCTGACAGTGAATATGCACCCATTATAACTCATTATAACCCTTTTAATGTATGCATTCTAATACCGATAATGTAATTTCTAATGTCGCATTATAGCCTGTCAAGCACTTGGACACCCAGGGTTACAGGTGCATATCTCAAACACAGAGCTGGCATAACAGGCGAAAGAGGAGGCAATGTCGCTGTTATATTTATTGATTTTATTTCTAAGCTGTTGAGCTATTCTGCAAATATTTTTAAATTAATTTTAACAGATGGAGTTTTTCTATCATGATTGATGTGGCACCTTCATTCAGCAGACGAATTATACGAATTATTGATTGACTTGATGGGATGCTACTTATTATTATTATTATTATTATTACTGTAACTGTATAAATATGGTTCTTATATGCATGAATTCCACCTCCCATATGGAAGACACCGAGACAATGAGAATTTGAGGGGAAGTATCATAATTTTGATAATGTATCAAAGTCACAATATCTTCTGGAGTGGCACTGTGCCACCTCACCTTTGATCATGACACCTCATCATTGGAACCATGTTGATTCTGATTCAAAACTTATTTTCCTTTGACATTAATCAAATCATCATAAACAAAGCAATGGGTTGTGCTTGATTTAGACATATGCATGCTAGTATATGTTTCTGTCCACTTTTATTATTTGTTTTTGATAATATTTAATAATTTTTCAATTTAACTGTAGATTTTGAAAGCTTGAATCAGTAACATAATTGTGTATTTGCTCAATTTATTGTAATTTGTCATCTGCTTTGCCATGATGTATTCTGACCCATGTGTAAAATGTCCTTGTGCTCGCAGATCACGGAGTGAGAGATCTGCAGAAATATAGCAGTCTAATCACTCTGCTCTTTCTACATCAAGACGGTTGATGCAGAAAGAGCAGAGACTGACTGTTGGTTCAACTAACACAAATGTCAAGTTAACCTTGGCTAGCTAAATTGCTAATGATTACATTTGTCATTTATGTATAAGTGTGGCAGTCATTTTTTTTTTATTGACACTGACATTCAATACACATTATCATTCTCGGAAAGGTAACACCAGTCTAAAGATCTTGGGTCTCAAACATTAGCTCGATACTTCTTCGAGGCAGTAGGACAAATAAAAATCGATTAAATAAGACCGACAAAATTGCCAGGCGAGGACAAGATCAACCGAGACCAAGCCATTCGGGATCAAGCGGGTTTTTTTTCCAGGCGCATTTCTCCATTATGCGTTTACCCGGTCTGGCACTGCACTCATAACGCAATCAGGGGGCAGAATTACCCGCCTGTGGGTTGAGCAACTGTCCTACATTATTGTCCTCGTGCCCATTTCCCCTCAATGTTGTAAATTCCAAACGACACAAATGCAGCTTTAATGCCCAGCCGTGGAAGCCATCCAAGCTCCAGTTTTTCAAGAGCGAAGCCCAGCGCGGGCCTCATTGATTACACTAGGCACAGTGTCTGTTCTCCCAACTTAAGCAGAGAAGAAAAGAAAAAACTTTTCTCACTTACGGGACCGTTTGCAGGGCATAACAGCAGACCCGTATGTTCTCATTCTCTCATGCGATCGCTGAGATCGTTCATTTGTTTTCTTCTCATATTCCTGCCCCATTTCTCTGAAGGTTTTGAAAATCTCCCAAGACAAGAGTTGTCGGCCTCTTTGGAATTTAAAACTTGGTATGCTTTGATTCCGGGCTGTTAAACTTTGGTTATGCTGCACGCGTTGCCTTAGATGTTGAGGCAGAGTCTATTTTCAGAATTATTTGGGATTTTGGCTGTCACAGCACAAATAGTTTAGTCTGATTTTTTTGTATTAATTTATTTACTTATTTTTAAACCACATTCTGTTCGTTTTACCAAAGGTATGCAAATTCTAACCAGAAAATGTAATTGGGCATGCTCGTGAATACCTTATAAAGCGTATCCCTCCAGAAACAAAACTATGCAGAAATACTTACAGAAATATGTGTAGTAAGTTATTTTACCTTTACACAGCTACACAGGCTTTTTCTAGAATGTGAGTCAAAGACAGAACATAGTAGGCTGAATAGATTATTTATGCCTGGATTATTTGCGCTGACAAGTAACAGCCCCACAGTTTACATTAGATCAAGCATGAGAGATCTTTCATTGGTACTTTGCTTGTTGTAGCTTTAAGTAAGTGAGCCACAGATAATTACTTTCTCAAAGGCATTAATTATGATTTACAACACTGTATACAGCCAGGGTCAAGAATGCACTTGTTTTCAGGTATTTATTTTTATTGTCCTACTTCACACCAGAACTATATTATACCTATTATTACATATTGCAGACTACAACTAGAAAGAGAGATTCATGTTTTATAGAACTCAAAACAGCCTTTGTGCTGAGTACAGTCAAAATGTGTCTCTTGTGTTTTAAATTTTTGTGTGAATAAACACTATTACCAGTCCACAACCTACTGAAGAATGTACACCTCTGACGAATGCCGTCGACAGTAACAGTTGCCATGCTGGTATAATTTAAAATGGCAGATATGCCAGGGCCAGGCAGATCTATCTTTTACCTGTTGTCATTACTATTTGCTTGACAAAGACATTATGGTCTTTGGCCTGCACTGAATTGCCATACCATCCCTGTATTTTTCATGGGGGCTCAAGGTTCCTCCTGAAAGCTTCCAGCTGCATGCTGGGTAATCTGACCGATGTCCGTGGCATGCCCTCCAGTGGGTTATTCTGGCATCTCGCCTGGAGTGTGGAGAATTTACTCATTTGCACAAGATTAACCGTGTGCTTCTGTGTCTGCTTTTGTGCAGTAGAAGAGTTTACGACAATACAACATTTTTTATTTTTTATTACAAAAAAGAAAAACACCGCAAAATGTTTGTAAAGAGACTGCAAGGATAACAGGAGCTTTAGTTACAGTACATTTGGCATTGCGTATATGCATTCATAAACTGTGCCGTGACAAACGTGGTCACCTGTCTGCGTTTATGGATGTTACTGTCATAGTGGAGGCACAGACCACAGCATATCTATGGTAGATACAGAATCTATTTGCAAAGCCTAATTTGTCATGTTGCAAGAATGCTGGTGCACTAATTACATATGGGGTGCCCAGATTAATAACTTGAACAATGTATTCTTATACAGCATTGATGGGAAATATTTGTTTATATACACTACCTGGCCAAAAGAAAAGTCGCCGTTGCACCCGTCATGCATAGTGCCCACTGTAAAAGCCTCTGGAGGCAGTGTTATGATCTGGGGTTGCTTCAGTTGGTCAGGTCTAGGCTCAGCAACATTATGCAGCAATAAAATGAAGTCAGCTGAGTACCTGAATGTACTGACCAGGTTATCAATGGGCATATCCACCAGAATCCTGACCTTAACCCCATTGAAAGCCTTTGGGATGTGCTGGAGAAGACTTTACGGAGTGGTTCGACTCTCCTGTCATCAATACACGATCTCGGCCAAAAATTAATGTAACTCTGGATGGAAATAAATGTTGTGACGTTGCATAAGGTTGTCGAAACAATGCCACGACGAATGCGCACCAACAAAATATTAGTGTGCGACCTTGTTTTTGGCCAGGCAGTGTATTACGTTGCTGCATTGCATACTTTTCAGATGCCATGGCTCCACCATTTTTTTCTTTTTTTGAATAATTACATAATTCAAACCATGCCAGCTAACTAATTATCCGGGGATTATTCAAACAATTCAAAAGGGAAAACAATTAAGCCAACCATAATAATCTGTTAATTATGGGCCGGCGAGTAGCCTACCATTCACATTTCTATGGGATGTCCACAGAGGCACAATGCACTCCAGCGTATTATTCATTTAATCAAATCGATTATTGGATAGCTTGTAAACATCAGTATTGATTTGATTTCTTCTTCTGGGTTTTCAGCATCCTTTTGGTCTGCACACTTTCACTATCTCTGATGCCTCCTCATGGCCATAGCTGAGTTGCCTTTTAATGGAGGATAACACTTTCTCTTGGTGAAAATGTACAGCAGGTTTCTAAATAACAAGAGGTTCAGCCATTGACCCACAGTTTATGGATCTCAGTCATTCTCATTAGGCTATTTAATTTAATTAAATTAAATTTCAGCATTTAGCAGGTACTTTTGTTCAGAGAAATTTACACAGGATGTGTTTTTTACATGGTGTATTTATACAGCTGTATATTTTACTGAAGCAATTCAGGTTAAGTGCTTTTCTCAAGGGTACAACGGTCGCACCACAGCTGGAAATCAAACCCGGAACCTTTAAATTACAAGCCCATATTCCAAACCGTTATAATACACGACTACTCGGGGTCGACTATCCATTTCTATTTGCACAGTTACCTGTAACCCCATACAAATATTAATGAAAAATAAACTTGGGCATCTGTAATCTTAATAGTAAAGTAATTCTATGTGATATAAAAGGTTAAGTTGAACATTAACTAATAGTTTTATAATAGGACACTAAGGGCCTGATTTACTAAGACTTTTAGCATGTGCAAAACCTTTCAGCACACGCAAAACTAATAACGCAACCAATGATTGGTGCAAAACAAATACCATGACCAATCATTGGTTGTGCATGTGCTAAAAGGTTTTGCACACAGTAAAGGTCTTAGTAAATTTGCATATCTCTGGTTAAATAAAGGTTTCTATCTATCTATCTATCTATCTATCTGTTGTATGTTGTTTTCGTTAAAGGTAGTAGGCCCTATGTTACTTCATATTACCCTCAGTGTCACACTTTTTAAACAGCAGAAAATGGAAAGCTATGCAGATCGTTCCGTTGGTTCAACGACATTAACGTTGAAAAGCTGAGAACTAGCACTTTTTGGTCAATATTTATTTATGAGATTCAGCTCTCACATTCTGGACTTGATGCATAAAATGTTGACCAATTACACATGATGTTTATTTTAACTACTGTTTTCTGTTTTTCATCAATCAAATGGTTTAAGGGCATCCAGACTTTTACCAGGACAATACAACTCTCATGGGGGAGATTGTGAGTTCATTGTGGTTACATTAACCCCTGGAGTGAGAAAGAGCTTTGACGTTAAATATACCCTATAACAGCCCCACAATGCTCTGCTCTGTACATTGGAAAATGTCTTGACTAGTGCATTAGCACCAATATATCACTTGTCAGAGTGGTAAATTAATTGGGGTCAGTCTAGCTTACATGTCCCCCCTGTGCTTTTAACTTTTACGAACAAAATACTTTAGCATTGAACAAATAATTAACCTCTACACAAATAGTGCAAACTACCTAGTAAGCATATACAAAATAATGACAAAACATAAATATATGTAGTTTTTAAATGCCTGATTGACTAAGACCTTTAGCATATGCAAAACCATTTTGCACACACAAAACTAGTGATTGGTTCAAAACAAATACCATGACCAATCATTGGTCGTGTTATTGGTTTTTCATGTGCTAAAAAGGTTTACGCATGCTAAGGCCTTAGTAAAACCAGGCCCTTAATGCCTAATGATTTATATAATGTAATGTATGTAGGTAGTGTTGACTATCCCCCATAGAAACATGTCCTGCTTAGCAACTGTGCACAATGGGGCAAAAGAGCAGTGGTTTTTTATTAAAGCCAGCAGTTTTAGTCACTGATATCCAGAATATAGGTTAGTGTGTCACACAACATACCTGAGCAGGCTTAAACCTTGGTTTTTCTGAAAGAAAAACACCGTATAGGTGTATGACAATTGTACCAAAAGCGAGACACTTTCAGTAGTATAGAACACATAGGTTAACTGAACACAAATGTTAGCATAACTTGATATTTATGAGAATAATTGGAAAGTATAAGGAATATAGCAAGCTTGCTAAGTTGGCTCAGATGGAAGGCAAGCCCAAGCGTAGAGGTCTATGCTCTGAAGCTCCTTATGGCAAAAATACATAGTGAGCTTGATTTAAAAATAAATAAATTTCAGTTTATTGTTCCCTGGACGTGTCCAGTTTTAGTCTGACCCCTCTTCAGCTTTCATGTTACCCCTTCTTATGGTAATCTCCAAATATACAGCATCTTCCACAGCTGCAGTAAACACTGTTTGGGGTTTGTGGTCTTGCATCCTGTAGCATGGGCTATGCTGTGGCTGTCCCAGTGAGAACATTAACCACGGTAAGTTGTGTCATGCAGCTGATAGGGTCACATACCTGGTTTTTCAGTTTCTGTAACCTTATAGGTGCCCCATGCAAACCAAAAGCGAGACACTTTGAGTAGTATAGACCACTGGACACCACACACCATTATCCCCCTGTGTTTTAGGGGAAAAAACACACACCTGTTGTTGTTTCGTCGACAAAAAGCCAGCCAGTGGAGCAGACCACTACTCCTTCAATGACTCTATCTCCGGTCCCCTAATGTGTGAACTGTCCTCCAAAGTTCAAACTGTCCTTCACATGCAAGCTCAGGAAGAGTGAAATTAGGGGAACTTATCGGTATAGAGAACATTATAAAGGGAATTGACTACCCAAATCCTGAGCAGTATCAGTTTACCCTCCTGTGCATGCCTTTGTGTGTATTGTTCTAAGCGTTCAAACATACTATCAGTTTACAGGTAAGTAGGGCGCTTGGTAAAAGTGCTGTGGAGCTTCCTGTACTTACCGGCCTTAGAGGACAAGCTGGGAGCCAAAATGGCACCTGCAGGCCAGCACGCTACCCCTAACCACAGCCGCTGGCTGGAAGTAAAGGGGGTGCATTGACACAGAAGGATGCTGGCAACTACCCACATGTCTTGTGTAAATTAGCAATTATTCCTGCTGAGGAAGCTCCTGTTCTGATCCAAGAAATAGTAAAAAAAAAAAAAAAGATGTATGAAAGATTCTTGTGGGTGGTGTGGTGCCAGGAAGGGAGTTGGGGCGCCCTCTATTGGACGGCACCACTACTACACCCAGGCAGGGGAGCCAGCTGAGTACAAAAGGGCCCAGTTCCCCAGACAAAGGGAAGAGTGATTTTTGTTTGGTTTGCTGATGCGTGTTTTGTGCCGATGGGCAACGTAATAAATTATATTATTTAACCCCTTTTCTCTTGTTTCCCTGTCTGTTCACCACGTGGACAGCGACCTTCCCCAGCACTGTGCCACAGCGGTTTTGCTCTTAAAATTAGTACAAGCAAGCTAAATAAAATGCACATAATTAAAACATTTTTAAAGAAAGAAAAAAGCAGTTCATTAAGAAACAAGTGTTAATATCTGTACCAGTATTGTAAAGTGTTAAAATAGCTAGTGTAAAATAAAACACAGCAAGCAAGACCGTAGAGCGTGGATATTTACATCTGGACCTCAAATCGAAATCCGGCCCTGGTTTTCTTTCTCCCAGGTAATTAACTGAACAATTAGTGCTACTGATTGGCCAAACTGTCTTCACACCTGACTCCCAGGTAAAGGGAGGGTGGAAAACCAGCAGTTATCAGACCTTGAGGATCGTGATGTGAATACCAGGGTTGTAGTGCTTAATAGCTTCATTTCAAGAGCTGAAATTGAGATGCTAATACATGCTTTTATCTCATCACGTTTGGACTCCTGCAATTTTCTTTCTACCTGCCTTTGGACTGTTTACAAACTGTTCAAAATGCTGCTGCTAGGCTTTTAACACGATCCAACAGATGGTCACACATTACACGTATTTTATTCTCTCTGCACTGGCTTAGAATTCATTTTAAAATCTTGGTGCTCACTTATAGAGCCCTACATGGCCAGGCTCCACATATCATCGACCTTCTACACCCCTATATTACGAATCAAGCTCTTAGGTCTTCAAACCTGGGTCTTCTAGGTGTTCTTCGAACACGTTTTAAGACTTGGGGAGATTGTGCTTTCCACTCGGCAGCACCTAAGCTTTGGAATAGTCTCCCAATAAATCTGAGGTATCTTGACTCTGTGGACTCTTTTAAAAAGCAGCTAAAAACCCATCTGTTGTTCAGACGGGCATTTAGGTAGCATGTGGTATTTTATGTTGTAACTTGTGTATTATGTCTGTTTTTCCCCCGGTTTTTATCTGTTGTTTATCTTTGTTTTTATTTTACTCTGACTGTGAAGCACTTTGTGACTGGTGTCTGTGAAATGTGCTATATAAATAAACTTTACTTATTTACTTACTTACTCTTACAATTAACTAAACACATCTCACATCCCTGCACTCACAGGATATATGCTTCGGTATACTTTTTGTTATCTAATACAATTAATCTGAATTACATTCAGACTATTACTTCTACAAGATTGAAGTATTACTTCTATTCATCACATTGATTTATATGTATTTGCAGTATGGGATTTATTAAAAATATTCTACAGGGCAGGTTCTATTGCTATGTATTTATGCAGATAATTGTACTCTCAGGCTGGGATTCAATCAACACTGAAACCAGGAGCGATGTCACAAATTCCTCAAGATCTGTGGAAAGATTCATTTATAATTTGAGCCGTCAAACCCTGTAAAAGGGTTTGGCTGGATCTGTCAAACCTGATCCACTATACGTTTAGTATTGAACAAATTGGTCCATAACCATGAGATTTTGAGCTTCATTTGATAAGTACTTTTCCAAGCAAGCCAAATACGTTTTGGGTTTCATGTGCCACTGAAAAAAAGGTCCAAGTTTTAATGAACATCCCCACAGCCAGACCTCTCTCAATAGATTTATAGCAAAGTAAAACTACCAAACACCTTGTGGTAACATCATTAGCCCATGGACGGCATTGGAGTATGGCTGAAATATATCCAAATAATCCAGGCAATGGTAGTTCTGAAAAACCAGGATCTTAAAAAAGATTCAGGGAGTGTGTGTATGTAATTGGTTCATTATTAGTGGTTACTTTCGACGGCCCAGAGGCAGTGAAATGGAAGATTTGGCCTTAACATCCTGTGGCACTCCGAACCCGGATTAAGTAGTATATTCTTCAATCCTTTCCCATTGCCTGGGATTTTACTATATTTATCAAACCTAAAATATTTGAGACAGGCATCGGTGGCCTACACAGCCTCGCAGGCTATTTATAGGGAAATTCCACTATGGAAAAATATGACAAATTGCATTCCATAAATAAGCTGGGAATGGTGGAAAAGAGCACATGGAAGTCTCTGAAGGCCTTGTGAGAGTTTCTCAGGCTGAGTAACGAGGGCTGTGCTCGACGCTGGTTTCCCCCGTCTCTTCTCTGCTCGTCCCACCGGTTCTGCTCTCACCCGGTTCAGTCCGGCTTTTGTGGAATTGAGCAATGAAATAAATCAGGTGGAGGGCAGGAGACTAAAATCCAGCATATATTATATTTTTATGGACAAACAACCTATTATATGCTGTGTTAAGCATCAAGGTCCAATTTACAAAACACCCCTCTCTCATTTTGATTGCTTTCTCACGTTTAGTTGCTTTCTTGGGAGCTGCTCCTGAAGTCCAGGTGTGAATGTTACCTGTAAATCCAATGCAGTCCAGGTGTGAATGTTACCTGTAAATCCAATGCAGTTTGGCTGTAAATCACCCAGACTGACTTTAAGGGTAAATCAAATTGGCATTCATTGCCTTTGTATTCGAGAGGGTAAATGTTGCATGGATACTATCAGAGCATGGCATTCCAATGGAAGGAAATGGAGATTTCTCTGTTGTGAAACTGGTAGTTTGTTGCAGTTGCAGCCACTATTATTGACACCCCTGGTAAAGATGAGTACAAATGGTTATAAAAAAGTTACTGTTTGGTGAATTAGCTTAATGTCACACTGAAAAAATGAGAAAAATCCAACCTTTAATTGACGTAAATCTATTATGAGAAAAAAAAATTCCTCATCAAGAAATAATTATTTTTTTAAAAACAAATACATGGTTGATAAAATGGCTGTAAGTCATCAAGGGTCTGAGGTATAAAACAAGCCTTAAACCATCACTCTGCTGCCAGATATGCAGTAGATATGGATGGATCACAAAATTTTCCTATTGAACTCTATGGAAAAATAAGTCAGGAGAAGAAACCATTCAAGTTATCCATCCATATCTACTGTATTTCTGGTGATGGTTTAAGGCTTGTTTGATAGGTCAGACCCTTGATGACTTAGAGCCATTTAGCCAACCATGTGTTCCATACTGTTGCATCGTAATTTACAGATAAATCTAGTCCTACCCCCGATTTTCATAGAGATCCATTCAAATGCAGAGACGTTATAATAACGCTCTTAAGATATTAAGAGTATTTTGATGTTGTTGGGTCACAGACATCAGGAAGTCATGGCATGCAAAGGATATGCAACCAAATATTAAAAATGATTACTTTATTCTATATATAAATGCAGGGGTGCCAATAATTGTGGCCAAAAAATAAAATTTTATTTTTTTTTTTTTTTTTTTTTTTCTATAATAAATTTCATCAATTAAAATTTTTTTTTTTTTTTTTTTTTTTTTGTGTGATTAAGCTAAAATCATTCACGGTGAATTTTTTTTTACCCTTTTTTTTACTCATCATTACATTTTTTTTCAGGGGGGGCAATAATAGTGGCTGCATTTACTCCATATTCCCTTACACTTTTGGGATGTAGGCTTTACGTCAAGTGATATCACAGTCCCAGGGGATTGTGGGATGTTCTGAAACTGAACTGCGATCAGGACGGGGTTAAAAATCCCATAAAACGTTTTGAGATCACACATGACAGTATCTTTGTTTTTTTCCCTTATTTTTTTATCTGCAACATAATGGTTTACCAGACCTCGAGGGGACTACTGAGAACTTGAATTGTGCTTTACTAATCGCCCAGTACAGCACACATGGTTTCGCTTGCTTCGTCAGCGTATATCTGTGGCTTTGAACATTTCACATGCTCGGTTTCCTGCTCTCGCGGCCTCCGTTCGTGGCGCTAATCGCTGTTACAGAGCTCGGCTCGGTCGTCCCTCAGAGGAGCAGGCCCGGGAGTTTGACGGTCTCCTGGGCCTAACTGATAGGTTCAGCGCTGTGGGCGCCAGCACCGCCATCCACATCTCCACGCTCTCAGAAGCCGTCCACCGTCCATTCAGCTCCCTGAGGCCCGAGAGGTCATCCGCCATGAAAAAAAAAAAAAACGAGCTGTAATTATAGCAGCCAAGGAGCTATGAATAAACAGTGCGTGTTTGGCTTGAGCGTATTTTTGGAAGACATTAGTCGCATTTTCCTGTCGTTCTCATTTTTTATTTTTTTTGTGGGAAAGTGGAAAGTATGCAGTCATCTTGTGGGACAGGGAGACAGAAAAGATTTAAGGCTGAACTGTCTATGTCTGAACAGAAGTCGCATGCTGACACGCAGTTCAAGCGCACCCCGTCGCATTTCTCTCCACCAGTCTGCATGCGCAAAGAAGTAGGCCTTATGAAAATTCAGAACTTTTTTTTCGTTTTTTTCAGTCAGTCATTTATTATACTTAAACAGGGCCTGGTGCACACACCTGCTACATATAAGTGTGAATCTCTTGCATATATGTGTATCTGTGCATTACAGAATTACGCTCACATACTTTAAAGACATTGCACAGTCAGATTATAACAACATTTATCATTCCTATTATAATTACAGAGCAAGCATGAAGATGAATAGGGCCATGCAATATTTATTTTCTTCTTATCGATATTAGGCATTATTATATTATTAAGCATTGAGGATGTCAGCAATGAAGTAACCGGGACATTTTTATGACTGTCTCAACAATCTATTTATTGTTCTCTAATATAACAATATAAATGTATATATAGAATATGAAAGGTATATATTGAACAAGTTCGAATCCGAATACTTGGAAAACTAAAGGCTGCCTAAATGTTGACGTAAGCCTAATCTCTACTCTTGCTTTTCTCATGTCCACTTTAAATCCACCTCACCCACTTCCAAATCGCCATTGAATCTCCTCCGCCATGACGTTGAGAAACAAGCACAGCGGCTGAGAGAGGTCGTCGTCTGTGAGCTGAACTGGGTGCATGAATACACATGGCGGAGTCCCCGGAGACGTCTGCAGCTGCTTAAGGGGTCCCATCCACTGCCAATCCCAACGGACAGCAGGACATGCCTGCATTCATTTCCTGCTTTATATGCTCAGTAGCCACCCTTATCCCGGGCAGCTTGTGTTCCTCTCTTCGTTTTTTGGGGTTTTTGTTTTAAAATCCCACTGATTCTGGGAACGTCCCCGCGGTCCTGTGGGGCGCTTTGCGACGCTGGGGTGACACTGTGGTATCCAGTGTCGATGGCTGTGCTGTGCGTTATTTGAAAAACAAATCCTTTAATTTGGCATATTCATGAAATAAATTTTAAAATTTTCACAATATTACTGTGGATGCTTCTAGCAAACTATTGACAGTTACGGTAATGAGATCATCAAGTCAGATTTCATTCGTATCATGAGATCTAGACTTGTTTCCACTCGGTTACTGAAGTACCATATGCAATGAACCATGGTAGTGTTACACCGAAGCAGTGTAAAAAAATATATAATAAACTTATAACCCTGACAATCTGAGTTGTATTTTAACAATCACCACTAACCTTTGTTTATTTCTTTAATCATGTATACATTTTTTAAATTGCAAACCAAAAAGCATATTGGGGTTTTTGGCAATATTGCATCACTAAGCTACATGGCATCGTTTCATTGGCTAGACTTCTTCTGAGTCACTTAAATTTAAGTAGTTGTCGAATTAAATGAGAATTCATTTTCTGAAGGAAAAACAGTGTCACAAGAAAGCCATAATTTTCCAGTAAGGAACATGAACATTGCCAAACTTTGTGCCAGCTTGAGCCTAGTACAGTATACAGCATCCACCCACGCAGCTCCCAGTGACACCCTAAAGGCTAATTCCAATGACGAAAGGCCTGAAGACGGCCATATGTGTAGCAGACATCCTCCAACAGATTTCCAACTAAGGACACGTAATTGTTGTTTACAAGACAATAGAATCAGAATCTTAGGGTATCTCATCATTACTGTACCCCAAAGATAGAATAGAATAGAATAGAATAACTTATTTTCCCGCAAGGGAACTTCAGTTGTAGCCCCAGCAACAACAAAAAAAGACAGACAGTGGGGCAGACTCACAACACACAAACAAACATATCAAACAAAGACATCCAGCAGAATCATTACATCAATCAAGTGAATTAAGTGAATTAAAGTGCAATACAGCCATGATTTAAAAAATAGCCCCGCTGTCCCGAGATGTCCAGTGTCACCAAACAGTCCCACACACAAACTCCGCCTCTGCGACTCTCCTCCATACACGCAGCGCCGCGGTCTCTGCCCTCCGCCGAAACTGAGCACCGAACTGCGTCAATCCTCCCAGTCGTCTCCTCATTCCTCCCCCGCATTATGTTCTCCTTCCCTGGCTGCCTTTTGAAGATTGCCTGCACTCCTGGATCAGTCCTGAAATCCTCAACTCCGGTGAAAAGTGATGGTAAACTTTGTTGCTGCAGTCTGCAGATCCAATGGACATTCCCGAGCATATGTTGTGAATGCGTCCCCATGGTGACGACCACAAACAAAATTATATCGACTAGACAATTTGTAACTATTATCAAACGAGCAGCAGGAGTGCCCTGAAAAATCTCCAGCCCGCTTCCCCGTCCCACTACAGACACACAGCGCATGAAAAAGACAAAAGCCCGACACAACAAAACACATTCAAATTAACAAACACGAACACAAGAGACAGCTGGACTACATGTCGCCATTACAGCGCCACATGAGAACATCTATCATCATTACTGTACCCCAAAGATGCTATCATTACTGTACCCCAAAGATGCTGCATTCTACCATCCATTATGTACTCACACACCTATTTGGGCTGTATGATCCTGAAGGTCGATAACTCATTTTGGAACTGTAACAGTGAGAGCCGTTTGGTTCTGTAGTCTCACCAAAAATCAAATAATGAATTATGAATACTGTACTTTCAATTAAAACATGTTGTCTTAATTTAGTTATTTTAGCCCAAGCTTTTGGACACTATTTCTAGTGTTATTTAAACACAAGTAGCTAGCTGCTATGATCTGATCTGGTCAGGACTGTGGCTGTATCTGGCCAGAGCCCCTCTCTCAAGACTACAGGACCATCAGGGCCCAAGGCCTACACACTACATGTCCACTGGTGTTCTCCTCTGTCGGCAAAGAGAGAGTGCTCGGTGTCTTTCTACAGAAAAGGGGCCTGAGTGTCCCAGCCTAACGGTATTTAGACTATGCCTGTCTGCATTTAAACAAGTAGCTCCAAGACAATCAGATCACACAGCAGTCACTTCAGTGAGAATATCGCCCAAGTGGAATGGAAACTTCATTTCGGGTCTAATATTAGCCTTCCCCACTGGAAAATTCCTTTTAAATGATCACAAGCTGAGAATAGGAAAAGAATTTGTTTAGCATTTTGGTTGACAGTGTTCACGACGAGAGCTTTTAAAGCTGTGAGTGGTGGAAGGCCCTGGGAAAGGAGACAGCGTGGATGTTTCCGTGGAAATTGGAGTAAAGTGGGCAGACTGTTTGTCTGTCTTGTTCTATGGTTTCTCTCTTGTTATAAGCCAGGTGCCTTTCCCAACTCTGCACCAGCAGATGGCTTATACAAACATGGAAACTTCTCAAAGTGGCGTAGAGCTTCCTCGGAATGACATTTTCATCTTTACTTGGTAGAGGATGAATTTGCCCTTCCTCCAGTGATTTATCATGAGACACACCATTAGAATCTAAATATTTCCAATTCCAATTCCTGTTACGGAAATAATTAATTTCTGGAAGTTCTGAAGCCTCATATGTCCTCGATAATTTCCCCCGAATCTTGGCTGTCCAGTAGCTGCCTAAATGAACCTGTACCCTCCTCTGTTTCCAGGTAAATCCCACCTGGCCATTGTCCAGAGAGTAAATAACGAGGGGGAAGGTGACCCTTTCTACGAGGTCCTAGGCATCGTCACCTTGGAGGATGTCATCGAAGAAATCATCAAGTCCGAGATCCTGGATGAGACAGACTTGTATAGTAGGTGCCCAACAGCAGACGCTCTTTTTATATACCCTGGTGCTGGACTGACTGATCATAGCACCTTGTTGGTACAGTTAGTTTAGTTATGGACAGTCTGTAGGATCTTAGTGGAGGTTATAGGCGATTTATTTTCTCACTCGTACTCCATGTTTGTTATATAATTAAGATGGTTGCTTGCTCGTTTGGCTATATTGCCCCGTTTGTCATTGATAGTTAACATGATCTCTTGCAACGTATATTTTACAACATACTTAAAAGGATAATTATCTGACTTTTTAAATATTATTTCAGTTTCAGTGTATTTTTTTATCGGCACAGACAGTTTTGGGTGTGATGAAGGGTATTTTAGATATTTTAAAAAGTTTCTGACAACCTGCTGGTTTTACAATTGCTGGTATTGGATCAATCACTGGTTTGTGGTTTAATGTTTAAAAAGGTGTACTACATGTAACTTGAAGCAGACTGAAAGCAGCTGGTACACTGAATTGAGGTTGTCCGTGTGTATATTACCTATATTATCTTTCAAACAATTACGTTTAATCTTGTTTCTTTTTTCTATGAAAATAATGTTTAATATTATTCTTTATCGCACACAAAACTGTATGGGCCAATTGAAAACTGAAATAATATTTTTAAAAACATGTTAAGAACATGGTATATGCATTTAAGGTTTATCCAATATCTGTTAATGTTGAATTTCACAGTTATAGAAAAGGAAAGATGTCCTATGGTCTCCCACTGTTTGTCACAAATAAACACAAAAAAGTTAGTGACAAAGTTGCTTTTGCTGTATCTAACTTGTATGATAATAGTGTACAATTGAGCTTGGTGTTAAATTTTCCCCTGTTGCTATGGAAACTGCTGCTTCAATGTAGCATATAAACAACACAGCATGGAATGTTGTGGCACTGATGTGATTGTATCGGATTCAGTAACATACATACTGTGCCAGCTGTTTAAAATGGCTGCTTTCTTGTATAAGTTTTGCAGATGCAGTGTGTGTACAAGCTGCCGGTGTGTGTTATCCTCCAGAAGAGGCTCGCACTGACTTGCAAAAAGTCTTTCTTTACTCAGTTTGTTCACATCTATATTGAAGTATCCTTCATGGAGGCTGCTGGGTGATTTTAACAATCACTCCCGTGATCATTTATATGCGCAGCATAGCGGACGCCCACATAAAAGGTGGCTCGTCCTTGTGCCAGCACTCGCTTGTGAACACTAACCGTGCAGCTGACAATTAAAATAGCAGGGCTTTCCCCCTGATTAGATAGCATTGAAATTCAATAGGAGTCATTTCTGAGGTGTGTCTTCTCTCGTTTCTCTCCTCTCCTCCCCCACCCCCACCCCCACCCCCACCACCCCCCCTCCCCCCCATTTCAACCCCCAGCTGACAACAAGACAAAAAAGAAAATCACCCATCGGGAAAGGAAGCAGGATTTCTCGGCCTTCAAGCCCACAGACAATGAGATGAAGGTTAAAATATCACCTCAGCTTCTACTGGCTACATTGCGTTTCCTGGCAACAGGCAAGTGTGGAGTATTGCCGCCTGAATTCCTCCTAGTGTTTCCCGGCCTGGCTGGTGAGGGGTTAGCGGCTGAGACCGCTGACCTAAAAAAACACATCCGTGCGTAGCCTACGCCTTATCGTGTCTTGGGTCCCGTCTGGCTCCTGTGGTTGTTTTGTGAATTAAATTCACTGGTAACATCAACCTCTGGTGGGTTTTTTTCCCAGAATGAATGTGAATTTGTCTCAGAATGGGAGAGTTAATGATTAAAGCTTAAATTCACTACTAAGTGACGGTTAAACAATAGCCTGGATCTGGTAAAAACTTTAACCCACCTGCTAATCGTGAATTAAAAGCCTGAAACTATTAGTGCAAATTCGTCAGAGATACCTTAAAGCCTGATGACTCAGTTCAGACTGCCAGCTGACAAAGGTGACACTGAGTTTCAGCCCACAATTAGAGACGGAAAAGAACAGAAAATGAAACGCAAGGTTGATCCGATATTGGCTTGACACTGCACGTGCTGTAAAGCGTCCCATATTATATGAGCATGGTCTCATATTCAGCTGTGTCCTATAATTCTGTACATATGGTTGATATCACAAGCTTGGCAACCATCGCGGTAACAGGAGAAGTTTGATCACTTTGACGACGAGGAATTTCATTGATCGTGGGCTGCCTGTTGTCTTCTCTATGGACAGAAGTAGAGCCATTCAGCCCTGTTCAGATGTCAGAGAAGATCCTTCTACGCCTCCTCAAACACCCCAACGTCATCCAGGAGCTGAAGTATGATGAGAAGAACAAGAGAAATCCAGAGCACTACCTCTTCCACCGCAACAAGCCCGTCGACTACTTCATCCTCATCCTCCAGGTCAGACCGCCGCCGTCCAGCTACGAGTGTGTCACAGCCGCTAAAGACGCTCATGTGTGAGGGTTTACCTCAGGCCTCTAATGCCACCGGCAGCATGAGGGTCCGTTCAGATTTCCCATAAACCCCTGCGGTCTAATGGAGTATTTGTGACGCAATGATCGTCTTTTAAATCCTCATTAAGATTAATGTTTTGTTTTTGTAATTAAAAGCAGTGCCAGGCTCTCTGACGAAACTTCCTGGAAATCATTGAAATATTTTTCTTTGATTTATTTTAACAAATATTGAAGATGAGGACTTTGATGAGTCTAGGGAGAAAGGCATGTTTTTTCAACTGAAGTTTGTCATAAATATATACTTTTGACAGCAAGGTTTTTAAATGTTTTTTAAAATGGTTTTCCCTAATTTTCACTAATGTTTGCTTGAATATTTTTGACTGTTCTATTGTGTTATATTAGTCTGTTTACATATTAGATGTTTGATGTAAGATCACAGAGTACATCACATTTGCCTGACATTAGTACAGTATTATATCAGAGGGGTTTTTGTGAAACACCTTAAGTAGAAGCCAAGTGGCAGGAAAAGTTCAAACGGTGTTTTCTCGCCTGGTGATTGACAGGGGAAGGTGGAGGTGGAAGCGGGAAAGGAGGGAATGAAGTTTGAAGCCGGAGCTTTTTCCTCTTACGGAGTGATGGCTCTGACGGCCTCGCCAGGTAACCAACGGCGCCTCATCACTGCCCTGGCAGGGCCACCTTTAGCACAAAGAGCTAGCGCAGCCCGGTGTAGGAATCAGGGCCCTGCTGAATGATGTCATACTCCAGCTTCCCTGGGGGAGGGGCCTGTAAGCGCTGAATGTTCCGAGCCAAGCAGAAGCAGTGTGGTGTCGATGTTCTCTCACAGCGCGGCAGATCATGTCCTGGAATGGACGCCTCGGCGGTATCCGGGTTGTTATGCATTAGCTTGCTACCGCTCGGCCCTTTCACGGTTTAGAATTTCATTCACTTGCTCTCATTCATTCACAAATTTTCATTCACTCATGTTTTTAGAGACATCTGCCGTTGAATCTTAAGAACTGCACCTCTTTCAAGAGCAGCTTACTGCAAACAAATATAAAATGTGACCTGGCTTGGCTCATGCCTTATTCTGGTGAAGAATCGTTAGAAACCACTTTCAAAAGTCATTTTTAATTTACATTCTTTCAATGGATGTTGTTGACTTGCACAATTCAGCTATTCTGTATATTTAACCCTTCCTCGTTGGAAGGATTTTTGGATTCTCTGTAGGGCAGGGATTTATAACTTACACAAGGAGGCCATTTAAAAAACACCTCATATTATTTCTGCGTACTTGTTACAGGACATGCTCCATACCTTAATGAGTCTTCCTGTGTGGGTTACTGATTGTATCATAGTTATTACAGTGTAGTGTCATTTTGAACTCTCATGACTGGCTGGTTTATGGCTGGACACAGGCCTCGTTCACATTTGTACTTAACTTACCTAGATGTGTATTTCTTTGCTTCTACCGCTCACAAATACAGCTATGGTTTGTTCATATTGAGGATTGCTGAACTCGCTAAACTATGCTTGTGGGGGGGGGGTAGTCGAGCTGTTCTTAACTGTGACTCGCAGTTAAGAACAACTCGACTGGCTCCAGACCACAGTGTGTAGGTGTAGACAGATAAACATAATGAAGGCCCCTGTGTGTGTGTGTGTGTGTGTGTGTGTGTAGGGGGAGGGGGTTGTTTTCCATGGTGACCAGTCTCTCCCTCTCCCTCCCTCTCTCTATCTCTCTCTCTCTCTCTCTCCCTCTCTCTCTCTCCCTCTCTCTCTCTCTCTCTCTCTCTCTCCCTCTCTCTCTCTCTCTCTCCTCTCTCTCTCTCTCCCTCTCTCTCTCTCTCCAGTTCCTCTCTCCCTGTCTCGCACCTTTGTGGTCAGTAGAGCTGAGTCACTGGCAGGATCACCAGGTACTGTGAACCTTCCTTTCCCTCTGTCTGTCTCTACCCCAGCTGCCTGTCTGTCCTGTTTCTCAGTGCATCTGTCCTATCTCAGTATGATACTATAGTCATTTCTAATGACCCCTGGATTGTGGACCCAATGGTTCCACGTTTGAAACCTTGGAAGCCCCGTGCTGTTATACCTTTCAGTAAACAGTACCTCCCTGCCCCCTCAACAAATGGAGCGGTATTCTGTAAAGACTATCAAAGGATGTAAATTAATGACTTTTAAAGTCAGCCTATGGCTCATAGCTCATAATAATAACAGAAACTACTGATAAGATATTGATATTAATTTAAACATACGCCCTGATCTGAATTCCACGTCACATAGCAACAAAAACTCATGTTGAATTATGTTAGCATCTTAAAGATATTACATCAGATTTTATGGAATTATTAGTAAAATATTTTTATATTTATGTTTCAGAACAATGTTCTATTTTTGTTTTCTGTTTTTAAAATTTGTTCAGGGTTTCCAGTCATATGAACGTTTGGACCTAATAATCTATACTCTGTTCATGAAATGTAATACAGAACATTGCTATAATCCGTTTTTCGAGCAGACAGGTTGAGTGAGTCTGTAAAAAGCCGTAGTTTCCAGCGTGTGGCTCGGTCAGAGTGGCCTCTTACCGCCACAGTGTGTGAGTAGCGTACTGCCTCGCCGTCGTTGCTGCCAGATCCCTCCCATTTGCTCGGCCCTGTAAACAAGCACATGAATTAAAGTTAGCCTGCTGGGCCCGCGTTAGCCGCAGACACTCACAGTCTAAATGGGCGAGAGGCTGCCCTGCATGGCCTACCTCTATTAAAGACCTCCGCTCCGAGAATTTTCCGATTGCCAAATTACATCACACCTGCGCTGGCCCCTCGGGAAATACGGGAAGGTAGTGTCCTAATCACATTCGGTTCACTCGCCCGCGTTACGCGCCGCGTCGGGCTGCTTTATGCAGACATCCAAACCGGGATTATATACATTCCATCCAAATTGCTGTATTAATGCTGCCCTGGGGAAGCCTTTTCAACGTTTTCTTTAAGAAGTGGAAAACATAATCTGTCTTTAATTAAAAAGAACAAGTCTTCCATCTGGAAAAAGGCATTTTATCATTCTTTTTTCCCTTCACACCCCCTTTGAGTTTGTTTTCGGTGTAATTATGTGCAAGGTCAGCTGGGCTGCAGCATCTCCTCCGCTGTGAATCAACGGAAAAGCCGTTTGTTTTTTTGTTCCATGTTTAAATCTATCTGTTTGAGAGGCCGCGGTCATGTTCCGTTTTCTGTGCTGTGAGCGCCACCTTGTGTTCAGAGGTCTGCCTGCCAATAAAATAGGGGTTTTACTAACTTATTTGTATATTTCCAAATATTTAAATTTTTTACTGGATGAGATGGTGAGAAATGGCATTAGTAAATGCCCATAGCACATTGATTTGTGCACAGTGGCTTTTCTGAGTAAAGAAAACCATTTTGTCTTTGTTTTGTTTTACATGGTTGAGGCAAAATTGCGGTTGAGTTATGTTATGGCATGTTTTCAGCTTATTGCGTATTTTGTGAAAATACAACAAAATGTGCTGAATGTTAACATTCTGGCAGGATTAGCTAATGCAGTAAAGCAGAATGACGAGTGTTTTTTGCTTGTTTTGTGCTGCAATAAACAGTAAATATTTTGGGGGGTAATGCAATAACTGCGTAACTGATGAAAAGCTGTTGTTCAGTTACTGAAAAACTACATAACCCATAAGGCTCTGCGACTTTACAGCAGAAATGCACAGATGCATTATGTCTTTTCTCTGTACCATGCAGAGAATAAGTCTCCCCCAAGACCATTTGGACTGAACCACTCGGACTCGCTGAACCGCAGCGACCGTATCGACGCTATCACGCCCACGCTGGGGAGCAGCAACAACCAGCTGAACGCCTTCCTCCAGGTGTACATTCCGGATTATTCCGTCAGAGCTGTTTCAGACCTGCAGTACATCAAGGTGACACTGTTCCGCTGCTACACTGTATACTCCTGGTATTCAAATCACGGTCCTCGAGGTCCGAGAACAGCTGGTTTTCCACCCTCCCTTTACCTGGGAGTCAGGTGTGAAGGCAGTCTGGCCAATCAGTAGCATTAATTGTTGAGTTAATTACTGGGGAGGGAAAGAAAACCAGGGCCGGATTTGGAGTTGAGGTCCAGATTTGAATATCCATGCTGTTAACTCTGCCTCAGAGGGTAAAACAGGGCTGAAAAGACTGTCTTTCTATGTCTGTCTCTCCTCTCTTTTTCACTTCCAAATATTTTCCTGTTTTCTCACTAAAGGTCTGACTCTCTCAGGTTCTTTCTTATTATGTGTTTCTCTCTCTCTCTCTCTCTCTCTCTCTCTCTCTCTCTCTCTTTCTCTTCTCTGTCTCTCTCTCTCTCTCTCTCTCTCTCTCTCCTCTCTCTCTCTCTCTCTCTCTCTTCTCTGTCTCTCTTTCTCTGTCTCTCTCTCACTTATGAACACAACATTTTCAGCCACTCTTGGAGAGCGATGAAAACACTTTCAAATGCCAAAGTTTTGGCTGTAAGCCTTCTTCTTAAATACATATATATATACTTCCACTGCTCTCCAAGAGTGGCCGAAGATGTTGTGTTCAGCTTTTGTCCTCCACCTTTTGTCCTTTATGCGCCTTGGTTGAGTTGCGAGGTTGCGCCAGAACATTATTCGTCTCTCTCTCACTTCCAAATATTTTTCTTTTTTCTCACTATCTTGGCCTCATCTCTTCATCTATCTCGATCTCTCTCTCCCACCGTCTATGAATTCAAGGATTTAATCCGCCATTATTATGAGCAAGACATGAGTTGTGGCCAAAGCATTTCAAAAAAAGGACATTACATTACATTACATTACATTCATTTAGCAGACGCTTTTATCCAAAGCGACGTACAGTAAGTGCATACAGAAAGGTAATCGAAGTAACTACAGAACAGATAAGAAAGCACATTCTTCCCATACAGTAGCAGCTATCCCTAGTAATGAACACAATGCAGTTCACAGTGAACTGGGTAAAACAGCTCTAATACAATTCTATTCTAACTATTATAAACTTGACTATCTTGAGTACACAGTTCAACAAGAACACAAACCATGAGGTCCTAGATAAGTATTAGTCCAGGTGGAGTCTGAAAAGGTGCGTTTTCAGGCCACGACGGAAAGTAGGCAGGGTTGGCATGGAACGTAGGGGAATGGGAAGTTCGTTCCACCACTGGGGAGCTAGGGTGGAAAAGCTCCGCAGTCGGGATGAGCGAGTACCATTTACACGGAGGGGGGAAGTGCAAGTCGCCCTGCAGTAGATGAGCGAAGCGGTCGAGCAGGAACATAGTTCTGGATCAAGTCCTGCAGGTAGACAGGGCCTGTCCTATTGGCTGCAGTGTAGGCCAGGGTCAGAACTTTGAACCTGATCCTGGCTGCAACTGGCAGCCAGTGGAGTGACCTCAACAGGGGGGTGACATGTGAAAATTTCGGGAGGTTGAACACAAGCCGGGCAGCTGCGTTCTGGATCAGTTGGAGAGGCAGGATGGCGCAGGCCGGTAGGCTTGCGAGCAGGGAGTTACAGTAGTCCAGGCGTGAGGTGACCATGGTCTGGACCAAAAGCTGGGTGGAATAGGTGGTCAGGTACGGTCGAATCCTCCTGATGTTGTACAGGAGGAACCTGCAGGACCGTGCCGTACTGTGCAAGACTCCGCCCCCTTTCACTCCATGAATGTAGTCTCTTCCTCTGAAGTACTTTAGCAGGAAATAACAGTGTTTAAAAATGAACTAAATGTTTATATTTTATGATTGTTTTTGTGCGTCAGGTGACCAGGCAGCAGTACCAGAATGCCATCATGGCCTCTCGCATGGACAAGACGCCCCAGTCCACGGACGGCGAGTACACCAAAATCGAATTGACTCTGACGGAGCTTCACGACGGTTTGCCGGACGAGACGGTGAACCTGCTCAACCAGCAGCAGCAACAGCAGCAGAACTGCGTGCCGCACAGCAAACCCAATCACACTGTGCACAACGAGGGCGCCGTCTAGCCCCGCCCAACCCCGGGAGAGAGAGAGAGAGAGGGAGAGAGAGAGAGAGAGAGAGCACGGCCCGCACCGCACTCCAGCACGCTAAACCCAACCTGCGGAGGCCCCCCGACGCGGCCGTCAGCCCCCCGGGAGGGGCCTGCAAACTCTCCGCATCCATCAGACGCACCCGGATGGACCAGCCAGGAAGTCCCCAGACCAAAGAGTTTGGTCCCTTTCACTGCAGGGAGGCGTGAGGAATTTAAGATGGAGGAATATCATGGACATAAGGCAAGCAAGCAAGCAAGCAGACAATATGGTGAGTCAAAGACTGTGCCAAATACCGCTTTGATACCGCTTTGAAGGAAACCATGAACCAAGAATGTTTTCACGTATTTATTTATTTTATATATGTATGTGTGTATGCGTGTAAATATATATTGAATATATATGCGCAGCATGCACGTATATATGTACATATATATTTACACATACATCCATGTATATGTGAGGGTCTTTTGCAAATATGTATATTGCAAATCTTGTTATTTTTACTGTTATTCTAAATCAGGCTTACGGTACAGTATCTCTTTGCCACCTTTTTAAAAATCAGATTTGACATTCGCCTTTTAAAATCGTATTAATTTCTTAACAAGTGCAATGAACCACAATTTTATTTAAGAGATGATTATGGATTAAATCACTGTATTGTAAATTACAGACATATAGGTATGTGTGTATGTATGTATATTTGTGTCACAGTTTTTACTGTTCATTTTGCTGCCGTCTGATGTTGCCACAAGGCTGATTCTCCTGTGACACTCCCCCCTAACCAATCACATCCCTGGGGTGGTATAACATGTTCCACTTCAGCCACAGTGGCCTGTCAGCGCGGATCAAAGATGGCGCACATTCAGTTACATCATTTGAAATTTAGTATTATTTTAATGACTTTATAATTGCACAGTGTTATTGACTGGGGCAGTCCAGCATGCTGATTGTAATTAAAAAAATCAGAAAAATTGAAAAAGAAAAACAATATATTCGGCATTGTCACGCACATGGTACAGTACTGTATGTGTGCTCGGCTCATTTCAGTTACACCCAGCTGACGGGTTCATAGGTATGCGCGCGAGATGGCGTTTCGCGTGGATTACTTTTCCTTGTCTTAACACTGGATACATTCGGACCATTTTTTTTCTAGTCGCTGACGCTCGGGATGAACAATCATCTTTTTTCTCCTGAAAGTAACAAAAATGTGACTCTGATTATCTTACCCCTGGACACTTTGTATAATATATGTCTAAAATGTTTATTTACACATTATGCAGAATGTATACATAGTCATTGACAAAAGTATTTATATATTTCTAACTGAAATTGTACATGGTGTTTGTTACTATCATTAGGTTTATTTTTTTTGTTGTTGTTTTGTTTTGTTTTTTCAATTTCCTGATTTCTTACATTAGCAGGATATATTGAGGTATATTTTGTACAAGGGCCAATTTTGGGGAAAAAAAACTTTGGGGCTGTGCGTGAAAATATTCAGCTCCAAGCAGCGCTGTGCTGCAGCTCTCTGCATGTATGTGCCTGACTGACTTCGTTTGGCCTGCGATGGCCTCGCCCCGGCCACAGAAGGGGCCTACCTGCACCCGATACCGGCACCGAACCGGACCGCCTTTCTTGAGTCCCCTCACTTCCGTTCGAGGCCACCGACATCTTGTCAACGACTGCATATAAGCGTATTTAGTATTTAGATTTTGTATTTAGGTGTCGCCATTCGCTGGAACCTGTGAAAATAAGAAGAGAAATAGTCCTGAGGTCACGTCAGGCATCGACACACATTCTCTAAAAGAGACTGCAAATGGCTCTTTTTTAAAAGTTTGGATGTTTTGAACCTCAGAAACTTGTGAAGCATTTCTTCCCCTCTACCAGGGGTGTAAAATCCAGGTTCAGAAAGTAAAATTCCTCCCCAGTATTTTTAAAAAAAAAATTTCAATCACCTGGATTTGCTAATTAGCACAGTTCTTCAGCCGGGAGGTAGAACTAATTAGTGAAATCGGCTGGCTGAGTTAATGGGTGGAAGAAACACATGGCAGTACTTTTACTTTCTGAGCCCTGGATTTTACACCTCTGCACTATGTACATGATGTAATTCAATGTGCAATAGCTGGATTTGTATACTTTTCTCAAGAATGCTGTGTCAGTAGTCTGCCTGTTTTTAATCCCTTTGAAGAAGTTGGAAAAACAATCACACTGATGTTCCTCTGTATACATGGGCTAGATGGGTGTGCTGCTGTTGGTAGCATCGTCTTGGCCTTGGATGACCAGACCTTTTTAATCTAGCCAATAAAAATGTATTCATCCAAGGTTAACCGGCCTTGTTTGTTTTGCCAAAGGGGTAACACGTTTCAAATTTGATTACATTTCACTCTAGCTAGTTGTGTCAGGAGTGTGACCAGTGGTAAAAACAAGATGGTGACAAAGAGAGGGAGATAATCCACACAAATCCCAGACTGTAAACGCATTTGTCAGAGCGGACTAATCGTTTCGATGGTGAAACCTGGAGTAAAGCTGGAAGGACATTGACGAAAAATGTAATGAACAGAAAACAACAGCACGTTTACAGTCTATGGCAGACCGTCATAGTGGAAGAGGTGGAGTAAGGTCAGGCCTACCAGGAATTTAACTGAGCAACATCAGCGCAATACTAAAAGACCTTGGGCTGGATTCCATGTGTTCAATACATTTTTCACAAAAGACACTTTAAAGCAACAGCCACCACCTTAGCACCTGAGAATTCACGTACCTCAAAACCCGATGTCATGTCATATGACCCATATGATCGCAGATGATAGGCTGATCTGCGATCGCACTCCGGTTACTTACCTTATCTCACCTTTTTAGTTAAACCGACAACTAAAAGCAAGCTCACCCCATTGCTGAGGAGCCAATCCCTTTAGTACAGTTCAAGTTTTGTTGCACATTTTTAACATAACTGTTAAAAGATTTTGTTTAGAAGTGTATTAAGTTACTGCAGCTGTTCAAGGACAATCATTCCCATTAGAAAAGCCACGTATCTGTTTTTTTTTTAATTGCTGCAAAAAAATAAAAATTCTTACAACATCCTTCTGCAGCGGATGTTTCTGCTTGCCCTCTCTGACTCAAAGATGACATTTATCTGCATCGCAAGCTTTAAAGTGGTTCTTACTCCAGGCGTATAAAATGACCACTAAACGGTGACTTTGGACAGTTCAGGCACCCGACCTGAACCCGTCGTATCTGCAAGGCAGACTCATGGTACACATACCGCTGGGTTTGTCAGTCAGTGCCTGAAAAAAGAAGAACAAAAACTGCAGGTGGCACTAACAACCCTGGGCTCCTCTCACCTCTGCTTTGGCTGAAGTTTTCGGGGGCCATTTTATCATGTGCCCAGACAGTAGTGCCCTTTCATTTTCTACACAGAGTTAAAAAGGAATAAAAATGATTTACTTTCATGGTGAAGTGAAGGATATGCAGGAACTCCAGATGGGTAGACCTGCGGTCTTTCTTCAACCTCAGGGTGTCCCTGCTGTGGTGACCTTTCCACAGGAAAAACACCACTATAGGATGACAGAGAGAGGAAGGCTCATATCACCCACCCTCCCTCTCTCTCATTCTCTTCCTGTTGAACGAGAAGGTGCTCTGAATGGTGCAGCTCTGAATGGTGGCCTTGTTCTCTTCGGTATCAATCGTACTGCTGAATCTTAAAATGTGTATGTGTAGCTCTGATTATTAATGTATGCATACAGTATATAATATATAATATCAACCAGAAGAGAATATATAGCAGTATATACTGGTTGATCTTGGCACAATAAAGATTAAATGATTAACAGAATGACCTCTGGTGGCGACACATTTGTTTTCTTTAAAAAAAATGACAGATTCCCTTTCTGAAGTACTAAATTGAGGAATCTTGGTTCTCTGAAAACATTTTTTTGTTAACAGTTTGGATGCATAGGTCTTTATGAGTTAATTTATTTAAATTGTGTTAAATGGATAGTGAACATTAGAAACATTCATTTATAGCAGAATGTGGCAAAAAAACTAAGACCAGACTGCCTTACTGCCTTCAAACTATGCATGATGTCTACTGTAATTCATATATACATTTATTTCAACTATAAATTACTGTGAATATTGAAAACGCATAAGTATAGTATCTTTACTTTTCATAAAAACCTTCTTTTTGTACTGTGTAATGACAGCGCTCTGCCACAGGGTGGCAGACTTCAAACGTGGTCTGACAAAATAATGGGTATCACGCAGGGTTTTAGTATGAGATCTTCTAGGAATAATCAGCGTAGTTGTGTACTCATCTACTGCCTTGTATAAATACATTGCACCTCACTGACAATTTAAAAAAATCTAAATGCTGTTGTTTAAAATAGCTCAAACAACCAAAAAGTTTGTCCTTTAGCACATTGAGATGCATAGCACATTCTTTACACACCTCTTGAGTGACTTCTCCTAAATTAAATCAAAATAGTACACCCTGATAAGCTACAGTAATAGCTTATTATACTGTACAGTCCAAGGGGAGTCCAGGTTAAGCATGTTTGGCAGTCGGGGTTGGATACGTGTGGCCATTTCTCAGGGGTTCTGCAATCTCTTCATCAGGGCTGCATCTACTGCTCTTCATCTACTGCTACTGCCTGGTACTAAACTCATGTTATATCAAAGCCATTTTAGAATGCTTTTTTTACCACAAGCTTAAGGTTGTTTGTACACAAAGCTTTTTATGAAGAATCATCATACCCACTGTATTATCCTCTTCATGCAATTGTGTAAAAATACATCCCTTTTTTAATGGAGAAATTTGGTGTGTAAATATGTAAACGTGAAAATAGTAAAGCTATGAATTCTATCCTTTGAAATGGAAGGAAATTCTGGTAGGAAAAAAAGAGAAAATAGGGCTTATATAGAATGATTTTCTCAATGGAGAAAACAGTGACCAATGGCTAAGGATGTTTAATGGTTGCCACAAAGAAATAAAGTTTAGATTTAATTCAGTGATCTTTTACTGACATTTTCAGGTGTGTATATTAACAGATTGTGCACACAAGAAACATTGAGAAAACATAGCGATATGGTAGGATATCCTGGGTGTAACCTAGATATTCACCAAATAGTTTCCACCACTGTGTGTTTGAGTTTATATGTGACTATAAAGAAATGTGATCCTCTCTTTGATGGCTTGTTTCTGATGTACACATCAAGCAGATTTATGGATTCTGGCGAGTATTCTAGCAGGGCATTCCCCATGGAGCTCAAGCTAAATGAAACTTCAATGGAAACTGGCGGGATCAAGTTACACCAGGCATAATAAGCATATTTATGGTAATCCTGCATTGGTTACAGCGGCCCACTGCCAGAACCAAAATACTTCATCATCTTCACATGATGGAAAGATTCAATTTTTATCTCACACTGAAATGGTCCAGAATTCATGTGAATATAATATTTTTATATTATATATATATATATATATATATATACACACATACACACTGCTCAAAGAAATTAAGGGAACACTAAATAAACACAGTATAACACCAAGTCAATTAAACTTCTGGGATATCGATCTGTCCAGTTAGGAAGCTAACTGTCTAGTTTTGCGTTTTGCATTTTGCTAGTGCCCTTGTCACGACTGGTAGCATGAGGCAGTACCTGCAGCCCATTCAGGTTGCACAGGTAGTCCAGCTCCTCCAGGATGGCACATCCATATGTGCCGTTGCAAGGTTTGCTGTGTCTCCCAGCACAATCTCAAGAGCGTGGAGGAGATAACGGGAGACGGGACATTACACGAGGAGAGCTGGACAGGGCCGTAGAAGGGCAACAACTCAGCGGCAGAATCGGTATCTGCTCCTTTGTGCGAGGAGGAACAGGAGGAGCACTGCCAGAGCCGTACAAAATGACCTCCAGCCGGCTACTCGTGCGCATGTTTCTGACCACTGTCAGAAACAGACTCCATGAGAGTGGAATGAGAGCCCAACGTCCTGTAGTGGGACCTGTGCTCACAGCCCAGCACCGTGCAGCTCGATTGGCATTTGCCAGAAAACACCAGAATTGGCAGGTTCACCATTGGCGCCCCGTTCTTCTTCAGACAGAGCAGGTTCACACTGAGCACGTGACAGACAGACGTGAAGAAGAGAGAGGAGCCGCCGTAAATATATTGCTGCTGCAAACATCATCATCCAGCATGGGGTGGTTTTTTTTGTGACTTGGTGTTATACCGTGATGATTAAGTGTTCCCTTAATTTTTTTGAGCAGTATATATATATATATATATATTCATATTTAATTTTATTTTTAAGTATAAACATATTTGTGCCATGTAATTTCTACCATGCCTAATTGAAACACTTAAGAAATAAACACAAGGCTGAAGTAATAACCTTTATTTTACATTAAAATTACATATCCTAAATGTACATTTAGAATTATACTTTTTTTGGAAACTAAACTAACAGGTCCTAACGTAAGAGCTAACATGCATGAAACTATAGTAAAATATATATTTTTTTACAAAAACCAATGCATGATCACTTTGGCACCCTACTATCTTTAGGGTTTTGGCACCCTACTATCTTCATTTATGGAAATAGGTGTGTAACGCATTATGCTATAAAACAGTTTTCATTTTCCTGTATGACAGGGACAGTTTACTTCCTCTGGTCACTTCCTCTGCATACACTGTAAAACAGTTACAGCGCTACAATTTAAAACATTATGGGTACAAAAAAATATGGGAGTTTATATACAGCTCGATTTAGCTATGAGAGGAAGCGAGAACTACCAGTTAGATTTCTAAATGCAGGGTGTCCTATTCTTCACATTTCTGTTCCAGTTGATTATATCCTCTCGCCTGCCTGCATGATTTCTGATTGCTGTTGGACAGTATAATTACCTCAAACCTCAAGGCTTTCTCAATCGGAATCACTTATTTATTTATTTTTACAATGAGTTGCACTCCTCTCTCACTCCCTGAGCCAACTAACCTTTACAATCCAGTGTGAACTGAAGCTCATAAAAGCTTGCATGCTGTGCGGCTTGACGAACACGTAGCACTCCGATACTGCTATTCTGACGCAAACCAAAGGTTAAAAATACTGCCTCTAAGAGCTGAGTCTTAAATACTCTTTCTGTTGTGCTGTAAATAAGACTTGGAGCTGAACTGATGTAGCCAGATTAACTTTCAAAATAGGGTTATATTAATTTAGAATACATTCAGTTACTCTGTCCAAAATGAACACTTGTGCATACAAACGTTTCACACTTGGTTGCTGAAAAAAAAGTAATTATTTCCGTAACAGGAGCTGTTGTGCCGTTGTCCGTCTGTATTTGTGAATATACTCTACATACATCCTGTTTACCTTTTTGTAAAAAAAAAAAAAAGAGAAAAAAAAAGCTATGTTTGAATTCTGGTCTCATCCACAATCATATTTACTGTCACAACGCTGCATAAGACTGAGGTTAGTTTGTCATTCAATACAATGCTTGGAAAAAGAAAAAAAAGGGAAAAATAAGTGCGCATATTAAAAAATATATATATAATAATAATAAAAGGCAACAATCTGATATCACCAGCTCATAGAGGCAGTCGCTGGTTCTCATGCTGCCTTCCGAGGGGTCAAGAGGTCATTGTTTCACTCATGCAGGAAGGACCCTCGGAGGTTTGAGAGAACGGGAGAGGGAGGTGGCAGGGACTCGCATTGGACCCGTTCACACTGCATCTCCAGACCCCCATCCTGGGGGTCCTCAGAGTCCATATATAAACAAGGCCATTCAGTCATAGTTAGAGTTTTTGCCGGACGTGGATTGGAACAGTGCGAGCAGGGGCACGTTCATCCGAGTTGCGCCGCTGTCGTCACCTTGCAAATCAGCTGCAACGTTACACTTTAGGTATACAAAAATAACACAGGGGTTTCCGTAAAGAGTTACATTCATTCCAACCCAGACGGGCAGAGAGGAACTGTTACGGTGCACGAATCCTTTTAATGGAAGGTTAGAGAAGGCCCAATGGCCCGTTGAGAAGTCCGTTCAGTGACTCGTGACTCTGAAAGAGATCAGGAACGGTAGCTAGCAGGCAGCAGTCACAGTAAATGCAGGCATCGCAGAACGCAGTGCTATAGAGTACAGGGCAGCCTGTGCTTTCTTCAAACGATGCAAATTGCAGCCAAGTCAAAATCTAAAGTATGTGCGTATATATATTTTTTTAAATATTTTTTTTTTCTTGTTAGAATAAAAATGTTATACTGGTTATTTTCACTAGGAAACCTACAAGCAGTAATGTGCTTTACACATCTCAGACATACATAAACTGTACTTTACTCTGGTGGGCTGGCCTGCGCCATCGCTCCCAAAGCGATGGCGACAGAGGCAGGACTTTATTTGTGTCTAAGCAGAGGCTTTACAGCACAGCAGTGAGATAGTTAGCTATCTCAAAATGGCCAAACACAAAAGAAATTAACTTGGACCATGATTGACGGAAATACGCAATCTACATCAGCACAGAACCATAAATAAGACTGACCTTCTTTACTTCCCCAAACTGTGCGTGCCCGGTTTGGCAGGGTCAACTGAAAACTCACTCTCAGTCTTCAATTCAAGCTGGTTTGCACTGTTTTGCATACATCGTGGTTTTGAGTGTAAACACAAAAGGAAAAGTGGAGTTTCTAGAACCTGTTTGCAGGTAAAGAGAACACCAGAAGTGTTTTTTTTGTCTTTTCTTTGACAGGACATACATCATTCACAGGTTTACCCATGTAAGCTAAAGCAACCGCTTGAGTTTGGTCAAATAAAATGCCCCCACGCACCCCCCCATAAAACTAACCGTAATATCACAAAATTAACTGTATTGCATAAAAATAAAACAATCTAAAATGACGGGGCCTAATCTGATATATACATTTACAAACAGTAAAATTAAAAATAAGTATTTAAATTTCCATATATAAAGTGTAACCCATATATCTATATGCCTCTCTCTACGATGAGATTCCTATAGGGAAACGCTAAAAACGGTCGAGCCCTGTGGTCACGGGCTGACCGTTTCTACTCCTCCTACTCCTCCTCCTCCTCCTCTTCCTCATCGTCGTCCTCATCGTGGCAGTGTGTGATCTCCTGGGGGGTCTGGGGGAACAGGTTTGGCGGTTTGATCTCGCTGATGGAGCGAGTTAGCTGGTTTCTCTTGCAGTCGAAGTCCTTGCAGTCGACCGAGTGGCGGTTGCGCGTGGCCAGGGGGGACTCGATGTCGATGATGTCGACGTGCGCGTGCTCCACCGTGGACTCGTGAGGCATCTGGGGACACGGACAGAGGGTTTACACGTGTGCAAATTTCAACCTTCAGCAACACCTCAGCCAAAACCAAGAAATGAGTCAACATCAACAAGCATTTTAGTTTTATATTTAGACTTAAAATCTTTTATTATAAGATTGCCAATGAGGTGAGATAGTTTTACTAATTTCAAGATTTGCCAATGGGGTAATTATAATTTCTCTTTCTCAAGCAAATAGTAACCTAAAACAAGCCAATATTTTCTACCTGAGTGGAAAAAAAAAGAAAAAGATATTAACCTTTGTGTCGTGTTCGTTTCTCCCCCAAAAAAAATATTTTAATAGATATCACTATGAAACTTTCCCAGTTTGTTATGTACATAACAACTAAGAAAAAATGTATTGCAAGAAAGGTTAAGTCTCATTACAAGGCTAAAACACTTGTTAAGACAGACATTTTTTGTGAAGGAAGAAATGAACTCTTTTTGTGGAAACGAACTCAGGGTAAATTCCCCACAGACAATAAGAGATTAGTGGTCAGAGATTATATAGAGAGAGTGGTCAGCAGCTTGCTAGGCTATGTAGTTCAGGGGGAGACCCTCAGGGTGGACACGTTCAGGCTTAATGCAGGGCTGAACAGCTCTAGTCTACGGGTAAACTGCAAGCCTAGATGGCCTGCTCACTGCAAAAAAGATCTGTCAGTGTTTTCGTCTTGTAATGAGACTTAAAATCTTATTTTCTTTTCTCTAAAGCGGAAAATATTTTTTTGTTTTAACTTACTTTTTGCTTGACAAGTGAAATTATCTCACCCCACTGGCAAATCTTGAAATGAGTAAAACTGTCACCCCATTGTCAATATTTTTGTCTTATTTAGGAAATAAATACCAGAAATAAGATTCTAAACTCTAAATATAAGATTAAAATGCTTGTTAAGATTAGTTTTTTACAGTGCTTGCCCTGTTCTCATCATTTTGTATTTCTGTTCTTTTTAAGTTCTTAAATTGAAAGGCATGACATCATTTTTTACTTTACAGTTTCCCATTTCTCTTTCATCGTACCCATGGCAACACACAGCAGACCAGTCAAGTTCTGGTATTAGTTAATGGCAGATATTTTCAAGTCAGAACTGGTTTCGCTGGCTTTTTTTTTGTTTGTTTAACCCAGATTATGCCTTTTTACACTGAGATAACGGAGCCAGTGCATCACGTCTATGAGTGCTGTGGCCACATTGTTCCACATTCTTACACTCACTCTTGTGATCATCTATTTTCAAATGCTTTTCCCAGTTGAGTAAAATGCTGTTTTAAAAATCCTTCTAAAATGCATTTCTATATTAAAATATCTGCCCATGTGCGCTTACCCTAAATAACGGCATGTTTGCGATTTGCAAAACTATTCAGTTTTAGTGCGATTACACACATTTTCCTATGCCATAGCCAGAAGCTGTATTGAAACTCTTTGAATGCGTGTTAGAATATAAAGCTTTTTTAAGACAATATTGCATTACAGGAAAGAACGTTACAGACTTCACAGTGAGAGGGAGAAACAATTGCCCTTTCTTTTCGACCTTTGGGTTGACATGACATCAAAGCCAAAATGGTGGCAGTAAGTCTGGAGCCGGAGCTCTCATAATGGCATTAGAGCACAAAACAGGGTAGAGTATCGCTGGGCCTGGAGAGCCAGGATCTGCTTCGGGGTCGGTTCACAGGAACTCTAATCCAGAGCAACCGACACAGCTTACATTCTTTAAGTACGATTCCTTCATACAGCTGGATATTTACTGATGTGATTCAGCTTCAGTACCTCATTCAAGAGCACAACAGCACATGTGAATGAAATGACCTATAACCTCGGACACAAGCCCAGCTCGCTAGCAAACATACAATACTGCTGGCCCCCTTAAATTAAGCAACTACTTTAGACCCAAGAAACCCAGTGAGGTGCATTAAAAGATTAACATGGTGGTTGAATGTGACACTTGCCAGTTGTCTTTAGGCAACAACAAAACAAATGTGCATAATTTTTTTTATTATTCAGTCATTTAAATGTATTTTATAACTTATTTTTCTAAGCCTAAATTTCCCACTATAAAAGTTCACTCAAACTGTCTGGGTGTGGTAATGAGAACTGTTAATTAGCTATGATTGACAGACCGTGCCCCCATGATACGCGCTCATCTTGGGAGACTGAATTTTCACAAGCTAGCTAACTTAGTATATCAAGTATCGATAGCTAAGGTAAAAACACTGACTTATCCAATAATAATTTTTGCTATCTAGCTAGCCACGTTAAGATAAAAGCACAACTATAACGTCCTTATGAAAGCAAACTAGCTAGCTAACGTTATCGATAACATCACCTTATGAAAGCAAACTAGCTAGCTAGCTAAATTAATATAACCAGAAATAGTCTAATAGTCCTTAAAAGGCACTCTAATTTAAGTGAACCTAACATCATTAGTCAAATATTTGCATCGTCTTGCCTGTAGGCCAGCGGCGCAAACTATGGGTCAGGAGTTATCCATGGGTCCCCAAATATGATTTAGAATGAGCTATCACAGCAATCTGACTGACAGAATTAAAAACACACCTCAAATTTGCGAACACGCCATTGTTTTCATAAGAGGATCTTCAACGTATAAATCATTAGATTAGCGTTGTTATTATTAGGCAATCGGGTATTAAAGAATTACCGCTTACTACTTTGAATGACACACTGCATATGCTCCAGTATGCTCACACAAGATAAACAAACACAACAGGGTTGTATCAACTCGGAGGTAGCTACAAATTGCTGGTTGATTTAAAAGTTAATTAGATAGGGGAGTGGTTATCCTTGTGTGATGCACTACGAGGAGAACATTCTCAACCGCTTGAAAATAGGACGATAAATTTAACACGCCTACTTCTACAAAAAGAATGAACGGACATATTTAATACTTTCATTGTGTTTCTTCAATGCCCTCTTGTGCAAATAGCATATAAAAACCTAGAAAGTGTGACCGACCACCATGTTAATCCTTTAACTGTGTAGACCCGTTATTGAAATCACAGTCCTCGAGGTCTGAGTGCTCCAGCCTCCATTTACCTGGGAGTAAGGCCTGACGAACGACAGTAGCGCAAATTGTTGAGTTAATTACCTGGGAAAAAGAAAACCAGGGCCGGATTTGAGGTCTAAGATTTGAATATCCGTGGTGTAGTCTACCGCTTTATTTGATCAAATAGGCACTGAGTGACACGGAAAAGCGGCGGAACCTTCAGCCCCCCCCCCCGGCGACGGCGCTCACCAGCACGTGCGCGGCTCGGAACAGGTAGCTGAAGGGGTAGTACAGGAGGTTGATGAAGGACGCGGCGTACAGGTCAGCGTACCGCATCACCTGGGAAGCGAAGAGGGTCTGCCGGGAGCCGCTGCGGAAGAGGCTTCCCATCATGCCGTAGCACATGTCCATGTCGTGAGTCACTTTCTGTAAGGAGACAGGAGTCCTTCGCTCATTGGACATTTTAGCGGGCGGACAGCAAGTGTGCCACTTTGTGCATTATTTACATAGGTCACCAGCAGTTGGTGTGTCTTCGTATGCACTATTTTTTTTGACAAATAGAGATTAAATGTAAAAAAAAAAAAAAAAGCTGTTAAAAGGTTTAATTTATCTCTTCAACAGTCTACTGTTGCATGTGATAAATGGACACTGGTAAACGAAATGTGTGGAATAATTATGATTTACACAGTGTGACTTTGGCACTTGTTGGTAGTTGACTGGCAGCAGCCTGTAATTGGGGTGATGGACTGCAGGTTGAGAAATGCAGATACACATTAACTAGTCTATTGACATTTCATCTTACCCCTTTTATGAAATACTCCGTTATGTTGTGGTAAATGCAAACAGGATGGGGAAGTTCTCCATATTCCACCACAACTGATAAAAAACGTACAGAAAACAACATATGTTTCCTTCTAAGACCTACTTTAAACACATCATTCCAGATGGGCATTCACCTCTTTTTTTTTTCCTTTTCTTTCTTTTTTTTTGTTGCTAAAAAGTACCTTAATGCGCCTCTGAATAGCGCTGATATCGGGCCTCTCATTGCTGCTGCTGTCCAGGTGCCTAGAGAGACAGAAAGCGAGAGACAGTGACTTCCACACAGTACAAAAATAGACCTGAGCGAATTTGGCTCTTATCGCCGCGTTCAGCCGACTCTTAAGACTTTGTACCGTCCCTGGGTCGCGCGCGGCCAGTGGGGATCACTGAGGCCGGGTTGGGGGCGGGCGGGGGTGGAGTTAGGGGGCGGGGATCACCGAGGCCGGCCGGGTGCGGGTGAGGTAGGGGGCGGGGATCACCGAGGCAGGCCGGGGGCGGGGAGAGTGCAGGCAGGCCATACTCACTTGTAGAGCTCTGCCAAGAAAATGTCCAGGCTTTGCAGTTCTTCGAATAACGCTGTAATAAAAAGAGACACGTCGGCATGAGATTACCCAGCATGCACCTCTCCTTTCATTATCTCTGTAATTTACTGCTGCAGGCCAGCACAGCGCAGGCGTCACCTGTAAAATACTTAGGGCGTGATTTACTAATACCTAGTACACGCAAAACCAGTAAAATGACAAATCATTGGCCATTGGTTGTGTTATTAGTTTTGTGTGTGCTAAAAGTTTTTGCACCCGCTAACGGTCTTAGTAAATCGGCCCTCATTATGCTATGCTGTGTGTGTATATATAATTATTTATTCATGCCATTTCTGTCACAACAACTCACGTATTCATATTATGTATTTTAATTATATATCGATTTATGTACAATGACTATACAATTATTTTGCTTTGGCGCTGAATGGATCTGCTCTATGTACTTCTAGTACATGCACCAGCATGCAATACACTGCAAAAAAAGTCTGTCTTAACAAGTGTTTTTGTCTTGTAATGAGACTTAAAATCTTATTACTTTCTCTCAAGTAGAAAATATTAGCTCGTTATAAGTTACATTTTGCGTGACAAGTAAAATTATCTTACCCCATTGGCTAATCTTGACTTGAGTCAAACGGTCTCACCTCATTCATATTTTTGTCTCAATGAGCAGAAAGGTTATATAAGACAGTAAATAAATAAGTAAATTTAGTAATTAAGATTTTAAATGTAAATATAAGACTAAAATGCTTGTTAAGATTGACTTTTCTTGGGATTTTGCAGTGTACCTATCAAACAGGGAGCACGACACGACTCTCCCTTTTCAAAAGGGGCACTCCACACTGCAAAAAATGTCTGTCTTAAGTGTTTTAGTCTTGTAACAAGACTTTCTAATCTTATTTTTCCTCAATAATGTTTTGTTTTAGGTTGCTTTCTGCTTGAAGTGAAATTATCTTACCCCACTGGCAAACCTTGAAATGAGTAAAACTATCTCACCCCACTGGCAGATAGTTTGTCTTATTTAGCAAAACAGTCATTTACAATCATTTGGCAGACATATATGTCACTTTATCCAAAGTGACATATAACAAGTGCATACTGAGGGTCATCGAAGCAACTACAGAACAGATTAGACAAAGCACATCCTTCTCATAACGTAGCAGCTATCCATAGTAATGAACATTGAATGTAGTTCACATAGTGAGCTATGGGTAAATCAGCTATACCTTCTAAACTACAACATCAAGCAGTTATAGACAAAAAACAAAAAAACACAGGGAACAAGTAATACGAAAGTTTATTTTTAAGGTCTAAATATTAAATTTAAGTGCTTGTTAAGATTTGGTTCTTGCAGTGCATTAGTGATGTGTGAATGTGATTGGTTGAGTATGAGAACATGCGTTTGCTGAGGCCCACCGCTGGTCGTCTGCGGAAACGGTTTCCTGGCAGAACTTTCCTTGTGCACTTCATGTGCTACACTTATTTATTTAACAGGTACAGTCCACTTTGACCAACATTTCACTTTTCACATCCATGCAAATCTGCCAGGGTTAACCATTAAGCAGATTTTCCTCGGTAGTCCCGGGACGGTTACGATAGATAAGAGGATACTGCGTTGCCGAAGGGCATGTACACACAGGCATGTGATAAAGGTCAGACAAACAAGAGAAGAAAACGGGCGTGGGCCTCACAGCTCTTGTCGGTCCACACGTGCAGCTCCTGTGCCAGCTCGGGAATGACCAGGAAGGTCCGCCAGCCCTTCCGCTTCTTTGACTTCAGAATGTCTCCGAAGATGTGGTCACCGATGTACAGGATGTCCTTGCCTTTGGCCGCCAGGAGGTCGCAGACGATGTCCGAAGAGCCTGCAGGGGGGGGCGCCGCCGCACGTTGAGAGAACGATCCCAGCCCCGCCCCATCCCCCTCCCCCTCCTAGCGAACCTGGCCTCCCGCACCCTGAACATTACGCCCCAGGCGATAAGATACTCACAGGCTGTTATCAAGGGTCGTCGGTGCTCATCTGTGGCGCAACCACACTATTTGCTTGCTGCGTACAAGTTAATCTGCTCGCGATTTGCAATGCATTTCCTGCCTCTAATTTGATAATTTTTGGTGTCAAAGTCCATTCGCTAAAGCAGGGGTGAGAAAAGAGGCCCGTGTCCTTTTCTGGATTTCATGCCAACTTGTGCTCTTACGTATTTAAGTGTCATCAGAGCTAGACTTATTGATAAGCTCACAA
Organism: Ilyophis sp. 1 JC-2022; assembly: GCA_022702515.1. NCBI lineage: Eukaryota > Metazoa > Chordata > Actinopteri > Anguilliformes > Synaphobranchidae > Ilyophis > Ilyophis sp. 1 JC-2022. The sequence continues at coordinate 87,130,625 of CM040405.1, forward strand.
TTTGATAGCTGTTCCTTTATTAAATATTTTACTGTGTTATAATCTGCGCTGATGTCTACAGCTAATTAGCTAATGGTGAGAGCCAGGGGTAACTGGTGGAAACACAACCTATACGTACACTGGCTCAGCACTAAACCCTACCCTTCACTAAAGAGCCCGTTTCCCCTTTAGACGTTACCTCCAGAGTACACGATGCCGTGCTGCAGCGGTCCAGTGTAGGTCCCAATCTTCAGCCTTCCCGTCGTCTGAAACAGCACACACGCTCCTGTCAACGCAAAGGGCCCACTCTCCCAAAAACAAGAGCCCCTGACACCCCTGTCCCGCCCCGTTCCGTCCCGCAAAAAGCACTCACCGTGTCCACCTGTCTGAGCACCGTGCCCTCCGCAAAAAACACTGGCTTCCGTGCGTCCACCAGGATCAGGTCGAAATAGGACTGCCAGGGCCGGTGAGCCATGCCCATCTGAAGCACATCAACACACACTGCTCATACCCCGCGTCGCTAAAGCAAAGTCTACAGCCCTGCTCATACCCTGCGTGTCTAAAGCAAAGTCTACAGCCCTGCTCATACCCCGCGTCGCTAAAGCAAAGTCTACAGCCCTGCTCATACCCCGCGTGTCTAAAGAAAAGTCTACAGCCCTGCTCATACCCCGCGTCGCTAAAGCAAAGTCTACAGCCCTGCTCATACCCCGCGTGCCTAAGTCTACAGCCCTGCTCATACCCCGCATGTCTAAAAAAAAGTCTACAGCCCTGCTCATACCCGGCATGTCTAAGGAAAAGTCTACAGCCCTGCTCATACCCCGCGTGTCTAAAGCAAAGACTACAGCCCTGCTCATACCCCACATGTCTAAAGCAAAGTCTACAGCCCTGCTCATACCCCACGTGTCTAAAGCAAAGTCTACAGCCCTGCTCATACCCCGCATGTCTAAAGCAAAGTCTACAGCCCTGCTCATACCCCGCATGTCTAAAGCAAAGTCTACAGCCCTGCTCATAGCCCGCGTGTCTAAAGCAAAGTCGACAGCCCTGCTCATATCCCGCGTGCCTAAGTCTACAGCCCTGCTCATACCCGGCATGTCTAAGGAAAAGTCTACAGCCCTGCTCATACCCGGCATGTCTAAGGAAAAGTCTACAGCCCTGCTCATACCCCGCGTGTCTAAGGAAAAGTCTACAGCCCTGCAGACACACAAACACCCATCTGTACAATACTATTTCTCAGAGGAAACCTGCTGCCACCACACTCACATTCAATCAACATACATGTATGTCATTAACTTTGACTTAAAGTAATATTTGGTGGTTGACAAACTTGTCAGATTTTGTTTGTGAAGAGCATACTTATTGTAAAAGTTAAGAACAAATGTTCCCAACCAAAATGTAAAACAATAAAAATAAAAATTCTATAATATCCACTAACCTTTGGCCCATGAGGAAAATCAAACAGGTACGTCATGATTTTCTGGAGTAAAAATTTGTAAAAAACTTGGATTAATCAATGGACTAGCAACATCCATACTTAAATTCTAAAATAAATCGTACAGAAAATGAATTAATACATACATATAGAAAGATACCATAAAAACAAATCACATTCATTTGTTGTAATATGACAATCTAGGGGAATCAAAAGCAAATTTGTACTTTATGAGCCAAACTGAAGCACACAGTCCATAGTAAAGCACGCCTGGATTAAGGAACGATGCAATCTGCTACATGAACTTTATTTCCTGGCATGGTTAGCACAAAGCACTGTGGGATGTAAATGGATGCAGTCAGCAGGCCTAAGAGCCTACAGGGCGATTAGTGGTATGACTCACATCTGTATATTTGTAGTCACTGTTGGTGGCCAGGAACACCTTGCCAACTTCATTCATTCGGCTCAGGAGGAGGGGCAGTTTACCCTTTAGGGAGGAAGAGACGGACAGGACGTCAGCAGCTCAACTGTGAGGCGAAACTGACTTGGACTAAAAATGTTTTCTGTCATCATGGGATGGGTACTTACATCTTTCACCACATACTTCTCAAGGTTTTCAACAGTTTTCACCTTCAAAGTTCCCTGAAAAGATAGACATAACTGCATTTTTATATTTATATAAATATTTACACAAATCGCAGACATTATGAGAGATTTGTGGCATACAGTATCTACTGTTGAACTGTAAATCTCTCTTTCATTAAATTTTTTTATACACTATTAAAAAGTTTGCATTGGCCTGTATTCCCATTTTTATGAAGTCATAAATAAACTTGAAAAATGGGCTAGGTGACACAAAATTTTGAATCGTCATTCAAAAGTTGCAAAAATTACTGGTAATGGAAACCCACTCATAATGGTAGGTGCGGTCAGGTGCGCAGGCCTACCTTAAAGTGGACCCAGTCTACGGCGTCCCGGACATCCTGGAACATGCTCTTGAAGGACATGAAGAGGTCTCCGTCCTTAAACCCTGTTTTACAGCTGGGGAGGGGGCAGATTAAGAAGAGTGGGGGGGGGCTCAAGAGGACTGACCTGAGCTTTACACATTATTGAGTTTCAGACATGCTGGCTTAAACGGGATATTCTTCCCTTGTTTGTGGTCTCCAGCCAAACAGGAAGGCTATCTCCCCCTAAAAGACCAACAATCGTTTCAGGTGGACGTGCATCCTTTCCGTGCTACACACACTGCAAGCATCAGCGCTTTTCTGCTTTATTTGCACAAGCACACAAATCATAACACCTTTAAAAAAACAGACATTTAACTCTGATAGACGGTGTCTCAAATCAATCAAAAAAAAAAAAAAAAAAAAAAAAAAAAAAAAAAAAAAAAAAAACAATCTTTTCATTTCCTCTGGATAATGAGCTTCAGTTCAAAGCAAACTACACCCAAAAGTGCCACTTTTTTTTTTTTTTTTTATTTTATTTATTTTTTTTTTTTATTGTGACATCTTATTGGGTGTGTCCTGGCAACACCTCATTGACTCAGCTATGTGTGGCTGCTGTACAGAAAGTGGGTGTGGCCACCCCAATGATGCGAAACACCTAGTGTTCCGGAGCAGGAGACGGATATGTACACTGCAAAAACCAAAACATAAGTCAGTCTTAACAAGCCTTTTAGTCTTATATTTAGACTTAAAATTTTATTTCCATTACTTTTTTGCTAAATAAATGAGGTGAGCCAGTTTGACTCAATTCAAGATTTGCCAATGGGGTAACTTTAAATTTAAAAAAAAAAAGTTACTTACAACAAGCTAATATTTTCTACTTGACAGAAAGAAATAATGATTTTAAGTCTCATTACAAGACTAAAACACTTGTTAAGACAGACTTTCTTTTGCAGTGTAGAAGACTGGTATGTTGTACGTTGTTTTCATATTTCTTTACCATATTATCATTGGGCATATCGATTTACCATAAAAAGTTAGATTTTAGGGTGAAGTGCCCCTTTAATTGGGGGGTACATCTTACAGCAGCAGATTGTGTGATTCTTTCCCTTGTATGGTGGGCGAATCACTTGTGTAATAACACTCTTACAGCTTACAGAAGCTCTTTCAGTGAGGCAGAAAGGCCGGCGCTCTTACCTTGCATATCTATCACAGTTGCTGAAAAAGTCGACTAGGCACGCAAAGAGGTAGGTCTCTGTGGAGCAAGAGTGGAGCAAACTCAATGCGTAAACGCCATCGGAGTGTTTGAGAAGAAACAATGTGTCATACAGCAGTGTAGTATAGTGGTGAGGGACCTGGGCTTGTAATTCAAAGTTTGTTGGTTTTACTTCCGCGATGGTTTACGGCCATTGTACCCCTGAGCAAGATGCTTAATCTGATTTCCATCAGGGAAAATATCCAGCTGTCTAAAAGGATCAGTGTAAGATGCTCTGCTAAATGGCAAAAAGTAATGTGACGTGTTACAAGCTGAGAGAATAACCAATGTGGCTTTAGCATTAAAAATGATCAGGTGAAACACAACTAAAAACAGAGTAAGAGGAAAATTTCAACTTGTCTGTACAGCTTGCACCACCAAGTGAACGCATGTTGCATTCTAGTTCAATACACCTACGTGTACCCATGGCAATATGTGTAGCGTTTAAGTGTTGCATTTATGTATTTATACATTTTAGCAAAAAATCAAATCACTACCTGGTAAGTTGAAGAGAGTGTTGAGGATATAAAAACGCTCAGTGTCGTCTCGTTGGATGAACTTGTTGGGGTACAGCTCTCGGGTTTCTGGCCTAAAGGGTCAAGGGGAATACACAAGCAGGTTAATGCAAGTAAGTGTGTGTGAGTAACACGTAGACAGCAACTACGTCAGGCAATTCTAATACTCTCTGAGGCGACTTAAAGTGATGGTCAAGGAAAATCCATAATATGCTTATAACCACGTTATTTATGGCTATTAAGGTATGTATTGAGCAGCAATAAAGCGCGAGGAATAAATTCCATTGCAAACTCGTTCAATTTCAGTCTATCTACATCTCGTTATTCCTGTGTGCTGAAAAAAAGGGTCGAAATGGTCCATGGCTACGTAGACATGAAACTCCAACTAATACATATTTTGGTCTCATTACATAACTCCTCCCTTAGTTTGATGGGAAAAGAACTGTCCTGTCCCGCTAAGAAATCTTCTTTGAGTCTCTGAGCCAAACACTTGTTTTGTTTTCTCTTAAGAATAGTCGTCCGCGTTATTAGATTTTGAATAGTTAGTTAGCTAAAGTGTTTATTTTTTTCCCGCTCTCCTTAATCCTATATCAATTTTATCCCTCTCCCAATCTCTTTCCCCACCTTTTTATCCATCCATCCATGGTGCTAGCTAGTGACATTAGCTTGCTCCTTCCGCATGGAAACAAACTAATCACCCACACATCGTTTTTACTTGGTGCACTGCCAATTCTTCAGATAATAATCGAAAAGAATATAGTTAAGATTTTGCCAAATAAACCATGCCTTGGAAATGGTAGTCGTATTGTTCAGTGGCTGGTTACAGTAACAAAAACAGACGAGAACCATTATCCACCAAAATACTTAGCTGCCATGCACGTAATTTCCGTTAGATTAGCAACCGAAATGAATGAATGGGCCTTTAAATACATTTTTTAAACTCAATAAAACCTACCATTATTTAATGATTTGTGTGGAACATGCATTTGGTGAAACGTTGCCTTACAATTTAGCTTGCTTTAAATAGACGTTAGATCAAACGGCTTAGCGTTTAAGTTAACTTAACTTTGATTGCGAGCTTGCGTGTGATATTTATCTCTTGAAAGCAGCTGCACTGTATTTTACTTTGAATTGATTGCATTAATTCCTCGCCGGGTTCAAACATATGGTTCAAACCACAGAACTGTAGTGTAGAAGAACAGTTCTGTGGTTCAAACATGTATGGCTGGATGACATCGATGACACTCGAGTTGAGGGCGTGGATTTAGACCACACCCCTACAATCCTTTCAAGACTGAATTTATTAGCTGACTTTGAGATGTATATTAATATATCTATTCACATTTTCTTGAAAAGATATTTGGTGGGTGTGTAGTGGACACATCCCTCTGTGATATGTTGTGGCTATTTACATTTTTTTAAATAAAATTTTTTAGAATCCCTTGACCATCACTTTAAGAAAAAAAGGTAACGCCTAGATAATTTACTTACCCACGCAGAAAATCGAACCCGTGGACACAGACCAGGATGTTCCCATAAGCATCCACCTTCAGCAGGTTCCCATGCAGTGTATCAAACACCATGCCCCTAGATAGAGAGATGGGAACATTGTTAACTTGTCTATAAATCCAACAACAGTATTCTGCCGTGGCAACAAAACAAAAATGCCACGACATACTACAAAGCCGTGATCCCGGAATGTTAACAACACTGCCTCAAATTAATGTTTCTATAGCCGTAACCGAGGCAACGCTGTGCCCCAGGATTCAAACTCGCAATCCTAGGAGTAACGATAACTCGACACTGCTACTCACTGACCCAGTGACGTACCATTCTCAATAGTACAATGGGAATCGAACCTGCAACCTATAGTTTCCAAAGCAAAGTTCCTAAATCATTATACTACACTGCTGCAACAATTCAACAAGTGTCTGAAAGTGACTGCTCCTCACCTGGTTGGGAAGGCGGGGTCGTAGACGAAGCTCAGGAGCTCCTGAGGATAGCCGATGGACACCAGCCGCTCCACCGTCAGTTCGAACCCCAATGACTCGTACTCAGGGGACTTATATACTGGAGGAGAACAGGAATGACAAGGCACTGAATTAAACCATTTTTTTTAATAACTCCAAATCCAAAAATGTATTGCATCTTAGTATTTCTGGCATCAGATTACCTACTGCCACATGATATCAGTCATGTCATGCTCTTGTAATTATTCCTTGCCATCTGTGCAACTGAAATAATTGGTGTTCTATATACAAACTGTGTCTACACATTAAACGTATGCGGTATCAGAGGATTTACAAGTGTTTCAAAATGCAACCTGCAGTATATGAAGTTATGGCCTTCACAATCATACATAGTATTGACTTCCATGTATTAACTGAGTGCGAAATTTCAATGAAGCGAGATCCTGCCTATGTCCTCATTCTCTACCAACATACCACAGCCTGAAAAAAACCTTAATCATTCTTCTTCATCACTGATTCAGCACAAATCAACTGGAAGTGTGTTAATCCCTATTCGGAAAAAATAATATTTATATTAATTATTTTTTGCCTATATATCCAGGTATCACATTACGTTTTACTGCTTTGGAGTCTGGCAGTCTTATCGAGACTATATACCCAAGCTGCTTTCATATTGCTTGAACTGTAATTTGGTATCTCTCTCGGCAATATCAAATTTTATTTTCCTGGTGTCCAGCCAAATTCTATTTTGATTGCATTCTGAATTATGTCAATAATCATTTTGGAGATCATATTTATATAATTATTTACATTTTTATAATACTGTAAGTATTACTTACTTAAAGTAATACTTCATCATTATACTTTATAAGAAGGTATAATGAAGAGCGATAGTAAATGGATTTGGCCTCCACTTTGTGGGGGAAGCTCATTCAACCCAGCCCGCTGATAGACGGCCGTTGCCATGAGAGCGGACAGCGCGGAAGGCGCCGCCGTCTCCAGGGCCCGACCTGTGAAGGACAGGGCCCCGCCTTGTGCTAGTGCGGGACACGGAGGCCCCGCAGTGTCCATTTCACCGAAAAGGGGGGGGGGGGGGGTTTGGAGTCATAGCCCCCGGCGACAAATAACAGCCCCCCCTCCACAAACTCCCCTTTCACACTGCACTGCACTGCGCTCTGCTACACAGAAACCTATTTTGAGACGTCCTCTTTCTGCCACCGTTTCCACTGTTCCTCTGCAGATAGCCAAAAAAAACCCGTCGGGGTTGAGACTGACCTTGGCGATCTCTGGCACCACCCCCACACTACAAAAGCACTTTGTGCCAAAAAACCTACGTCACTCGACATTGTATTAATTGCCCTGGGAGGGGTGTTCAGCACACTCTCTGGTCCTCCAGTGAGATATAGTGGTCTTCTGTTAATGCGTAGTCTGACAGCGTTACAGAACATGAGAGTGTCACGCGCCATGTCGTGACGTCAAATTGTGTTATCATTTAAAACAAAACCTCAGTGTAACCTCTCCCTGCATTCGAAAGGAAATACGAAGGCAAATTGGTCCTCGATGCTGAGAAAGGTTCCTCCGCGGCGCGATCTCACGGTTATAGATACACACACGCGTGTACTCATTATCCTGCGTTACAGCCGTGTTAGAGCCATTAGACACAGCACTGTGATAACGCTGTTATTTTACATTGCAGCTTTAGGCTGTGTCTGACTATCTTGTGTTTAATGTTTAGCTTGACTCTCCTGAACTCATGAAGAGGGGATTGTCACGTGCAGAAAGCTGAATTTTACACACTTTCATCCAAAAACAAGAGCAAACAAGAAATGGGCCATCAGGCTGGGTTTAAATTACAATAAGTATCAATATATCTCTATATCAATGAAGCTGCTGCCCATATGATTGTCTTTACTCATAATATTAGTTTTTAGACTAGAAAGGGCACCAATCTCGACTATACAGGGCACCAATCTCGACTATTCAGGGCACCAATCTCGACTATACAGGGCACCAATCTCGACAATTCAGGGCACCAATCTCGACTATACAGGGCACCAATCTCACAGCAGTGGAACTCTAACAATTCTGCCGTGTCTCTGATGAAAACTATATACACTTCTCATTTTCAGATACTAAGCAATGGAAAGTTCCAGTGAGCAATTGTGAAATTGAAGGGGTTTCTGTCAAAACATGGGTCTTGTTTTTCACAATCAATAGGTTTTGATACACTCAAGCATGAGTATGAGTCATTGTTCCTTTCCATGCCACCTTGACGTTTGACTACTTAAAAACACAAGAAAATCCTCAAAGAAAATGCAATTTACAGCCGTATCATATTTAAACCGTGGTGAAAAAAACTGCATATGCTTCACGAACCATAAAAAGGTTTGTACTTTATGGCATTGCCATGGAGAGCAATGAGAGCTGCATTTACCAATGGAGAAGACACAAGGCAGAATGCTGACTTAGGGCAGTGCGTCAGTTTGAAGTTAATGGCCACTGACACCAGTTATGTAAGGCAGGTAATTAAACAGTCAATCTTTAGAAACACCCTCCTGTCAATTAATGCCGAACAGGGCAGCATATTATCTAGCCCAAGCCAAAAAAAGACTATGTGAACAAAAACTACAACAAAACACAAAAGTTATTTATGGAATGCGGTCACCCACAAAATGATGAAATGTAAGAAAAAGTGTCCTGATGTTCATGACACGAGGTTTGAATTAAAGAGAATTAAAGAGAACACTGTGCAGCCAAAATACATAGGTGGGGGTCTAAGTACGCTTAATACGTTTCAATTAGGCTGACAAGTGTACACAGAAGAAACAGGTGGGAGATGTATTACTGAACTGATGACATAAAACTCAATGTATTACTGCCATGGAAAGGTACTTCGATGCCAGCACATTACACATCAAAGGGAGTTGATCCAGGCCAAAGTTCCCTGGTGATGTTCTCCTTGAAAAATGGCAGTCAATTACGAGCGTGACCTACTGCAGCTAGTTAACAAATTCCAAGCACATTTTTCACAAGCCGCTAACTCCCTACACACAACTATTTAGTAAACCTGGTCCTTTGGACCGTCGTTTGTGAGCTTTGTTTAGGAAAGCTAAAACCCTGATTACCCATGTGAATTATGTGTACCGTGTAAATCAAGCCTTTGTCCTCACACAAACAAACAGGAAGGGCCTTGCCTATTGGTACCACTGATAATTCTATACACAATTTTCCACCCTGTGTGTAAAAACACACAAATGGAAGATTAGAACAACACATACAGTGCCGTGAAAAAGTTTTTGCCCCCTTCCTGATTTCCTCTAATGTTGCATATTTCTTGATCTTTAGACAAAATATAATATTAATTTTAGGGAACCTGAGTGAACAAATGACACATTAGTTTTTTACTTATTTCATTTATTTAATGAACAAAAACCAACACCCATTTCCGTTGTGTGAAAAAGTAATTGCCCCCTTACACTTAATCACTTTAAGGGTTGTTTCTCCTGACAAATGTTCCTATTGAACTATATGGAAAAATAAGTCAGTAGAAGAAACCCTTAAAGTGATCCATCCATATCTACTGTATTTCTGGCAGCAGAGTGATGGTTTAAGGCTCATTTGATACCTCTGACCCTTGATGACTTGGAGCCATTTAGCCAACTATGTGTTCCATACTGTTCCAGCATAATTTTCAGCTAAATCTAGTCCACCCCCCAATTCCCATAGAGATCTATTCAAATGCAGAGACGTTATAGTATCGCTTGTCGAAGTACCAGAAAAAATATATCAAAGATATCAAGTCTTTTGATATTGTTGGGTCACAGCCATCAGGAAGTCATGGCATGCAAAGGATATGTGACCAAATATTTTAAATGATTACTTTATTCTACATTGGCTGCAGTTATTAAGTGTAAGGGGGCAATTACTTTTTCACACAAAAGAAATGTTGGGATTTTTTGTTCATTAAATAAATGAAATAAGTAAAAAACAAATGTGTCGTGTTCACTCAGGTTCCCTAAAATTTATATTATATTTTGTCTAAAGATCTGCGTGAAAAATATGCAACAATAGAGGAAATCAGGAAGGGGGCAAAAACTTTTTCACAGCACTGTATGATCAATGAGAAGGCTGCAGCTTGACCCTTTTTTACCCTGTTTTCTCAGTATTTTCCCCCCCTCCATTATTTGAAATTGCAATTAGAGGGCCAAATGTGCGCTGCAGTGTTACCTGCCAATCACCGGAAAGTGGCGCTCAAAGCCGCCCCCTTCTTTTCCACGCCACAGTCCACCAGCTGAGTTGCCGTAGCTACTGTGCTGTGGGACTACCCAGCTGATTTAGCTTATCCAATCAAATCACAGGCAACCAATCAACCACAGGGGTCACTATCGTTACAGGAAATAGCCCGCGCTGGCTAAAACCCTCCCTCCCCTAGGTAACTCTATGGTCTGGCCTGCTATGGACTACACCCACCGTCATAGCCTGCATTCAACTTGGGCCTTAGGTGGCATTACGGCAATACACACAAGCTCCTTAATGGTGCCACTCAGCCGCTTTGATTTATATGAAAGGCACATGTGCACTGTGTGGGCTCGGTGTTAGCTGGCAGGGAGAGCGCGGTCATGTCGACTGCCGTCACGGTGGTTTATGGCACCCACGCTCCTGTACACAAATTCTCATATTTCTCCTTCTCACAATGACAGACACACCCCGACTCTTCCATTTGACATTCCTATCCGGCACCCCAGGCAGCCAGTCTCTCATTCCCTCAGGCCACTCATTGATGGATAACTATGCACACTAGGCATAAATGCTTTGGCGTACTGTGTGAGCTTGGTCTCACTTACTGGGAATTTGAAGGCAGTATCACTTCATACACAGACATGAGCTATTCTTGCACCTCATGGTAAACAACATTGCATAGGGGCTGCTGTGCGGCTCACCCAGTTAATGCACCATGCTAGTGCAAGGACGTGCCCCATCCCAACCGCGAAAATCCTGCCTGTGACTGGCAGTCAAACGGGGCGATGCATAATTGCTGGTAGTGTCGTCCAGTGTTGTCCAGCGAGAGGGAAGGGTGAAAAGGAATCTGCATCTCATCGCTCGCTTGCGACCCTCACAATACGGCTGCAAGTTGCCGTGTTAGTTTGCACGTTAAGTGACTTCATTATTTTCTGAAAGTTAATAAATGCCAATATTATTCTAGAACATCTCAAGAAAACCCAAATTTTTGATTAGTTTCCAAAAATGTATGACAATTCACTGCCTGTAATTCCATTTATTTCCATTTTGAAGCCGTTTGCACAAAAAATGGAGGTGAGAAATTTTCTTCCTTCTGTACGCCAGTCAAAATGAAGCATCTTGATTTGCAGATAATAAGCGCTCTAGTTTTCTCATGTTTTCTCACAAACAAAGCTAAATGAAACAACTTGAAGCAGAACAATTACTGTCGCTGTGATCAACCACTGCCTGTTTAACCTTTCTAGAAGAATGGAAGCAAGGGTTTCCAGATTAAACCCAGAGAAAGTGTTTGGTTGGCCGAATCAAGTGTTGGACGGCTGAATCAAGTGCTTAGACATCAGTCTTGAAAAAAAAGTAGCTAACTTTGTGTGCGCTTGGAATAGAAATACCTTACAAAGATCCAAGAAATAGAAGGTTTATTTCCCCTTGAGGTCTTTGTCATTCAGCAACTATTGTTATTCTGTGTGTGTGTGTTTGCGCGCATGTGTGTTCATGTGTGTGTGTGCGCATGTGTGTGTGTGTCCATGTGTATGTGTGTGTGTCTGTGTTTTCTGCAATAAGCAATGCTTCTATCAAGGACAATACCAATACTACAGGAGTGCATAAAATAAGGAGGGTATAAAAATAAGCACTTTCTGGGAAGTCATCCATTTTGTCTTTGGTATCAATACTTCAGCCCTCAAATAGTCCAAAAATGCCTTCACACTGAGCACGGATGCAGTTGCGCCAGGAGTGGCTCTGGTTTCTAGAGCAATTTATTGGGACCCCTAATAGTGCACGCAATAAAGAGCTGTCGGCACTTAGCCGAAAATGAGAAAGTCATGACCTCTGACCTTCGGACTGTTTCTGGCACTTTGTTAATGTTGGACCACAATCTAGAGTTTGTCACGTCCCTTTGCCTATTATTAATGTGTTTTCCTTCATCGCCTTTCTGTCGGACAGGCAAACGGACATGACAAACTGTAGGTTTAGGTCCAACATCAACTATAAGCACCAGATTCTCATCTTCATCTGAGTGGCGACAGTTGTTTATTGCATGCAATATTATATTTGCATGCAATATTATATTTGCGTTTTTATTATGAATGCATTTTTACTCCATCGTCTGTGTAAGGAATAGGGATGTGCAGGACAGAATCATTGAAATTAGCCGGATTGATCTACATACTTTTCAATTTATCTATGAAACAATCAAATATTTTGCACCAGAATATTTTATACAAGCATGCTAACTTTAAGGGCAACGATTACCGTAAGTGTTTTTAGACAGATGCCAATATTGATAACAAAGAATCTAATCAGCAGAGACTTTTTCAAATATTGAGTTAAATTGTCAACTAAATACATTTAACAGAGGCTCTTATCCAGAGCGACTTAAACAACAGCTGGATGAGCCAATTCAGGTTAAGTACCTTGCTCAAGGGTACAATGGCACTGTCGTACTTGGAACTGAAATATGCAACTTATAGGCTACAAGGCCAGTTCCCAAACCATTATACTGCATTCCACGGACTAAAATGCTAATCTTTCTAATTAAAGGATTTTATGCATTTTATTATTCATTTATAACCAAAATTATGTTACGTTCACAGATAACACAACAAGCAATCATAAACATTATCATCACCCTGAAGTGGCAATGTTTATATGTTTTTATAACCAATGAAAGTCAGAAAATAGAGAGCATAATAAAACTTCAACTGAATAAATACATAACAAAAGATGTGACATGCAAAGCAGAGCGGCACAATTTTAACCCAAAATGAAGGGACGATTCCCATGATCTCCGCAATAGAACGGTCAGATGACACCCTACATTGCCTTGACTAACTCTTTCCTCCCCCAGCCATAGAATAACATGAAGCTATAGCCCCTTCTTGTAGACATTATCTCTTACTTATAGATAGCTACTGTATAAACATGTAGTTGTCAACAGCTAAGCTTCCACGAATTCGCGTTCAAACAAGTTGGCCACCGTAAAGGTAACAAGTGATCCTGTCCCATGAGGTCATTCCAATTTGGATGTCATGGAGATAGCCCACTTCTCAAAGCGGGGCTATTTGGAGACAGATTCCCCATATAGCACTTGAGTCACTGGGCTTCTTTAAGAAATTACTCAAATGCAAATACCAGGCAGACTTTCGTCACATGAAAACTGTTAGGAAGCTAACTACTACAGCAGACAGTGGGCAATCTATATCGCACACACACACACACACACACACACATACACACACACACGTAGTTCAAATGTAAACTGCAAAAAGCTAATTTACCATTCTTTATTTCACCCAAATGTGTGTTTGTTTACCATTTTAAAAAAATAAATAAACTGTATTTATTCTCATAATTCTAGCCCAGGGTTCAGGGACTGGAAGGGCCTTATGCGATCTAAAATGTGAAATTATTGAGAATTTCACAGAGCAGTGGATAAGCAGACTTGAGTTCTTTTGTTTCCTCATTCTAGAAACAGATGAGTAATTGATGACATAAACAGCTCTATAATTACACTGCACTACTATGTAGGCATTTTTGCGCTCTGTTTGTCAAGCAAGGGACGTCACCTTTCCCCGTCTCTTGCTTGAAACCACTGTGGAATCCTCCAAATGGTCAAACCATGTGGACACACCCCTGCCAGCTTATTCGTTAATGCAACTGGAAAACATAGGACAGGGGTCAATGGGTCCGGATCATTCTTAAGGTGCCACAACCTGATAGGGCAATAGGAAAACATCCAGAAGAAAATGTGACAGCACTTACCAGCCAAAGTGTAATCCATATCGAACCCGAAGCATTTAATCTTCTCCATTGCCAAGCTTCTGTTGACAAACACCCTAGGCGGAGAATAAACATGTAATAAGCAGACTGGTTTAGCAGAGGTGATCCTAGCAGAGGGGATGGAGACTGACCCAGTTTGCTTGTAATGCATCCTATTCAAATGACATAGTGTTAACGGCAATCGCATTGCTCTCTGCGGCCATAAACACAGACACAGAGCTGGGATCTGAATGCAGAACTGTCGCCGTTTGCAACATCGCCAGCTTCAGAGAAGCAAGCTTCATATTTCGAAACCCACGCACTTGCCCATGATCAATTTTCTGGTTGTTGCTATGCGGCACTCATCCTTGGTTTCATCGCACAATCGGATCAACAAAAGACAAACAAACTCGGTAGCTTGTAAAGTAAAGAAAAGACATTCAGGTCAAACACAGGAAGATGAAGAATTGTGTGAAGTTGTGAAATTGGCTAAATATGTTCCACAATCAGTGACATCACATTAAATTGCTCTTTCTGAACTGTTAAATAACCTTTCTGGCACATTCAAATATCTTGAGATAATTCCATATCACATCACAACAAAGAAATGACAATATTATTGTAATGAACATACTAGTAAAATTACAAACAGTGGTCGTGTTGCTTGTTGGTTACAACAAATATTTCTGTGCCAGTAAAAACTTGCATCAAATCGCCAGCAGAACACTTAGGACTAGATTTACTAAGACCTTTAGTGTGTGCAAAACCTTCCAGCACATGCAAAACCAATAACATGACCAATGATTGGTCCTGGTATTTGTTTTGCACCAATCATTGGTTGTGTTATTAGTTTTACTAAAGGTCTTCATAAATCAGGCCCTAAATCCACTAACATTGCAAATATTTATGGACAAACAACAGTTAAGCAAACACAAATAGCTGACAGCATCTAAAATCCAGAATAAAAATGTAGAATGAAATAAATTGAGGAATAAAGACTACCCGCACACCAGCAAACCCTCCCTTGCGGACCACAAAGGAGCATATTCTGGTGTGCGGGTAGTCTTTCTTCCTTGCACCTGGCCACACCTGTTGGATGTGCGCATGCTACCTCCATCTCGAATGAAATCAATTTGTCATTTGGTCTCTGATATGATCTGCGGGCTCGATAGTTTCCTCATAGGACACTGCTGCAGAACCACTGACCTTCACCTACCCACGGCTTTATGTAAGCAAGACAAATGGAACATACTGTGAGTTCTGAGTTTTTGGTTGACTGGCAGTTAAAAATCTGCCCAAACACAGAACTATCCGGAAATTAGAACACTAGAAGCGATTCCTCACAACAGAAGAGCTTTAACGGTGGCGTGGCAGAAAAAGTGTGCTACGTAATCTTCCCTCCTTCCAGTGACCGTGCCCCCTCCATCTTTACCTGTGGTAGGCCTCCCTCCGATACTTCTTCATCGCTAGTCCATCCATGTTGGCGGGTAGGTCTGCATAATTCTGCAGTCGGTCGCTCCATGAAGTAGTCATCTTTACTCTTTTGAAATTCATTTAACTGCTGAAAGGAATGAAAGCAATAAACGAACAATAGAATGAAGATTCAGTTTGATCTGAGAGGACAAAGTCCAGATCAAACACACAATGAGACGGTTTTCTTTCCCGTTTTTCTCTTCTTCTTTTAGCAGTAGCCTAAATGTCGCTCGCATTACATTATAAGCCCTCATTCATGCAGTTCGTGTTTAAAAAAAAACTGGCTTAGTCATGGAGTATAAATAGAGAATAAATAGAAAAATAAAAATAGATCGCCAGTAAGCAGGTGTAATTTCACAAATGGAAAGGGAGCTGGCTGTCGCCTCTGGATTTAAAAACACCACTGCAAGCGGCACATTTTCCACTAAAGTGTTACTACTTTTCAGAAAGTTACAGTCTAAAATCAATAAGCCAAATAAAAGTTAGAGAATCAAATTAGAGACTGATGTCAGTATGACCATGCACCAGTGAATAAAAAAAACTACAGAATATATGTACATTAAATTACATTTTTAAATTAAATTGCCATTCACTGTATATATTTTTTTATTGGAGGCTGAAGTTTTTGTAAATTCTACAAATACTAGTAGAAACAAATACTCCCTTTTCCACTTTAGAAATGCAAACAGGCAGGCTTACTACATTTTGGTTTCAGGTTTAGGGTTAGCTACTTATAATTCTGAGTACTACATACAGTATTTCTTATGACAAAGGCTCACCTTACAGCCACAAAGTTCAATTTTCATCAAATATTTATCAAATCATATTCACTTTAAAACGTTCGCTTGATTTTGGAGTGCTAGACAGCGGCGTACGGAGTGCACAAGACATCAGGCAAACCATTCCCGTCGAGGGATACTTTTAGGATTGCGAATCCAATGGATTTTATGTATTCGGTTGTTAAAAGAGTACACGATGATACATGGACGGCATTGGTTTGTGGATTTCAGAACTTCCACGTTAGTTTACATATCTTTTTTTTTATTAGAACTGGCAAAAATCCAACATAGGTCTAAGTACAGGCAAATGACCACATCTAGACACATTTGACAGATTGATAACCTTCAACATCTAATTCAACCCACAATACTTTAACAAGTGTAAAAATAGGGTGTATAACACACGTTCTCTATAACAATCCATCTCTCCCTATCTTAGTGTTGCTGTTTTATAACAAGACATAAATGGTTTTGGCTGCATATTTATTTATGTAATATCCACAGACAGCTTGATCCGGTGAAAAAAGCATGTTAAGATGGTACATTCATTTATTACTTGAGTGAGCTACTCCAATCAACGCTGAAAGACTGAAAAAAAATAAATGCCTCAATGTTCAAGACTGTCGTTCAAGACGCGGTGATCCCCTGAAGAAAATCGTATACCTCTTTTACGAAAACATTAGAGAAGAGTGACCCTATGCTGGGGGGAAAAAAAAGTTTTACTATCAGTGCATACGTTCAAAGCTGATTACAGTAGTGTGGCCCATGTTAAGACTTTTAGAAGAATGAAAGTGCTGTATGGTGTCCAGATGTTTCCTTCATAGTTCGTATTATCATATGGGCAATTGGAAAGCATAATGATGGCAGGAATTGGCTTATAACATAAATCACACAAGCTGACACACAAAACGAGTCTCGGGGTGAGCTAGACTGATCGCAACAACAACTGCTCTCCTTGCGGAGCGGGCAGGAGAGAGGAGCACTTTGAAACAGAGCCCAGACAGGGTGACATCACCCGACCAGTTTACGCAGGGATGGGCTGTACCACAAAGTTTTTCAGAGGACTGAACAAAACAGCAGGCAATTGGTAGGCCCAGGCAGTACTCTCGTCCTGAGTGAAAACAAATTGTTACCAAAAAGAAGTTAAGAGCTCTCTCAGAACACTAGCATTAAAAGTCCTCTCAAATTGAGAAATAATCTATACTTAATATATTAATTGTTGTCTTGTCATCGATGTGTCCAACTGAGATAAAATAACCTATTTTACAGAAAGACCTGGATAAAGGTTGCATACATCTCGGCAGTCAGATGCACCACCATGGCATTTGTAATGATACAACTATTAATAATTAAATAATTAAAACCCTTCAGAGTAAAAAAACTATTTTCAGTCAATTCCAGTCCTGCCACATTTTGTTCATCCGCTACTTTCCAAATTAATTATTCCATGACACACAAGCCTTGTTTTCCTGTTTGGTTTTATGAGATATAAATATAATTATATCTATAGGTCTATAATACATATATTATTGGAACACACATAATGCAGAATGAAAGAACACGTTAGTATATATTGCTCTACAATCCATTTTTTTCCATTGTAAATGTATTTTAGTAATCAAATCAACAAGCAAAAATATGATTATGCCACAGAGGGATTACATTTTAAACGTATATTATGTCAATATTGCTGGCTAACTTCCATCAACACGGCGAAAAGTCGACCAGAAAGAATTATATGCCTATCAAATAATCAACCAAGGGTGATTCTCTACGTCTCCATTAACTACGTCTTATTTAGAACAAATCAATTATGGCTGATGCATCGTGTGAGATGTGTCGAAAGATCAATTTACCATTTTGGCATCCCGTTTCTGATACTTTATTTAAATTTTTTTATTGAATCAATGTAAAAGTTACATAAAAACGTCAGTTTACATTTTTGTTATAATTATTACATTGTTCACTGAATGCTAGGTATGATATATAATAATATTCAATCAGAAGTGCGGGGGATGCTTCTCTAACAAAACAACTGGACATACACATATACACAAATTAAGTAAATAAATATAAATAATTGAAATAAAAGAATTAAACCCGTTTGTGATACTGCCACTTACAGTCTTTGTGAAAACGATCAGGTCACCATAGCTACAGAGGATGTCTCTCTTTATAGCAGAGAATTGCAATATCTCACTTGTTTTAAAATGCCACAATAGCTTTAGCTAGTCTGGTCTTTCGCTAACGTTCATCGTTTTCATCAACGTTCATGGGAAGTTTGCTACTGTATTGCATCCAATATGTGTAGGTATTTCAAAAACATATTTCTAACACTAAATCCCACGGGTCCAGTTAGTCCTTAGGATCCTTGATAAATACTGTTTCCATGTCTACGTGTCACAACTTGACAATGAAAAAATCTGGTAACATTAACAGTTTACCACAACTCGGAAGCATATTTACAAATTTGGTCAAACAAATGATGTAATACCTTAGCTACATTACTTCTGGTGTGATACAGCGATGTATTTCACTTCTGATACATAGCCCACATCAAGTCGAGAGATGTGGGTTAACGATCTTAGTTAAATGAACGTTAGGCTGACGTTAGCACTAACGTTACTTCTGCGACTACAAACAGCCTTACAAA
Organism: Ilyophis sp. 1 JC-2022; assembly: GCA_022702515.1. NCBI lineage: Eukaryota > Metazoa > Chordata > Actinopteri > Anguilliformes > Synaphobranchidae > Ilyophis > Ilyophis sp. 1 JC-2022. Next base: position 87,149,617 of record CM040405.1, read on the forward strand.
AAATATCGTCACAAATGTGAGCTCTTGCATCCATGACATTTCCCAAACTGTTTATCGTTTACTGGTTATTTCATTTTATATATATATATATATAGTAAAAGATCTTACCATTTTAAACTAACATGGGTGAAGTTAACTGTACAGCCTATTGTCGGCTAAACTAACAGCAACACAAACAGCAGCTCCATTGAGCACTGAAGATGTAATTATCCTAATCCTGCGGTAGAAAGCGTTCTTAGAATGAACACAATCATTAGCGAGCTAGCATCATCCGTACCGTAGGCCACCACTGTTTCAAAGTCTCGCAAGTAGTTGCCTTTATGCTACTAGCTTCCGCAATGTTACCGATATCAGACATTTCAAAATCGGCTTTGATTGCGGAAAATGTAGCGTTAGCTTAGCTAGCTGTCTCTTCAACTTTACACGAACAACATAGCTCGCCCCGGTGACAGGTATACATTGGCCCGCTAACTATGCGAGATAACAAGTCAGTTCCTTTTCTTTCGATAGCTAGCGAAGCAAGCTAGCTAGCTAACTCCCGTGTTCACATTTTCTGAAGGTATCGTACTGTATCGAATTCAATCTGCTGTACTAGTAATATATCTGCGTTTAATCTAACGTTACACATTTTGAAAAAAACAACGTCGTCAGTTTCAATGGCCGGCTAACAAGCTACAGGGTTAGGGAATTCCCAACAGAGCAAAACCAAATACTGAAAGAGGTAAGACAGTAACTGCACAGTAACTGTATAACAGTAGATTTGTTACGCTCACCTCTCTTTCCCACCGTAGTAACAACTGCACTGCCTGCAAATCTGAGCATGCGTGTCAAACCTACCCGACTCACAAGGGGCAATAACAAAAGCAAAGGTTCGCTCACATTGGATGCGCAGTGCTGAGCCACCGCTAGGGAAAACTTGGACTAATAAGAGCCAAATGTCGTCAGATGTGCAGCACAACCCGAGCCCAGTTGAGTGAATAAACACTATCTCACGCACTTAAATACAGGAACAGCGACTTCAAATGTCATAATCACAGAAAATCTGATTTAGAGGGGCTTGATCCTTGTTCAGTAGGCTACCAATACACTAGATTCATATTTTAACATTCATTTGCACAAACCATGCCCAAATGCTAAAAAAAAAAGGCAAAGTTTTGTAGCCTACACATTACTTAAGCTACAATATCTGAAATAACCATGTGATCTTGTTACATTATAAAAAATCTTTGTGGAGTGGCATGTGTTGGGAAAACAAAAAAACAGGGTTGTATAAATTTATATCTGCTAGTGTGTCCATGGTGTATTCTGTGATGTCAATTTTGAGAACCTTCTCGTTCAACCTCCTCAGGTTCTCACGCATGACATTTCTGCCCTCAGCGTCCAATGGCCCCCTGTTGGAGCTCACTCTAGATTCAAGACTCTGTTGCTGACCGACATTGACCTTGACGATCAAGCTCGACCACTCCATTCAGCCAACACGTGTCACCTCGCCACTCCATCTCTCATAGAATAGAAAAGTTTTATGATCTTGAGTAACCTATCTACTGGATATTGCTACCTCCCTGCCACCACAGCTGTGTGTCACTTGCCAGCACCCCCTGCAAACTCAATACCCATCTTTTTAGAGATAACCTGGACAAAGCATGTAACTACCCTGCACTTACCCTCAATACAAATAAAAACTTCCTTAACCTTCTGCCCGATTGTACTTACCCTTTGAATCATCATTATTGTAATTAGGTTGCAAATTTCTGATCCACGTTGTTTTAGTCAGAATGCCAAGTGCTTAACCTCAACAAATATCAAAAAACATAAATTGGTGATAAAATGCAGGCTCCAGGGCATGAAAGTAAAATGTTTCACTCACTGGCCAGAGTGGCTTGTGCATTCTAAAAATCACCAGCCATTTTTAGCATTTTACCAGTCACATTACCTTTTACAATATAACACAACCTGGTTGGTGACATGCCAAAGTGGCTGCTAGACTAGAGTAGAAAATCTTACCAGCCACAATCAAATCTTAACCAGCATTTGGCTGGTGGTGGGTGCTAATTTCACACCCTACTAGGCTCTATTCAGTTTCCCTTGAAAAGGGCATCTGCTAAGGTCAAATAAAAAATAGAAAAGTAATGCTAGTTGTGTTTCAGCCATAGCCATTTGCAATAATAAAATTCAGCTCAGTCCAACATTTTCTGTTGAATTCTTTTCTGTTTGTGCTGGTTCAACCCGACAATGCCTTCATTCCCGTCATATGTAATGTATCTTCCTCCTGTTCCAGTACACTTAATGAACAGTGTTTTTGGGACTCTTTTTAGAGACTGTGTAATCACCCACTGACATAAATTCTATCCACAAAATAAACCCCCAAAAGGCTGAAATTAGAAAATATGACCTCTTTTTTATCATTCAGCTAATGCAGAAAGATATATACCAACTCCATAGTCATCTTTTGCAATCACTTAAATCTTTTGAAGAGGTGTTAGTAGGAGCACGGCCAAGTCGATGTGAAACTGATTAACTCAGTGTGCAAAGATAATCAATAAGCACATTTTCCTCCCTCCAACCAACAGTTTCTATATTAAGACATGCAAAATTATTAAATCTGATGAAAGATTAATTTTGTCAACATTATGTCATTACTTTGAAAATACCAGGACATCAGCTATGACAATGGCAGGCGATTACTCATTTGTTTTTGTATATAGGCTACAGAAATGCTCTCATGGGGAGATACTTGTTTAATTTTTGAAGGGGAATGACTTTTTGGTCATTGATACTTTTTTGCTTTCTTGTAACCAGTTAGTGTATGTGCTCTGGTTAATAAAATAGTGTTTGTAAATTAAGTATAATCTGGTTTATGTGAGTCTATTGCTTGGAACTGTTACAATGTGATACACTGAAGATAGATTGATAAATTGTAGCCTACATATTTATTACATGTTGTATACGTTCGTTGGCATTATCCATGCTGGTATTTTGACACAGGAAAGTGTTCAGTGCTAAAAGGAGAATTTTACAATGTGGTATTGTCACGAGCCATGCGACTGTAACTGCCATAAACTGAAATGTCATGACTCTGTAGCTGCTCTTGCGAATGACTCGCCTTTGCTAAACTAAGTATACTGTAATACTGTTGTAAGTAAAATTCCAGGGAACCTAAGCTTGAATGTAGGCAGTTGTACTCCAGGTTACAGGAAGGAACCTCCCTTCTCCATGTCTTTTCAACGAGAATTTTATGGGATTTTCTACACATATCCTGGGGTAGTTTAAAATCCCACTCTGTACATTACTTATTTTAACCTTGACTGCACCCCAGTCTCTGCCATGATGGCAACTGCAGTCTGATTCATTTTGTGGGAGACATTGATCTGTCTGTTTGTGGGGAATAGTCATTATCTTCAAGATTTTATTTATAGAATCTTTTCTATTGAATTTAATTGAATGCTCCACACAAACTTTTTTGTGGCAAAAAAATGTATCATGCAAAAAAATATGACAGACATAGCTATAATAAAAACATTTTTTGCGAGCATTCACTGGTGGATATGTGTGGATATCTTTTTTCTTTCACCTGTTTCAGTGCAAAGCCACCTAAAAGGGCACCAATACTTGAGGTCAACAAAGTGAGTCATCAGTCTATGCCACCCCTAACATAACATAACAAAAATCAATGAATAACAATTTAGACAGAAAAGCACCTAAAGGAAAAACACAGAAATACAGGCATATTAATGTCAAGTCTTTATTGATATGTTCATACACATTAGGAAGAAGATCATCTTAACTACATACAGTAACTATGGTTATCAGTTATGCTCTAATTCTAGAAAGAAGGAGGATCAAACACATTTTTGACAGAACCATACACTGAGCACACAGACTGTCAGTCAGAAAGTGGCTGATGTTCATTCATTTTAATTTAACTGACATTCAGAAGATACATTTAGCAGCATTTAGAATTTTAAATGCAGCAAATGCGGTCCAGAGCAGTTTGTTAGTAACGTTTGTTTGTATGTATGCACAAATCTTAGATACGAAACCTTTGATGAATGCCAAAACACATACAAAATTGCTAATATGAATGATTTATGCACACATTTGTTCTGCTCACTTTTCAGGAATGAGGCCCATTGTCTTCTGTTTGATAGATAATGTTTGTCTTCACTAAGGCCAATTCAGTTGAGGTTTTGTAAACGTAATGCATGATACACAAAGTCAAAGGTCAAAATAAATGCTGCACAGCTAGCTGCCAATCAAGGTAGCAGGTATCCAGCTGTACATTTAAAGTTATTAGCAGTGCACACGACATCTATGGAATTAATATGCAGCCATTTGTAAACTGGACTCTTTTGTGAGATTGGCAAAATACAGTGAAGGTCTGAATGTATTTTTTTAACTGTAAGGTGATTTCTGAAATTTCAGAAGTGTGTTTGCTAGAGACAGGTGAGAGACAGGTGAGAAACAGATACGAAAACTGCTGTCAGACAGTTGAGTGTGAGATTAAATTTACAGCGGCTTCCTCTCATAGGCTACCCTGTGTGGCGTAGAAAAGGATGGGTGGTTTAGTTGTTCTGGCTGGTGGAGGAGACATCACCAGGCTCATTCTTCTCAACTTTTTAGGTGCTGACGATGGTCTCCTCGATGATCCCCATGAAAGCCTTGTCAGACCACTTTTCAGTCGAGTGCAGATACTGGGCTGCTATGACCTCGTACTTGGTTCCGATCTGCTTTAACCAGGTGATATTCAGGTGGTCTACCCCCTTCTCAACATATACATGTGCGCTGATCACATCCATTAGCTCCTCCATTTCTTCCTCATGCACCTTCCTCAAGAAATTGATCTCGCCCAGAAGACGCTTTCTTTTTCTGGTGCACTCGAACCTTAGTGGTGGCGTTTCTGCAGTTTTTTCTTAATAATGTCCCGTTCAATCAAAACCCTGGATTTCTCATGGTTTACCTCATCCAGTTGAGAACGGTGCTCCCGGCGCTCCCGGCGCTCCCGGCGCTCCTGCTGGTACAGGTCCTCGGGATGGGAGGGTTTGGACTGCCTGTGTCGCAATGCCACTAATTCGGTCTCCAGGACTGCTGAAGATTTTGCACTTTCTCGATGAACAGCAAGACGGCTGTTGAGACCCTGCATATGTTTTTTCTCATTGATTCAGACTATATCCCTGATAACCGCACTCTGGGTCAGATCAAAGCCTTTGCATCACAGACGAGATGGAGAGGCTGGAGCGCATGGGGAGTCCCCGAAAATCTTCCGGTAGAAAGAAGAGTAGAGGTCAGATCCGTAACTCATCTTGTCGTTTGAAGAGAGAGTGAACAATACCCTCTCTGCCTCCTCTTTATATAGTAGGGCCGTCCCAATCAATAATTGAGGAGATCTGATGTTTAACTGGAACCTGACACACTGAAGATTATTTGGTTAAAACAGACTTTTATCTTTAAAATCTTTTGTAGGCTACATTATCCCTATGCCCATAGCATGCCTTTTTAATTCTTCCATGATCACGGGTTTGAAATGGTTAAATTACCTTTAAAAACATTAACCTTTTTTATATAGCTAGGCTTAAGGGCAGGGTGGGTGAACAGAATCCACACAGATATGTTTTCAAAATGTAAATGGAGGTATTATTATTTAAGGTTGACATACATGTATTATTTATGAGTTAGGGAGAGGTGCGATGACTTTATAAAGCACACATACTGATAATAATCCTTACAATATATATAATTATACAATTTGTATGCTCTTGTATGACGTATTATTATTATTATTATTATTATTATTATTCGGAATGAATGATTATTCTAAATAAGTATTAACTACAATAGTTGCAATTCAATTTTTCTACCGTATACCATGGTAAAATACGGAGGTATAACACTACGCCATAATTTTTAGTGAATAATATGATCACATTGATCTTTTCTCGTTTTTTTCCCGAATCGCGACATTATAATCAGGATCTCCAAATTTTGAAACCGAGCTAAACACCGTCAAATGAAGTATGATGCTGCCCCCTATTGACAGCAGTATACTTACAAAATGTAGTTTTCTCCAATACAATGTTCAATGCATTCCACTCCCTCATACGTTTTGTTCCGTGATAACAGCAAATTAAGAACGACTGGACTGGTTCAGATGTTTTCCTCTCGCGATGATTTATTTCCTTGTGTCTGTAATGGCCTCACAAACCGTCCATAATTTCTCTGTGAACAAAAAAGGCATGGACACTGGTGTCACCATAAGTTGGAAGTTTGAAGTTAAATGCCATTTTCACCCATCATTTTGTTTCAAATGATGGTGGTAAGTTTTCGTAATTTGGTTCATAAGTAAATGCTTGTGCTCTTTTGTGCAACACATTGGGGTTGTACTAAATTACTCTAACCTATTCTATACATTTTTTAAAGAATAAAAATGCTTGTGTTACATACAAACACTTCAGTATGTTAAAAATATTTATTTTATTTATATATATTTATTTTTATATTATATTTACTATTTTTTAAAATTTTATATTATTATTATATTTATATTTACTTCTTCTTATTTTTAAAAAAAAATAATAATTACTAACTGTAAAAACTAATAATTTATCTGTTTTCTGAGTCTTACTCTGGATCATTTTGCACCAGGGTCTTGCAAGTTAAATGCACTGAATTGGCAACAAGCTTTTAAGCTTTTTTAACTAATTCATGGCAGCTAAATACAATGTGTCAGCAAAGACAACTTTCAAATCGATTGTGATGGATTTTCCTTGAAGAACAGATTAAATTTGTAAAACATAATTGTCTGTCCCATCTGTTGATTCGTCCCTGACCACAGATATGCTCAGTCGGTTTGGCCAGTTCTTTTTTTAATTTGGGATTGTCTACTTTTTCAAGTGGAATATTTGCAGTTAAGAACGCATCTGCTAAATCCTGAATGACATCCTGCCACCACTTTTTTCCCCTGTTGACAGATTATTCCCCCTTGGTGTTGATCACAAACGTTAATTTAATTTATTTTAATTTATGTTTCTTTGTTTTTAAATATTGGTCTATTGTTATATTTGCACAATTTATTATTACATTGTAAATTGAGCAAAATAAATTAAATCCATCTGTGTGCAATATACCAGGTGGATACTGCAGCACTCGCTTGCTCAATATGTATTTTGTGTAATTTGAAGTTCAATCCGTTAACTTCCCCTTCTCTGACTCATGTATTAGGTCAATTAATTGTTTTTATAAGCGTCTCAATTAGCCACTCGATTGTATATATATTTTTTCTCTTAATTGTATAATGAATCACTGGATTGTGCCGTTCGAGTGCCTACAGGGCCCACTGGAAGATAACAGTTGAATTACAAGTTTAAACCCCTGTGAGTTACACGTTGAAGATAAACTGGTGGCTCTAGTCATAACAGGCTGTAGCCTTTTTGTACTGAATAGTTGAAGGTAATTAGCACAGGACTTGACTATGGTTTGGATAAGATACCACCCTGAAAGCCTATTTCCAACAATGCCATTGGAAGTGGTGTTGTGCCCTGCATATCCAGTGTCATACTAGTGTACTCCAAATCCAATGACTTTATTGTGTCAAAGATTAAATTACACTTAAAAGTAGGTACCTGGAACATGCTCAGTAGTTTGGGGTTATATCCCGGCATTCACTAGAGGTAGATAGTCGGCTGAGAGCTCATTTTAGTCAGGAGGACAGTTACTTTTCAACAAATAAAACAAACATTTTCGGTTGGATTCCCCTTGAAGTCTTACGATTTAAACCCAGTTTACCTGTAGCATTCCCATCCTGATAGAAGAACCCACACGTTTTTATCTTGAACCTGTGTTGTGGCTATGTGCATGTGTGTTCTCTGTCACAGAGCAGATAGTGAACTAGATTTGTGCAAAACACTTCAAAGGAAATCTCCACTTAGATGAAAATGTAAATTCTGAATCATTAATGTCAAGTGAAAACAGGGGCAAGTACACTACTTTACTGTAGACTACAACAGGATGGACACTTAGTCTATGGGTGGGCATCAGACAACGGCAGTGACAGGTGGCGCTTGGCGTTACTACTTGGCATGGAAGAAATTCTTCTACTTGCTAGCAAGCGAGGCACTAAAGAAAGACAATCTAGATTTATTGCGTTCAGTTCAGTTTACTTTCATGCTTAAATTCTGCCGAAAAGAAAATGCCGCTGTAGTTTTTTCTAACCCTTATTGTGTTTTTAAGATGATTTACTTCACTGGAATCATGGGTAAACAAACATGGCTGAGCCACTCACGTTACCTTCAAAATGCACGTGATCTAGAGACAGGCCTTTGAATGACATGGTGGTCTGCTCTATTGTATAATTCTGCTCTATTGTAACTGGTATGGTTGTACTAAAAAAGTATACATTTTTCTTTACTTGTAAAGAAATGGCACAATATTAAAGGCCAGAATGAATAAATCTGCCTAAATAGGTGTTTGGTTGTTGTGTGCTTGGTATGGCCCACTAAACAAATGTTAATTTTCAGATTTAGGACACATTGAATTTGAGTTCTTCTCTAGGTTGCCTTTAACACAGGTGTGGACACCTGGTTCTGCTGATTAGGGGGATGCAGTAGCTAAATTTGGTTTTGGTTGCAACTTTCGCCTGTCAATATCTCAGCCATTTTAACACCAATTACCAAGCCACTTGGCACATCAACTCAGCTCATCAATACGTCGCCATAAAACAAATATGGGAAAGATTTGTTAAGCCGTTTTCATATAGTTAAGTATATTTAAAAATTTGCATTAAGATTAAGAGTCTTTTTTCCAACAACCTAGCTCAAATTCTACATCTCTAATCATTAAAGTAGACATAGTGATATATTGGGCATACTATGGATGCTTTTGATAGATCACATTTGTTTATTGTAGTTTTTAAATAAACCTTTATAATTCCGCAATACCAGAGAGGCCCATTGACTTAACATTGGGGCATACATTTTGCCATATTTGCCACAAATTAGCCACATGATGCTAACTGAGCGTTCCAATGACCGTTGCACACAACAGTCTGCTGCATGTGAGATTTAATGATTTAATGATCTGGAAGTAAGTTTTATTAACTTGCATTTATAATTCAACTGTTCCAATACGGTGAGTGGTCTTGCCACAGTGCGAATACCATGAGTCTACGTCATAGGAACAGTTGAATTATAAAATTTAATAAAACTGCCAGATCATTAAACCAAACAACTTGCGTAAATGTCTTTATATCCTTCTCTTTGCATATTCTGTATATCTTCTGAGAGGACATTAATGTGAGTGAGTAGCCTAAGTGAGTTTGTTCCATGAACACGGTTGGGGGGCCAATTGGACATTCCAAATTACGGTGGGAATTGGACATAAACAGCCCTGCGTGGGGCACCAAAAAAAACTTTTTTATTAAATTTAATTAATTAATTAATTTTTTAAAGTTTCTTCGTGGGAAACTGTACGTAATCCCCTCATCTCACCTGCTGAAAGTTGAAAATGGGTCCGATTGTGAAAATAGAATGTAGGCTCGTTAAGTTTCCCTTTAAAAGGGCATCTCCTAAGGTCAAACAAAAAATAACAAATTAACACGAGTTGTTTTCAGCCGTAGCCAATTGCAATAATACAATTCAGCTCAGTCCAGCATTTTCTGTTGAATTCTTCTCTGTTTGTGCTGTTTCAACCCCATGATTACTTCCCTTCTCTGCATATGTTGCTTTATCTTTCTTCCGCAGTTTGATATCCCCCGGTGCTCTTGCCCCTCCCCTACCCTGAGGCTTTCTTTTTAGGTCATGGCCTACCCTGCTACTCTGTATAGCATCTTTGTGTTTTAAATATTACATTTTAAATGTAATCTCTTAGATTAAATTATATTTATTTTTTATTTTTTTATTTTTTCCTTAATGCATCTCTTTTCTGCATTATTTGTAAAGTGTATTGGGACCATGCTGCATGGTGATTGTGCACTTTAAATAAAATTCAATAAAAATTTAAATAATTCTGTTAAATTCTGTTAAATGATTCTGTTCCAGTACACTTAATGAGCCATGCCTCCACAAAATGAACCTCCAAAAGGATGAAATAAAAAATAAAAGTGTTCACTAAAGACCATACAATGCTAAAACAACTGTATATGTTAATACAATGTGTAGGAAATATGAAAAACCTTCAGCCAAACAATCACTCAGCCAACACATTTTCTTATGCAGGACGATATATACAGACTCAATTGTCATCTACTGCAATCACGTACATTTTTTAAAGTGGTAAATTATAAAAGGGTGTTAGTAGGAGCACCATCAAGTCCATGTGAAAAGTCAGCATGCAAAGATAGTCAGTGAGCTCGTTTTCCTCCCTCCAAGCAACGGTTTCCATATCAAAACGTGATGAAATTATGAAATCTTACAAAAACTAATTTTGTCAACATTATGTCAACCTCATTTTTTTGAAAACACCAGAAAACATCAGCTATGACAATGGCAATTTATAACCGATTCATGTTTTACTCAAACCAGTGTATGTATGTGCTTTTTTAAAAAAATATATAAAATAGTGGTTGTAAATTAACCAGAATCTGGTTTATGTGAGATAGCTTGGACTTACAGTATGACACACTGAAGATATAGATTCATAAATTGTACATATTATTAGGCTAGATTGTATAGATTCCTTAGTATTTGCTTGGAGAAAACAACATTTTGTAAGTATACTGCTGTCAACAGGGGGCAGCATTGTACTTAATTTGGCGGTGTTTTGTTAGGTTTTCTTATATATAGAGATCGTGATTATAATGCTGCAATTCGAAAACAAACGAGAAAAGATAAATGTGATATATACCTCAGTATTTTACTATGGCATATGATAGGAAAATATTATTCAAATGTTCCGTTGACTTAAAAATAAATTATCGAATTGAAACTAGTGTAGGTAATACCTATTTAGAATATACATTTAGTCCAAGTAATAATAATAATAATACACTATGTCAGAGCATATAAATTGTATATAATTGTAATTTTTTAAGGATTATTATCAGTATATGTGTGCTTTAATTAAGTAATCTGACCTCTTCTTAAATAATAATGAAAACATTTATATCAACCTTTAAAGCCTATTTAAAAAAATGTGCTGGTGCAATAGTCATATTTAAACCACTTGAATGAGACTATAAACTCTTAACAATGTTCAAATTGATACATTTTGCAAACATTTCAATGTGGATTCGTTCACGAGAGACTGGATGAAACCGGGAACACAATCTTTCCTGCTTACATCAGCACTGCACCAAAATGGACAGTTCCATCGTAAGAGCCCCGCCCTGCCCTTATGGTTAAGGTTTTATAGGTAATTCAACCATTTCAAAACTGTGATCATGGAACATTTAAAATGCATTTTATGGGCGTAGGCATAATGTAGTCTACATCAGATTCTAAAGATAAAAGTCTGGTTTAACTAAATTATCTGCAGTGTGTCAGACTCCAAGTTAGCATCAGATCTCATCAATTATTGATTGGGACGGCCCTACTATATAAAGAGGAGGCAGTGAGGTTATTCTTCACTCTCTCTTCAAACGACAAGATGAGTTACGGATCTGACCTCTACTCTTCTTCTTCCTACCGGAAGATTTTCGGGGACTCCCCGCGCTATTCAGCCTCTCCATCTCGGCTTAGTACGTCTTCATCGCGAAGTTCGATCTCATCTAGCGGTTTTAGATCCCAGTCTCTCTCCCGTAGCAGCGCCTCTTCACTGGGATCCTACAGGAAAGCTGGACGGTCCTCTTTCTCACCTATGCGAAGCGAAGGCTATGATCTGGCCCAGAGCGCGGTTATCAACAATGAGTTTAAAGTCATCCGAACCAATGAAAAGGAACAAATGCAAGGTCTCAATGACCGTTTTGCTATGTTCATCGATAAAGTGCGAAATCTTGAGCAGCAGAATAAAGTCCTGGAGACCGAACTAGTGGTGTTGCGACAGAAGCAGTCGGAACCCTCCCGTCTCGCGGATCTGTACCAACAGGAGCTCCGGGAGCTCCGTTCTCAACTGGAAGAGGTAAACGCCGAGAAATCCCAGGTTTTGATTGAACGAGACAACATTGAGGAAGAGCTGCAGAAACTTAGGTCCAAATATGAAGACGAGTTCAGGGCTCGAGAAGAGGCCGAGCAAACCATGAAGGCTTTCAAGAAGGATGTGGACGACGCCACTATGGTTCGACTGGACCTGGAGAAGAAAGTGGAGTCCCTTCTGGATGAGATCAATTTCTTGAGGAAGGTGCATGAGGAAGAAGTGACGGAGCTAATGAATATGATCCAGGCTTCCCAGGTATCTGTTGAGATGGAGGTAGCCAAACCGGATCTCACCTCCGCACTAAAGGAGATCAGAGGCCAGTACGAGACGATGGCCTCCCAGAATCTGCACTCGGCTGAAGAGTGGTACAAGTCAAAGTTCGCCGATATGAGCGACCACGCCACCAAGAGCAATGAGACGATCCGGGCGAGCAGGGAAGAGATGAATGAATTTAGGAGGCAATTGCAGTCCAGGACCATTGAAGTTGAAAGCATGAAAGGAACCAACGAATCTCTCGAACGGCAGCTCCAAGAGATGGAGGACAGGCACAACAACGAAATCATCACCTTCCAGGTAAGGACATAGACATTAATTGTATTGGCTGTATAAATATATCGACTGTGAGTATAGCCTACAGTTAATACATTCACTCTCTTCATATCACATAAATTGTGCATACATTCGAAGAAAAAACAATGCAATATAGTTTAAAATTAAGTAATTAGTAGACTACTGCTTTTTGACGCGGGTGACTTTCAAATATGTAACAATTTTTTAATAGCCTCAGAACAAAGTACTTGCACGGATCTTGAGTACAGCGTATATTGAGTCTAAAACAGGTAGCCTATAATGTATTTGCAAACCAGAATTTTTCCCTATTAAGTGACAAGCTTGCGTAATACTACGGATATCCGCTGCGTTGCTTTGTAATTATAAAACCTGAAATAAATTGTTAGTCGACACGTGCTTATTACGTTACATAGCCTATACCTTTCACTAGACCGAGAAAACATTTGCCTGTGCGGTGTAATCCCTCATAAAAACAATTTTGGCTGCAAGGTTGATGCTCTTGCTTTTATATGTGCAGGGTTTACTTCTCATCTTTATATAATTTCAGGAAGTTTAATCTGTTAAAATGTTGAGTGTAGCCTATTGATCCATCGTTACAAGCTTAACAAAATTAAATAGTCTCTGTCCACGGTGCTGAAAGGACAATTAAGATGTTGGGCGGGGGCGTAGCCTACCATCTGCAACACAGCAGTGAGATAAAGAGGATTCCAGACAATGCTGACACAAGGTCAACAACCGATTGAAGGGAACCCGACCGGAGATAGTTATCTCGTATTTTCTGGTTTTAAGAGAATACCTAATTGGACTGCCATAAGAACACTGCTTAAATTCGCCACGAATATTGAAAATATAGCTACTTTATAGGAGGTTATTAGTTCAGTTGGGCTTACTGTCTCTTTTTTCTTTCCGTTGTTTTCAACAAAAACGATTTAAAAAAAAAATATATATATAGGCTACGAGGTAATTCACTGTTAGGGGCCAGTCAATGCCAAGAGTTAAGATTAGTGTTCGTCCACTTTCAAACGTGCTTCAGACTATGACAGTAAATCATGGGCGTGTGAGCGGTTCTAAATCAATTATATAGTTGTCGATGAGCATATTGATTCATAAAACACGTGGCCAAAACGATTTGATTCAACAATTATATCCGCATTCAACTTTACGTAAAGGAAGGCTGCTCTCGTTCACTGTATCTATTAAAATGTATTGGGCAAGGCGTCATCTGAGCTGAACTGTTTAAAGCGCGTAACTGAACGACACGAGAATCTCTCACGTGCACAGAAGTACTGTGTACCGGACTTTTTTTTTTTAATTCCTGCATTTTGTTTGAACAGGACACTGTCGGTCAGCTGGAAGATGACCTGAGGGACACCAAGTCCGAGATGGCGCGTCACCTGAGGGAGTACCAGGACCTACTGAATGTAAAGATGGCGCTGGACATCGAAATCGCGGCCTACAGGTAAGACATGATTGCCATCTAAACCGTAACTCACCATCTGGACAGATGGAATAGATTCAGCCACATAACAGGACACACATTAACACTAAAACAGTACTTATTAGTCCCTGTACAAACTGAGAGAATAACCAAAACAGAGTTCAGTGTACGTATATATGCATTTACATTGGTCTAAGAAAATCTTGTCCATGTTAAAATAATATTTTTAAATAAAGTAATAGTCAGTGAAGGCTTGAAGATAATCGATCTTCAGTTTGTATCAAAGAAAGACCATGTAGCTCTTTTTATCAGTGATCACAGCCCTCTCAGCTCAAAAACGTTGCCTTTTCTTTATCTTTCAATCGAAGGAAACTGCTGGAGGGAGAGGAGACCCGCTTCAGTACTGGGATAACCTTCCCCACCTATAGTTCTGGTCCCAGCCTGAACTACGGGTACCAGACACGAGTGTACAGCAGCTCCTCCAAGTCCAGCAAGAAGGACGAGAAGGACGAGGAGCACCGCAGCAAGCCGGCTGCCAAGGCCGTCTCCCAGCGCGAGACCTTCGAGGAGATCATCGAGGAGACCATCGTCTCCACCAAAAAGATAGAGAAGAATGAGCCTGGAGATGTCTACTCTACCGGCCAGAAAAACTAAACCACTCATCTCTTTCTACACCACACAGGGTGGCTGATGAGAGGAAGCCACTGTATATCCAACCTCACGCTCTCCTGTCCGTATCTGTCTCTCACCTAACAATCTCTAGCAAACACACTTCTGAAATTTCAGGAAGCACTTTACAGTTAAAAAAAAATACATTCAGACCTTCACCGTACTTTTCCAATCTCACAAAGGACTCAAGTTTACAAATGGCTGCATATTAATTACATAGATGTCATGCAAGTCTAAGTGCACTGCCAAGAACGTTATAAATATTCTTGACACATTCCAGAGGGCATGTGAGTGTGTGTGTGTACTGTGCACAGTGAACTGAGAACATAACAAATCTCTAGCTTACGCTTATTAGCATTCTTATGTCTACAGATACAAGTGAATAACTTAAACCACTTGTCTTTATTCCAAGGTAGTCTTACAAACTCATCCAAAAAGCACAAAAAAATTAATCTTGAAGCCATCAAAAATTTGACGCGGAAATGGTTCCTGATGAGCAGTACGGCCCACAATCAAGGCAAAACTGATATCGCTTGCATGCTAGCAGATTTATGCAAACATCTTTAAAACTTTAAATGCTTTTAAGTAGCTCAGCGCTAGATGGATCAGGATAGAATATCTTTGAAGGCTTATTCAAACTTGTCTTGTCACTCTCACTACCACATCTGTCACTTAATTCTGTAAGAGTCAATGAACTTTACATCGGCATTCCCATAATACATATCTACTATTCAAAATTAATTTGTCCTCTATACTGAGAGGTGATACAGCATTCCAGCAGTGTATACCATCAAGAGCAGCATGCTTCTCCAAGCTTGCTCTTGATGAAGTTGCTCATCTAATCTTACACAGAGGAAACGAATGAAATGATCAAACCGTTAGTTGCATGATGTATATTTCATGTTTGCATGGTGACCATTTGTGGGCCATGGACTCTTATTTACTACATGGCTGTATGGTCAGATGTGAAGACATTTCCTTGATAGCTAGCACTATTTCTCGCTGTGTTTTCATTCATTTCATTACTTAAAAGGCGTAATTGGAAGTACGTGGCAGCTTACACCAGTCTAATGCAATTATTGTGGATGTCACGTCTAGCACAAAACTGGTTCTGCAATTGTACCAGTCAGTGTATATGTTAGGGTGAAAGTTCTTATTCAGGACACCTATGTCATGTTGTGATGTCATCCCATCTGTGCTGTCAGACCAGGTTGCTGAGGATGTTTTGCGCTAGTCAGTGTTAGACTAAATGAAGGACAAGCTCTGTTGAGCAGGCTTTGTCAGCGTTTTCCCTTAGGTTCTTTCTTGCGATAAGAGATGTAAAGTGAATGTTGTTTGGCACAAATGCATGGGCTGATGATACAAAAGTTTTGAATTTGCGATTACCCCTAAGTAGTTAGGGTTTGGTTTTGAGAATCAAATGCACAACTTTCCGTCTGACATTCTAAATGTATTCTTGAGGATGCCTGAAGCACATGTTAACACCATATTACTGAGCCTTCGTGATTATAAAAGGGTAAGCCATAATTTCATAGAACAGACAAGCCAAAATTTCATAAAACTTTAATTTTCTTCTTGACCCAATAGCATCATGCTCCTACATAGTAAAATGTCCAGTGTTAAATCAACTCTTACAGAGTACTTATGGTCCCTATTGGACTCATATGTACTCTGTTAGTTGAATTAACACTGGACATTTTACTGTGTGACCATTCCAAGTATAGGGTCGTCTCTCAAATGTGCTATAGATCATGTAGGAGCCCTCAAATGGGAAAATAGCTTTTCCCTCTACTAGCCTCTGCCATGCACACTGCTAAATCAAAGGTCGCTTCTCATTTCATATTTTATAGTTCCACACTTGTAACATCACCATTTGGTACCACTCATACCAAACTACATCCATTGGTAGAGTTTGCTTTCACAGAGTTAAAAGATATGATTTAGTAAGACCTTTAGCACGTGCGAAACATTTTAGCACACGCAGAACTAATAACACAACCAATGATTGATGCAAAAACAAATGCCATAACCAATCATTGGTCAGGATTATTTAAAAAACGCACACCATGGGTCCAGAAATGCTGTAGAACCATGCTGTAGATTTTAACGGAGTCATGGAAGAACACTTCCTTCAGTCTCATTGAATTCAGCTGTGCAACGTGTTTGCCAAGTAGGGTCCCGCAATCCCACAATATCTGAGAGGGGGTCCCGCTGAGAGGAAAGAATAGGGGAACTTCAAAAAGCATTACAAAATCAGTATCTTTTCCAAGACTGACTACACTGCCAAACTTTTCTAATGCATGTGCTAAACAAGCTTCCATGATAAAGTTGTCCACCCCCACCCCCACCCCCGCCAGTATACATGCAACGAATACAAAATGAATGAATGCTGCCGGTTGTCAAACTGCCTTAATAACATCAGCCGCTTTCTGACTGACAGTCTGTGTGCTCAGTGTATGGTTCCGTCAAGGATGTGTTTGCTCCTTCTTCTTTCTAGAATTAGAACATAACTGATAACCATAGTTACTGAATGTAGTTAAGATGATCTTCTTCCTGCCTTCCTAATGACTGTATGGCACATATCAATAAAGACTTGACATTAACACGCCTGTATCTCTGTGGTTTCTTTATTAGGTGCATTTCTGTCTAAATTGTTATTCATTACATGATTTTTGTTATGAGTTAAAACACTCAGCCAGGTGGTTTAAGGGGTGGCATTGACTGATGACTCAAATTGTGACTACTTTGTTGCCCCCATTGGTATTGGTGCCCTCTTAGGTGGCATTGCACTCAAACAGGTGAAGGAAGTTAGTTATCCACACACTACTTTCACTGGTGAGTGCTTTCTTACAGCTATGCCTGTCATACTTTGCATGTGAATATTTTTTTGCCCATAGACAATTTGTGCGGCGTATTCAATACAGTGTGTGGGTATTTTATTTTTATTTTTGCATCTACTCCTTACCACTGGGACAAATGTAATATCTTTCTGGATGTGTGCACAGTACACTTTTCTCGACTGTTTGCACTCCAATACCCATAATCCTCTGGGTGATAAGTAAACACCCTCATCCAGGGCAAGCAACAAATAGTACCTCACATGTAATATCACATCTGTGGAGGCTGGATATTTCAGATAAGTCCAGGTTAAGTACTCAGCAGAGGAATAGTGCCAGCAACATTGCGATCAGCTGTTATTTTTCTTAATCAGCCTATGCCACCACCACCACAGAGTAGCACTAAATAAATCTCCATGAGCACCATTCAAAGTTAAATAATGATCTATCACTTCATCCACATTCTTGGCTCAAAAATAAAACACTGTTTGCATGACTTGTCTGCATCTTGCAATAAGAGGAAGGAAATGAGTGGGATCTATCCAATTAAACACATCCATTTGGAACTTACGTATATTGTACATGCTCAGACATTCCAGCTTCCATCTTAGAATTAACTGCCAGCCACCATTATCTGATCATCTCTCAATCTAATTGGTCAATAACAGTGTTGTGCATGTGGGAGGCACCCTTTCCTCACACCCTATCAGTGGGCACAATTACACAATTACAAGGTTTGTCTGACATGTTATTGATAACAGCTCGGATGCGTTGGTCATATGTATTGATACAGTATCTCTTGCAAGTGAAGAGAAGACTGTTTCTGGCACAGAGCCAGAACCATCCCAGGATGATCTGTGCAGAACTCCAAGCCAAAGCCACAGAGTTTCTGAAGGTCATAAATCATTCATAACTGAGAATTGCTTTCATCTTCACAATAAATACTTAAACTCAGATCCACCGTGTGGTCTATGCGTCATGAATAGAATGTGCAAGCGATTGTGATGAGGATTTTTCCATTACATAAACTTAGTTAGTCATGAACATTAATATTGTACGGTACATTTATGTTTAATGAAGAAACATATTCACAAGCTTCCTCTTTAACACTGTTTTTGCCCAATTGGTTGTTAATGGGTGACTACACATGTGTCCAGAGTGGGAGCTTCAATTACATAATATTTAGAAAATGTATACATTTTTATCAATGTATTTTAATAATGAATGAATGACTGTATTTCCTGTAGAGAAAGGAATGTTTTATTTTTCAAACTTAATGCATGTTTGAAAATTCATTTTTAATAATGAAAACTGACATTGTTTGGCAGAGGATTGTTTTGAAATTGGATTACTTCATTTAAATTCAACGAATGGTCATAGTAACAGCCGGATTCATGGTGGGTGGGGGAGGGGGTAGGACTAACCGTATCATTATCTGGCATGGCTGGAATTGTGCTGCCATTTTGTATTTCTAAACAGACACAAATGGATTAAAAAAAAAATCTAAAATGTTTGTTTTTCAAATATGACAAAAGTGAGTGGTATAAGGGCCATTTGGGCCCTCTTAGGCCTTTTCTCAAAATGAGTATTGTTGATGACGCTGGCTTTTATTTTGTAATTGACCGCAACATTGCTGCAATTACTGAGCAAAATGAGGCATCATTAAACCAGGGCTACCATACATTATCATATTATCAGTGAGTCTCTGGTTTGAAGCGCTCATTGTGTCTTCCTGTGGTGAGCGAGGTATTTACATTGGTTCAAACAAGTCAATGATTGACAGCTCATTGCAGCCCCGCCCATAAGGGATTCATGAAACCCCAACGTCCCATCACTGCAATGGTACGCCCCTCGTCCTTCGCAAATGCCCTCTAAATATACTTTCTTTAAAGCTTCTGCTGGTTTGTAAATATTATATTTCTTTAATCTGTTCTTTAAATCTGTAAACCTGGCTACCTTCATTTATGGTACAGTAGACACCTGTGGTACATCACCTTTTCTGGAAAATAAATTACATTTTAAACCTATTCATTTAAATTTTAATTGAGTTATTTGTGGTGCTATATAGAGCCGTGGCTTTGCATTATGTGATGAGAAGGACAAAAACACAGAGACATTGTGACCTGCACCCCGCCCCCCACTTTTTGTTTATACCCTTCGGGGACGATGCTGGTGGCGAGAGGTGATTGATCGTTTACTGAGATGACCTTTTAAGTCCTCCACCACACCTCAACCTGCTTCACCTCTCCTGCCACAGTCTCCTCAAGACCCCCTCATCTCCAGCCTCAGCAGCAGGAGGCTGAGAATGGAAGAGTCAGAGATGCACACGGCAAAGATTTATACCCCTGCAATGCTGCCTGTGGAGGGGCTGCTTCTACAATGCCACGCCCTGCGAGGCACTTACACAACCAGCCGCCAGCCTCACCTTTTTCTCCAGACAGAGGAAAATATTTGCGTGAGGGGACACATTCCAGTAAAGTGAGAAAGCCAGCCAGTGTATAGATGCACTCATACAAAACACAATTCTGGGTGGGATTATTTATTTATTTACTTTTTTTTCAAAAGCCATCTAACAATGCTAAATAAAATAAGAAAAACAAATCGAATGAATGTTAGTGCTTTCCTCCTGTCAGCTATTTCTTCAGCAGTGACAGGTCAATATGCACGCAAATGACTGGCGGTAGATTACATTTGCCCGGTCTACATGGCAAACTCCGGATAACCTGGCTTGATAGACTGGTGGCGACGGGACCGCTCTCGAGGATGTCACAAGAAAAATGTCAGTTTGAAAAAAAACTGAGCTGAATTAGGACAGGGAGTCTCCGATACGGTCTCGAGGCCTCTGATGGATGCAATGTGCGCGCTCACAATGGATATATTTTTCATTCTCCGCGCTTGGGCTCGGCATAGCGAGCGGAGAGGGAATCGGTCACGGTGATAATCTCTGTCTCGACCACCGGCACCCAAGATCAAGGAGGCCACTCTGCGGCTATAACAACATAACTGCTAGTTTATCACTCTTGACACATACAACACATCAGAGGAAACCAGTGTTATCATAATTATTTATATGATATGCTCTCACTGAGATTAGTATAGCTACCACAACCCAATTTAAAATCTCAGAGCAGCAGTGAGACAGATATAAGGAAACTAGTACAACCTATGTCACACAAGCTGCCACTAAAAAGGGACCCATGTGTAATACATCATATTACTTCTACAATCGTTTCTGGGAAGTGCAACATTTAATGTAATGCCTAAACATTCCTAGACTACTGCAGGAGAAACATAATACCACGCAGCATGAAAATGAATATATCCGAAAAATTGCACAGTATCAGAGATACGTTAGAGTAGATTGTATACAGACAGGGGAAACGCTTTACTTAATAGTGCCGCACGCGTGGGTGCTTCTACACTGAACACAGACACTTTTTATAAATCTTTTCACTGAACAGAGACGTTGGCCTATTTTGCGATCACAACTATTAATCGTCATATTAATACAGCCTCATTATGCCACTTACTTACAAGTAAGTTTCCAAATAACACTAAAGTATATCCAGGGATGGATAAAAGAACTGCGGATAATATGTCACTCACTGTAATAAAAAAATAAAATAATAAAAAACAGTGATTCAAGCGGGCATAATAGCAGTAGGTCTACATGATTCATCCACCGATGTGAAAAGTAAAATACTCTTGACCCACGGGTGGGTTTGTAAATGTATATGTTTAACAGTCCCCGTGGCATAACTGAATACAGCTACCGTGGGGCTTTTAAGAAATAGACTCATCCGCAGCAGTGATCGCTGACCCATCCACGGCAACGTATTCCATTTATCACTCGGGACCCAGGTTCACCTGTCACACAACGCCCCACGCACACTCCCCAACGGACTCCCACACACGTTACCGCATCACCGGGGGCTGCCGCGCTCCGTAATTGGGCATTAAAATGCATCCGAATGCTAGGCACGGAGCAGCGAGGTTGCTGAAATATTCATGCTATCGCTGCATTATCCCCGTCAGTGTCAGCTCGCTCGTGGAAAGGAAGACGTCCGCCGCGAAATTAAAGGCAAAGGGTGTTCTATAACCCAAGGTCACTGTGGTTTAGTGTCTTTGGGGGTCACCCATTAAAGTTATCTGATGCATTTATAATGTCTGTGATTTTTGTGCATTCAAAAGGGACAAAACAAAAAAGGCACATTTGAATGGTTTCATATATAACATATTTTAATGGAAAAAATGTAACTACAATAGAATAAACATCCTAACAAAGAGACCGTTTTGTGCTGTAACCACAGAATACAGAATAATCGATTGTGATTGAGTCTTTTTTTCTATGCAACGTGAATCAGCAAATTAGCAGAGATGACTACATCATTGATTAACAAGCTGGAGGGCAAATTAATGACAGCATCAGCCAAGGACTGCTTGGTCATGTGACTGTGGTCATGTGACTGTTTTAAAGCGTGTGCCTTGTAGCCAACACCCTATAACCTAGAAATACATTTAAAAATCTTTAAAAAGCAATACATTTTACAAAAAAAAAAAAGAAGTAATTAATTAAGTAACATTCATATTCCTGGAAAAATACAGTGTTAGAATGTGAAGGCGGTTGCCTTGGATACCATTGTCAACCTCTCTGTGTCCCAGAGGGCCTGTATGCTGCCATCCAGACGGAGCACGCTCAGTGGAGCTTAGTGCCCCTGTCACAGACAGAAAGACTCGAGGGGGAGGGGGAGGGTTACACATCTATAAGTAATTTTCACCAGGCTTAAAAAAAAAAGTCACATTCCATAATAGTTATTGGTGATTTCCACCGAGCTCCAGCTGTCTTCAAGCCTGCTGGATTTGTTCCGGCTCGGCCGTATCAGTTAGATCGGTTCTGTCGTTTCACAGTAAAATGTCCAGTTTTAATTCAACTCTAGCAGTGTACATATGAGCCTACTCTGGCTAAATTAGGCTCATATATGTACTCAGAGTTGAATTAACACTGGACATTTTACTGTGCACTTGCCAATTTAAACTGTGCTAGTATAATGTTCACTGACCAACCCACAGGCACAAACCAGACCCATTTGCATGATTTGACTCTGGACAGATAACATCACAGGCAGCTACCAAAACCAAACTACAGGTAACTTAGGTTTGGGGGCTGTGTCTGAGGATATTATAAAGTAAGGGCATGAATGGCAATGCATCTCATATAATGTACATATAAATAGAGTCGGGCTGCATGGACACGCCCTGCAAGCATATCTGCTCCTTTTCATGACCAACAACACTACATATTAAAATGTATTAATATAAACCGATCAGCCACAACATTAAAACCACTGACAGGTGAAGTGAATAACATTGATTATCTCGTTGTTATTTCGGTTCTGTACTCCGGCACTTTGAGTTTGAAAGGATACAATGACAATGAGGTTGAAGTGCAGACTGTCCGCTTTAATTCGAGGGTAAAAAATATTGGACAGTTTAACATAATGTAGAATAAAGTAATCATTTTTAATATTTGGTCACATATCTTTTGCGTAACTTGACTTCCTGATGTCTGTGACCCAACAATATCAAAAGACTCTTGACATCGAGCCTCAAACCATCACTCTGCTGCCATCACCCCCACCCCCATTTTCCTTTGCTGCTATAACAGCCCCCACTCTTTCCACTAAAGAGGATGTCAGAACATTAGCTTCCATTCAGCCAGAAGAGCATTAGTGAGGTCGGGCAGTCCAGCACTGATGTTCGGTGATTAGGCCTGGCTCACAGTCAGCTGTACAATTTATCACGAAGGTGCCTCGTGGGGTTGAGGTCAGGGCTCTGTGCAGGCTACAAATCTTTTATTTATTTTGTGAAACAACCCGTGACCTTGCTGAACACTTGAAAAAACGGCATTGGGAGATTCGCAAAGCAATACCAAAGTGTTTAAAAAAACACACTCTGTTGCCATTTATGACAGTTTCTCCTACAGTATGTGAAAAAAACGGCATAATTCACTGTATTGATTTTGGATCCACCATTCGAGCCTGATCACAACAACCACAGAAAAATATTTCTTTCAATAATTCATATTCCATGCAAACTATAATAAAATATATAAGTAAACAGACATAATCCAAAGTTATTGTGTGCGCACACGGCGACTGAATCTGGTCATTACCAATGCCATTTCAGGTTTTTGTCAAGTGCGGTTTCTGGCAAGCTCTGTCAAGCTCTATTTTTGGCAAAACAAATAAAGAGGCACGGGGTGTTTGCTTTGTTGTGCCGTCTCTGTCTAATGACATCACATGCTGTGAGGAAAAGCCCAGACTCAGCTGTGTCTTCCAGGTAATTATCAAAGATAGATTGGGTTTTCCTAACCCTCCACACCCTTGGCACATGTCCTCTCTTCAGGCCTCAAAGCCACCACTTCTCCTGAGGGAATACGGAGGTCCTCACACAAGGTCTGCAGAGCTCCTAAAGAATCTCACAGTGTGCCATCACATCAGATCATTTTCTTTAGGGACTTAAAAAAAATCCTGCCCTAAACTCGAACCAATCGTTAAACCTGGATGGTCCCCATTGATTTAATTACCGTCATTTTATGTGGATTCTTTTCTCTCTACACTGTGACTATAAGAGAAGAAAAACCTAAGATCACTCAGAATTTCAACATCTTGCTTTCGGTTCGCTTGTATCTTGTATCTTAATTTTTTAACACTCACGTAACGCTAGTGTCTTGCTTTGTGATGTTGTAGTTTATCATGTCTTACTGAGTTAGCCTTAAGACCTAGCCTTGGCTTACTGCGTGTACTGGTCTCAATGTTCATGTCTATGGATAGCTGCTACCTTATGATAGAAATGTACTTTATCTGACCTGTTTGTAGTTGCTTCAATGAGCTTCGGTAAGCACTTATTGTATGTCCCTTTGGATAAACGTGTCTGCCAAATTAAGTTAAGTTAATGTAAGGGTTCTCAAAACTCAGGATCAGGTGCGCCGGCAGCCATCAATAAAGTTCGGTAATGTCCAGCATTCTCCTTGGGGAAGGCAGATTGACACGTTATTTAAAAAGGCCTTTACTCAAACTGACAGCGTTTGAAACACACCTCCTCTGCTCTGCTGCTCAACCAATTGGGGAAAGTGTCAAAAAAATAATGAATGATAAATGTGAGGCGAAATCAAATTATTAACCGTGAAACATCAGGGTCTGGATAATATAGATGTTTCTTAAACACAGAACCTAATAAAAAGCCACAGCTTTTCTAAAGAAACTGGCAAAAACACAAAACAAATGTGAAATTTCTCAAGAGAATGGCCAAACTTTACTTTTAGATTTAGTGGTTAGAAATTTGCAGTTTAATCGCAGGTCACTGATGCGGGGAGCGCGCTGCTTGAGGGAGGCAGTGTCCGTCTCGCTATGCTATTAATAGAGCAGACAGACTCACCAGAATGAGACAGACAGCTCCTAAAATCCTTGCTGCATAACCATTGCTGCGTCTCCTTTATTGAAAGGGACACATTTTAAAATACTGGGAGCATGAATGCTTCAGGCCCAAACTGCTTTAGAAATCAGACATAACAATACAGGCTATCTGTTCAGTCGGTCTGTCTGGAAAAAACGTGGCTGGATCTCCTATTCAGTACACTGGGCTGTTTGAACCACACAACATGGACAGAAAATTTACACTGAATATTTAGCTGTAAGCATATCCACATGTGGTCCTGTGTATACACAGATGGTACATACCTCAAACAAACATGCACAGGCGCACACACACACACACACACACACACACACACACACACACACACACACACACACACACACACACACACACACACACACACACACACACACACAAAGCATTCTACACTGTCAGTCTCCTGATGATGCGTGATTAGCAAACACTAAAACAAAATAGTTAAAAAAAAAAAAAAACTGAATAGTCAGCCATTGTGAAGTTGAAATAGCCTACAAATAATTGTGAAAACAGCTATAAAACTAAATGGCTTTTTGTAAATGCTTAAGTTTTGGAAACAGTTCTGTATAGATTTTTTTCTGGGAAATGCATAGTATTATAAATCCAGTATTTTCATTTTTATCATTTGTTTTAGATTAATATGACACTCTTCTACCTGTACAAATGTAGCCTCTTTAGCTGTTGTTCATTACAAATACAGGCTTGAGCCTCTGAACACAATAGGGCCTGATTTACTAAGACCTTTTAGCACATGCAAAACCAATAACATGACCAATGATTGGTCTTGGTATGTTTTTTTCTACCAATCATTGGTCATGTTATTAGTTTGGCGCATACTAAAATGTTTTGCCCATGCTAAAGGTGTTCGTTAATCAGCATTCAATCAAGAGAATATAACATTGCAACAGCGGTCCCAGATAGTAAACTGAGAGGAAACGGTCACCTTCTGTTCTGATTCTGAAAGGAAATGTGTCACTGACTGGTACAGGCTGAGCAGTCTACCAATCTAGTTAGCTGGCTCAGACCACCTGTTCCAGCTAACTCTGTCCAGCCTGCCAAGCTACAGTATCTAGGTAGTTGACTGCCAACCAGGCACCGTAAGCAAACAACTTTGCCAAAAAAAGAGATCAAGTTAAGGAGATTTGTTTGAATGTTTTTTTTGGAGGTATGCAGTATCCATAGCTACCATATGGTAAATGAAAGACATTCAACAGACTAGGTAGCTACTGACTGGCTATCGAAACCATTTTGATTATAGTGTGTTTAGAAGCTACAGCAAATGTATTTTCTGATTTGAAATGCCGCCTACCTTCCTGCGATTCGTTCATCCAAATCAGCTATTTCTTGGATTATGGGCTGTTCTGTCCAGTTTAGAGTACATTTGTCCAACGGGCTGATAGCAAAAAGCTATAAGCCTGCAAAGGGGGGGCATGGCAATGAATGTAGTTGGGAACACCAGGGCTGCGTCCCAATATTCTTCACTCCTCCACTCCCCCACTACCACTCCTCTCCTACCCGGAAGTATGCAAAACTGCCTGATTGTTTTGAGTACAAGTATTTGCATGTACAGTATACAATGTACCTGACATTGCAGTTTGCGTCAAGACATTAATTAATATGTAACAATTCATACGTAATTAAGATATAATCAGTAACATTAGATTAAAACACAAAGATCAGTTTCCAGGGCACAGAGTACAGGAGGTGGTAGTGGAGGAAGGGAGGGTGCATTTTTTTATTATTGGGACGCACCACAGTAATAAATTTAATGTGTCCTGAGAGAGAAAGATAGAAGAAGAAAAGAGAGAGGGGGGAGGGAGAGGGGGTCAGGCAGACGTATGATAGAGGAAAGTGGGAGGATTACTGACTGTGGGAGGATTCCTCGTGCTTGTTTTGCTAATAGCATGTCATTTTTATCTACAGCTATGCTCTCAGCGGCAGAGTTGTCAAGTCGAGTAACACCAGTTGGACTCGAGCGTAAACAGGGTGTTCCCACTCCCCAGAGGTGATACCAGATACACTGGCAATGTTAAGAAACCAGTAGTAACCTGTGGTTATGAATCAGCGAGTACAGCTGTGTGATGCTATCAGCCTTTATTATTGCTGAATGGTTGAACATATATTTGGACTTTTAATGAATCCATTTGTTTATGTTTTTATATTGTTTGCCTTTTCCTGTGATCAGGAGGGTATCGGTATAGTTCCCTCTTCAGGCTCTGCAGAAGTGCTGTCTGTCACACTGCAGCCTCGGGTAAAAGCCCTGACGGACGGACAGCCGTTCATTTGGAGGGGGAAAAGGGGAATTCACATTAGGGTTTTCATCAAATTAATCAGTAAGGGATTGAAGGTACATTTTTTCAAGTCTATCATATCTGAATTTTGATAAACTGGAAATAACAATTTGAAAAAATGTAAAATTCCCATGTAGATTTGGAGAAAAAACTGAAAATATCAGTTCAAGAAAAAAAGTCAACTTTAGAACTGTGGTCGCCAGGATTATTTAACCAAACTAGGTTTCAACATACATAATGTTATGATCTTGAAAGCCCAATTTTAAAAAAAGCTTTTCGTATCAAAAGACAAACTGAAAATAACAATTCGATTAAAAAAGTTGAAATTTCAATATCAAAATCAAAATTTCAAAAATTTACAGGACAGAGATTCTGTTTCTGGCATGCTGCATAACCTATTGTGAAGTGGAGACTGTAGTCTTTTACATTTATAAAGACATTGTGGGTCCATTGTATTTACAATTAACACATCAAATCCAGAATTATTTTTTATTCATGTCACTTCAAAGCCAACTTTTCATCAGTTACTCCTGCAGGCTGTTCTCTTTCTTTCAGAAGGTTGGTGGCTTTTGTTTTGCTCATATTTGAGTGCAGCTAACTCAGCTTGGTAGATGTTATGTTCCTGTTCCATAGCTGCCTTTAATCCAGAATTCTCCTCCGCTGTGTTCATGTTGAGATCCTGATATGCCCTTGAGAGAGTCCTTTTTGGAATGTGAAATTGTGTAAAGAAAAATTGCTGCGTGGTTCACTATTTCGATGATGAATGTACTCCTGATACAACATGTTTCATCACATCACAGTGTCAGTCAGGCATTATTACCAATGTTGGCACATGGAGGAATGGCCCATTCCACTTCTCACCTTCAGCTCCTCTGATTCTGTTGTTTTTGAGCTCAGCAGATCTTGTCCCGTAGTTGTTTTTTGAGCTCTTTTAGCTAAAATGACAAAGGAAAGGAAATTATGGTTAGAGGTGTATCAAGACCCACACATGAAGAACAAAAGTCCATGACAAGATAAAGTCCTTTTAGCAATGGGAGGAGTAGCATTAGCTGGATGTGCTCAAGTCACCTGGGACTCATATGAGTACTTGTTCTTTTTTGGATGCTTGTCTGATCTTATTTTCTAAGGCCTCGACGTCAGATGTGAATTTCATCTCCTTTTCAATGTTCAGGCGTTCCTCCTCAGCCAGTTTTCTGTGATGCAGAAAGCACAGAGCTTCAATTTGGAGACTAAACTGAAAATATGAGTTCAATATTAGGCTTTTGAACCTTGCGTTGGAATCCTTTTCCTCTTTGGCCTGAGTGAACACGGTGTCCATTATGTCCAAAAACAATTCGAAAGGTGGACTCGTCAGACCAGAGCACACATACTTTGCATCAGTCCATCTCAGATGAGCTCGAGCCCAGAGAAGTCGGCGACGTTTCTGGATGTTGTTTATATATGGCTTACGCTTTGCGTAGTGAAGTCTTAAATTGCATTTGTAGATGCAGCAATGAACTGTGTTTATTGACAATGCTTTTCCAAAGTATTTTCCCGAGCCCATGTTGTTCTATTCATGACAGAAGCATATCGGTTTTTAATGCAGTGCCGTCTGAGGGATCAAAGGTCACAGGCATTCAATATTGGTTTTCGGCCTTGCCTTCTACACACAGAGATTTCTCCAGATTTTCTGAATCTTTTAATAATATTATGGACTGTAGATGGTGAAATCCCAAAATTCCTTGCATTCGTGCATTGAGAAACATTGTTCTTAAACTGTTGGACTATTCGCTCACGGAGTTTTCCGCAAAGTGGCGAACCTCGACCGATCGTTGCTCGTAAGCGCCCAAGCCTTCGTGAATGCTCCTTTTATACCCAGTCATCTGTTTACAAAACATTAAATATATATATTTTTGTACTGATTTCAATTAAATATATGTCAAAGAGAATTTACAAATCACTGCTTTCTGCTTTTATTTGCATTTTACATACTGTGCGACTTTTTTGGAATTGGGGTTTGTACATGCAGATTTCTATAATTGTTTGTTGGTAATATCAATATCATCATGCTGAAATGAATCAAAGATCATTCACAATTTATGTATTCATTTATTTTAAAGAAGGTCTATCATGTCATACAGGTAATGTATGGTTGGGTCTAAGATCCAGTCATCTGGGATATGGATGGTGAGCTGAATAACATAAAACAAAAAAATATTTGTGTCAGAGCACTGGGGCTGTAATGACAGTAAAAATCTGAAAGCAATTTTAAATTAACTTTTTAAAATGAATGAACTTTAACAATAATCTGAACCAAAAAGTAATGAAGACACATTTTGTTTTCTAACTCGTCATAATAACAGCGCACCTGGGGCAGAAAAATGCTCTGTCAGTTAGGAATGAAGGCTAAGTACATTCAAACTTCCAGAAATAATGAAAGTGACATTCATCACGCCTTGCAAATTTGTGTTACCACTACGTTATGAGTCATACTAAGAAAAAGGTTGAACAACGATCTTCCCCACTTCAACAGGCTAAAGTATTCAACGGTGTCCTGATGGTTCTCAGTAGATGTTAATTACAATTCCCTCAAGAGATATTTTGGAGCATCTCCTTGACACAGCTAAAAAGGGCGCCGTCTTTCTCAGAGGAGCTAGATTGTTAGGCAAGGAGCTCCAACAGCCAGTAGCAAAGGCCTCGAGGAGCTGTGGAAATACTACTGGGTTACTATGGAGACCCTTACAAAAACAGACTCCTTTTACAATTGCTGTCACTTTGAAGAACTTCAGGAAACAAATGTTTAAAAAGTTGAATAAAAGAGCAAGTCTTCTTCATAATTGTCATACAAACAAGTTCCCAGTAATTCCTATCTATTCTTTATTCAGTTTGTGAATTGTTTTCCCCAAAGTGTTGTAATTGAGTCAGGATAATGGTCATTACTTCCCGAAGCATATTATTTAGTGGCAGAGGCCATTCCCATAAGAGCATTGCATTTATTTATGAGCACTTTGTTTTTTCAAAGTAAAATCGATGGACCACAAATTTTTTATTCACTGTTTATAGCTCGGTATCTTGTAAATTGGCACATATTGCCTATACTCTTATCTTCCTCTGAACAATAGTTCAAATCTTTACTACCGGTCTCCTTTGCATGAGCAATTTGTTTTTGCCATTGTATAACTGCTACCCAGGGTATTTATGTTAATGGTGAGACAAGGAAGAACCGGGTTGTTTCATCTCTATTCAGGAGAGATTCGTTATGCTGGTCGGTGGAGAGCAGGATAACAGCCGCGCCCTTCCCGTCGTTCCCCACAGGCAGCGCTCGAGCACTCAGCTCTGTCTAAAATGTGAAATCCTCTCTGTGGTTTCAGGGGAAGAGAGCACTGGCTTATCTATAGCTCAGTTATTGAGTACTATTAGTTACAGGAAACCTTAACATGTATTCATGATAGACTTGTGGTTCCTATGACGTGTGTAATTTATCTACAGAAAACACAAGTGATAATATTATAAGATTACTTATGCACTTATTTCCTTTCCAAGAGGCGGAAGTCACATTTTAATCTGATCTGCAGCCATTGTGCCACCTGATCTAAAAATGTGTGGTGAACTCTGGGATGTGTAAAGGACGTTAACGTGCACATGGGATGTGTAGTTTTAACAAGAATGCCATTTCATAGGTCATGACACTGCTTCTGTGGTTTGATTTCTAACTCAATATAAAGTCATGAAAACAGCTGTGTCATCTCACCTGAAAGGCCTTTGTGACAAAATGAGAACAGCTGTCCCCAGCACAAATATGTCCAAAGAAATTAATGACAGAAAGTACTGGCCTAGAAAAGCATTTCTTTAACATCACAGCTGACTGGCCATTCAAACTCTCTTGGGACTAAACGGCCTACAGCTCAGCGTGACGTCACCCTTTAGAAAAGAGACAAAAAGTAAATTAAATAAATAAATATAGGAGACAGTTCTGGGAGGAACAGGAACACTTTAGAAGGGAAAACCTGATGCTTATCAAAAGTGACAGCGCTGTCCTTCAGATGTGCTACTGCAATACAAAGGAGCGCCAATGCGCCTCGCTAGAGATTAGAAGGATACGTGCGTTGGCAGAATCACCAAACTGAAAACGGCGACCTCAAAGGTGGTGTAAAAAAAATGCATTTCCTGTCCCTGACAGGAAATGATCAAAAAGTGCACTTTCACATCTTTTTTTGTTTTGTTTTTAGAGCTTTGTAGCTATGGTTTAGGCATATTAATCTGCACAAATACATAAAATTAAAAAACCTGTTCTGTTCACAGCAAAGAACTAAATCACAAAATGACAATGTCTCCTGCAGCCCTGTGGTAACCTAAACAGGCGATGCTGTAAGAAATGGAACACTGATAATGTGACCGTTGACAATTTGTCATCAACGGGAGTTTTTTTTTACACCTTAAGCCATTTCACATGTCTTGACAGTGGAACAGCTTCCTTTTGTTGGCATATTTAAAACATGCTTGATTTTTAAAAATATCAACTTAATGCAATTGATTCTTGATACGTATATACAGTTGAAGGCGGAAGTTTACATACACTTAGGTTGAAGTCATTAAAACTAATTTTATACCTCTCCACAGATTTCATGTTAGCAAACTATAGTGTTGGCAAGTCTGTTAGGACATCTACTTTGTGCATGACACAAGTAATTTTTCCAACAATTGTTTACAGACAGATTATTTCACATTTAATTCACTATATCACAATTTCATAATTTCACAATTGTTTCTCTTGACAAATTTTCTTATTGAACTCTGGAAAAATAAATCAGGAGAAGAAACCCTTCAAGTTAGCCATCTATATCTACTGTATTTATGGCAGCAGAGTGATGGTTTAAGGCTTGTTTGATACGTTAGACCCTTGATGACTTAGAGCCATTTAGCCAACCATGTGTTTCCATACTGTTCCAGTGTAATTTACAGCTAAATCTAGTCCCACCCCCCAATTCCCATAGAGATCCATTCAAATGCAGAGATGTTATAGTATCGCTTGTAAGAGTACCAGAAAATAAGATATCAAGAGTCTTTTGATGTTGTTTGGTCACAGACATCAGGAAGTCATGGCATGCAAAGGATATACAACCAAATATTTAAAATAAAAAAAATTAAAGACACAGTCAACTTAGTGAATGTAAACTTCTGACCAACTGGAATTGTGATATAGTGAATTAAAAGTGAAATAATCTGTCTGTAAACAATTGTTGGAAAAATAACTTGTGTCATGCACAAAGTAGATGTCCTAACTGACTTGCCAACACTATAGTTTGCAAACATGAAATCTGTGGAGTGGTTAAAAATGAGTTTTAATGACTTCAACCTAAGTGTATGTAAACTTCCGACTTCAACTGTATACTTTTGCAATAAAAAATACAGACGCATGAAAATCTATACAATCAAAGAAAAGGCTGCAAATCATTCTGGTAAATTTCTTACAAAGCTCCTCAATTAAATTGGTTGAATGCAGTTATTACTTTGACTTTGGCTACAGTAGAGCTATAGCGACAGGAAGACACTCTTACTGATGTCAACTAACCTTTAGTTACCAGGAAATTAGCTTGGAGGTGCTGCTGCAGCATTAGAACTACAAAAAACAATGGCCAACCTAATTTTACCCAGTCATGACAAAGTCAACCTATTTCCTACCCCAGGTTCAGACTAGCAATGTCTAGACTGCAAAACTGAAAGATCTACTGGTGGTGAGCTCATCAACCAATCATAAGCTCCCCTGAGTTTGGACTTTTTGTCATCATAAGACTTCTATTCCATTTGTACTCAAGTGCAAGGTCAGGTGACAGAGGTAAGAGAGACGTATAAACGTCAGCAGAGATACAGGTCAAAACGCATTTTCACACGGATTCACTGGTGCCCGGGTTAAGGCTGGATGTAAGATATTCAAGGATTCCCTCCAGTGGAAAAAAATGCTTAGTTTATGGCTTTATTGACAACTGAGGCAGTGAAATATAAAATTTCTCTAATTGCTTTTTGCACATGTGGTGAATTTACGTGATGAGTATACGAGGGTTCCTGCAACATGGTCTCGCTGATGCAGGCAGAATGCCAAAACTTTTGTCATTTCAATATTTCACTCTAAAAAAACTGAGTGCAGATGTTGCCTGAAAATAGAATTTGTTTAAATAAAAACGTTAAAGAATATTATTTTGGTCTGGCAATAGGCTAAACTGATCATGCGATCCATGCTTATGGAAAGTATATGGTTAAGGGTCATGTGTCAAGTATATGCTAAAGGAACCACTGAAAAATTAGGACAGTTGAAAAATAACTTACATTGAACCACTTATAAATCTTGAAAGCTTTTACACTGACATATTTTTTCATCTAGCAATCTGGCATGACTTAATCAAAATATAAGCTATGCGATTACAAAGATATCCATACTTACGCAAATCACTGTCTCACTGTGTTGAAAGTGTGGCACATGTTTATAAAACATGTCAATTTTTATTGACATGTTTATGGTTCATAGATTTTTGCATCTTACCAATGATTACTGAGGCACACTAAATATACTTCGGAAGCACTGTGTATTAATGAGAATACCAAATCAAATGGACACTTTATTTAATGGAGAAAGGTTGAGGGAGACATTATTCGATGTAGTCATTTTTTTTGAAGCAGGAAGGAGACATATTGACATTAAGAATATATATTGGACATGATGAGCTGGGGCTCTTTATATTTTGATAAGTCTGAGGCCTGTGAAAGAGTCGTAGAGAAGCACTTTCTGTGCCCCCACGCACTGGGGATCTCTGTGCATGTAATGCATACACACTGGAGATCTCTGTGCATGTAATGCACACACACTGGGGATCTCTGTGCATGTAATGCACACACACTGGAGATCTCTGTGCATGTAATGCACACACACTGGG
Organism: Ilyophis sp. 1 JC-2022; assembly: GCA_022702515.1. Taxonomy (NCBI): domain Eukaryota; kingdom Metazoa; phylum Chordata; class Actinopteri; order Anguilliformes; family Synaphobranchidae; genus Ilyophis; species Ilyophis sp. 1 JC-2022. The sequence continues at coordinate 87,183,863 of CM040405.1, forward strand.
GATCTCTGTGCATGTAATGCACACACACTGGAGATCTCTGTGCATGTAATGCACACACACTGGGGATCTCTGTGCATGTAATGCACACACACTGGGGATCTCTGTGCATGTAATGCACACACACTGGGGATCTCTGTGCATGTAATGCACACACACTGGGGATCTCTGTGCATGTAATGCACACACACTGGGGATCTCTGTGCATGTAATGCACACACACTGGGTATCTCTGTGCATGTAATGCACACACACTGGAGATCTATGTGCATGTAATGCACACACACTGGGTATCTATGTGCATGTAATGCACACAAACTGGGTATCTCTGTGCATGTAATGCACACACACTGGAGATCTCTGTGCATGTAATGCACACACACACTGGAGATATCTGTGCATGTAATGCACACACACTGTGGATCTCTGTGCATGTAATGCACACACACTGGGGATCTCTGTGCATGTAATGCACACACACTGGGGATATCTGTGCATGTAATGCACACACACTGGAGATCTCTGTGCATGTAATGCACACACACTGGAGATCTCTGTGCATGTAATGCACACACACTGGGGATCTCTGTGCATGTAATGCACACACACTGGAGATCTCTGTGCATGTAATGCACACACACTGGGGATCTCTGTGCATGTAATGCACACACACTGGAGATATCTGTGCATGTAATTCACACACACTGGGGATATCTGTGCATGTAATTCACACACACTGTGGATCTCTGTGCATGTAATGCACACACACTGGGGATCTCTGTGCATGTAATGCACACACACTGGGGATCTCTGTGCATGTAATGCACACACACTGGAGATCTCTGTGCATGTAATGCACACACACTGGGGATCTCTGTGCATGTAATGCACACACACTGGAGATATCTGTGCATGTAATTCACACACACTGGGGATCTCTGTGCATGTAATGCACACACACTGGAGATCTATGTGCATGTAATGCACACACACTGGGTATCTCTGTGCATGTAATGCACACACACTGGGTATCTCTGTGCATGTAATGCACACACACTGGAGATCTCTGTGCATGTAATGCACACACACTGGAGATATCTGTGCATGTAATGCACACACACTGGGGATCTCTGTGCATGTAATGCACACACACTGGGGATCTCTGTGCATGTAATGCACACACACTGGGGATATCTGTGCATGTAATGCACACACACTGGAGATCTCTGTGCATGTAATGCACACACACTGGAGATCTCTGTGCATGTAATGCACACACACTGGGGATCTCTGTGCATGTAATGCACACACACTGGGGATCTCTGTGCATGTAATGCACACACACTGGGGATCTCTGTGCATGTAATGCACACACACTGGAGATCTCTGTGCATGTAATGCACACACACACTGGAGATATCTGTGCATGTAATGCACACACACTGGGGATCTCTGTGCATGTAATGCACACACACTGGGGATATCTGTGCATGTAATGCACACACACTGGAGATCTCTGTGCATGTAATGCACACACACTGGAGATCTCTGTGCATGTAATGCACACACACTGGGGATCTCTGTGCATGTAATGCACACACACTGGGGATCTCTGTGCATGTAATGCACACACACTGGGGATCTCTGTGCATGTAATGCACACACTGGAGATTTCTGTGCATGTAATGCACACACACACTGGAGATATCTGTGCATGTAATGCACACACACTGTGGATCTCTGTGCATGTAATGCACACACACTGGGGATCTCTGTGCATGTAATGCACACACACTGGGGATCTCTGTGCATGTAATGCACACACACTGGAGATCTCTGTGCATGTAATGCACACACACTGGGGATCTCTGTGCATGTAATGCACACACACTGGAGATATCTGTGCATGTAATTCACACACACTGGGGATCTCTGTGCATGTAATGCACACACACTGGGGATCTCTGTGCATGTAATGCACACACACTGGGGATCTCTGTGCATGTAATGCACACACACTGGAGATTTCTGTGCATGTAATGCACACACACTGGGGATCTCTGTGCATGTAATGCACACACACTGGGGATCTCTGTGCATGTAATTCACACACACTGGGGATCTCTGTGCATGTAATGCACACACACTGGGGATCTCTGTGCATGTAACGCACACACATTGGGGATCTCTGTGCATGTAATGCACACACACTGGGGATCTCTGTGCATGTAACGCACACACACTGGAGATCTCTGTGCATGTAATGCACACACACTGGAGATTTCTGTGCATGTAATGCACACACACTGGGTATCTCTGTGCATGTAATGCACACACACTGGGGATCTCTGTGCATGTAATGCACACACACTGGGGATCTCTGTGCATGTAATGCACACACACTGGGGATCTCTGTGCATGTAATGCACACACACTGGGGATCTCTGTGCATGTAATGCACACACACAGGGGATCTCTGTGCATGTAAAGCACACACAGCTGCTGAGCCCTGTGCTGCAAAGCATGGCCCTGAACCTACAAAACTTTTCTCATGGCTCATAGTATGGTGGGTGTGTCTGTGAGTTTGCGTGTGTGTGTTTGTGTGTGTGTGTGTGTCGGTCTGTGTGCTTGTGTGTAAGGCCCTAAGGTAAAAGGTGGGAAAATGTGTTTTCTTTTTTTTCTTTTAGATAATCCACATGTTTAAAACACATAATTTTTCTTCCTTGGGGCCAGCTGCAGAAGAAATGGTGGAATATAGTATATAATTATTATCCTCTATGGGAATATTGATGCACGTGATAATTATTGCCACCCACCGAGGTCCTCATTTGTGTGCTGTGGCACAGGCAGGGCGGGGTTCATTTGCACAGACTGTGAGTTTTGTTTTATTTTTCATCCCCAAGCACTGCACACATGTTCTGCTGCTAAGACCTGTCTGTCTGTCTGTCTGCTTCTGCTCTGTCTGTCCTTCATGCCTGCTGACTCACTCCATCACTCCAATCATTCTCTATAGTACTTTCAATTAGCTTCACTGAATAAACACATTGATCAAATTACATACAATCATGTTGATTTGCGAAGGGGAAATTAAATATGACAAAACTTTTTTCCAGATGCTTGTGTTGTGAGCAAGAGCTAAATACTGAGAGATAATAATAATAATAATAATAATAATAATAATAATAACTTATTATTGCTGTTGTTTTTGTTCTTGTGTTTGTTATTATTGTTATTATTAAATTTTTGTCTTAACATTCTCAGGAGCATCACTTTGTACATATGCAGACTGCCCCAGATAAACACCTTTATGAACCCCTAAATGCACAGTATCATCTCCCTGCAGTTAGCCTGACTGTGGCAAGCCTCCTGTTTGTCCCGGTTCTTACGGGACAATACCGGCGGACATGTGTTCTGCATCCCCTCGCAACCGCGCAGCCAATTAGCAGCTGAATGAGCACACCTCCGTGCGCTAAAGTGCAGGTTCATTTTTCATATCGCAGCTTTAGTCCGCTTTTACCCCGTTAATCACTTTTCTCTGTGCTGTTGCCATGACAGCCTCTCCGGGGCGTATCCCAGCTCCCCCTGCAATGGCGAGGAACTGCCGTAGCGCCAACGCCCCTGCGGTTGATGACAATGACTTTTTTAATCCTGGGGCGTTGTGATGTGATCGCCTGGACCCGGCAGAGAGAGACTGAGACAGAGAGAGACTGACCATTTCTGAAAGAAAAAAATATTTAAAAAAATGTTTTATTCAGGTACTCTGGGCTTTAAAAAAAGAACCATTGTAAAATTGAAGCTAACAAAATGCTAATGTCATTAGCGCTGTTTCTGGTCTCTTGAGGAGGGTGGGAGTGTGACATCAACAGCTCCAGAGCACAAATGAACATGACACTTATGTTCAGACAGACGGCGTGAATCTGTCTCCGAGCCCCAATAACGTTCCAGTTTGATGGTTCACTTCAAGTCCCGACTGCACAGGGAAGTGAGAACATCCACAGCAAACAAAAAGACTACTTTTAACACTTCTTTGTGAAAGGCTTCCATGATATTAACTTAAAGCATATAAGTGTGCGCAGTGTACCGATCAGACTTCAATCCGGTGAACATCCTTCAATCAGTGCGAAAAGATAGAACTGCATAACGTGCTGAAGTGGTTGCGAAATTTTGACGGATGAAAGGTTTGGGTTATGTAAGAAACAGACGCTGATGCTGCATGTAGCTGCTTATGCATAATTCAAGCTTTCAGAACATTTATTCATTTCACTCGCCGGCCCTGTAGCTTGGCTCTTTGTGAGCGGCTGTGCATCCAGCACATTTCACTGCACTTCTGTAAAAATAAGGGCCCCGTGGGGAGAGGCCGTGTCATTTATTACCCACTCACACACACGCACAGGCCTGACGCCCGAGCGCACCCCACCGGCTGCAAAGAACAGCATCTTCGGCATTCACAATTGTGCAGCCTATTTGCTTTCAAATGTGTGAGTTGGGGGGGGAGGGGAGACAAACTTGTTTTCCCATGTTTATTTCAAACCAGGTGAGGCCTTTGGTTCCATTTTTTAAAATGGCAAATTAGCTCAGGATTTATTTGCAGATGCTTCCATAAGATCTGCAGTATTATGTGCTCACAAAGTTAACCGCACTAAAGCTACCCATGACACTTATTTGAGGTCCGTTATATAAAATGTTTTTGTATAAATAGACTTTTTTGGAAGGTAAAAAGTCTATTTAATCCTGGGGACAGATAAAAACAGATTTTTATGAACTTTGCTGCTCTGTGCCTCTGAGAAATAACTCAACATGAGAGGAAGACCCACTGGACCTCTAAAATACAGCCGCAGTAGTTTTCCAGGCAGTGGTGTCCACAAACAATACTCATCAACCAGAAAAATACTTTTAGATGAAAGAAAATAAAGCAAACAAGCTGAGCTACACAAAGTAAACTTGGACATTTATACTACAGTTAATTGCACGACAAGCACCAGGCTCTTGCGAGACATATCTGGCCGTGGGGAAGCTGACTTGAGCCACATACGTGCACGGGCCCGGGTTCGTTTCCCTCCAGAACCTTCTGAGCTGTTATCCCTTCTCTGTCTGTTGCCCTCTCTGCTTTCCACCTGAATAAAACAAACAAAAAATGAAAGAAGGGCTAACAGTCTGCTTCCCTTTTTAAAAATAAACACGGCAGGCTATTTTCCCCGCTGACTTTGATGTTCCCCATTTCAATAATGCCGATGTACTGTACAGCGGCTCGCTTGCCTTGGCCACAGTTACTGATGTGCTGACAGCAAGATAAACAGACTGAAATTGAGTATTCATAGCACATGCATAAACAGGTATTGATTTCTACACCACAGAGCATTTCATTATCCCAGTGTATTGGTAATTAAATCAGACAAATGCTTGTCTGGCACCGGGCCTAGCAATCCATAGTCCTCGCAGGCGGGTTTAGGAAAGAGCGGTAATGTCCGCTGTTCAAATATTTACAGCCCACAGACAAGTGGCATGCCAGGAGAGAGGACTGATGGAGAGATTGCCATCTAATGCCCTGATAATTAGCGAGAGGATCGATGTGCCCAGATTAAGTTGTTTGTGAAATGGAAGAGTAGATGCTTGCGCTGTCAGTATGTGGAGCGGTCAGCAGTGGATGATCCATCACTGTGCGGTCAGGTCAAACCCGGGCCGCAGGGTGTGAGGGCGATCCAGCTGGGTTCACAGAACCACAGCTGGGACTTACTACTGTGTGGATGGGGGAGGGGTATGAAAATGGCTTCCAAGCAGCAGATGGCACACAGCTGAACATGTTGGCATTGCCATGCGTGTGGCTTCTGATTAAAATGGATGGGTCTTGTGAACTGGGTAGACACTAGCTTCCTACCCATTTTCATATTAACTCTCAATGTCAGAGTGCCTGTATGATCTCATTGTCTCATTCTGCCATAGGCTGTGGCAGTGTACTGCAACACAAGCAAATTACACACAACCCAATCAGAGTCCCCGCCTCTGCATGTACAAGTACAGGTAAATAACTACTGTACCACACTTCAGAGATGTTGTGCTATTTCTCTATTTGTCTGCAATGATACTTTTTTCAAGAAAAATCCCAGCAGAGGTCAAAGTGAGGCTATGTTCCTTTAAGTTTTACAGATTGTGTTTCCATTTGGTCTCGTCTCTGGCAGAGTTATTCCTCTGCACGTTATTTCCTTGAAACACATCTATTTTCGCTCTGCTTTCAATCTACACCTGCACTACTCTTTCCCAAAGAGGTAAAATGTGTGAAGTTATAATTGAAGCAAAACGTAGTCAACAGACTGAATTTACTATGGGAGATGCAAAGAAATCATACAACCAATAAATCATATTCACATGACTGGGGTATTTTGTAATAAAAAGGTGTGGGTTTATTCATTAAAGTTTACATTCTTCGGTATACTTGACTTAAATGTATTATTCATTTGGAGGAGCGTACTGCGGTGCTGTGCGTCTTCCTGTTCACTGCTTCGGCCAAAATGAAACATTAATGACTGCTGTTCAGCCCAGCCCCCCACCCCCCTCTTCTGGTCAGCTTCTTCCTGCTTTTTGCCCAGTGAGCTTTGACTGTGATTTGGCTCACATGGGGGGGAGGGGGAGTCTAGCCCAGTGAATGGAGGCAGAGCTTGCGGGGAGCAGGTGGAATAGCAGGAGCAGGGGAAGCTAAATGTTTGACCTTCGTCTGCATCTGCTCCTCACGCACGACCTCAAAGATGAATCAATAGCACCCTACCTCTGTGCATACTGCGAAAACCAAAAAATAAGTCTTAAGTCTTATATTAAGACTTCTTGTTTCTACTACTTTTTTGCCAAATAAGACAATAGCATTGCCAATGAGGTGAGACAGTTTGACTGCATTTTAAGATTCGCCAGTGGGGTAAGACGATTTCTCTTGACAAGCAAAAAGTAACTTAAGACAAGCTAATATTTTTGACTTAAGAGAAAAAATAATATTTTAAGTCTCATTACAAGACAAAAACACCTGGAGAGGAGCGAGCATGGGTCACTGCAATGGCATGAGAATCGATATGTTCCCTGTGATGAATTGAACGGCAACTCATTCAGGATGGTCCCCAAATGCTCAGCACTCCAGACACGTGCGACCGCATTGAGCGACTGATTCGATTGGCTCTCCCGTGGGAGGCCACACTCCCTACCCCTACCCTCCCCTCCCCTCCCTGATTCCAACTGCACTGACACATCAGTTCGGGCCATCAGCACTCACACAGCCGGGCGTGGCCCGGCCTCCGCTAGCAAACCCTGCATCCTGCGCTCAACCTGACCAGATCGGCCTTATAGAACGCATCAAGAGGTGGCCAAGGAATTAATCTAAGCCATTAATCCAGGAATGGCTTCTAAACCCGCAACATGCAATGCATTTCTGCTTTCCACCCATCAAGATCTCTTCAACCATATATTCACAGCTCACATCAACAGCCACAGGCCATATTTACTGCCCTATGGGGTCAAGAGCTATCCCAATCAATCAAACTAACAGTCATATATAAAAACTCAAGCGGTCTTAACTGAAAGGCATGTCAATTCAAACAGTGGATTTATGATGACAAAATGCATTTATTCAATAAGTTATTCAGTAATGCTTAAAAAAATCATTACTAGACGCTATTATAAAATGAGTGATTACTGTTGTAACTGTTGTTTATTTTCTTTGCGTTCAGCAATAAATCATACTAATGGAGACGGTCTAACTCTGTTGAGTGAGATTACATGGAAGGGTTTTAAATAACTAATGTAAAGTGTTTAAAATAACAGAAATGACTCATTCCCCAAAACAAAAGCTACTCAGATATTAATAACTTGGCCGGTATCCAGTCTTTCACTTTACTATGTCTTATTTATGCTGTTAGATTTTGTCAAACACATAATCAGAGGACAGTAATGCCATCATAGTACAATTAAATGTATAGAAGAGAAAATCAGCATTCTATTAGAGTCAGTGCTAAGATATAGCTTTACAACAATAATTATAACCATACAACAATAAATGTTTTTGCGTTCACCCGATGCAATGATCTTTGAGAGCAACGCCTACATCATAATAAAATACTCAGAGGCTAATAATTATCAATAAAAGCAACATTGTCTCATATCAGCATTTACATGGTGCCAGGCAGAAATCCATCAGTTACATTACTGTGGGTCATCGGCTCAGCGTAGGAACTGAGGAACTGGCCCGAATCTTTGCTTTTCCAGGTTAAGAACCGGCTAAGTCAGGACAATGCAAGAACTCACTCAATACAACAAACACTTTACTAGAGAAAGTAAACGTTTATTGAAAATCACACTGGCCAGCGGGACGATCACCAAGACACAGCACAAATTGCGGTCCAGCAACCTTCAACGTGCTGGTCATCTAGTCAAGCTTATATACCCTCGGAGGCCTTAAGTTTGACGCAAATGTTTACATTATTCATGAGAGCATATCACCAAAATGTTCCCAAATAACATGTTTTTGTTAATCAACAACCCACGCCATTAGTCATGCCCGATAACTTATAGCACCTAGATGTCCGGTCAGGGAGGGCAGAGGCATGTCCAAAGATCAGCCCTCACCTGCTACACCAAATCACTGATCAATACACACACATGTATAATTACTCTTATAGGACAAAACTCAGAACCCATCACCAGGTTAACCTGTATTTTCTTAGGCATCAGGAAGCAGACTATTCCTTTACACAGACAGAATGGCTAACAATAGAGTTCATAACACAACTCAGTGTGCCCGACACCCAGACATCTGGATTGCACAGTAATTGTATTATATGAATACATCAATACATGGTGTTTTATATCTGCTACAGTTATGTGGTTTTGGATGTGTGTTGATATGGTGGTGCTGGGTGCAGGTTTCTGTGTACTTTCGCCACACGACTGCTGTGGTGTTATTCTGATCTGGATGGGTGGATCCTTTTACACTAATAAATCTGTGTTGTAAATTTGCTCTGGTGCTACACCAGAGGGCCTGTTTATGGTAAAGGTTTTCTAAAGGAGTCGTAAATGTGTTTATGGCCCCTTTAAGTAGTTTCACCCATCTTACCCAGGCCAAAGCGTGGCCCTGGTCCACGCCTTGTTCCACTCACATACAAGCGCCTTCAGTTGCCTGTCTTATCACCGGTGCTTAATGTGTCGCAGTTTTTATTGTGGCTCTGGAAAAGAGATGGAACTATGCAGGGTTATTGTCTGCATAGTTCAGGTCCTGTAAAGGTGAAATAATTATAGCCAGGTATAGATGGGGGGGGGGGGGAAGAGAGAGAGAGAAAGTAGAAAGAAAGAAGGAGAGAGTGAACATAAGAAACAGAGAGAGTGTAAAAAGGAAATAGAACAGTAAGCCATTGGGAACATAGATATGTACTACAAGGTTCGGCGCCATCTTGAATTGCCCGACATTTTGTTTTAAATTTACTCATCTATTACTTTTCTGTTTTTTTTTTAACTGCTTGGCTGATTCTTATGGAATTTGGCATATGGTTAGATCATATTAGTCTGCTTCTACAGTAGTGGAACATTACACTATATGAAATTTCACTCAGAGATTGGAGTGATCGGTTACATTATGGTGGTATGACACAATATATGGTATGCAGTATGTATGCGCAGGGTATGTTTAGATTTGATTGATTAAATAACAGAATTTTTCATTTATTTTAATAATTGAAGAGTTGTACTTGACTCGAAACTCACATTCAGAAAGGAAGTAATGAAAGCCCACTGATGCGACTCACAGTTTTCCAAAGAGACATTCTCTCACGTAACGAGAAAGGAGTCCGAGGAGAGAACAATGAGCATTGAATGGATTCCAAATGAAATTCTATCAATTCCAGATTGTGTGAGATGCAGCTCACGTAAAGATGAAATGAAAACCATGTTGGAAAATGTTGGACATCTGAATGCTAACTTGCAAGGCCGTCTGAAATTCCCATCTTCGGTTCACCACCTCACTGAATATTCCTTAACTTTAATCTTAAGCAATTTACTCTTTATCTCTCGAGCTCTTTATCGTGTACCTCCAATGCTTGTCAATTGCACACTGAGTGGGCCTCAATAATATATTAATCCTTGGCTCCCAGACAGTACCTGAAGCATGACGGCCCGTTAAATAGTGAATAAAATAGACGGTAATAAAAAGGCAATGACTGCCTTTGTGAGCGCCCTTGTTATTAAAGCATGCTCTTATCACAATGCAACAGTGATAATTGCACAAAAATTGAATGGAACTTGGATATTTTTTTATCTCTCAATATGCCATTTGGAAAATTGGTCTCGGTTTGCAAAAGCATATTTGGGCTACATTAGTAATCTGAAGTAATTTTAAAGAATGTTTTAACAGCGTCTCATCGGTGAAGTGCTGTACAGACTAAGATCAGTCACAGTGGTGATCTGGAAAAAGTCATGTCATGCTTGAGGATAAACGTTAGCCTGTGCAATGAAAAATATAGACCTTTGAGTCATGCCAGCCACAGATATGATTGAATAATTCATAGAAATAAAAAGACCAGCTGCAGAGGGTTTTTCGTGGTCATTAAATACACCTTTGGTTACTTCACTGTGCCCTGCAGACAGAGTGAATAGCGTTTCTCTTCCGAGCAGTTCAACGTCAGAAAGAAAGAGAAATTCCTGGCCGACAGAACGGATAATGACCGTGGTATCTGACGACAAAGCTGTCGGCAGGCCATCAATTCTCAAGGCAATATTCTGGCTGCTGACTCCCCCAACTCAAAATGCATGCCTGCGGTTGTGATTGCCTTTCTGCTAACCCTAATAGCCAAGAAATGACCATATTATTCTTGAGAGTTACTAAATGGAGTGGAACTAAGACTAATTGCATCAGTTCCGTTGGGGGGAGGGGGGTAGACGCCCTATTTAAATTTGTGGACAGTCTATGGTCTACGGTCTGCACCCGCAGTCTCGCCGCAGTCTGCAATCCGCAGTCTAATCTACAGTCAACCTTGATCCTTTCTCAATGAATAAAATCTGTATATCACCAAGTGATCTTCACTCTCCCCCCCCCCCCTCCCCCCTCCCTTTCATGTAGAAAATAACTTTGAGTGAAATGTCTGGTGACATCATGGGGTTCCTTTCTGCTGAGGGTCACTGAGAAGCGAAAACAGAAAAGAACGTTTCAGGGTCATCATTTTGCACCGTTTCCCGCAAAAAACAGCGATGCTATTTCACGGTCAGATTAATTTAGTTGCTATGGAGCAGCTGCTGCATGGGTTGGTGTAATTTAGAGCACAATCTTCTGCTGCATGTGTTGCTTGTGACCAGCTCAGCTGGAGGTCAGCTCATTGGTCCCTGTGGTATTCTTTCATAGCACTTCAATGCCTGCTAAAATTAGCTCTTATTTACCGGCATAATTTAGCATCTGCCAAAGACTATTTGTGTAGCTTGTCACCGCCTATATTGCAAAGAATTGTGGGTAACTAGTGCTGAGCCCCTTTTTTGAAGGCTAGCGTAAATACCCTTGCCAGCTAGGGCACCGTGTGATCAATACATCGGGCTCTTGAAATGAGTCAGCAAGTTAACAAGTGGACCGCACTGGGGCCCTATCTGGGTTTGTAGCCATGTACTTAATAAAAAAGAGAGGTTCACCACTGGTATGGTCAGTGCTGCCTTTCCAGCGCGATGCAATTAGGCTCCAGCTCTGATGAATAATGCAGGTCTCTCCGGATTGCCGAATCTCGAGGCCGGTGCCCTCCTTGACAGCCATTATCACGCTCGGCTGAACAAAGGCACAGGCCCTCCCTGCTGAGCACCCAGAGCACTCTGGGTAAAGAGCAGCCGAAATCCAGCTGCCCCAGCCCCACCGTTTTATCAGCAAAGAGGGCGTGGCTGGATGGCAAACAGAGCCAGGTTTCAGCTTTTGTGAATCAGTTATTTATTTTTAAAAACCTCCACTTCAAAAAATAAATAAATAAATAATTTTTAAAAAGTATTTACCCAAAATACAAACAAATGGTTAAATTAATCATATCTGCTATTGGGTTTCTTTTTGCAGGGCTGTCGAATATTCTCGGTGTCTAGGTGCACACATTTTAATGTTTTAAGCCCTGTGTGAATGCAAATGAGGCGTTTAGCTACAACTCTAATGGTTGTTCTCAAGGTTCCTCTTATGATTCTATGCAAGTCATTTTTCAAAGCAGGTGATGAGGAAAGGTTTTCCTTGCAATCGTTTAAAACCGTTTAAGTAGATGCTTGTGTATAATTAGCTGTATGTTTTTAGTGGCATAATTTAGCTGAATGCATATTCTGTTGGCACTGTATTGGCTTGTCCTGTGCCCATCGTTTTGTTCTTGCAGACATTTTATGACATACACTTTTTCCCAGCCATGAGGGCACTGTAACAGGCTCTGGATGAGAGCGCCCATCAAAAAAATTTATAATAATAAAAATAATAATTGAATTGAGGGGTGCTGGTTTGGGGGCTAGTGTGTGCACTGGTGCACATGTGCTGCCTTGCAGTTAGTTTGGGTATAAGCCTCTGTGGTTTTACTAGTGGAAAAGCTACTTGCCTTTTAGGACACGCCCAGTCCAATCATAAGCCCCACCCCCACGTTAACAAACACACGACACTGATCTTAAAGAAAATCGCCTTTCCTCTCCATAAACACTCAAGTCCGGGGCACCCCCTCCCCTCAATGCACACCTTCCTTTTGTTTGTTTTTGTTTTTTAATAGTCCCAGCTTTAAGGACTGCCCAGTCTACAAATATTACGTGGAAATCTATCATCCAGATTTAAAGGGACAGTGTATACTAAACATTCTGTAAATTGCCAGCTGTTTAAATTAATTTAATGTTTTCAGAAAATGCAAGCTCTTTAAGTTGCTCTGGATAGGCGAAATGCATAAAATATAAATGCATTGAATCTTTTCATGCTACAGTCTTATGCATAATCACTAGTTGTGTATACAGGTTTACCTTTCCTGTGGGAGTTACAGCTGCTTACAGATCCATAATCCAGATCTTATTTTGAAAGCATTTATTCCAGCAGGAAGAGCAGACAGCGCGTATTACATCAGACGCCAGAGCCTTCAGAGACAGTGTTAATCAGAGGCGTCCATTGTAGTGTTGCGAGTGTAATCAATGGCAGAGAGATTATTTCAGCGTGACGGGTAATGTTTGTTGCAGGCGCCCCCTCTTGGGGCGGAGCGAGGAGGGAGGAGGGAGGAGGGAGGAGGGAGGGGGGAGAGCCGCGCCTCTGAGCCTGGTGCCCTTGTTCTCCTCTGGGTGCTTTCCGCTTCGTCTGTGACTCACGGCTCGTGAAATATTCTGCGACGCGGTGGGAGAAGAAAGGCCCACTCTCACCATTTACTGCACTTTCAACTAAAAAAATTAACTAGATTTCAAAATAAAAGCGATGCTGCATTGAAACAAAACCTCACTTTGCAGCCATCTTGTTTCTGTGTGGGGGGGGGTTAAAAAAACGCTTAATATGTTTTTCCAGCTCCAGGATTGATTGACAGAAATGCTCATTCTGGGAATTATTTTAGAAAGCACCAAGGCCCAAGAGAGACAGGCAGAGAGGTTCTGGATGCTGTCTGCTCCTATGTAAAGACCACCAGGAGCAGATGGCAGGCGTGGTGCTGTAGTATATAATCAGCACGGTGCGTAAAAATATACATCACAGGGACACCGGCTCATCTGCTACATGGACAGCACAGCTTGCCGGAATACTTCCAGCAGATACCAGCAGGCCACATCTACAACCCCTTATTAAGCTGAGCCTCGCTGGCAGCACCACTGGAAATAAATTAACTAGAGATTTAAATCAACTGGAGGGATCCTTGATTACACCAAAGAACAAAGAAGCTCAATTATTTCATTTTAAATTATTACCCACGTTCTGTGTATACCTTGCCTTTAAGTGATTGGCTGCCCAAAGCTAATTTCACATTGTTACTAGCTTTGCATTTCATTTCTAGCTAGCTTTGCTGTTTTTTTTTGCCAACAGCCTCCAGACCGTGTGTGTCTGTCGACATCTCTCACACACACACACACACACACACACACACACACACTGTGACATCTTATAACAAATGCTTGATCAAAATTTACTTTGATGTGATAATAATTAAGCATGAGTACTGAAATGAAAGAATGGGAAATAACAGGAATGGAAATAACAATCTATCTAATTAAACATAAAAATCTAGCTAAAAAAGTGAATAAACTGTAAGACAAAACAGTAGAGCGAGTCTAAAGCCAGAAGGAAAACGATATTAGCTAAAAAGGGCTCTTTGAGTTCTTATTATCCACCATTTACTAAATAAAATAGCGAATTCCTTCATGGGAAGGGCGTGAATTACTTCGATCAGACTCAATTAAGTGCCGCCCACTTAAGACTGTTCATATTCTGTAACCCCATTACACAAATCGGCACTGGTGTCTCTTTTAAATTAATCTAGTTAAGCACTGCCATCTATACAAAACCTAGATGGGATCTGACAATTGTTTTAATTCCTTAATGAGGAAGAATGTTAACCAGAAAAGGTGGGTTTTTTTGTCTTCTGACATCCAGAGTGATTACGGCATGAAACCCAATCCCGAGTGGGGACACACCTGGCAGCCTTTACGCTCAGCTTCATCCTCCTCCCCGACGAAGGGCTCCACGTGTCCGAGGGAGCTCCCCCCGAACGCGAGCGCCAGATTCCTCGTGCGGCAGCTTCGCAGGGAGAGAGTAACGGACCAATCAGACGCTGGATGCAGTGGGAGGGCCCGCACCAGCCCGTACGGTAGGCTACTGTATGTGGAACTGCCTGGATATTTTAATTTAAGTCCTCATCACAGATATGATTTGTTCTCCTTTGTGCCATAAGCCAGCACAGCAGGGTAAAGAGAGAGAGGGAGCTGAAGGCAGCTGCATTTACTCTACCTGTACTGATCACTCTTTTTCAGCTATAGCCTATTCACCAGTGCCTTGCTATAACACAAAAAAAAATACAATTTCACACACATTTAAAAAAAATGTATTAATTACAGATCTTTTCATTATTAAATAAAAAATGTCCATATTTTTTCACACAAAATAAATTACCTACTTTTATCGGTTAAACTTGACCCCATCCGGAAAATTTCATTATTAATATTCATTACTTTATAAGAAATGTAAATGAACACTGACGTGACAGTATGTTTGGACCAGAACTGTCCAGAGAACTGAACTAATAACGGTTCTCCTCAACCGCCGCGTTGGGAAGACTGCAGACTGACTGGCGGCTGAGCCTCTTCGTCAGCTCCGCCCAACACCACTCTCTGAGTTTCTGCTCCATGGTTCTGGGGTAACCAATGGATACGAGAGAGCCCTGGAGGCCTGCCCCGCCCTAAAACCAGCTCCATCACTCCTCACTGGCCACGCAGCCCATCCCCTCCAGCTCCATCCTGCCACATTGTTACCACAGTCCTGAATGTGTCCTTGATGGGCTGGGGTTTTTAACATGTGTTTTTATACATTAACTGAAACTGATTGAATACTGCAAGTTTCCACAATTGGTAATATGTTCAATACTGAGCCAGCAAACTGCAAATAAATATATTTTATAGTCTATGACACAAATATCTTAAATACACATGTAGTTAACACCAGGGTTTTAACACATAATTTTTGATTGTATGATAATAGGTTACTTGCTGGAATACTAAGGAAATTCGTGTTTTAAAATGTATTATGTAGAATAAGCTACTCTGGAGTGTTTGGTAACAAAATAAATGTACACGTATCCATGTTGACTGTTGTGTATATTTTTGGAAGAAAGAAAAACATGTTTGGTCCACAAAACAGAAGCAGTTCATTAAATACAAAAGATTTAAAACGCTCATTGTTATCAGGTAGAATCTACCTCTTTGTTATAAATCTCAAACATCTTTTTAAGTTTACTACAACCGTAGCGGTTTATGGAGCTATAAACCCGCGTGCAATGAAGCAAGCCCTAATGGTGAAGAAAGCGGTGCTTCCCTGATACAGCTGCTCGCTGCTGCTGTTTTCTTGCACCACGCCCAGGTCTCACAGCGGGGGACCCAATGCTCAGAGGATGAAAACAGCGCTTGTTCCTACAGCCCGCGTGCGGCAGAGGGATTCATCGCTCTCGTGAACCGGAGCTGCGCTCGAGCAAGCGGTGCCTGCCTTTTCCAACGCATTTCGCTCCTGCGGTTCGCCGTTCGCACACAACAGTAAATCAACAGCACTGCAGCAATCGCTGCTTAATTATTCATCTGCAAGGGTCCCACGCCAGCGCGAGTGTGGCCTCTAACCGATCGCATGCTTCCAATTTAAAACGTGTTACCTTGAAGCTATCAGCGGTTTCTCCCTCTCTGTGGAATGAGTATAGGAATTCAAACGACACGCACGTTTCTTTGTTTCTTCTTCAGACACACTCCTAAAATCCTTGGTGCTTGTTTTTTTTTTATACAAGTTTCCCCACAAATTAAATGTTGATTGACACTTAAAATGCTGACACTGAACATAGATCATAAAGAAAACACCCAACAGCCAGGGAACGTGCACGCTCATGTAAAAAGCTTGATAAGCTATGGCTTCAAAATATAATAATAACGATTACCTTTCGAGCAATCTATACTTTTTTTTTTAACGTTTGGACATTTAGGTCTATCCATGCAAGAAAGAGTATTTGCTTACACTGACTGCAATGGCCCCACATGAAAATTGTACTTTATTTTCATAGTTTTGCACAGCAAAAATGGTGGTGTACTATTAACACCGTAGGGTTTAAATGTGCACTAGAAGTGTTAAACCTACACAAACATTTTTGGTGTGTGTGTTGTTTTCCAGCCGAATAAGTACTGTAAATACATAAATGGCCATTTGTTATTCTTCAGTCTCAGAAGGTCTGATGAAAGGACACGTGGGGAGAGGTGTGGCGCCTTTGTCTGCTGCTTCACTGAATGTTAAACTGCGCCGCATGTTTAAGTGTTAAAACAGAAGAGGCAGGTGGCAAGGCATCCATTAATTAACACAGCACGCTGCAGGCAAGCACACATCTATAATTGGAATCTGTCTGGAGGTTGCGCAGAGCAATCGATCTTAAATCAGAGATCATCGGCCCTTTGTCAGGGGAAAGCAGGGACTAGGAGGTCGAACCACCATTACAATATATGATACATGAAAGAGATGTTTGGAAAATATGTTTTTTATACTTGGCAAACAAATCAGGACAGCAGTTGTGTGAGAAACAATGGATACTTTGGCCACTGCCGCCGCCCCTACCCAACGCCCTAGCCCAAAATCCTCCCCTACCAATAACAAGCATATAAACACCGCACACTGCAAACCGCACCCTGTCTTGAACATACCCAGATCTGGAAATGCAATGTCTTGTTTACGACACACTGCAGCACTTATGCAACAAATGGCAAAAATTTTTATCAACACACTTGGTGCAAGAAGCATGAACTAAATATAAGGTTACCATAAAATAGCCTCCATTTCAACAAAGCGCGACAGATTAATGGCCACTTTATTGATGTGGTTTTCAATATAATTTTCTGACTCAGGTGCATTCTTTAAAGTTGTTTCAGCCAAATTATTCCTTTTACACATAGCTGTGGGAAAAAAAATCTGAAACTAATTCAAACAGAATTAGCTGTTAAACTCACAGAGCAACCACCAACCGTCATTTAAAATGGACACATGAATGAAAGACTCAATTTTGGATCAATAAAGTCCTGCTTGTCCTCATTTTGTGATAATCTCCCTATGTCCCAACCCGTCCACACCATAACATTTAAGACCGACACAATCAGACTGCTCACCTTGCCAGAAGAAAAGTCAAAGCAATGCTGCAAAATCAAATCAAATTGAACAATAAAACTTTTTTTTTTTGCAGAGAGAAAGCCAAAGCAAAATAAATTTTACCTTTTTGTATTACACTGTACACACATTAAATCCTGAATTATTAATGCCCAATTTGTCTGTGAAAATGACACTTTACACAAGTGATAATTAGATTTCAGTAAAATGCAATAGAGTAAAAACACGCTGTGATATTAATTCAGTGATAAAATCGGAAACAAAATAAAAAACTGAGACAGATATTTCCATGGCTTATCTGTGCTGGAGAAATTGGATTCAATGTTCAGAAAATAAGCGAAATAAATAAATGTTACGTGACAAAAGCGCCACCTACTGGGGAAACATGGAAAGCGTCGGTTCCTCGCCAGTCCGTGAAGATTGCTCAACATTCTTTTCAAAACAAAAATTTAGATAGCATGAGATGAAATAAACACAAATACACTTAGGACACAAAAAAACTATATAAGGTATCATATTAAAAATATACTGAATTAAATGCCACGGCCTGCAAACAGAAACAAAACAGATCACAGGATCACATTCCTTAAATAATTAATCTGCAGTGAACATGCCCAAATAAAGCCTGTATGTCATAGTAATAACAAGTATTTAGGTATTGCACGATTAATTCTGGAGTCAAATAAAAGTACGTAATTCGAGAGATGGTTTAAATGTTGTTGTTGTTTGTGTGTGTGTGTGTGTGTGTGTGTGTGTGTGTGTGTGTGTGTGTGTGTGTGTGTGTACTATATTTCACGTTCGTATCAAGTACTGCATCTTCCAAGTCTGCTGAATAAAATTCTCAAATTGGCCCAAAAATGATGGGCCGTATGCAGTGTTGGGGAAGCTACTTTGAAAACATAGCTTTGCAAGCTACCAATTACTTCACACTGGAAGAAGTTGAACTACAGCAAAGCTACCCTAGGGAGAAATCTAGTTTGGTTAACTAAAGCTACTTAGAAAAAGTAGTTCAAACTACTGATCAAATTGACAATGTACATGTGATACGAAATTATAACAAAATATAATACAAAAAAGTCACATGCCAGCAAAAAATGCCACTCAATTGAGTTTATTGCAAAAAGTGCCCACTTGTTCACAGGTCATACATAAACCAAAAAAATGAAATACCCCACTCATGGGAAAGGGCAAGAAACGTCAGCTTTGGTTTTGTATACAATGTCCATCAGTCAGACACCTGCCTTCCAGGTGGGGGTATTGCACCAAACAGAATTACTCAGTTAGCCAGGTAATAAATAGCAATAATCAATACTTATGACTAATTGACACCTAATATATTCAAGTTTAGTTTTTACAAATTCAGATTCAAAACATTAAAAACTATAATATATTTTCAAATATATTATATTATCGCCAAATATTTTTCACAGGTGAACTGACAATCCAGCTTCCTGGAATACCCCTGAGACGTAAACCTGTCCTAAACAAAACAATCCCATCTGGGCTTTTCACAAAGACAAAATTGCAAGTTGTAGTTTCAGTAGTTAACTACACAAAAAATGGCAAAAAAGTAATTTAACTACTTGAATCACAATGTGAATATGAATGTTGTTGAACTACCAGCAAGCTACTGCAAAATGTAGTTAAACTACTAGTTTAATTACATGTAGTTCACTACTCCCCAACACTGGCCGTATAAACATGGAATTAGGGGTGCAATTGTATGGAAATGGCTGCCATAATTTCTCGCTCAAAATTAGTCATACTTTCACACCTTCAGTGGACTCACATTCTAAAATATTAAGACGCATACATGTTCGTTTGAAACCTACCCCAAGCTTTTGGAAAGATATTACTTGATAATACTTGAGGTTAAATATTCCTGTCTGGAAGTCTTGCTGCGAACATTTATAAAAAATGCAAGCAACCCATACAAATGTGCAGCAAACCTAGCCATTTTCTAGGGCCGGAGAGTTTTGAAAGGTACACCAGTCGGAGAGTTTTGAAAGGTACACCAGCCAGGAGGAAGTCAGTGCAACCTTCTCGACCAATCAGATCAGATGTTGGAGAAAATTGTGAAGAACGGGCGGGTCTTCCTTTGTGATCTGCAGCTGTACAAAAATCTGGGTCGTCTCAATCAAATTATGCAAAATATTGCAATATTTTATTCCCGAAATACGGCAGTTGAGAAAATACTCCAATCCTTCACGTTTCAAAACTGGGACAAAAAAGTTTCACTGTGCTTTTAAAATGATTCTGAATTTCCCTCAGACTCTCATATAGCATCACTGCGTTCCATGTCCCGCCTATCACAGTAATGGCCAATGAAAGCACAGGGACGTTTTGATACACCAATAGTTACGCGAGCTTCAACGCGGTTCGTGGTCCTTTTCCTTGCCAGCTCTGGTCGAGATAATCCATCGCGTTCAGGAAATGGCGGCGGTGCAAGATGGGTCGATCGAACCGGAGAATGAAAAAGAAATGAAAACAGAACCGTTGAACGATGCAGCAGGAAATCACACTGCCTCAGTTGGCGGTGCTCTTTCCTCGTCTCCGGTCGCTGCATCGTCGGTCGGAACCCCGAAAGCGAACACGGGGTCGGATGAACAGCAGACATTGATTGCTGTATTGCAGTTTCTTAAAAGGAACAAGTTGATCGAGTCTGTCGATATTCTGCGTCGAGAAGCTGGCATTTTGGAAGAGTTAGATGACACCCAGGGCTCCGAAGCAGCGGGAACAGGTGGTGGTGTGAATGCAGGTGTCGAGGGTAGGGATGCAACATCTTCCCTTTTAAACCGCGTGTCAATTGCCACCACTGCCCCTGCAATCATCCCAGCTCCGGCGCCTGCGAAAGGTAAGGTAGTTGGCGAACTAGCCAGCTAGCTGACACCTAGTGTGATCTCAGGTGGGTTATGACAGTCCGGTTGTAGTTGTATTAATACTATTATTGATGGGGACGTATTCAATGGATAATATAATGCTGGTTTGGAACGAATTGACTAACGTAAATGTTACCTTTGTTAGAAACGTTTCTACTAATGTTAACTTTATGCCTGTTCCAGTGAATGCAGTTTGAAAGGCCATAACAGTTAATGTTGCACGAATGTGCTGTGTATTAACTGAACGGTGACTTTTCCCAGCAGCATACATGTCACAGCGTTTATCTCCTCATATAGTGTTAGCTGTTTATAATCTTTGTCAGACAGACACGCACGTGTGTGTAGCGTTGTTTACAGTGGGATGTACGTCCGTAGGTGGGGAGGACCAACCGGACGTAAACGTCGTCCTATCGGCGTACAGCCAGCAGGGGGACCCGGTTCTGTACCCGGTTTATTACAATGGGTTGAAGAACTTCATTGAGTCGGTCTTGGACTGCCACCGAGCTGAACTCTCCCAAGTGTTCTACCCACTGTTTGTACATATGTATTTGGAGCTTGTATACAACAACCAGGAGAATGAAGCAAAGTCATTTTTTGAAAAGTAAGTTTGTTTCATGTTTTAGCAATCTAACCAAGATTAGGTTGTAATGAGTTTCAAGTGGAACTGCCCCCTTTTCTTTCGACTCGACATTGTATTTTTAATCTGCATCTTCTCCTCAAAGATTCAGCGGAGACCAGGAGTGTTACTACCACGACGATTTGCGCGTGCTGTCGGGGCTGAGCAAGAAGGAGCACATGAAGGGCAACGAGACGCTGCTGGACTTCCGCACCAGCAAGTTTGTGCTGCGCATCTCCAGGGACTCCTACCAGCTGCTGAAGAGGCACCTGCAGGAGCGGCAGAATAACCAGATCTGGAACATCATCCAGGAGCACCTTTACATCGACATCTTCGATGGCATGCCGCGCAGCAAGAGCCAGATCGACAGCATGTCGGGCAGTCTGGCGGGCGAAGCCAAGCGCGAGGCCAACAAGGCGAAGGTGCGAAGGCTTTTATCTCCGCCCACTAAAGTCGTGCGTCATGGAGACGACTGAGCTGGGCTTGTCGCTCAGAGACTGACTGTGTCCGAATCAGAGCCCCATCTTCTGCGTGCTGTGTAGTGTGTACTAGCATACTGTATACCGCTTACTGCATACTGTTTAGTGACATGCAGTATACGAAAAATATTCTCCGTACTATTATCAGCAAAACACGGAAATAAGTATATCATTGGGGGGTATTAATAACACTCAATTTGCAGAATTGTCGCATACTTAACAGCTTTTTAAAAAAGTATACTCAACTGGTACACTCAAAAGTAGTCAAGTGCGCTGATTCAGACACGGCCACTGTGTTTAGTTCAGTGGTCCCCAACCGTGTTGCTGGAGGTCTACCTTCTTGTAAGTTTTTGCTCCAACCCTAACAAAGCACACCTCATTCAAAAGCTAGAGATCTTGTTGAGCTGCTATTTAGCGGCATCAGGTTTGCCAAATTACGGTTTCTAGGAACAGGGTTTGGGATCACTGCTGTAATTTATTAATGAATGGCTCTTCATTCAGGAACTATAGAATTAACTTAATTCAACACTTATGTGGCTAAGCGTTGGCTGGTATTTTCCATAATGCACGTTTTTGGCAAGCGTGTGGACTACTGACTGTATTTTGTTCTGCGTGCGAACTGCACTGACGGTGGGAATCATCATGGTTGTGGCTGCAGGTGTTCTATGGGCTTCTGAAGGAGCCTGAGATCGAGGTGCCTCTTGACGATGAAGACGAGGAGGCTGAAAACGAAGAAGGCAAGCCCAAGAAGAAGAAACCCAAGAAAGACAGCATGGGAGCAAAGAGCAAAAAACAGGATCCAAACGCTCCTCAGCAGAACAGGTATCTTTGGAGGCCAAACGTAACATACAGTATCAAGGTACAACAGACACACTGTATTGAGTAATACATACAGTATATATGCTCGGATGGTTTTTGACATTTTCATCATCAAAAACCATTCCATTTAATTTGCTATGAAATTCACAAAGTAATATTGATGAGCGATGATTAGGCAAGCACATCTTTGTGTATCTTTCTAATTAAGACAACTAAGTTAATTTAGTGACTTAACATAACTAGCTGTTCAAACTGCGTGATAGGCTGATGTTTAGAGCACAAATGGAGCATTAATCTGGTACTGTGTCTTGCAGAATCCCTCTCCCAGAGCTGAAGGACTCAGACAAGCTTGATAAAATCATGAACATGAAGGAGGCCACAAAAAGGATTCGTTTGGGTCCCGAGTTGCTGCCATCCGTCTGCTTCTACTCCTTCCTCAACGCATACCAGGTTGGGTCCCAATCACTTCATTGCCATTAACAAAAACAGATTTGCAGCAAATAAATGTGCAATTAATAACGTCATTCATAATAATCCTGATGGAGAATAATTTAAAAAGTCAGGACATTTCTGTTGCCTTGTCCCGCAATACTTCACAGTCTGTCTGGTGCTCGATGATTAAGTCTTTGAGTGGAGGATACAAGATGTTCTCTGGTTTCAGGGCCTGACGGCGGTGGACTTCACTGACGACTCCAGCCTGATCGCAGGAGGTTTTGCTGACTCGACAGTGCGTGTGTGGAGCGTAACACCCAAGAAACTACGTGGGGTCAAATCAGCAGCCGGTACGCAATGTCTCGGATGGTCTTTTTTTCCCCTTGTATTTGTGGTAGGGCTGCACAATGAATCTAATTTTAATTGTGCTATCAATATTGGCTTTCCACAATTACTTAACAAGAATGATCTATAATTTGACTATTTTGAAGGCACAGTCTGTGGTACATTCATGGTTGATTGATTGTTATAATGGGTACAGCATTGGCTGTGGAAATGGTAGCATTGAAATTCGTAAGGGCCAGAGATGAGATGCTCTAAAAAAAAAAGATAATTTTTTTTAATTAAAAAAAAATGTGTGAGGATAATATGGTGTTTTGAAACGTAGCAGTTAGCCGTGTTAGGAACTTTTCTCGTTGTGCGTTTTCTCAAATGCAGATGACCTACTTCATCTGTGTGGCTTAATGATTTCAGCCTGGTTGTAACGGCCGTTTGTTCCAGATTTGAGTCTGATTGATAAAGAGTCCGACGACGTGCTGGAGAGGATAATGGATGAAAAGACTGCTAGCGAGTCCAAGATCTTATATGGACACAGCGGACCCGTTTACGGCATAAGCTTCAGCCCTGACAGGTGAGCTGTCTACATTGCACTTCTGTTCGGTAGTTGCAGAGGCCTGATTATGTTTTAATGTGTTACATTCATATACGTCACGTAGATGCACCATACAGTCGTGAGCCGTAGTATACAGGCCAAACTCGGTGTCTTACATGCAGGTGCCTGGTGATGTGGAAACCAATGAATTCTAAAGGTGTCCCCCTTGTTGTTTTTCAGGAACTACCTGTTGTCATGCTCTGAGGATGGCACTGTTAGACTGTGGAGTTTGCAGACCTTCACATGTCTGGTTGGGTACAAGGGGCACAATTACCCTGTGTGGGACACTCAGTTTTCTCCCTATGGCTACTATTTTATATCCGGAGGTCACGACAGAATCGCTCGGTAAGATTAAAGTACGACTCCCCAACACGTGTTTGAAGCTCAGAAGCCAAGAATAGAACGGTGTAGCCATTCCTCATCCCAGAGGGAATCCTTATTATTGATCAAAGAGCTTCTGAAGACGTGACCACAGCTGTTGTTTTTATGTTCTCTGTAAGGCTTTGGGCAACGGACCACTATCAACCGTTACGCATGTTTGCGGGGCACCTCGCTGACATCACCTGCACTCGGTTCCACCCCAACTCCAATTATGTGGCCACGGGATCGGCAGACCGCACCATCAGGCTCTGGGACATCCTGAACGGGAACTGCGTCCGAATATTCACAGGACACAAGGTATGGGGATCTGTGCTCCTAAGAGTAACTAGTTCTGGGGCGAAGGGGCACCGCAGAGAAGGCGCCACACATCGTGTCTCTGTGGTAATGTTACCCAACTTTTATTTTTAGGGGCCAATTCATTCCCTGGCCTTTTCCCCAAATGGGAAGTTCCTGGCGTCCGGAGCCACAGACGGCAGGGTTCTCCTGTGGGACATCGGTCACGGCTTGATGATTGGAGAGCTGAAAGGCCACACGGACACCATCTACGCCCTGAAATTCAGCAGAGATGGAGAGATCCTGGCCTCAGGTCTGGCTCTTAGTTCTCACATTTGTTGTCACAACTGTGCGCTTGTTTTTCATATTGTTTTGGACTAGGAGTGCACAATCGATCGGATCGTTTCTGGGTTTTCATTCAAACTTCTACTCTACTGAATTGTTTTATTAGCCCAGTCATTTATTTGATCAGACATTTTTGATAAGTTATGAGCTACAGCTGCAGACTGCATGTATCATTGGTGAAAACATCTTTCCTGTGGTCTGATATTGGAGCGAATCAGCATTGGTGCAATCAGCCATTTGGAAAATTAAACTAGAATAAAGGTGGCTACAGAGTGACCAGAAATCAGCGGTCCCCAACCTTTTTTGGGCCACGGACCGGTTTCACGCAAAACAATATTTTTTTGGGCCACGGACCGGCCTTCAAGGTGTGGGGGGATAAATATGACAAAATAAAATGATATGACTGGCATAAAAACAAATATAAAGTGCATAAAAAAATACAACTCACCATCTCAAGAGCCACAGAGGCACAAGATGGATGGTTCCGGTCATTTTTCAAAATAAAACATCTTTCAGATACTGAATAAAAAAGTATTTTATTGATTATCAGTCTTTCTGTGCGGCCCGGTACCAAATCGGCCCGTGGACCGGTGGTTGGGGACCGCTGCGCTAGACCGTCCATAGTCGAGGGTACCAACCCCTTTGTAGACTACATTTCCCATCGTTTTTGCACGCCAATTGCAAACAACGGCGTCCTTCATGGAAGAATATTACAGTACACAGAAGGTACGCTTGTAGGTGAAACGACAGGTCCGTGCGGACAGAAACTGCTGCGCAGACTGCCTAGGTCAATGTCATTTAGATCCACACAGGCCTTGCGGACGTCCATACGCATACTTTCTTTGGCCTTTCAGAAACTGCTGTGCATACTGTCTAGGTCAATGTCATTTAGATCCACGCAGGCCTTGCGGACGTCCATACGCATACTTTCTTTGGCCTTTATTGGTTGGAAGACCAGCATACCAACTGGCAGTCCAGGAATGGAATTGTGCACCATTTGTTTGTACAGCATCACGTACTGGCACTAATGCTAACCCTGTCTTTATTGCCTGCAGGTTCCATGGATAACACTGTTCGGCTGTGGGACTCTCTGAAAGCATTCGATGACATTGAGACCGATGACTTTACTGCGGCTACAGGCCACATCCACCTCCCCGAGAACTCCCAGGAACTGCTGCTGGGAACGTACATGACCAAATCCACACCCGTCATCCACCTGCACTTCACACGCAGGAATTTACTCCTGGCAGCTGGTGCATACAATCCGTAGCAGTGTTTTATTTGAATGAGATTTCCTTTCGCGAGCACGTGTAATGTACATTTCTTCATTCTAAACACGGAATTCAAAATAGACCGCACGGTTCGCTCATTAGACGGCGTATATCCTTGTCTTTATTGTTGGATAACCTCTGTTGTTGAAATGAAACTTGCACAAAGACATTTTTAAACAAATGCTGTTGGGAAGTATTTTCCCCTAAGGCTAAATGTGAAAACGAAATGTTTGTCAATTATAACACATAGGAGACCCTTGCTATTCAGATGTCATTGGTTTCCAGTTCTAAGCTGTTCTGTTCAGTTTTGACACGCAAGATGCTGTGGGTCCGATGCATCGAGTGGCACTTTAAATTATAAAGTTTTTTTTATTGTTATACAGTCACTGCCAGGATCACATTGTTTCCTCAATTATTCCCACATATGTATAGTCTTTTATACAATTACATACAGTGTAAATAAAACACATTTTCTATGTATCACTGTCTTTATTTTTTGACACAAAATAACTTGAGTTGAAAGGTTGCCATCTTCATAAAAAAAGAATTCCAGCAAGGTACCATTTCAATACAACACAGCACAGACGGGAATCCCTGTGGAGGGGAAAACAATTACTCAATCTGGAAATAAAACTGGTCACAAATAGGTTTTCCGTGGGTAGTAAGCCCCTTCATCGGGCACAGCATATAGAACATGCAATATCTCTGGTATTAACTAGCCTACACTAAAACCATTCCAGAAGGGAACGTGAAGCACCCTTACAAATGTTTACACAAAGTAGTCTGAACACATTCACCGATCACTACGAACAAATTTGTTATTAAGACTTTCTTTAAAATGTTTTTACAAACATTTTGGGATTAACTCTACCCAAGAAAAAAATCCCAAATAAGAATGTTCATAAAAACATTTTAAAGAAAGTCTTGAACAGATTTGTTTGTAGAATGGTTGGTGAACAAGGCCTGATCTTATAAAGTTGAGTCCACATTGGTAAATGGGTTTGAAGTTTGGAAAAGCACCACATGGTCACACGTGCATCAACGTTACACCAATACTCACCACAAATTAACTAGCTGTAACCTGCTTCTGTTTCTTGGGTTTCAGCTTAAAAAACAGGAAAATTCCAGCAATTCCTGCATATGTAGCCAACACGCACTGAAAGAATGAGGAATGCAAAAAAAACGGTCAATTTCCCTTGTGAAAAATTGCATAAATGTTTTCAAATGATACAGCAATAGACTGATTGTAAGATGGAAGGGCCATGGAAACATGGTGCAGTACTCCTGCCAGGATAATGGTACTTTCAAGGTGATGCTTAACATAATTAACTTATGTGATGAAATTAACTTGAGATGTAATGAAACTTTGATATACCACCCCAGTCCCCACCCGCAACATCACAAAGAAATTGCAACATTGCCTTATTTGGCGGCTATAAACATGACCAGTGAAAATGAATTCCTTTGAAAGAGACTTACGTTCCTTCTTCCTGTCATGGTGTATGCATTGAAGTGCTTTGCGAAACCAGTGAACTGGTGTTGAATCCCTGCGTCGTGGCCTGCCATGCTTGATATGGTCCTATAATAATAATGATCACAATACTAATAACATTACACATTACTAAAATTACAGTAAATGATAGCTACAACCTAGTTAGCTTGCTAAATAATTATGTGAGGCGTGATTATGTCAGACTAATTTTGCTTGCTAGGTTACAGTAACTGAAAGTACAATTTTCAGGCACAGCCGAACAAGACTTAACGTTATATAACGTCAACTAAGAACGGGCAAGGCTAGCCGACTTCCTAGAAGCCCCTCTTTGGCTAGAGTTAGCAAAATAGACAATTCAATACTTGTTTTGCAACAGATTAGCTGCAATATCTTCAGTTAGCTAGTTAAAGCTAGCAATGTTTAAAGAAGGTTAGCTAATTAGCTATAGCACGGTTGTGGTTAGCTGTCAGGCTTGGTTACTGCCTTATACTGTTAGCTAGATGCCAGGTTATCGGTGATAAAATCACGAGCCGACAAAACAGCTCCTGTACCTGAGCTGGAATTATTGTTGTACAGAAGGAGAGTATCTTTCAGCATAAATATTTGCCAAAATCTATCCGTTCTTTTTCGAGGTACAAAAATCGTGCTCACCTTTCAAACTCGACCGCACTGCTTGAACGGGTGTCCTTCAGAAGCGGATGAGAAGAAAAATAAAAAGGAAATCCTGCCCACAATTAATTCAATTGGTCCAAACACACGCGTTTACCCGATATCATAGGTCAATGCACAGCTTCTTCTTCTTCTTCTTTTTGTTTAATGGCGGATTGCATTATTTTACTTTGAAGGTGCATACCGCCACCTACTGTACCGGAGTATGCAGTCATGATTTATTTAATACAACATACAGAATGGAGAATTATTTATTTTTAATCAAATCCCTATACCTTAATACTGTATAATATTACAATCCATATATATTAATACTACATACAATTATATATCTATCTATTTACTATATTCTATTATATAATTTTGTAACTTTCAAAAATTCTATCACAGCCTTCTGGGCATCCATTACCCCCCTTCCATCAATCCCCAATATTCCCTTTAGGCTCCATGCTCTACCTGCCTCTCTAATCCTACTGCAGAGTTGTTCCCTCTCTTCAGTGTACTTATTGCATTCCATGAGTACATGTTCAACATTTTCTGTATTATTGCAATAAGCACATTCTACTGACATACTTTTTCCTATCATGAATAGTGTTTTATTGAGTCCTGTGTGATCAAACCTTAACCTACTTAACTTGACTTCTTCCCTCCTATTTCCCTTCCTAATATCTTGTGCACATATAGATTTCTGTATTTTGTAGTATGTTCGCCCTTTACTGTCCCCGTCCCATCTTTCCTGCCATTTCCTCATCACCCCTTTTTTAATTATTGCTTTTCCTTCCCCTTTACCAAATGGTATATGTAGAATTTCTTCTCTCTTTATTGCTTTTTTAGCAATTGTGTCTGCTCCTTCGTTCCCTTTAATGCCTACATGGGCAGGCACCCAGCAGAATCGTATGTCTTTCCCTACTCTGTGAAGTCTAAAAAGGCTCTGGTGAATTTCTAGCATGAGATCTTCTCTTACTGATTTCAGAGATTTAATGCTGAGGAGCACAGCAAGAGAGTCCACACAGAATATCACTCTGTCAGGCATAACATCTTCGACCCACTGCAGGCCTATTATTACTGCCATCATTTCTGCTGTAAAAACCGATAGATGATTGGATATCCGTTTCCCAATCTTTGCTTTCATTTTTGGTATATATATACCTATGCCTACTTTGCCATCTTCATCTTTAGAACCGTCTGTATAAATATCTAGGTAGCTGTAGTATGTATGTCTTATATATTGTTCTGCCAAGAATCCTCTTTCCTCATCTTCCCAATCCTTCTTTAGTTCTATTATTTTTATGTCTACATCAGGTTTTGGGAATAGCCATGGTGGAATCACACTTATAGGGGTAGGGGTATTAAAATGAATATATTCCAGTCCATATTCTTCTGCTTTGACCTTTGCTGTCCATCCAAATCCATTACCCTTAAATTTACTATATTCCCAACATTCTTTTAACACCCCCTCAATGCACAGCTAGTACCATTAGTAGAATATAAATGTCAATCAAATGTGGCAAACCGCCCATTTTGGAATAGGCGAAAAGTATTGGTTTAAGTAAATGTAAATCATTTAGAACTAGGGTAGTGAATGGCTACATTTCACATTTCAGAATATTTCGAACGCCTTTAGCTTCGGCTAGGGCCGTGACCGAATACGACCCCTGTTCCCTGTCAACTGTTCCCTGTCCACTCAGACCCCTGTCCTATGTGCCCTGTCCCCTCACTTTGCAAGCAGTGTGCGAAAGAAATTCCGCAAAACTTTTTTTTAAATTGAGAATATCAATCTGTAAAAATATGACGATTGTTACAAAGTGTACATTATGAATGAAGATAGAATTTTAAAAAAAATTTAAAGGTAAAAGAGTATTTTGTAATATGAACCTATCTTATACCATCGATATACTTCTTCTTCTTCTTGTGTTATATAGCCGTAACCGTTGTATTACCGCCATCTTCTGGTCTCATATAAAACAAAAAACAAAACCGATAAACCAATAATCACAAAAACAAACAAAACAAAAAAGAAAGAAAATAATAATAATAATAATATATAAAATAAATTAAAATAAATTACCAAACAAAAGTATATTAATTACTCTATTTATTCCCTTCTTTATCAGATTCTCATCATTTACTCTGATCGAATATTTATTTCAGTAATTTCCTACATTCACTTTATCAATCCTGTTTCTTTCAGAAAACCTATTCCATAGATATACATATACGCTCTATGTCTTTTACGCTTTTACTTCCGAGTTACTTACTGAAGTGCATCGTTCTGCAGATGAGTGTGCTCCTGAATTCCCTCAACAAAACCCCGGAAATAAAGGGTTCATCCTTGTAGTGGACTCAAAAATATAGTAAATAGATAGATATATAATTTTATGTAGTATTAATGTATAGGGACTGTAGTGTTATACAGTATTAAGGTATAGGGATTTGTTTAAGAATAAATAATTCTCCGTTCTGTATGTAGTATTAAACAAATCATGACTGCATACTCCGGTACAGTAGGTGGCGGTATGCACCTTCAAAGTAAAATAATACAATCCGACATTAAACAAAAAGAAGAAGAAGAAGAAGAAGTAGTGGACTCAAATATGCGCCCTCAAAAGGGTGTAGGGGTCGTATTCGAACACAGCCTAGCTAATGTACTTCCGGGTAAAAACATGGCGTGTTACATACACGTGAGTTAAACATCAATTTTCTACATAAGAATTGAATGGATTAAGGCAAAAGCGTTCCTGGTAAATCGGCTACATATTTTCGAAAATGGTTGTGTGTGTAGTAAAGCTGTTTATTCTCCGTACATGTGCACTGGTTGCATAATATATTTTTGTGGTTTATCTATTAGCATAGCATCACAAGTATTGTAAGTTAACGTCAATTCAACTAATTAGCCATCGGTATTGTTAAAAGAACCTGGGCTTTGAGGTATTAACTAACTTGTTAACTAATTGGCTGTTTTATATAAAAAAGGTTCTCTCAACAAAAGCGTATTAATACGACATATTTGTGGAAATGCGATGAAAGGTAGTTGGATCGTCAACTAGCTAGCGGTTGTGTCCATGGCAGGCTTGTATATTGTATTTGTGATAACCTTAACTAGTGGCTGTTGTAGCATAGCATAATGTACTTGCCACCGCTGCCTTGTGTTTTCACAGTAAGTCAACGTGGATAATTGCTAAATATAAAACATGGCATCAGTGGAGGACGACTTTCCACGTGGGGGCACATTTAAGAAGGCAACTGGAAGCAAATCCGTGAGACAGCATGAAGTGGACAATTTGTTCGAGGCAAGTTTATCATTCTGCATGCGCTTTCTTCACTCTCCACTCCTCCATAACTAATTTATTGTTGTTGACTAACGATAAATTCCTTAATTGTTATTGTCCTTGAACTTAATTAAACGTGTATTTATGTTTTGTTTTCTCTTCGTCTTCATTTACATTAAAAAAAAAAATTCCAGAATGGTTTTATTGATGACAAATTATGGCGTTTATAATGTCCGAGCATTGTGTTCTCATTTTACAGGTCCAAGAACCGGAACAAAAGAAGAAGAGAAAGTCTGCAAAAGGGGGGGATGAAATCAAGGCAAAGAAGAAAAACAAAGGCGGCAGCCTGAAATTAAATGCAACCAGCCATATAGATATTCTCCATTTTAAGGTTAGTACACAGTCTACTTTACCATAGGCATGTCAGCTCTTATAAGTGTAAACATTGAAAGTCAATATTCACATTTTTCCCCATGTTATTGTTGTTATTGTTTTGGGGTACTACATCCATAAAATGTAGGTAGTACTGGTTTGCATGTCTGTCGGCTGTTTTTGGAACATAATTTGCACCATTTTCACGGAAGTTTGCATGCAATTTCAGAGCCTCAAAGTGGGAACCCTTCTTCTCGGCTGCGTGAAGGAGGTTACTAACTTTGAGGTGACAGTCAGTCTTCCCAGCGGCCTCACTGGTTTCCTTCCTGTCGCCAACATCTCTGAATCCTACACCAAGATCCTGAGCGAGCAGCTGGACTCCGGGCACAATCTGGACGTGAGTGCTTCACTGTGATCTTTTTTTGAGAGTTCTCATTCATGTCAGCCAACACAAAACGGAACAAATTCACCAAGTCTCTTTTTATTTATTTTTTTGTGTCCTCAGGAAATATTGTCTCTTCCCTGTCTGTTCTCTCCTGGAATGCTTATCCGATGTGCCGTGTCTAGTTTGGAGCCCTCGAAAGCGGGACTTGTGAGACTCAGGGTAACGGTCAACCCAAAAGAAGTGAACAAAGGGTTGAGCTCTGGATCTCTGAAAGCAGGCATGGTGAGTCGGTGACCGTCCCCCAGTGCAAACATCGTTGATTGGGGTTCAGGGCATGAAATTAACTTTTTCACCCACTGGCCAGAGTGGCTTGTGGATTCAAAAAATCTCCAGCCATTGTCAACACTTTACCAGCCATATTAGCTTTTACAATATAACACAACCTGGTTGTTTACCTGACAAAGTGGCTGCTAGAGTATAAAATCTTACCTGCCACGGTCACACTTTTACCAGCATTTGGCTGGTGGCTGGTGTTAATTTCACACCCTGTTGGGGTACCACTGTGGCACATTTACAGTGATGTTTTGTCTGTAAATACAAGGATGATGTTTTACAAATTGAAGGTTTATAAAGTTATTGAAGTGTGGTCATTTTATCATTGAATTTGTAATCACTAAAATTCTACTTTTTAGGTAAATTTTTTTAAATTGAGTGAATGTTTGAAAGGAAGGCCATGTTTTGCTGCATCTTTGTCATTTTTCTGATACCTGTAGATGCTTAGTGGCTGTGTAGAAAGCATTGAGGACCATGGCTTCTTGGTTGACATTGGTCTCAGTGGAACCAAAGCTTTCTTACCGAAAGCAAAGGATGAATCCAAGTCTACTCATCAGGGTGGGTTGCACCTCTTAAATTCTTTTGATTTACAGTTTGATATCCCCATAATTTTCCTGTGATAAAATTTTTAGAATGTGTGAAAAAAGCTACACAATTTAAATAATTTTGAACAAATATTTTGTAATATATTCTTTTTTTTTACTAGAATGTTGGGAAACATGTATAATTCACAGTATACTGGCATTACTAGTATATTTATTTACACGCAGAACCTGTCTTGCTGTAAGACGTATTGGCCCTCGATGCTGTAGCTGTATGGTGATACAATCTGAACCGATTTGTTGTGACTTGAACTGATTTTATTTTTAGCAGACCTGAAAGTGGGCCAGTACCTGCACTGCATGCTGGAAGAGGTGAAGAACGAAGGTCGCATCACCCGTCTCTCCGTTAACCCAGCGGCCATTGCTCGGGCCTGCGCAGAGACCCAGCACGGCTGGACCCTCAGTAATCTACTCCCTGGACTTTTGGTCAAAGCAGAGATCAAGAAGGTTAGTTATTTAATTATACATTTTTTAAATGCACCACTTCAGCTATAACAGTTATGAAAATGTAAATGTCATTATGTTCACTTAATTATTGCTATTATTATCGTTATTTGTATGTTTTATTTGCAGTAGTAGTATTACTACTGAGTGGGCAAGCATGTAAATTATGGTGACTAACTTCTGTTCTACGTGTTGTGTAGTAATTGTCTGAGTATCGTTCTATTTTAGTTGTCATTAATGAACTTCTTGTGTGACAGTCCAGTAAATGTTCCTTTCTCCATCTGTGCTTATTCCCTCATAATGAAGGTGACTCCACACGGGATTATCCTGGAGTTTCTGTCCTCTTTCACGGGCTCTGTGGACTTCATGCACATCGACGCAGACGATGTGTCCAGCTACAGTACTGGAGATAACGTATGAAGCCAGCCAATTCCCTGTTCTTTGCTGCATAGCGGTATCGTGGTTGAAGATGACCTCAAATGCATGTGTGATTCTGGACTTGCAAATGACATGTTCTGTGTGACTGATGCTGTGGCTCAGCTATTCGTTCATGCTATGCATGCATGTCTCCTGACTTGCCAGAATCACACCGTTTAGGCATTTCTATTTTTTAAAGGTTTTGTACTGTGGAGCCACAAGTTGAATAATATTTTAGGTTTTCACAGAATTTTTAAAACTTTATAAAGTTCACAAATTCTTCAGGTCTCGTTTGTTGTCATGTTTTATTTTTGTTTATAAAAAAAACAGTTTATCCTCATGAACACGTGATATTATATTTTTGTAATATCAACGCTAGGTTAAATCTTTGCTCATTACTTTCTCCCCCACGGTTGTATTGCAGGTAAAAGCCTGCATTATTTATGTTGAGCCCACAACACGCACCGTAGGTTTGTCGCTGCGCAGCCACCTCCTGCAGCCAGGGGGCACAGTGGAGCCAGTGATGAGTGAGAGAATTGGTGAGGTGGTGAGAGGCTGCAAGATGACATCAATGTACTACCACTCCGGGGCCATACTGGAGCTGCCGGAGAATGCGCTCGCCTTTGTGCACGTGAGTTAATAAATATTGGTAAATAAATATTTGATGGATGTGCCCAGGGTATGAAATTAACTTTTTCACCCACTGGCCAGAGTGGCTTGTGGATTCTAAACTCACCAGCCATTTTCAACATTTGACCAGCCAGCACATTACCATTTACAATATAACAACAGTAGAAAATCACAATTTGACCAGAATTTGGCTGGTGTTAAAATTCACACCCTGGATGAGCCATATTACATGCTTTTTTCCCCCCCAATTTTTTAATTTAATTAATAATAAACATTTTCCAGAAAAATCACCTAAGAGAATCGAAGCAGACCATCAACCGAAACCGCATCATGGCCATCCCGACGCACGACTGCCGGATCACGGGCTTCAGCCCTCTAGAGCAGATACACCTGGCCAGCCTGCGCAAGTGAGTGCTCCAGCTGCAGCCGAACCCGAGGCATGCCGGCGAGCGCCTGTCAGTCCGTACCTAACCGCTCTCTTTTCCTTACCTCACAGGAGTATTATCGAGGCCACCTTTCTCAGATACCAGGACCTTCAGCCTGGCCAGATTGTGGAAGTAAGTTCGTAGGTCTTGTGGGTATTTGAATTTCTGGCATGCAGTGTGTGTCACCTTGGATTGGAAAGTCTTTTCCGTAACCTTCCTAAGTGCGAGCTGTCTTTTGTTAACTGGGTAAGTGCGTAATGAAAGGTAGTGAATTCCAAAATGGCACCCAGTTTAAGCGGCTGCTTTTGCGCTCTCTCCCACAGGGCCAAGTGATTTCGCTGCAGAGTTTCGGAATGGAGGTGAAGTTGTCTGACCATGTTAAAGGCATGGTGCCCAGGACCCACCTGGCTGATATTGTACTGAGTAATCCAAAGAAGAAGTTCAGCGTGGGAAATAAGATCAAGTGTCGGGTGAGAACACGTACAGAACCTAATCGTAGCATGTTGACGTGATGGAATACAGTGTAATTGCTCTTTGTTAATGACCATGTGAGCAGATAGTTGGTTATAATTACAATCAAGCTTGTTGTTAATGATAAATTTGTGGGATCATAAACAAAAAGGAAGTGTCACCAAGATGGACGCTTAACATATTTTAAAAATTACAATCTCTCAGAAAGGTTTGACCTAGAGAGTTTAACTGGAGCTGTTGGGTTATTAGCTGGCTTCCTTGGTAGGGAGCTGAATTCGAATTTTATTCACATTTTAACACGTGCTATTGCGTTGTGCCGCTTGTTGATACCATAAACAGCCAAAACGGTAGGACTTTAACCACACAAGTATCACTGGGGGATGTTGTGAGGGAGCTGAGAATGTTAATGTTGCTGTTCCGCTTTGGGGGCGGTTCTCTGGTTTTTGAGTTTTTTTTTAATGCACTTTGGACAGGTGTTATCAGTGGACCCTCGCGTGAGGAAGCTGGTGATGACGAGGAAGAAGGCTCTCATCGCGTCCACTCTACCCCTGATCCGCACCTTCGAGGAGGCGAGGGTCGGTCTCATTTCCCACGGCTTTATCGTCTGCGTGAAGGACTTCGGCTGCATCGTCCGTTTTTACGGCAACGTGAAGGGCCTGGTCCCCGTGCGCGAGCTCACAACCGAGTCTGTGGTTGTCCCAGGAGAGCTCTTCTATGTTGGACAGGTGGGTGGGACCGGGGGGAAAAACCTTAAGATAAAGTTGACTGAAAATTAACATTTGAAGTTGAACCCTTCTTTTCAATGTAATCTTAAGAAAATTCCCTGAAGGAGTCGTCACGTTCTAACATGGATGGTGCTGTTTGGCATGCAGGTTGTTAAAGCCAAGGTCCTATCGTGTGATGCTGACCAGGAAAAGCTGCTGTTGTCCTTCAAGGCTGTTGCTGCCAGAGAGACGGAAGAACATGAAAACTTTACCTGTGAAATTGGAAAGGTAAAGATGGAGATCGTTTGCAGGTTATGGGAATTACTAGGCAAGGTAGGTCGTCATGCTCATAATTGCATTATGAGCATGACGACCTTATGATTTAATTTTTTAATGAAAAAAATGCCCTGTATAAAATGAATATTTTTTATGTACAGACATAAAGTAAGATGGTGGTGCATTTATTTCCTCCCAGTCTTAGCTGTGAGGTAAAATGTTCACTGGCATTATTTCTGTGTGCAACTGCTTCTTTTCAGAATGTTGAGGCGAGGCTCATAAAAAAGGTCTCTCTCGGTTTGGAGGTGTCCATTCTGCCTGAAGAGGCCCCGGCCCTCCTGCTCACCACGCACCTGTCGGACCACGTGTCCAACTGCACTCTCCTCCGGGAGGCGCTTCAGGACGGGGACGTCATCTCAAACGTCATTTACCTCGGCAAAAACAAACGGAGCACAGTATCCTTCTCCCTCTCCTCAGCTTCTGTCACTTGTTTGATTGGTTGATTTCGTTATTGTCCGTTTCCAGACATTTGTCTTGCGTAAAAGAAAAGGAGCCATGAAAACATGCATTGAAATGCACAAAAATACTTGTCAGTTCGACAATAGACGTGACGATTAACGTACATCGCCTCCCACCACATTGCACAGTCCGCACAGATAAACGGCTTATTGATAGGATATGATGCCCATCCCCCGCTGCCACCTGCTAGTCATTCTGCCTCCCTGTCTGTTCAAAGGTGTGATGGAATGTGACACAAATTAGTTTTTAAATCTGTTCCATTTGAAAACTGGAAATCTGAACCACCTGCTTGACGGTTGTGGCTCAAATTCCTTGTAGAGGACATGATATGAGTCTGTAGAGATCTTATCAGCCAATCTGAGTGTGGTTGTGTTGCTTTTAATGACTTATGGGCCAACTTTCATATAATATTTGAAGGTAACGTTTATTTGTTGCAGGACAGCCAAATCTGTTGCAATGTGTAAGTTTCTGGTTTAAGGCTCAAAGTGTTCTGGGTTCACCAGTGGCTACTGTTCCTTAACCCCACGCTGAAGATGCTGACTAAGAAGCCGATGGTGAAAGACGCTATGGAGGACGGCGTCATCGCCAAAGAGTTTTCTGAGATCCAGGTGGGGATGGAGCTGATAGGCTGGATCAAGAGCATCATGCCTTACGGGGTGTTCGTGGAGTTCCCCCACGGCCTCGTCGGACTGGCCCCGATATCCGTGAGTCTGTAATCCGTAATTATTGCAAAATGTTGTCATTGGGGTTGGTGTTTGGTTGTGGACTCCACTGGCGGGACACCGCTTCGCTGTTTCCAAGTGAAGGTGCAAATGAGTGACGTCCAGGTGAGTTTCGCACCACTGTTTGAGTGCTTTTCTTCCCACCGGGGAGTTTTTATCTTGCTTTTTGGGAGTTTTTATCTTGCTTTTTGGGAGTTTTTATCTTGCTTTTTGGGAGTTCAGACCTGGGGCCACGTGTATAAACAGTGCTGAGCAGAAAAATGCCCTCAGAAGGCTGCGTAAGCGAGTTTCCACGCAGAAATTCAACTGTATAAAATAAGAGAACCTGCGTACCTCTGCACACGCTGGACACCATGCGTACGCAATGTATGGAGACAGTCTCATATGGCAACACGTGATAGAAAGGCCGAGGGAGATTAAAAAAAAAAAATAAAATAAAACCTTTGCGAAAGCAGATTTCTGACTTTCTCCCTGAGCATTCTTTTGCTCAGAGTTTTATACATGTGGCCCCTGGTCTTTGCTCAGTTTCTCTTCTGTTTCTCTGTACAGCGTCTTTGTGACAGTTCTCTGTAAAAAGCGCTATGCAAATAAAATTGAATTGAGGTGCAGGTCAGTGATGTTCAGGTGAGCGGCGTCTAGGTGTCTGAGCGGGATATTTGGGTTTTTCCTGCAGGCCATGTGCGACAGGTTTCTCAGCAGCACGGCCACGCCCTTCCAGCAGGGTCAGACGGTGCTCGCCAAAGTCACCAACCTGGACAATGAGAAGCAGAGGTTCCTGGTGACCCTGAAGGTGTCGGAGGTCGGGAGCGAGGAGGGCCGTGAGCGGGCCAGGCTGGTTCAAGGTCTAAAGGAGAGGAAGGCGGTGAACGAAATGATTGCCACTAGAGGTATGGGACACTGCTCGGGAACGTGGTCACCCCAATCTCGTGCAGACAAAAAGCCAGATTGAAATGGTGCAGAATGAACATATGTGTCATATTTTTTCTTCAGTATGTCAGTCAATTTGAATATTTAAAAAATGCATCAAACAGGCCCATTAGTTTCCCTCCTACACCTTTTAAGAATGGACTTCAACATAACCAGTCAATATTATGCTCATATAACCGTAGACACTGTACTGCATTGCTTCTGCTGAAGCAAACCTGTCTTTGTTTTTGAGCATTGGAAGGGAGGTTTACTGTCGTTACAATTGTCATAGTAGACGAGTACTTTACATATGAGCACAACATGTTTAATGCATCGCGTAAAACATTTTCCTAATTTATTTGTGTACCATAGCTGACACGGAGCTGCTCCTGTTCCTATCCTCATTGTTCCAATTGTCACATTAAAAAAAATTATAATTTTAAAAAGTGTAAGCAAGTCATGCTTCATGTTTCTCATTCATCTCTTTTGCGCTTTGTAGCCGATAGCGAGCTCTTCCAGTTCCTCTCTACTCTCACATTGGGACACAAGCTGAAGATGACCGTTGATGAAGTGAGGGATGATGGGACCGCAATGTTTGTGGCGGACCAGCACAAGGGGGCAACAGTATTGGCCACAAAGTACCACTTGGCTGGTAATTATGCACCCATTTGATCTCTAGCATCAAAGGGAAACGTCAGTTCTGGTTTATAATAGTTAAGACTGTTCTGATTCTTTATATTTTAGGCGTGACCGTTACACCGGGCCAGAAAGTCACTGGCGTCGTTCTCCACATGGATCTCTTCACCTCTCAGGTCCATGTTTCCCTCCTTTCGCACCTGGTGGCAAATAAGAAAGTTGTAAGTAAAGGCTACTGTACATCTAGTGGTGACCTGTTTGTTCTTTGTTCTGTGATGGTTCGGTGTTGTATCCAAGGGTGTTTTTTTCTTCTTCTTTGCTCCCAGCTTCAAGCAAATTCAAAACCACTTGCAACAGTGGAGTATGTGGATCAAGACTTTGCAGTCATCTCATTGGGCGACACTGGTCACCTGACCATGGTTCATACCATCAAGCATTTAAATGAGTTCCAGATCGAGTCGGAGAAGTTTTGTGCTGGGAAGACCTTTGCTGTGACTGTGATAGAGCCGAGCTGTGAAGAAGTGGGAGGGCTCCCTCTGGTGGCCCCAGAGTCTGTAAAATCCACCAAGGCTAAACGTGAAAGAACAGTCCCCATCTCGGACACCAAAATTCCAGAAGTTCTGAAGGACGGTTACCATGTGGGCGCCACAGTGACTGGCACGGTGAAATCGGTGCGGCCCACCAAGGTCCTCGTGTCCCTGGATAACGGTGTGATGGGCGACGTTCACATCTCCGAGATCAAGGATGTGGTGAAACCGGGTAGCTTCCCCACATCCTCTCTAGTGGTGGGCAGTGCTGTCACGGCCCGCGTCATTGGAGAAAGGGAG
This sequence comes from Ilyophis sp. 1 JC-2022, assembly GCA_022702515.1. Taxonomy (NCBI): domain Eukaryota; kingdom Metazoa; phylum Chordata; class Actinopteri; order Anguilliformes; family Synaphobranchidae; genus Ilyophis; species Ilyophis sp. 1 JC-2022. The sequence goes on from CM040405.1 coordinate 87,224,197, forward strand.
GCCCGAAGCCACAAGTGAGTCTGTACCTTTAAACTGTAATTAGTTGTGTTATTTACACACTGTTTTGAATCAGTGCAGACTCAGACCAACAGTGACCTGGGCCCCAAATAAAGTGTTCAACCATTGTGAAGGCCGTACAAGCAGTAAAAACATTTTACCGTCACTTCCGGAGTGGCTTAATTATTTCAATGTTAGGGGATTTTTTCAAATGGTTCCGGTATTACTTAATGGCACGTTAAGGTAAGAGGTAAATCTTCTTTAGTGAGTGCCAGATATCCTCAGATTGATTTACTTGGACCATAAATGTTAAACGGCAAATATGGAGCATGCTGGAAACTGGTTGAACGAAAGTGCAGAAGCAAGGGAATTTTCAAATGAGTTTTGTCTTTTAACGAGCAAATACATATTGTATAGATTTTGATGGGTTGCTTGGTTTTCATGGTGGGTGAAATTTTGACCTTCAGTCAACGTACTGAAGTAGTCTTTTATTACTGTTTTCTGCAGATTTCTGCCCATCTCCCACTCCGACGTCAACTACACAATACTTCAACTGACACTTCTTCCGAGGTAAGAATCCTTTGTAGGCTTGTCATGTGATGAGAGTAAAAGTGTTCAGACACACTGTTATGTTAGAACTCCAGGCTATAAATGTATAATGTGTCAGACCGTATCGCTAACAGTGAAAGGCAGTGAAGTTACTGCTGTTCAAATAAAATAGAAATGTCTGCCTTTACTGTCTTTCCAGCTCAAATGATGTCTAGATTGTCAGCTACAGGAGTTGTAAATTGCTCCAGTACTCCTGAGTGCATATTTTATTGAGGTGGGAGGAGCTACTGCTCTGACAGACAGCTGACAAGTCTGTACTCTGCTGAAGTGAATTTCAAAAGAGGAATTGTCGCAGCGACGTTCTGCTCTGCGGAGGTGTATAAGATCAGATAATGGTGCAATGTGTGAGCTCCTAGGTTTGTCAGGAGTAACCCGAGCTCCATAGTATTTAAATATCTGCGGAGTGCTTTCTGGGGAAATGCCAGATTGATATGATGTATTCTTTTCAAACTAAAGCGACCGCTTCAGACCGATTTTACTGAAATCTTTAAAAATTGGTTTCCCAGCTGTGTTCACAGCTCATTTTAAAGTAAGGAGACCGTAGACCGAGTCTCAACTTGAAACGCTTAACAGAACAAAACCGAAAGCAAAACAACAGGCGATTCAAATAAACACATTGAGTCATTTTCCCGGAATTGAACACAGAAACTGGCCACGATGACTTCCAGACATGGGATGTTAAACGCATGTTAAATGGATGGTTGTAATAATTTAAAGGACACCTTTAGAATGAATAACTGAGTTCAACGTGAATGCTAACCATGTGAATGTCAACTGAATAATGTCTCTGTAAATAAAAACAGAAACCATACACGAAAGTAACATTTTAATCTATTTTGGTAACATGGAAATTGTCCATTTAGGGGGACTGGCTGCACCTGGTTTGCAGCCAATGCAGATTTAATACTAGGTGAGGTCAGGTTATACCCTGAGGCTGCTATCTCCATTTTCCTGTTCAGACTGCTCATGGCTTTGCCCTTGTCGTGCCAACAAGGTAAAAGTAACTGGACAACAGCTCTGCTGTTCCATTATGTTGAGTGTCCCAAACTGCTGGACAAGACTTTCAATCAAATCAAATCAATATTTATTTATGTAGCGCATTTCACAACTAGTTGTCACAATGCGCTTCACAGAAAAACCCAGCCTAAACCACCACAAGAGCAAGCCAAAGGCAACAGTGGCAAGGAAAAAACTTTGTCTCATTGGCCTTTGATTGCTGCCGTGTGCAGGCTGGTTATTACTGAGTGGTTGTGTACATTTCGTTCGGTCTATGCAAGTGACCTAATTTCTCCTTCCTGTTTCCTCATAGCAAGATGAAAGAAGACGCTGATCTTAAGCGCAAAAGCCCCGCAGAACAGCTGAAGAGTTACCAAGCTGGAGATGAGGTCATCTGCTTTGCGTCTAAGGTAGTACAGTAGTGATGTTGGCCTGCCACTCGGGTTTATGGGCGAACCACCACTGCCTTCTTGGAACGTGTTCTAGAATTATGAATTAGCCTCTTGTCCAGTTGGCACTGAGACGCTGCAGTCGGCGTTAATGTTGCACTTTGACCTTTGTTCTTGGTATTCAGTTTGACAAACCAAAGGGATGCTTGGAGGTGACGCTGACCTCATCCATCTCTGGGAATGTGGAATTGTTGGCAATGACTCTTGACCCAAAAGTAAGTTTGTATCAAAGGGAGTCGCATGACTTGCTGTAAAGGCCATCTAGACGCACTACCTTTATTTCTAGTTAATAGCAAATGTCCTGACTTATTTTTCACCTTTTAATCTGTGGCTTAAAAGGTGTTGTCTTTACTGCACTGTGTAACTAGGATGACCTTAAAAAAATTATTAAGGGTTATTTACATGACTAACATGTTGAAATGTTTTTAAATTCATATTTTTTGTCACTTTACTGTAAGTCTCAATAGCTGGTATCATTTGGTAGATAGTAGAATCTATTATCTAATGATCTTCTGGTAGAAGCAATAAATATTTTTTACTAAGTTCTTTCTATATTGTTAATTTTAGGAAAGCAAGCATCCTGAGAAGTTATTTAAATTTGGCCAGGCACTGAAAGCAACAGTCATTGGGCTCCATTCTTCAAAGAAGTGTCTTTCTCTCTCTCTTACTGGTAATCCACCTTCATCTTCTGTCCGCACATATAGTAAACGTAGAGTCTGTAAAACGAGTAATTTGAACATGATTTTATTGATTGATTGTGTTAAAAAAGCTACCAAAAAATAAGGGTATGAAGGCAATTGCTTAAAGGGATATTTCACCTAGGGATGTTCAACGATTAATTTCCCTGACGGTTAAACGGAAGTTTAAATTTAGACTAGTCGACTAGTCTAAAAGTAAGAAAACACTCAGAAAACAGTCAAAATTGAGCACAATTTAATCTATAAGGTTAAACATTGTCCGAAAAAATATTGCGTATATTATAAGAGCCATTTGAAACCGTTAATCACATACTTCAATAACCAAATCGTATTTTAAATGCCGCTGAAATGTGTGGCACTTTGCGCCTTGCATTATGAACATTGCACATTATCCTACAAAACATGACAACAACTCACTAAATAAAAGTTAACAAATAACATTTATTGAAAACAATATGCAACGTAACAAAACATTTTTAGAAAACGTGCCTGATTATTACAACGGCATTTTCATTGGGTGAACGCGATCGCATAGCAAATACAGTAAAAAATAATAATCGGTCATCAGAAAAGCTACCAATAATAGGAACACAAAAAAATAACAATTAGGCCTACTGATCGACGTGACATTAGATTAGTTTTATTGGGCTATTCAACAACGCGATAGGCCTACTTACTCTCCACCTCGCTGGTTTAACTTGCAGGGCGAACAGGCTAATGCGTTTTGTTTTTTTCCTTTTCCGGCGTTGTTAACATTAGTAACGGATTCTCGTTTTTTTATAAAGCAACATTTGACCAGGAAAACATGAAATTTCAGCGCAAATTATGTCAATATGTAATTTAAATGTGTACATTAATAAAATAGTAAGTTTAACCGACTAGTATTTCTGGTGCCGACTAACGAGGGTAGCAACGTTTAATCGGCTAGTCGACTAAACGCGCATATCCCTAATTTCACCTTTATGTGAATTTTGTGGAGCCTACCCCATTATATTTGCTTAGCGTGAATACTAGCAACATCAGCTGTCCCTGCTGACCGTTAACGGTATCCCCGGTAGTCCCGGTTGTCAGGCTCCATATTCACTCCCATTCATTTTCGCGAACAAAATGAATCGTTTTAAAGCACACGCTAACTACAGCAGATCATACATCTATAAAAGAACATGAAGGTCAAAAGGTACATGTTTGTTTTGATATTTAATGTATTTTCAACATTTTATTACCTTTTAAAAGAAAGAGATCTTTTTTTATTCTTATCTTATTTATTTTATTTTATTATTTTATGGCCCTGTCACACTATTGCGTATGAGAGAAACGTATTGAGTTGCGTATGTAAATTCATAAAATAATTTTCATACGCACAAAAAGCCCTTGAAAATAGCGTATGGCTAGCGTATGCTTAGCGTATAAACCATACGTCCGAATACGCACAAAATCTTTAAGCATGCTTAAAAAACTTTTTGTGCCTCGCCGTATGCCAGCGTATGCCACCGTATGCGACCGTGCTTGAAACGTATACAACCTCTGCCTAACGTACCCCTAGCGTATGCCAGCGTATATCAGCGTATGAGTGATATTTTTCATACGCAATAGTGTGACCGGGCCATTAACTCGGTGAAGAATCCTTGCGTACGATAAAGTTGATGTCAGTGCACCAACTGTAGTCGGCGACCGTTAGTTGTAGGTTTGCGTCATAATAAAACTAAAAATCAAACTACGGCTTGTTGTATTTCTACGCAGTAGCATATCCGAAAATAGTTCCACTATTACAGCTAATTTAAACGTGACACCATCCAAGCTCAAAACGAACGCGTACCTTTTCACCATCGTGTTCTCTTATCGATGTATTATCTGCCGTAGTTAGTGTGTGCTTTAAAACGATTAATTTTGGTGAGCTCTCGAAAATGAATGGGGAGGCTGGCAACCGGGACTACCGGGGATGCTGTTAACGGTCAGCAGGGACAGCTGATGTTGCTAGTATTCACGCTATGCAAATATAATGGGGTAGGCTCCACAAAATGACTTCTATCACACAAAGGTGAATTATCCCTTTAAGAGGTTGCTATAAAATTTATGGTTTTTCTAAGTATGTTTAGCTCATTAACGCATCTAAGAGAAGAATAGTACTAGTATTACTAGTATTAGTATCTTTATATCCAATACTAGCTAATCCTGGCCAGTCCTTTTGTGCTGCCTGGACACTGAAGGCTCGAATCTTGAACAATGTGCCCGTCACTTTTCAAAAGAGCCAGGAGAAGCACGCTGCAGCAGCCGTCTATAAGCAGGATCAGTCGCTCCCCATCTTTTTTTGGCTGTCTTTACGGTGTGAAAACCGAGCCTGTCTTATCTTTATTTCGGTGGCAAATCTGTATCTCTTCATCTGTGGAACGTAAATGTCAGGCGTGCGCAGCCTAACGCAAGGAGCGCGGACGCTTGGAACCATCAAGACGGTCGTAGCACACGTGGGGCTGGTTGTGACGCTGCCCTTCCGGAGGTCTGGCCTGGTGTCCCTGATGGACCTGGCCGACTCCTACAGGCCCAACCCTCTGGATCATTACAGCGTGGGGCAGGTGCTCAGGTTAGTTAGTCACCTACCAAGGAATGCAAAACATTGGGTTATCTACACACTTCTACATATTGCGCATCAAACCATACTCTCGGTGCTGTATAGGTATGGGGCATCCAGTCAGGAATAATCTAGTTTAAGCACGCAGGAAAATCATACATTTATCTGTGTCGCATGTTTCACTTTATAGTGAAAATCTCAAAGTGGTTCAGGAATAATCCGGATAAACAATTCCAGAAAGATTGAAACAAGCCGCAAACATTTATTTAGCATTGAGCTACACTGCCTGGTCAAAAGTAAAATCGCACACTCTTAATATTTCGTACGGCGCGCGTTCGTGGCATTGTTTTGACAACCATATGCAATGTCACAACATTTATTTCTGTCCATTCATTTTTGTATTGACGACGGGAGAGTCGAACCACTCCGTAAAGTCTTCTCCAGCTCATCCCAAAGACTTTCAGTGGGGTTAAGGCCAGGACTCTGGTGGCCAATTCATGTGTGAAAATGATTCCTCATGCTCCCTGAACCACTCTTTCACAATTTGAGCCCTGATGAATCTTGGCATTGTCGTCCTGGAATATTCCCATTGATGGGTTAACCTGGTCATTCAGTACATTCAGGTACTCAGCTGACTTCATTTTATTGCTCCATAATGTTGCTGAGCTTAGACCGTCACCTGACCAATTGAAGCAACCCCAGATCATAACACTGCCTCCAGAGGCTTGTACAGTGAGCACTATGCATGACGGGTGCAACGGCGACTTTTTTTTTTGGCCAGGCAGTGTATGTTAGTGGTCAGGTATCAGGGCCAGGTGTTGTTATATTGGGGAGTACAAGGCTAGATCCTGAGCTCCAATATTACAAACCGTACAATGCACTATTTTAACAGAGCTATTGTGATTTGGGTATTACATGATGAATTGATGATCATTGTGGATTGCTTAGGAAACATGGTTTGATGCTGGTGTTAAATGTTTTGAGCCTTAGTGTACATGCATGCATTGCATACGTTTACATATTTGCAAATTCATTTTACTGATGCGTTGTGTTATTTGTGTTATCTAGGTGCTGTGTTGTCGGAGAGGAGAAACACAAACTGCAGCTGTCTCTGCGTCCATCCAGGTGTGTGATCGATTAAGATAAACTGCTGTTAGCTGTCAACGTCACCCCTGTGGTGGAGTACTGAAGTAGAAATTTGGATTTTCTTTTCCGCTGTAAAGTATTCCACCTAAAATGCATTACAGCAGTGTTCTTAGAGATCTACCGTCTTGTACATTTTAATTTCAATCCTAATTTGGTACACCAGATTTGACTAATTAGCAGCTCACCGATCTCTAGCTGTTGAATGAGGTGTGCTTTGTTAGGGTTGGAGTGAAAACCTACAGGACAATAGATCTCCAGGAACAGGGTTGGGGATCTCAGAGGCGCTGTTGAGAGCTGTGTGTGTTGAAACAAATTCATATCCTTAAGGGCCCATCCTGAAAAATCGCTTCCAGTGAAAGACGCCGAAGTGTTGTCCATCGACGATCTGAAAGTCGGCCAAATAGTGCGGGGCTACGTCAAAGCTGTGGGAGACCACGGGGTCTTTGTGAGGTATTTCAATTTGACCTTTTTCTATTAAGTTTACAGCGTTCAGTTCTGGTGGTTGTGTTCAAGTCTAATGCCTGGATTCCAGCTAGGTTGGTAGGATTTTCTTTGCTTTGCAAGGAAGGAATTCACCTACAGAATGTGACTAATTTGGACAGATTCATAAGCAGTTAGATAATATCACAGGATGTACTGCACAAAGAATTTGAATGTAATTTAATATTGGAGCCGTTAGTGCTGAAAGAGTGGGAACCCGTCCATATTTCCTGTGGCTTGATAAAGAAGAATGTTCTCACAACACAATGCCAGCCGGTCTCTTATTTGTTCTGTTCTGTACTCCTCTTGTTTACCGTATCTCAAAATCTGGTTTATCTAGTCATCACCATCAGCCAGCTGATTTCTGTACAAACAGACCATAAGGATACACAACCATTCTAATGAAGTAGATGGTAAAAATCCTAGCCTTCTTCCTCCTGTATTTAGCATTTAGCACAGTTTGTCAGACTCATCGCCGTTCATTTGTTGTTTTAGGCTGTCCAGGACCATCACAGGCAGGGTCAAATTCCAAGAGGTCACCGGCTTTTTTGTGCATGACCACAGTGTGTACAGCAAGCACATACTCCAGACCTCCCTGTACACAACCAAGGTGTTGAGGTAAAGTAAACTTTCTGCCTGGTTACTGTGCTCTTAAATGGGAAATGTGTATATATATTGGCCATATTTCTGTGTGCAATAGTTCACTCTCTCTCTCCCTCCCTCTCTCTCTCTGTAGTGTGGACAAAGAGAACAATCAGGTGGACCTGTCCCTGCTTCCCGAGGACACTGGGAAACCAGACGTCCTCCCAGAATCCCTGGGGTTGCCGCTGCGGCTGAAGGGAGAGGAGAAAGAAAAGCATGACGCCCAGCGGAAAAGGAAACGGGCTGCGTCAGAGAGCGAGCAGGTGAGAGGAGGTCCCGCCCACGGCCTTCACAGAGGAAGGACCTCCCCCTTTCCCGCCAGAGCTGAAGCTCGCTAGGCTAGCTGACGACCGCGTGGATACTGCTTCACGCGCTAAGCTAGCTCTCATGACTGTGTGGATACTGCTTCACACGCTAAGCTTGCTCTCATAACCGTGTGGATACTGCTTCACACGCTACATGCTAAGCTAGCTCTCATGACTGTGGATACTGCTTTACACGCTAAGCTATCTCTCATAACCGTTTGGATATTGCTTTACACGCTAAGCTAGCTCTCATCACTGTGTGGATACTGCTTCACACGCTAAGCTAGCTCTCATAACCGTGTGGATACTGCTTCACACGCTAAGCTAGCTCTCATGACTGTGTGGATACTGCTTCACACGCTAAGCTAGCTCTCATGACTGTGGATACTGCTTCACACGCTAAGCTAGCTCTCATGACTGTGGATACTGCTTCACACGCTAAGCTAGCTCTCATAACCGTGTGGATACTGCTTCACACGCTAAGCTAGCTCATAACCGTGTGCATACTGCTTCACAGGCTGCTTTTATGACCTTTCTTCAGGGTGCCTCAGTGGACAAAAGCTTAAAGAAGAAAAAGAAGAAAAAGAAGGGAGAAAGAGCAGAGGAGGATGACAGCGGGGTGGAGGTGTACTTCAGAGAGGAGGAGGAGGATGAAGAGGTGAAGCCAAAAACATTTAATTTTCTGCAGCAGATACAATCGGGATCGTAAAAGAGATGCGTGACATATTTTGGCACAGTGCAGCATTGTGCTTCTCTTCATAAATGCGCCGCCCGCAACACAAAGCATGTTTTTGTCGAGTGCAGCAGTGTGTTGGCAGCATGCATATATTGCCATGTTTCCTAAATGCTGTGTGACCTTTTCTTTCACATATTTCCACAGATTTATTTCACGCATTCCACAGCCCTTTATAATAATGTATAAATTTTTTTTATTTTTTATTCATAAAGACGCATGAATAAAGAAAGTGAATCTTGCACAGTGAGATCTGCCACGTTCCTAGGACTGCTGGTTTTTGCTGTTGCAAACCACATAATTGGTCATTTAATTTAAAGATTGCATAGTGAACTCACCTCATCTGGTTTCTTGGTTCGAAAGTGTTGTTTTTAAGGTGAAAACAAATATCAGCAGTCCCTAGTAGCAGTACAAAGTTACTGTTGCTGTGTTGCAGTTAATTAATGATGCTCTCCTGGAAACCTGTACAGACGGAGACCCTGTACCTTGTCTGAGGGCTGCATTTTGACATTTCTTCTGTCCCTCTCCTGTCCCAGAAAAAGACTCCGGCGGCCCCAGGGGCCAAAGCAGGCCCAGTCAGGCTCCAGGTGTCAGAAGGCTTCTCCTGGGATTCAGCCCTCAGTTCTCTGCGGCCAGCCACGGTGGGAATTGGCGCTGACTCCAGCGAGGGTGAGGACGAGGAAGAGCAGGCCAAGGTGAGGCCCCCTTTCTCCACAGCCTGTGCTCTTGGTTATTCGTTTTCAGACTCCATCCTGGGGGACCCCCTGTGTGTGCTGGTTTTCCAACCACAATTGCAATGTTACTTAACGCAATGTTAAAACATTTTTGAACTCATCCAACTAAAGACTGCGGTGAATCAATAAGCTCCTAATTGCTTTGCAAACGATAACGTAAAAGAAAGTAGTTTTGGCTCATTATCATTTTTAAGCAATTAGGAGCTTGTCGATTCACCTCAGTCTTTAATTTGATCAGTTACATGTAATCGTTTGCAGTATCGCACAATGTGAATATGGGACCTAATGTGGCTTAAGAGAGTAAATAATCCCTCAAAACATGAAAGGTGTAATTAAGAAAAATTGCAATCTTCTGGGATTGCAATTGCAGTTGGAACAAAAACAAGCATATACAGGTATCCCCCAGGACAGAGTTTGGAAAACAGTGCTTCAGGTCACTTGATCATGGTGTGCACACGTATGCTTAGTGGTATGGCAACGTCTTTAGCATGATTCAGTTCATCTGTTCAGAGGAAGTCTTAGCATGTGTAATGTTTGTTGTTCATTAAAATCAGAGTCTCTCGTAATGTGATGTCTATCGTAGACTGGTTTCTAAAATTGGGAGGCTGGGATAAAAAAAAGAAAAAAAAGAGTCCTTGTATTCGTCGGGAACACTGAATGAAACGCACGGGCGGTCGGATTCGCACGTTGCCTTGGTTCACCCGTTGACTCGATGGCCTCCCTCTCTGCGGAGCAGCCGCAGAAGAAGAGCCGGAAGGAGAAGGAGCAGGAGAAGCAGCAGGCGGAGAAGGAGCTCTCCCAGCTGGAGGGCGAGCTCATGGACCCCGGCCGGAGGCCCGAGAGCTCGGCCAGCTTCGAGCGGCTGGTCCTCGGCTCCCCCGACAGCTCCCTGGTGTGGCTGCAGTACATGGCCTTCCACCTGCAGGCCACCGAGATCGAGCAGGCCCGGGCAGTGGCTGAGAGGGCCCTAAAGATCATCTCCTTCAGGTCAGCTTCTCACGGGGAGTGGGTGGGTTCCAGGGCATGAAATTAATCACCAGCCATTTTCAACATTTTACCAGCCACATCCCCTCTTACAATAAAAAAAACAGTAAAAATTCTACCAGCCACAATCAAAATCTTATCAGCTTTTGGCTGTTGGCTGGTGTTAATGTCACACCCTGGTGGGTTCACATACGGTGTAGAAAGACAAAAGCAGAGTAGTGTGATAAGGAATTGGGTTTGTAACAGAGGTTGCCGGTTTTATTCCCATTGCCTTTGGACCATCAAGCAAGTTACTTGCAACTGTAATCACTCCACTAAAATATCAGTGTGCATGTAATTTATAAGTAATCTGTATTAATAGATTACTTTGAAATTGATTGTATGTTAAATTTTAAATATGCAAATGTATGAACAGATTCCATACACGCATGCAATCTGCAGAGTATGAAATTAACACCAGCCAAATGCTGGCATAATTTAGATTTTGGCTTGTAGGTTTTCTACTCTAGCAGCTGCTTTGGCAGGTAACCAACCAGGTTGTGTTGTATTGTAAAAAGCTGATGTGGCTGTTAAAATGTTAAAAACTTTTTAGAATCCACAAGCCACTCTGGCCAGTGGGTGAAAAAGTAAATTTAATTCCCGGAAATCTGCGTAATTCACTCTGGAAAAATGCCTAAAATGTGAATGGAAGTGGAAGCCGTCCCGTGCGAACCCGCTGCCCGTGCGTGGGGTGGGCAGCGTTTGGCGGGTACGTGTGTTATGTGGCGCGGAGGTGTCGGTGACGGCCTGTCCCATTCGCCGAGCAGGGAGGAGCAGGAGAAGCTGAACGTATGGGTGGCCCTGCTGAACCTGGAGAACCTGTACGGCTCTGAGGAGAGCCTGCGCGCTGCGTTCGACAGAGCGCTGCAGTTCTGCGAGCCCCTCCCCGTCTACCAGCAGCTGGCCGACATCTACGCCAAGTCCAACAAGCACAAGGTGACCCGACTCCGCCCCCCCCGTCCAGCCGTCTGCACAGTCTCGCCCCAGGGCTGAGGCGGTTCCAAAATTCCCCTTACTGAGTGTCCAGTTTTTCCGCTTTTATGTCTCTTCCTCTCTCCATTTTTGATTTGCAGTGTGATGCGTTTGATTATGTTGCTGTCAAAGCGTGCATTTACATAGAATTAAACGTGACTATAGGACTTCAGAAACCGCTTTGAATAAATGAGGATTGTAATTTCATTTTTTTCTTTCCATATTGTGGGGAGCGATTCTGTGAGATTTCACAGGTACTTTCCTGTGGGATTTCGGTGATAAATGAGCGTGAACTTTACCGTCGAAAACCAAACAGTCTGCTCCGTTTCGTCCCGGGTTTCTGGCAGCGTTTGATTTATTTTCCACTCGCTGGATTTATTTTACCGGCCGTGTGATGTGTCTCGTCGCAGGAAGCCGAGAACCTGTACAAGAACATGATGAAGAGGTTCCGCCAGGAACGGGCCGTGTGGCTGAGCTACGGCTCCTTCCTCTTCAGACAGGGCCAGAGCGACGATGCTCATGCCCTCCTGCAGAGGGCGCTCAAGAGCCTCCCAGACAAAGAGCGTAAGGCACAGCACCGCAGTCACACTCGCTATCATAAACACGGTGCACTTCCTCTTTGCACAACACAGTTTAATAAGTGCTAAGCTGGTCGGCTGCAGCCACTGTATATTTCCTTGTATGGAACTTTTATCTTTGTGTGTGTGTGTGTGTGGGGGGGGGGGGGGAAGCAAGTCTCGTGCTTATAATTATCGAAGGACAAGGTACATTTAGATTGAACCTGGGAATTAATGTATTTATAGATTGTTCTGTAATCTGGTCATCCCTCATCTAGCATGTTTACCTGGAATTTTAAAGTTGTTATTCCACTAAAGTATTTGGGCTCCCACTGAAACCGTTCCGTCCTGTCCTTCCCCTGCCGTAGATGTGGATCTGATTGCAAAGTTTGCACAGCTGGAGTTCCAGCACGGGGACACTGAACGAGCCAAGTCCATGTTCGACAGAACGCTCACCAGCTACCCCAAGCGCACGGACCTGTGGTCTGTGTACATTGACCTAATGGTGAAGCATGGCACGCAGAAGGAGGTCCGGTGAGTGGCCACAAGATTTGTGCTGCGTGTTGGCTGGCTGGTTAGACAACAATCTAGACACAAATTACTTCAGTATGTCTAGTAACCTTCTTTTTTACCTGTTCAAAAAATATATTTTTTTATTAGACTAGCCAGTTTTAAGAAGTTTTCAGTTAAACTGATTGTCATGAGAGAATTGCATTCTTGCTACTATTGGAACAACTGTTTGATGCAATGAACACTTAAGCTTAAATCAGACTTAAGTCAAGTTGTTAGGCTTAAGTCAGACGGTCACGTGACATGCTTATTCCCAGCCATTGTGTTTTGATATTATCAAGTTGTTTCTCAGGGGACTCCTCCCTGTCAGGTGAGATCTGGCCCGTTGATGTGTCAGAGCGCACTCTTGCTTGAACATGTCCTACCAAACGGATATTTCGGGGCAAGCCCAAACAGTGCCACTGAGCTCTGGCAGCAGCTGTACCACCCTAGGCCCTTCGCATGGTTAACTGCTGAAGCTAAACGGGTGTTGGCTTGGTTAGCACTTGGATAGGGGACTGGGGAAAACAAAGTCACTGCTGGAAGAGGCCTTGGTGGGCCAGGAAGGGGCGCTCTTCTTTCCAAACGGGAAAACCAATTCCCCGGCACAGCGATGGTGTCGTCCTACGGATGATGCATTAAACCAAGGTCCTCCCGACTCACTAAAGAATAGAGATTCCATCACTTTTCAGAAGAATTGGGGGTGTTGACCCCGATGTCCTGGTCTAAGTCTGGCCACTTAATCACCCCCTACATCTGATTGGCTACACAACCCCCTGCATCTGATTGGCTGCCTAGGTTCTAACATTGCCAGCCCACGTTGATCCCCCAGGTCATCACTGCAAAAGAGAATCACAGTTGACGTCCCTACTTAAGTAAAGGTTAGAAAACATGTGCCACCCCCCTCCCGGTTTTCACCCCAGTCTGATAGTGGTGATTCTACGCTACGTCCGTCCGTCAGTCCGCACGTTTTCAGACGTGCCGCTTGTCTGATTTCCTGCGTCCAAACGGAGAGCACTTTCTCCACAGCCCTGCATGTCGCAGACAGGCTAACGCATGCCCAAGTCTATTGGAATTGCCCTGGGAATGAGCTGGTAAATGATTCAGTCGACCTCCTTTCTTATCCCGAATCAAATGGACGGAGCGCAACTCCCACAACCACACGCTTCCGAATTACTGTTGCTAGATACACCTCCTGACACGCGCTATTGACAAAGTTCAAGGGCTGAAGATAAGGATGAGCTCATTGTAGAAGGGAAAGTAAATCTGTCTGCCCCATCTCTTGTGTTTACTAGCCTAGTTTTTAATTTGCCCATAAGCTCTTTTTCCTTCTCGGGGCAGGCCAGTTACTAAAATTTCCATATTTGGCCAGATATTGTAGCAGATTTTTCCAAGTATTGTTTCCATGTGTTCAAAAGGATAGTTTTCACACCACAGCACAGTGAGATCGTCTCTTTATTGGCACACAGCCTGCAGTTAGCACAGTCCTCCGTGTGTAGTTCAGAAGGGGATCCTTGTGGGAATTTGACGTAGTAGTGACTCCTCCTGCACAAGCTCAAACGTTTGTGGCAAAATCTCAACCAAACCGCCGTCAAGTGTCGGCCTGTACCGAACCGAGTGTCGGCCTGTACCGAACCGAGTGTCGGCGTGTACCGATGTTCCTTGTATCCACAATTGCTTTGGAGGGGTGGGATTTGAAAATATCTTGACAAGACCTGCATAATATTTTAGTATTTAAAAGCCCTTTGTAAATCTGATCCTGGAGGAAATGCCTGTGTTTGAGACCTGGCCTGTCTGCGCCTCTATATTGTGTGTATATTTAATTATCGCCAAATGTATAATTATGGAAATGCTATATAATATGAATTGCCATTACCGCTTATTACATTGGTGTTCCACGACATGCTTATAGTTGATACTGTACTCTTGAGCTGTTTCTGATGCATCTCAAGTCGCTAAATTCCACTCTTGCCCGGCGGTTCTTCCAGGGATCTGTTTGACCGCGTGATCCACCTGAGCGTGGCCGTGAAAAGGATAAAGTTCTTCTTCAAACGTTACCTGGAGTACGAGAAGAAGAACGGCACGGCCGAGAGCGTGCAAGCGGTCAAGGAGAAGGCCCTGGAGTACGTGGAGGGCAAAGGCCTGGCGGGAGACAGCTGAAGCAAAGGACTGTGGGTAAACCTCACACACAAAGAATCATGAATGGACTTCATCTTCAAATGTTTCCTAATCCATTATATCATATTTTGTATGGAAGAAAATCTAACTATCTGGGTTTTTTTTTCTCTCTTAATGTGCTACTTTCTTACAGTAATTCAGCTCAATTCTTATTTTGTTCATTGTTTGTGGTTGTTGAACAAAAGACATTTTAGACCTGAAAATGCTTTATTGAGCTGATGTTTAAATCTCTTTTTAATAAAAGAAATGCTACAATTAGCACTGCCATTGCTACGGTCCATTTATATAGTAGAATCTTGGTTTAATTTCAGTTTGCATACCAATTTTGATAGTTCATTAAAAAATAAAACCTCCAAATCCTTGAAAGTATGCAATATAAAATAATAAAAACACCATGCCTTCTGTTGGCGCACTATTAGCTGCTAATTTATATTTTACTGACTTGTATTTACGGAAGTGCTTTTAGTAGAAGACTTTGTTGTATGTTGTGCAAGGAAATAAGTCGCGGGTCACAGCGGAATTTGCCCTCGGCAGATTTTGACCCCACGACAGATTTTGACCCAGAGGTTACGCGTAAAGTGTTTCAGCATATTTCTGTGCAGAGGTTGTCCGGGTTACTTGGTGATTTATACTTAACAGGCTGTGGGTATTTCAGCGTCAGCCTACGGTCAAGTGTACCGTGCGTTTAAGTACAGCGGGACATGGCACGTTCCACCAAAACATGACAATTTATTTGAAATTAGGTAACAATACAAAAATGACTAGAAAGAGGTAACTTAGTCTATTTCCATTAACTTATTAAGTGATAGGGGGCATACCAAAGCCAGTTACTTCACATTTACACCCTCCCATTAATTGGCACTGGGTGAGGTCGTGACCTTGCCGTCGTCAGTCTCTGAGTTGGTGTGCAGTGTCCCCATGCAGAAGAAGATCCCAGTATCAAATGAGTCGGCTGAACCTGGTGCGTTTCAGAGTTTCAGCCCCTCCCCCCCCCAGTGTAAGTCTTTGAGAATTAAGGACAAACGAGTGCTGCTCCGAGGTCTCCGTGTCATGCGTTGGCTATGTGGAATTCCTCCGGAAGCTTCTGGGCCTCCCTCACACCTCCTCTGGGTCCTGGGGCCCCTCTGCGCCCTGCGGGGCATCGGCCTGCAGCCTGCAGATGGGCTTGTTACACATGGGGCAGACGCTTCGGATCTCCAGCCACTTGACCAGGCACCTGGCGGAGAAGGGCCTCCGTTAGACACACACACACACACACACACACACACACCCCCCCCCGCCGTGGCTGTGTCCCAATTAACACCCTTCTATACTATTGAATATGCTAGTTGAGTACACTGGGTGAGAGCGTTAAGCAGGTGTTCTGTCGAAATCCCCGCATGCAATACTAATTTCCGGGTTTTCGCTGATAGTATTTTGGGCATACTGCATGTCACTAAACAGTAAGCAGTATGCTTGTAGACAGGACGCAGTACATAGGGCTCTTTATTCGGACACAGCCCATGAAACCGCTTCTAGCAAGGCATTCTGGGAAGGTTTTATTTATTTATTTTTCCTTTGGGAAAACATTACCTCACACATCTAACCTTAATGTGTCTGCCCATAATGTTGTGATGGGCGTCTATAGCAATCAGAGAGAATGTATGCAAGAATGTTATTTAAACAACCTAAAAATATATGATGATCTGAATAGGCCATTCAACCCATCTAGACTTGTCATTAAACTATAGTCAATAGTATCCAGAATCTATTGTAAGAGGAGAGAAGCGGCATGCCAAATCAAAAACATGAGGTGAACACAGTAGAGGTTTTGATTACAGTGGATATTTCTGGCTATATTTGTTAAATCTGATTTACTGGAATTTGGAAAGGATTTTTGGCTGTATTTTGAACAGTTTGTCTGGACATTCTCACTCGACGCTATGGACTGGCTGCAGATAAACGAGCCGGACTTACTTCTTGTGAAATGCGTGAGAGCAGGGGCACACCCCAAGCTCGTCTCGGGTTCGAAACTCCTCCAGGCACACTGCACAGGTCTGCTGCAAGATCAGAGGAAGAGTTCCCGTTTTTCACACAACACGTCTACGTCTTCCACAACTTACCGTTAAAATCGTATCCATTTAGTTTTCCCCCAGCTTTATTGGATAGCATCGTGTAGAGCGATAGGAAGATTGGAAGCGAGAGAGAGAGAGGTACTAGAGACATGTGACAAAGGTCGCGCGGTCGGATTCAAAACCACCAACGTCGCGGCTTGCAGTGAGCATGTGGACAGCGCCCATAACAGGCTACGCCACTTCTCCTAAAGTGAATTTCAGTTGGACAATATTACGTTTGTAGGAACCTAATGTTTCGACCGTCACAATGAAGATGCTTCAGAAACGTGTGACTGCGGTCGTGGCGTGAGCCAGTGAGTTGTTCAGGAAAAAATGCATTTGGACACAGAGTCCTTTATTAAAGAGAGCTAGCTGGTGGTGTACAATGACTCAGATACTTACTCCAAGAAGACTCAGTTTCTTCCCTGCTCCTTTCAGAACGACCTATTGAAGGAAACGCAATGTTGTTTATGCGTTCTGCAGTTCAATTACTTTGCTAAGTACGCATAAAGCACCGTACATAGACTCTTTATAACTGGTTATAACATTTTTAGCATTCGTTAGCATTTTAGTTATTTAGCAGACTGTCTTATCCAGAGTGACTTGCACAACTTTCTTTTACATACAATCTTATTTGTTCAGTTGGACATTTTGCTGAAGAAATTGAGATTAAGTACCTTGCTCGAGGGCACAACGGTGGCGGCCCACTTGGGAATCGAATCTACAACCTTGGAGTTGCAAGTCTAGTTCACTAATCATTATGCTACATGGCCACACTCTATGCACTAATATCTGGATCAATATTGGGTCAATGTTCTGAAAAAGCCAAATTAAATACAGGTACAGATGCAGTGTTTTTTGTTTTTTTAAATATAAGGAGCGACTTATTTCACCCTAAGGCGCCTGAAGAAGAACCTGCTCGTTCATGCATCGATGTCACATTTAATTACCTCATTGTAGCCGTACTGCTCTCTCGTCCCCTGCCGCCTTAACCTGCAAAAATAACATTTGAAATGGTTACAGCCTGTGCCCGAAATGGCAGCAGTTCAACGGCTGATTTATGAAGTGCTTAATATCCGTGAGTAATACCGGGTAGGCGTTCATAAATAAGAACTTTCCTATCGTTCTCTGGCGTCCGGTCCAAAATGGCTGGCTGCGAAGCATTTGGAGGGTTTTGGTTTCAGGCATTTTGTTGTTCATGGTGCAAGCCATGAGAGTATATGAAATGTGGTGGAAGAATTGTGGGAACATTCACTCTTTTTTGAGACCCCCTCCACCCTCAATTTCCCCCCCATTTGGACACCCAAACTGCATTATGATGTAATGTCACAGCTCCAATGCAGGGGGCGCTGCAGAGGAGGAACGTGGTCCTCCACTAAGCTTGCTGCCAGCACAGCTCGGTGACCATTTTCAACACTATAATCCACACGGAAGACAACAGGAGAGCCAAGGCCTATCTGAAGATACACGTTTCGACCAGACGACAAGGGTGGCTGTGTAATTGTAGCACTAACAACTGATGCCCACCCTACCCTACCAAAAACAAATTATTGGATTATATGCAACCGCTATGGACTCCCAATTATTGTCCACTCATGCCCCAGACTCACTTCTATTGACAAAGCCATTAAGCTCCAGTTTACAGTTTTTGTTTTGACATCAGAACAGTAGCTTTGATGAACATTAGATATAATGAGTGTGTACAGTTTTTCAGTGGTGATGCAGCTGAAATCGTTGTTTTTAACAGGCACAGCTATGCAGCGCTTAATGTGTTCAAACGCGGTTGGCCGTGTGGTGGTACCTGAACAGGTAGCAGCAGAATATCATGCTCAGCATGAAGATGAAGAGGCCCACGCCCAGCACGATGACGTACGCGTTGAGGGGGAGGTGGTAGATGTTTTCTGACGTCATCTCGCAATACTTTTCTGAACTCTGCAACCCCAGGCTACACAGGCATCCTGAGAGGGCGAAGCAAATCAGTTTTGTTTTGTTTTTTTCTTCTAAACACTTGTTCCTACTTGTCTTTCTCGAACCACCAGACCTTGCACATGTAATTTGGGTTCTGTCAGTTGGACTGTACCCTTCCAGTCGTCGTCCATATTGTCCTTGGAAAGGCTCCAGAGGAAAAATCGTGCGTTCGCCGACGTATTTCCACGCCAGGGTCATAAATTCCGCCACACCCTATGCTGGGACTATTTAGAAATCAATGCGTCAATGGATGGGGCCAGGAAACCCTACTACTAGGACTGGTACAGTCCAACAAGGCCCACTTCCCTTAAACGACACACTTCTGCTTATCTGCGCCAAGCATAACCGGGTAGGAAGGGTGCCTTACGTGCTGGCCATATGCAGGATGTATTATAGCCTTAATGCAACCTTGTGTCGCCCTAGACCAGTGTTTCTCAACCCTGGACCTGAGGGGACCCACTGTGTATGCTGGTTTTTGTCAAGGCCAATCACTTAATTAAAGTTGTTGAAAACGTGTTTACGTTCTACCATAATTGTGTGCTTAAACTTATTCTAAAACAATGCAGGTTTGGCTACGGTTGGGCCTAGAGAACAGGCTGTAACATTCCGGTTTCATTCACCCGTGCAGTGGAGCAATGGAGATGGGGGCGGAGGCGTGAACTGCAAGCCCTCGTACACCGAAAACACTCATTTCAGTGGGTTGTGCTGTCGAAGGGCAGATACGACTGTGGCCAGTGCGAATGTCTTGTCAGGTCAGGGCTGACGAAATGGCCACCGTAGCCGGCTGGTAACTGCATCTAGGCATGTCGCAACGTGAAAAGCAAAGAGACGGAAGAGAAATATTCCAGGCATGCAATCTCTGTGACAGAGCAAGATAAACAAGGGGTTATTCTGTTACTAAACCGTTAGTCCGGAAACGGTTTTCTGTTCAAATTCGTCCAACCCAGCAAATAACTGAAGGGATGCCATGACCTCCAAAGTGGCTTTCAGACAGAATGTGGTGTCAGGTTTACAGTAGTAAAATGGACATCCACTCTTCAGAATACACAGGGACCTTTCGCCGTCTCCTGAGTTCAATGTTATGGAACTTTTATGACCGGCCGCTGTCAGAAAACAGGCCGATGCATTACATTAGAGAATTCTCTATTCCTGAAACGATGCAGGTTCGCTGCAGTGACTCCCAAGTCACGAAAATGCCCAGGTCTTTTGGAAACAAGCTCTAGGGATGAAAAATAAAAAGCTGCATCGCATACTAGGGAACTTCCCCAGGCATTAATAATATCCCCCCTGCTGCAAGACAATGGTTTGGCTCACACATAGCACAAACATTCACATTCTGGCTCTGTATGGTCATATTTGATTTCTCCCTTTATTACCTCAGGAGGGTTCATACTCATCTTGAAATTCAAATGTGTCTCACTCTCATCTTGTAAACATTGGAGATTACTTAATATTGTGCTGGATTGCAAAGGGGAACCATTTTTTATCAGTGTTGAACATTTTGGCTGAAGGCACAGTAGGCCTTACTGAGCTGAAATGCCCACACAACAACGCCTCAAATAGTAAGCAGTGGTAGGTTCACAACGGGAACCTATATTTAATATTTAATGTCTGAGTTGGCTGTAGTCAATGCAATGCCTGAGCTCAACGTGTAAACTGGTGTTCTATAAATAGCCGCGAGATGAAGACTTCCTCTTGTGGCGTTCGGTGGAAATGCGGTTTCTGATTTCCGATTGCGTCTCTCACCCAATTCCAACTCAATTATTGTTTAATAAATGTACATCCCCTGAAGTCGGAGAAACATGAACTCTGAAAATTGAACTGCAGTATTTCCCCCTGAAACAATCCATTTTGTTTTGTCTTAAATCTGATTTGTTTCTATTGCCTTTTTTTGTCTTTCAATCAGAGCTCTCAGCCCAATAGAGAGACTCTTTGTGTGCCTAAACTGAAATTGATTAATTTGATGCTGTGATCCAATGAAGCGTGCTCTTTTGTCTTTTTTTGTGAAATTATACAGCTACTGCAATTTAATATTTCTTGGATTATCTCTCAGTTCATTTATTGATATAGAACATATGCCACTTCAAATAAAGAAATCCAGACAAGAGCACTGCTAATATTATCTAGCTTTTTGAGGTTAATAAAATATAAACATAGTTGCTGACGTATCACTGAGAGATACACTTGGATTTAACCTTTGTCAATAAATAGAGCAAAATGAAGGCTTATTGGTTTGCTTCATTTTGAACTATACCATCCCTGAGGAAAAAAGGAAGGCAGATAAGGCATCTGTTTCCATATTGGACGCCGTTAGTTAGTGTCATATATTCAGCCTGACCTCATTTCCAAGATGTCTGTTGCAAGTGACAAATTACATTTAGGTGATAAGGCCCCAGAGGTGAGAAACAAGGCCCTTGATGTACAACATGCAGTGTGTAATCGCTTCTGCTATCTCAACTGTCAAGTGTAACTCCATCTTAATACATACAGGCAAGCAATC
Source organism: Ilyophis sp. 1 JC-2022 (assembly GCA_022702515.1). Lineage (NCBI taxonomy): Eukaryota > Metazoa > Chordata > Actinopteri > Anguilliformes > Synaphobranchidae > Ilyophis > Ilyophis sp. 1 JC-2022. The sequence continues at coordinate 87,245,392 of CM040405.1, forward strand.
TAAAGACAAGTTTTACCTGAGTGACAGCACCCACCTCTTTGTGTAACAGGACAAGTAGATCCACCTATCCTCTACCCATACCTACATAAAATAATATACTGCAATATATTGTGAATATGTTGACTTATATAATATAATGGTACCTGTATTTTACAGATCATAAAGCAATGTCAGCAATAATTTGTATATTTGCCCATGTATGCAAGTACGAAACAGTGAGCGAGCTTTGGTCTTATCGCAGCACGGTGGCCAGGCGGCAGTTTCTCAAGCCCGGCTGTTGCATCCCATGATGCATTGCTCTCAGTCAATGGGGCTGGTGAAATATGCCATTTGTGAGGCTGGCCCAGTGTCTTCCATTGTCAGGAGAATAATGGCCTGTTCACATCACATATACCCTCTGTGCAGCCTGTAGACGGCACAGCCCATCTGGCCTTCCTCAACCACATTTTGTGAGCTTCCCATTGGTTATTTATTTGAATAGAATGCTCCCTGATAGTCTAACTTCTACATGACTAGTTACAGTAAATGCAACAAGATCCTCATAAGGTTGATGCTCAACAACTCTGAAGATGAGCTGTAGATCCCTCTCAGACATATATATATATATATTTTACTTTGCAATTAAAACCTCTTGAATAAATTACTTCATGGTTCTGGCAAAGTAAAATTTCAGCTTTGTCATAGTGATCATCCTTACTTCGACTTCTAAGGTGGTAAATAACAGGGGTTGCCAGCAGTAACCTGAATAGCTTGTTTGGTTGTCATTTTCATATTTTTCACATTTTTCACATTGAAGCCTCAAAGGCAAAAACGCTACACATAATCTAATGAGAGAAATGTTTTGTGTTGTTATACTTTCTGCACATTATAAAGTATCGCTCATGAATATGAATGAGCTTTTCATGCTGGTACGTCTTTTTAATAAAAGCAGGAACCTATTTTTGGTCTTGTGTTGCGAGTCCTTGATAAGCTTGTGTAAGAAGGGAAGTTTCTCCAAAGGCTATACAGCTGCATTGTTCAAAGCTGTGGGCACCAATGCATGGCGTAAGATTCTCTGTGAGCAAGTGAAATATCAATAATAATAATAACACATGGGACAATATTAGGGTTTTCGTGATACCATATGACTGTTGAGCCATTCATCCCTGGGGAAAGGGCGATGGGGACACATTCACAAAACGCACACACACGGGATGGCAGCATCACTTCCACAGTGTTGCCATCTGCTCCAAGCAAGAGGGGGGGCATCCACTTTGTGGGGTCCCAACCTCTACAGTGCTGTCACTGGGAAGGGGTTACCATTTGGGGAAACAATGGTGGGAGACCCTGTCTTTCACAGAAGCGTGCCATTTGTTCAATGGAAACAAAAGTGAATTTGGACAGATTTGCTGCTGTCGGCCTGAAAGTCTGTGTAACCTCGTTTGAAATGATTGAGTCAGTGTGACTTGCTACCCATTGGGGGCAGAGGGGATGGGGGACGAGGTGGGGGGTGGGGGGGGGTGTAAGGAGGATGTCAGTGAGTTATACACACAAAACTCCCTCTAAGACAGCGATCCCAAACCCTGTTCCAGAAGATCCTGTAGGATTTCATTTCAACCCTAATTTGGCACACCTGATTCTACTAATTAGCAGCTCAAATGAGATCTCTAGCCGTTGAAGGAGGCGTGCTTTGTTAGGGTTGGAGTGAAAACCTGCAGGACAGTAGATCTCCAGTAACAGGTTTGGGGACCACTGCTCTAGGACATATCTAGGACATATAGGGCCTGATTTGCTAAGATCTTTAGCGCACACGCAAAACCAATAACACAACCAATGATTGGTCTCTGACTTTTTTTTTGCACCAATCATTGGTTGTCTTATTAGTTTTGTGTGTGCAAAATTGTTTTGCACACGCTAAAGGTCTTCGTAAATCAAGGCCATCGTCTGAATATTCCTCAGTAGTAGGAGGTAATATTATGAATGGGCTTGGTTGGCAGTGTTTTTTCATTTGTACTCACCGTTACACCACTGGAATGGGTGCATGTAATCTCACTCCAAGCCGCACCAGTGACTTCAGTGGGCGCGATGTCAGGGGTCCAGGTGTCAGGGCTGGAGCTCAGGCCGTGCCAGTGGGCAGCCCACGGTCGACGGCTGCTAGACCACTCTCTGGGCTCCGTCCCCGTCGCCAACCATGTAAAACAGAAAGTCCCCCCGGCACCGTGTGGCGGCACTCCGGGCCCTGTGACCTCGGCTCCGAACTTGGATGCACACCAGCGTTTTTTCGACAAAACGTCGGACAAAGCCGCTCACATGTTCTTCAGCTACTGTGGTCAGCTGAGTCATAAATGAATAATTTTGGGTTTTATTATTTTTTTGTAAATGCCTGCTCTTTGGCACCAGATGTCCAGTTCAGCCACAGGACTTTCAACAAAATGAGTGAAATTTCTGAGAGAGAGAGAGAGAGAGAGAGAGGCTTTGTTTTACCAGACAGAACCAGAGAGAAAAATATGATTGTCAGTGAAATGTGACGGTTTTAACAAGAAATGTACAAATTGACTAAAGATCGATTAAAGATTCACAATCCACAAGGAGTTTTTTTGCACAGAGAGTTAAATATTTTCTATTGTCATTCGCAACAGGGAGAAAAATTGTTACAATCCCAAAAGACACGACCACAGCAAAAACAGTCAGAATTCCATTATTCTCAACAAGCACAGCATTCCAAACACACACTGCTTTGTCTTCCCTTAAAACAAATTTCACAAGGCTCACCCCTCCTGTCTCTTTCTGTTGCTCCCAGCTCCTCTTGGCTTTTTCTTATACCTGTCGTCACAAATGTATTCCTTTTTTTTTTTTTTTTGCACGATTCTCTCAAAACTGAGACAAAAGACGGGACTAGATGCCACGCAGTTGTAGTCGTGTGCCACAGAGGACGGCCCTCAAGCTGTGACTGGTGTTTCCTTGTTTTTTTCCCCTTTCCTTTTTTTGTGTAATCACCATCTGGTCCTTTTATTCCAAAAATCAAAAAAAGGGGGTGAGTGGGGGGGAAAAAAAAGACTGAGAATGTTCACCCACCTCCGACAGCGAGCGTCCCAGCTGGGCTTCCTCTGCCTCAGTCGAGGTTCTTCATAATGGTGGCAAGCTCCGCTCCTCGTCAGTTTGTAAACAGATCCTTGCTCATGTGATTTGCTGTCTGCATCACAGTTCTCCTTTCAAGCCCCCTCCTTTCTCCGCTGCACTCTCTCCTGCTCGCTCTCTCTGTCTTTCTCTCTGTGTGTCTCTCTCTCTCTCTCTCTCTCTCTGTCTTTCGCTCTTTTCTACTCGCTCTCTCTGTCTGTCTCTGTGTGTCTTGCTCTCTCTTGTCTTTCACTCTCCCCTTCTCTCTCTTTCTGTCTTTTTCGCTCTCTCTTTCTTCTCTCTTTCTGTCTCTTTCACTCTCCCCTTTTCTCTCCCCCTACTCTCTCTCTTGCTCTCCCCCCTTCTCTCTCTCTTTCACTCTCCCCCTTTTCTCTCTCTCCCCTCTCTCTCTTCTTGTTTATTTCGCTCTCCCCTTCTGTCTCTCTCTCGCTCTCTTTTTTGGTCTCTTTCGCTCTCCCTGTCTCTCCCCCTTCTCTCTCTCTCTCTCTCTTTCTCTCCCTCTCCCACCCTCTTCCAGCTGTAAAGTAGAGCTGACAGCAGTGCACAGGCAGGCAGGCTCACCGGGGCCTTACTAAACAGAATCTGCGATCGTCTGTGCGCACAGAGGCAGCGACAGCGGAGGGAGACCAATCACACGCGCGCTGACGAGCAAAACAAAGAGAGCAAGCGAGAGGGAGGAGGTGAAGTGGAACATGGGCCCGCTTATCAAGACCAACAGATAGCACTGTTTCGAAATGCTGCGCTGGAGTTTAACCACAAGATGGTGGTTTAAAAAAAAAAAAAAAAAAAAAAAGGTTATTTATGGCCTGGTGACGGCCCTCTTGAACCGAACGTGCATATATCCTCATTGTCTCTGTGAATGAACACAAGGCCGGGCTTGAGAGTACGAACACTTCGACAAAAAGACGTACACAACCCCCCACTTCAGTGATCTAGCCAGAATTAGAGACAACAGCTGCCGATTTTCCTACTGAACGTGTCTCCCAGACCAGTCAGAAAGGGCAGGAAACCGTAGAATTTTTTGTACCTTTTCGAAAATTCAGTTAATTCCACACAACATTGAAAGAAACTGACCCATTGATGTTTCTATATGCCATGTTTACTGAAGATACATGTGGATGATGAACAGCATGCAATTCAAAGTTGTATTGTAATCTTGAGACTAGTTTTATTTAAAAAAGGAAAGTGCATTTAACATCTTTATAAAATATTTAATATATTTTTCATTCTGAGTATTACATTCATATCAGCTTCTGCTGAACTGCATATTTCATAAGAATGAAAAAACAAGACATTTCTCATGGATAAAGAGCCTTTGCAATTGGATTTTATCTGGCGGATAGGCCTGTTTCTACCCATGCACCGTGTTAACCTCATGGCTTCAAATTTATTTTACGATGACCTCTGTATTTTTGATAACAAGCTACCTGTAATAACTCCGCCCTTGACCGTGACTGTAACTCATTACGCCTGCTGGCCTAATGGGGAACAAGAGGAAAGAAGTGTCGCACTGAGAAGGCACGACTAAAGCACTGAAAGCCCTTGGTTATGTTTCGATGAAGTGATGTGTAGAGTATATCACGTCTTTTAATCTTAAAGGAAATATTTTGTTGTGAAATATTTTTGAAGAATCCAATAAAAGATAGTAAAGCACTGCAAAACCTACCCACAAGTGGCTGTGAAGATTGAAGAGGCACTACCCCACACACACTGAGGCTATGACATTTATGGATAGTGTCTTTTTTAGTACCTGCTGCTGCTTCCAGTAAATGCCCTAATGCTATTTAAAATCTGGATTTGTGCGACTGCGTTGGCGCATCACAGATCTGTAGTACATGGAAAGATTTCATATGCCTCTGACTCGTTTTTCCACGTAGATTTGTGAATTCCATAGAGAATGTCACACTGTAAATTTACGGAATATTCTTGTATCTTTTGGCTGTGCAAGAGATGGAGACAGATGGTGTTCATTTCGATTTCAGTTATGAATGAAGTTTGGGACAGGGGCCTGTGGACCTCTGCTATTTTTGTAGTTGCAGCAGCTGAGCCTGCAAAACAAATTAAAGGCCACATTTTTGCTGCTGTTTTTCCTTACTGAATTTAAATGGAAATAAGGAATTTTTCCCCCCACAGTCACCCTCTTGTATAGCGTTTGCTTCGTCATTCAGCTGAATAGAACCTTGGGCCATTTTCTATCAGATATTTTTGAGGTTTCTCAAGTTTAAAGAAACTATAGTTTGTGAGTGTGAGGAAGAGTGTTGTTGACATAATTTAAAAACATTTTGAGTGCAAGGCAGCATACTATATTGTACTGAATTGTACTTTGCCATGATAATGGACACGCAAAGACATTTATGTTATTTTGAGGACCATTTTTATGCACCTAAGACACCAAATGCATGCATTATTCAAGCAAGGCCCAATTTCATTCATATGAGCTTACAGCGTCCGATTGTCCGAAAAATTTGATTGGTGTAGTATGCTGAAGCACCATGTTGTGATTTCATCATTGTCCTGGATTCGTGCTTCTACAGTCTAATGAATTGAGCCATTGTTGAAAGAGCTAGTGACTATATTAGCATCACTATACACATTTCATGAGTCATAGCGAGTGAGAACAAACAGCAACAACACATTAGAAGTAACAAAAACAGGTGAAAGAAAAGCTAAAAGAGGACAAATCTAAAGCATATATTTAACCGGTGAAATCTTTCTCCTTCTCACTGGTCTCTTAAGTTGCTCACTGTTGAATCTCTGGCCTCTATTTTTGAACTGGTATGATATTTAATAATTATGTAGGGAAAAAAACTCCCGTAATTTGGATTGATTGAAGGCTGTTCACTGTATTTACACTCTGATGATCCAATATTTAGCTTTATATTCTTTGTTCCTAGATGCAAAGGCAAAATACCAAGCAATTTTCAACAAAATACCAGGAACTCGGTGTGCCCGAGCTTCAGTTGCTTTCTTGCTCAAAACAACCATTCTCAGATTCCGAACTATACTCCTAACCCGCAGTCTACGTGGAAAACTGGTAACTGATACGGGATCAGCACTTTGAGACTGAATACACCCACATACGTGGCTGCCTGCCAGCAGGGAAATATTACGGAAGAAATATAGCATGACTGCACCCCCTGCTGGCGGCTTGAAGGAATGCATCTCAGATATAAACACGGCAGCACAAATCACTGTTCATTACAACAGTTCCCTGCATGGATGGATGCCTTACACGTGTCAAATTTAACACAAAATCCATTCGAGTTTAGCAGTTATAGTACTTCGCTCAGAAGATTCACCTAAGAATCAAATCTTAAACCTGAAGGTTGCAAACCCCGGGTTCCCTAGCCACTGCCATTCTACCCAGCTAACTCAGTGAAATGGTTGGAGAGTTATATGTAATAACTGTTTGAACCATTACATTTTTGGACAACTGACATTAGCATGAGCTGTGGTGTGGCATGCGTCACTGCGGTTCTCAGTTATTCCGGGCAGGAAGAGAAATATGTCATGTTAACTCATGTTATAGGAGGTACAGCAATGAGAGCCGAGAACCTGTCCAAGGCGGATGAGCTCATGGAAGAAAGAGGGGAGAAAACTGAAAAATCTGCAGGGCAGCCATTTTGTTTGAGGTCACACAGAATGAATGAATGAATGAATGAATGGCATTGACAAACAGTGCTCACAGAACTGAGAAGGTGTGGAAGCTGAGCAGAAAATCAAGTCAATTATGCACAAAAATCGACTGTATCTGTCCCCCAGAACGTTAGCTACAAACTCCATTCTGCTGTCCACTGTAAGGTAAACATGTTTGTGTTTTCTTCCTATGACTGAATTTGGCCTTTACATGCTTGTAAATGCAACATATGAGAGAAGGGTGCAAACGCTGGTTTTGTTTCCGTCCCCACCATGCAAATGATATGGCTGTGTATGTGTTTGCCTCTGGTTTGCATGAAGTGGAGGGTGTGCCGGGTTTACAGTTCTGTCACAATTGATCACAATTTTGATGGTAAACTGGAGCTGCAAAAATATTTTGGGAGTGTCAATTTGACCTGCAATAAAAATTCACAACATATGTGAAAATGTATTTTACTTTTTCAATTTAGTGGCTAATTTGGACAAAATGTCCTATGATTTTAATGCTCCATAATTCTACAAATACCATTCATGAAATGATATCAAACAAAATATATCCATTCTACGAGACTGTGTTTCTTCTTTAAATTAAAAAAATATTAATGTAAAAGGCGAAAGCAAAAAAGTTAAGTTAAGCATTTATTGATGAAGCTACAGATGGGAAGAGAATCGCAGGATGATATTTAACAGCTCTATGTCAGTTTAATGTTCAGAGATTTATAGTAAAAACATAAATCAGGTATAAAGAAAAATACTCTATGGAACTTAATAATCATATTTGTTTCATTCTTTTTTTTGTAATATTAATAAATAAAGTAAGAGATCACGTGACATGTTTTGACCATGTCAGTGTGTCATTGTTGTAATCATGACATGAAAGCTGAAAAGCGATCGCGGTTTCACTTAAATGGGTTTCTTCTACCAAGTTATTTTTGCCGTCCAAGAAGACAAATAATGCGAATAAAAATATCTACAGATATTTTCTGTTCGCCAAATTATTTGTCCCCTCAGATTTAGACAGAGATTTGATGTATATAAATTTCACTGTCTGTCCTGTCATGTTTAATTGTTCAAACCTTGCTGTAATAGGTAACCCACTCTTTCTTGGGTGGTTGGTGAGCATAGCCGTTCATTAAATCATTTCCGTTGGCATCTCCATCAAGAAGGTCCTTTTTCAATTTAAGTGGCGGTTTGCAGGTGTGCCAGTTCCAGAGAACTTTGTTCATGTCGTCTTGGGCCCTGATCCCCAGGAGTTTCTCCTCGTCGGACTTATGCCTTTCTTCGTCATCGCTGTCGGATCCCTCATAACGCTGGTGATGGAAGCTGTGTATCTCTCCGCTGGCACTCTCGAAGTACTGTTGGATGCACACTTTGGCGAAGGTTTTTGCGTGCTCCGTGCAGGTCTCATCAAATATCTTGCGCTCTATGTCGATGTAGTGGGACCAGTACTTGGTTTTCAGAAAAGCAGCTTGCGTAAAACAAGGTCTGATCGCTCTCACCATGAAAGCAATGACAGTCAGCAGCAGCAAGAAGGTCCAACCAAACGCCTGTGGGATAAAGAGGAAACTACCGTTTTAAGCGAATTGTATCTTACAATCTCAGAGCAGTGTCCACCTTTTCTTGCACGTAAAAATAGGCAGCTCAAAGCCCTAAATACTCTGGCAGAAACAAAGCCATGGTATTTGCTTAACATGTTTAAGAATTATGTGGTTTTTATTGCGCATTTTGTAGTTTGTGTTGTAGTAAAGCTGTAGTTAACTTTAATAGAAGGTAACACATTGTTCATTAGATAAAGTCTTTTTTAAAAGTCGTTTTACACCAATTGTAGTTTGCTGCGAAACACTCGGACGCACTAAAACAAAATGTGTTCAAACAACACCTTGACATCTCAGACCTCTTTTCAACATTTATTTAGATTTTATATAGATGATGAATGGCCTCACCTGTGATATACAGCGAATGTACCTTGACGCCTCTTCTCGTGATATAACCTCGTGCCCATCAAATATGTGCTTGCATGGAATTTTGGCCAGCAATCTCAAGAGGTCCGCTTCTGATAGGCTGTGATTTTTTTTATTTCCAAACTGATTAATGTCCAAGTTGATGCAAAACGCGCAAATGAAACTTTTTCCATCCATCAGTGTCACGGATATCCAAACCGCCGGCGCGATCAAAGAGCGTTGAGTGATTGAACATAGCATATAGCGCAGGACCGTCGGGTCTTTCCCGCGCTGTCCCGCTGGTCGTTTCCATTCTTCCGTCAGTATCGAAACGTTGTTGTTCAACACAAAGCCAAGTATGAAAAACCAAACAGGTGGGATTACTAAAAGACCGATCCCATACGCATAGTTATACTCCGGCAAACAGGGGCAGCTGAATTCAAAAGCTGAGTATAGCTGCGCGCTGGCTAAAGCCATAATCCCACAAATGCCATTCATGAAAGATTCTTGATTGGACTGCAAAAACTGGAACATCATACGAAATTTATCCATTCTCGCAGTCTGAGGAGAGGCAAAGAGAATACAGTAAAGCAAAATGATGTAGTTTCAGATTTTAAAAAAATGTCAAATGCAAAATGTAGCCTAAATTACCTTAAAATATTTTAAATCAATTTTTTAAAGTCAATTTAAATCGAATATTATTGTTACTAGAGGGACTGTCCACGTCAAGTTTATTGTTTTTTGGTATAAACAACCTTTTAAATTATAGCATAGGGTTTCTCAATAATCCAGTGAGATGTCAAATTATTGGAATGAAAGCTTGTTTTTCTGATAACTCAATTCATTCATCGGGTTCCCAACTACTGTTTTTCATTTTCATCAAGTTTTTCGGGATGGATCATTTTTACTTACTTTATTTCCTTCTCCTATGCAAGTCTTATTAAACGATTTCAAAAGACGGACGTTGAAGAGGACGGTCAGGTGCTTCTGTAGTTGCCAATGCAGCTGCATAAAGTCACTGTAGTATAATCCGAGAGAGAGAGAGAGAGAGAGAGAGAGAGAGAGAGAGAGAGAGAGAGAGAGAGAGAGAGAGAGAGAGAGAGAGAGAGAGAGAGAGAGAGAGAGAGAGAGAGAGAGAGAGAGTAATTATTGTGTAATTATTTCACAGAATTAGACCAAATCAAATTATGATGAAAGAAAAATATAAGTATATCACTTATTGGAACAAAACCACAAAAAATCAACACAAGCTTGAATGCTATTTGGCCCTAAAAAGACAGTACACCTTGGCAGAATATTTGACCATGGTGACTGATAACAAATTGAGAAAAGCATTGATAATGTACAGACTCAGTGAGCACAGCCTGGCCATAAAAACCGGCCGTCACAGGCAGACCTGGCTGCCCAGAGACGACAGGCTATGCTCCCACTGCGATCAGAGGGCAGTGGAGACAGAGCTGCATTTCCTAATGGAATGCACAAAATACCATAAAATTAGAACACATTTCTTTTAAAAAATGAAACAATGTTACTCAAATTCCCAATTTATAATAATCTTGAAAAGCTCCCCTACATAGTCGGGGAGAAAACCGAATGTGTGGCATTGGCTGCAACTTATGTGGCCTCCTGTCACAAAATGAGGGACAAACAGTGAGGCACCATCTCCTTTATCTGAAGTGTTAATGGCTATTTTGTTGTTATTGTCCTTATTAGTGTTTGTTGTTCAACAATTCATGTAGATTGTCTGTAGATTTGGTTATTTATTATTTATGTATTTATTATTCCAGTGTATTAGTACTATGTTATGTGTAATTGTTAATTGTTTTGGCAATATTGTTCATATACAATCATGCCAATAAAGCATTATTAAATTGAATTGAGAGAGAGAGAGAGAGAGAGAGAGAGAGAGAGAGAGAGAGAGAGAGAGAGAGAAATGCAGGCTGACTTCGTCTTTCATTGGCGTAGACGATGTTCCGTTGTGGACTTTTATTATAATTATTTTTACAATTGACAATTTCTAAATTCTACTTGTATCCTCTTAAAGTGTTTAACCCTTGAGATAAAATAAATCAAGGCACAGGGAATATGTGCACACCTGCTGTTGCCATGGAGACTGGCAATATGCTGATTCAAATTTGCAAGATAAGTTAAGCAAAATCTAGCCACATTCAAATGCTTTCAGATCCAAGTCAAATGTTGGCTGATTGTTACAGGTGGAAATACATGTGTACAATAAGAGTATTATGTTATTTATCTATATATTAGTCTGTCTATCTATCTATGAGATGGGTGCGTGAGAGTTGGACCCGAAATGCACGACTCAGAAACAGTGGTTGAATGATAAAGTCCCGTCAGGGCTTTATTAAAGGAATGTCCAATTAGCATAGTCAAAAAGCAAGCAAGGTTCATACACAAAAAATACAGCCAAAACCAATGTACAGTACCGAGGGAGAAGGCAGTCTCAGAATCGGTACACCATCAGCGGGGCAGAAGTACAGGCAGACGTTAGGCAGGCTCGGGGTCGAAGGCAATGCAAGAGTCAAGACTGAAGTCCGCTTCGCAGGGCAAAAGTACAAAAGACAGCAGGCAAAAACTTGTGGTACAGGCAGACAGTGGTTAACAAAACAGAGGTCAATAACAATGGTCAATAACAGGCTTGGATCGTAAACAAAAAAGGCATGCTTGGAAAACCGCTCAAAAGTGCACTGACAAACAGGAGGCAACAATTTATCTATCTATCACAAAGTATAGAGTATATTGGGACATGCAGGGGTTTGTGATCTAAAGCAAGTAAATAAACTTAAAGTAACTTAAAGTAACAAAGCAGCTTGAATTGGCATTACATTTAGACCACGGACCCCAAAATGCCACTTTACCAGCCATTGTAAAGCCAACTCATCATCAGAATTGTTTACAAGTGTCAAAAATATCGTCCATCGTCTGCGCCATGAAAATGATCTGGGCCAGGCAATCAAGAACATACTCTAAAACTAATAATATAAGAAACCCCATAGAAAGTGAAGTATTCTTTTAAATGTGAGAGTTTTACAAAACCTGGGGGAAATGTTCTGTTTCTTCCTTAATAGTAGGCCTACCAAATATTGCAGGTAAATGTTTGAATAAACATTTTTTAAAGAAAGTGAAACACAAGCTTAATTATTAAGCTACCATTTCATTATTATAAATTAATATTAGCTAATAAAGCCAATGTAATATGGTGATAAAAAAAATTGTCTGAGAAAGAAATCCCCTGAATTGACAAGCAGTCAGCTGCAGTCTGTTCGCAACCCCAGGCTCTCTTGGTCAAGGAGCAACCAGCCAAAGAGTGCGCATGCGCGATACTTTTCACGCATGCACATACGCAGCTTGATATGCTGTGCAAGCCAGGAGGCCACGGTCTCGTGGAGGGCTCCGACAAGTGGGAGTCCAGCACAGTGTCCAGTTTGGCACGGAGCAACGGTGTGGTTAGTAGCCGAATGACACCCTTTCACCACCTAGGAAGAGTCGTAAAATGGTTCTTCTCTTAACTGAAAAAACAAACTTACATTGGTTTCACGACAAGTTTCCACATTGCATCTTCTACCCTTCCCCCCATGGGTATAGATGACAACTGTAAAATATCAGTTTGAAGGGTAAACAAATTTAGAGCGACAGAAAATATAACGTATTTGTGTTGTTATTTATTATTTAATTATATTTATTATAAACACGCCGACAGCAAAAGCTTTGTGCCACTTAAATCATGGTCGATATCTTTCAGATTTCCAACAACTCTTACTTTCTGAAGAGTTATATTGCCCTCTTGTGGCAACAGTAGGCCACAATACGAATAGGCAGTTCTACTAAATGTGGGACTAAAGTGATGCGAAGAACGCCACTAAACCTGGACAAAAAAAGCCTACCAGACATCTTAATCCAGGACGATTTACATAGTTTACATATTACTTATCGTTACATAACTATTTGTGTAGATGTTGCAACATTTAAGGAAGTAATTTAGGTTAAAAAGTCTGCATGAAGAATACCAGACAAATCCCACACTAAAAGTGAAAACCTACAGCTTGTCTGGTGTAAATCGCCAAACTGATGACACATACTAGCACTGAGTAATTACCTGACCTGTAAACAACTGCAGTTCTTTTTTGCGCACGCGATCATCCCAGGGGATCCCCAGCAGTGCGAACAATTTGAATAGTAGGCCTACACAAATTGTGCACTAAATTATTTTGCTGGTAACACCGTGATCCTCCTCATACACACTTCTGTTGTTAATGGCTATTGGGCTATTTTCACAATTTGTAGTCCAATTTCAAACGCCTTTTTAAAATAAATAATAATAATAACGCTACAATGTCAAATAGGCTACGATATCGTAGGTTACTATTTCAGAGACCAAAGGCTTAAGCTATGAAGAAGTAACATTAAAGTTACTCGATACGTTCACCACTTCCCCCCAGAAAAAAAGAACGTCATACTTGACTTTGCATTCTCCGTGGCTTAATTGGCATGGACCACATGTTCGATTTTAAGATTCAACTAAAATACATAGGCTAGGTAGGCCTATAGCCTATCCCAGTAACAAAACCAATTGATTATTTCACATGGCCTCAAACTTGTGCTCTACGACGTTTTAGACAAGGGGCTGAATGGTGATTTTAGTAGGAAGGAAATACGGTGCGTTGTGCTTCGTGTTCAGGAAATGAGTAAAGCCGACATTCGCATACACAGCGAATAGGAAGAGAAATAACTGACTCTTCATTCGTTTTCACTGCTTTCCCTTTCGCTCATTTCCTATCATCTATCACGATCAAGATTAACCCCCCTTTTAAAACGTAGGCTTCACGCGGTCCAGTCAGGAGGTTAGTATTTTTTGTTCTTGTATTTATTTTAATTGTAGTTTTGGCTACTATCATTTGCGTCCGCATATCTTTTGGACGTTTTTATCCCGCATAAGCTATGCATTGTGAAACATGAGTTGGTAAAACAATTTTTTTTCCAAATATCGCGTGAAAATCTGCTGTATTCGTTTGTAGCTTTTTAGGCAGAGTAAAAACAGACTACATGGGGTTGTTTAATGCTATAGGCCTACTCGTCAGCTTCGTTTAGATATTATTGACGAATAACATTTGCAGAAATTTTGAATGTAAATTGAACTTGAATTATTCAATTGGAGTTATGTTGTGGGCCACATGACATACATTAACTTTGTCTGAGGATGGAGTATGTACTTAATAAGCAGCTGATAAGTGTATGAATTCAACTGTTAATAATAATAATAATAATATCAGCCATATTATTATTATTATTATTATCAGCCATATGGGCTAAGCGAGTATTGTAATGTAATAATTATCATTTCAGTACTCAATACTTCTAAGTTTTGGATGAGTTACTTGCCGTTTATTGTTTCTGATTTGTAATGGTTTTATTTGGAAGATTTTGTGTGATTGTACGTAACCGAGCAAATGCCTTGAAGCTGAAAGTGTCAAGAAATTCAAGACACTGAATTTGGGTTTTCATTAGCTGTAAGCCATAATCATCAAAATTACAAGAAATAAAGGCTTGAAATATTTCACTCTTTGTGTAATGAATCTATATAATATATGAGTTTCACTTTCTGACATGAGTGACAAAAAATATTGAACTTTTTCACGATATTCAAATTTTTTGAGCTGCACCTGTATGTGCCATGTGTACCATCTAATTTTTTTCCTGCTGATTGTAAATGTAATTATATTGAGTGCATTATATATTTTTTAATTAAATCTTGATTTTGAGCAATTTGGTTTAGTTTATAATGCTAGTTATATTGAAGCCGATGCCATGTTTTTTTTTAAAGAAACAGAAACTTGTGGCATTATAGTTTGTAAAAAACTGCTCATTCAAATTGACTTGTCCACTTGAGCTGGCCTACTGCGTATCACAGTAACAGCATTTCTGCCTTGTTTCCCTACAGAGCAACCACCAATGATGCAAGCTGCAGGTTTTGTAACAGTGGTGGCAGCCATTTTCCACCACCTTAACAGAGTGGGATATGAGATTATCACTCCCATGACAGTGCATCAAGAGGAAGTGGCTCAGATTGGGCCTTCTCCAAAAGACAATGAGGTGTCTCTAGTAGCAAAGAGTCAAGATGTGTCTCCATTAGAGCAAGAGCTTTGTTCTATACACCAGAATCTTTCTCCAGGAGATCATGAACGGTCTTATATACACCAGAATGACCACAACAGTACTCAAGTGGACAGTGTCATTGGCGATGTTCTCTTCTGGTTTGTCGTTCATTTCCTGTGGAGACAACTACTCCAGAGACTCAACTTCCGAGATCCCCCTCAGGCAGAGGAAGACATCCTTGCCGAAGGGTCGGTCTGTACCACGGCGGCGCTTCTTCTGGACAAAGGAGTCCTGGGAGGCTTCTATGAGAGATGCATCCGCACTAGAGCGCACGAGAACTGGAGAGTGCTGGAGTTCGTGGAGGGCTTTTCTGACGACCTGCTGGAAGCCCTGAGGAGCACACTTGACGGGGAGGCCGACATGCAGGTTGAAGACTGCATCGGGGTGGGGAGCATGTACGAGTCCTGGAGAGTTAGTAAGCCCCTGGTATGTGACCTGATCATCCCCTTTACCCCGCCAGAGCCTTATCGTTTCAGTTTCCAGCTTTGGTGCGGCCCCGTTAATGGCGTCCATTCAGGTCGGCAAGCCTCAGGGAGAATCCTGCTTGATAGGGCCATTGAAAACAAAACTAGCTGCCTCTGTGGAATGGCCAATCTAGGAGAGGACATGCTGTGTTTGTTGCATGAACCACATACAATGGCGAAAGTTAACATCTTAGAGAACCTTTTGTGCTCAAAAGGTACACCGTACCTAGCCAGAAAGCAGGTTATAAAGTGGTTTCAAATTGCCATCACAAAAGCATGGGGACAGATCTCCCACAAATATGAATTTGAGCTCACGTTTTGCAACCTGGGCTCCCCTGGGGCTTTGAAAGTGAGGTTTAGATCGGGGAAGACGATCATCTTCAACCTCGCTCCAGTCATCCAGTTTGAAGATTCAGATGTTTATTTTGTCTCACAATTAACATCAAATGTGAACTCTTCAGACACCTACTGGCCCCTTTCTTTTGCCGTGTATGAGAAACGCTTACTTAAATACTTGGCTAAAAGGTTGCCGGAAAATTCATGCCATATCCGTTGCCTTCAGATCGTGTGTTTCCTGCACAAGAAGCAGACAGGTCTGACGGGTAAAACCTCCCTGAGCATCTACCACTTGAAGTCAGCGCTACTCCATCTGCTCTTGGACAAGAGACCCTTAGACTGGTCCTCTAACCACCTAGAAAACAGAGCTTGTGACATTCTGGGGTTCATTTTGAAGAGCCTTCAGAAAAAAGAGCTCCATCATGCTTTAATTGGGAACGGTCAAGTTCCTAAAGAAATCGGGATTCCACCCAGCTTCATCACAGCTGAACCTATCAATCTGTTCCGTCCTCTTGTGTTACAGAAACATCTGTACACTGAAATGGTAAAGCACTTTCAGGAAGTGGTCAGAAATGCCACTGTGCTAATACATGAATACTGTCCACACTTTCCTGGTGCAAATGCACCTCAATTCAGGTCTACAGACTTAAATCATGGTTGTCATTTGTGAGTCATACAGAAATTTCAAGCCACTTCTCAATGATTCCATTTGGAGTTTGTCACACCATAAAAACACAGTGCACCACCTCAATCATACAAGTTGATGAATTGCTCATTAACATTTACAAGCGACTAATGTCAGTTTCAAAACTACAGGAGCATGATAGAAGCAATGGGAAGTTCCCCACATTAACTGAGCGGTTAACTTTAATTTGTGCATGTTTGCAGCTAAGGCATGTTAAACAGAAAAGCAGTGAATGGCATGTACAACATTCCAATGAAAAGTAAATAAAATCAATTTTATCATGGTCAGTGTGAATCTGATGTTAATGGTGTAGTTTGTTCGGTTACAAATTGTGCAAAATAAACTCAGTAAAGTTGTATGTAGTGCACCAGGCATGTACTGTAACTAATTTGCTCAGACATGCTTTTTGTGGCATGTCAATTTTAATCAAGCCATGTTTCCTTCCTGACTGTCCACATATTCAGCTTTTATAAACACCATTGTAGGGTTAGTCACTCGGCTGCCATTTGGACCACTGGAGGAAAGCCATTGAAAGTTTCCACAATCCACAGGGATTTAAACCATTTTGTAGCCAACTTATTAGTGATGGTTGAATGGGTTTGAAACACCACCCCTGCATGCTGGTTTGTGTGAAACAATTACCTTAGTTTTAGTCCCAGTATTTTGCACGCAGACATTTATAAAACGTGGTATAGTACAGCACAATGGGAAGCAATACATCAAGAATTGGACAAATTTTTATTTTTCCCAATCCATAAATCCAGAGAAATGCAGACGGGGCAGGGAGAAAGGAAACAAATGTTACAAGCAGACAGTATGAATACAATTGATGCTACACAATTATGTGGAACCCGTTGACAACTTATGCCAGTCCAACAGCTCTTGAGTACGCATGACATGGGAGCCTTGACTTACAAGCATTTCAGCCCTGTTGCCACTCCACTGGGATTTTCTCATCAAAGTAATCGTCTATATCGTCAGCCTCCGAACCCTCCTCGTCAGCCTCCGAACCCTCCTCGTCAGCCTCCGAACCCTCCTCGTCAGCCTCCGAACCCTCCTCGTCAGCCTCCGAACCCTCCTCGACAGCCTCCGAACCCTCCTCGACAGCCTCCGAACCCTCCTCGTCAGCCTCCGAACGCTCAGATTCCCAATGCTCAGATTCCCAATCTTTAGCCTCAGAATCCCAATCTTTTTTAGCCTCAGAATCCCAATCTTTTTTAGCTTCAGAATCTTTTTTAGCCTCAGAATCCCCAACGTTCCAAGAGGGACTGGAAATGGTTTTTGGTTTAGCACCTGCAAGGCACAGGATTAAGTGTCACAAATGAAGTCAGAAGCACAACTGAAAAAATAAATAGTTGGTTCAGGGTGCAGCACTTACGATGTTTGGGGAGGTTGGAGCAACCCGATATACAGCACAGGCACAGCTCGTATCCCCCGGTGTGCAGCTCGTCCCACCTTTAAGGACAAAAAAGTAAGAAACAGCAAGCTGGGACTCCCACCCCCCCGCAGAACGTGCGCTCACATGGAAGTGATCTTGTTGAATGAACAGGCCTTCCTGAACAGAGATGCCGTTCTTGCAGTAGTGACCTCACAGTGGATGGTGAGTGCCTAGAACAAACATCCATTTAATATGGGGTGGGCACAGTACAATGAGTGGTGGTGGGGGTGTAGGACTTACCTGAGTGTCAGGCTCCAAGGGATAAACAAAGGACTCAATCGTAAACCTCAGGACAGCAGGGTCTGCATGATAGTGGAACCGGGACAGGCTACTGTCCACACTGTCCACCATACATCTAAGATCAGAGTTAACCATTAGTGCAAGGACACAGCAAAGTGGGCACAACAGCAATGTAGGTAGACAACCCCACCCCAAAAAAACATATACATTACCCATAGCCTTGAATCGGTGTGAAGGGGAGCAGAATGTTGGGCTTGCTGGTAGGAGTGATCCAACAGCGATTAACAAAAGCTCTCCAGCCAGCACCAACTCTGACCTCAAAATGTATAGCTTGAGCAAGTACAAATATTGTCCCTGGGGCAAGCGGATTCCAGTTTTCTATTTATAAAAAAATAAATAAGTTAGAAAACATATCAATCTCTAAATTGTTAAGTCAGAAGTCACGTACCATCCAAGACAATGATATAAGCTACGCCTGCTGAAGGAAGGGTCTTTGAGGATTTGGGTCCAAGAAGGGGATGAACACCAACATCATATGTTCTGTGAAATCTGGAGGAAGAGCAGCATTTAGACCAGGGTTGCCCCAACCCTGTTCCTGGAGAGCTACCATCTAGTAGGTTCTGATAAACCACAATTTGACCTCACCAATTAGCAGCTCAACAAGATTGCTTTTGAATAAAGCAAGTTTTAGGGTTTGAGTGAACCTATAGCTAGATTTCCAGGAATATGGTTGGGCAGCTCCTTTTCAGACAGACCACATCACATGTACGCACGTAGGCCGACACGCACACCTTACCGTGGGAATTTGCAGGAGACGGGTACTGTAAGGGATGCATTTCGTATGATGTTGTTCTCGCTAGCAGGTTTGCGCAGATAACGAACCACGTTTGTGAACACTATATAATCGTCCATGAGCTAAAAGAGGGAAACTCACTTTAGAATAGGATACACACACCCACATAATATTTGGTTTCAAGTGTTAAATTATATACATCTTTTTATTAATTTTGTATTTTTATAAATAATCAAAATCCAGCCCCCAATTAGTTCCCTCTGAGAAGACGGAATATTACTGCTGCCAATTGGTCAAACAGTCTTCACAAAAGCAGCAGTTCAAAAACTTCGAGGACCATGATTTGAACAACGGGGACAAACAACTTTACCTGCGGTCTTAATCCACAGCGCGTAAGAGGATAAAGGAAGTAATAGTGAGGACCTCTAGCTTGATTGACGCGACAATTGCCGAAATACAAAAATTTCCAACCATCGGTTTCATTGACCGAGTCCTTTCGGATCCGCACGTACATTCTATCCAAATGGCACAGCGCTTCCACCATTGGAAGCGGATCTTTTATCGTGACCGGTGCCACCATCGCTGTAGGCAACATAACAGCCCGTGCTTTATCCGTCAACGGCCCACGATTATTGTAATGAAACAATTTTTTTTGTTCGGTTACTGCAGAAGCATCATCCCCGTAAACATAACCGGGTAATTTATAGTCCGTAGGCCTAATTTTAGTTTGCTTCATCCGCGCCTTCTTGGACACCTGAACGGACGGTAAAGGAACTTTCAGTTCCGGCCAGCCATTTCCAGGTTCCGATCGCTCACTGGCAGAAATGGACACATAGCCTAATAAACACATGCAGAAAATCGCCGCCCTCATTTTTAAAGTCCAGGAAAAAACACCCTTCTTTGTCTAGGTAAACTAGGCTACACCAGCTCCCCGTGCTGGAAACCAAGAGAAGCAAATATACCATGAAAACAGCATTGTATACTACTCTTATAGAGCTGGTAAATTGGCCACACCTGGTTGCCAATGACGATGTGTTAAAGGCAACGTTAATATGTTAATGACTGGAAATCGTTGGCTGCCAATCATGTTTCCAATATTAATAAAATATATATTTTTTGTCAATTTCACTGCATTTAAAGGGCAGAAATATGTATTTACTAATCAACTGTAGTCTTGTGTTCATATTTTTACAAAAAAGAAATGTTGCATATACCAAAATATATTTTTAAAATACAAGGATTACAGTTTTTTCTATTTTATTGCACAAAGCACACACAGGGGGGGGGGGGGGGGGGGGGGTGGGTTACTTCTGTAGATATGAATTACAATTTAATTACAAATTACAGTTTTTTTAATTGACTATGTTGTAGACCAGGGGTCCTCAATCTTATCCAGAAAGGGCCGGTGTGGGTGCAGGCTTTTGTTCTAACCAAGCAGTTACACACCTGATTCTACTAATCAAGGTCCTTAGCGAAGAGTCAGGTGGTTGATTAGTAGAATCAGGTGTGTAGCTGCTTGGTTAGAACAAAAGCCTGCACCCACACCGGCCCTTTCTGGATAAGATTGAGGACCCCTGTTGTCGACTGATGAAATCAGTGGGGTCTTAATTAAAAAATATTTAAATTATGAACATGAAATGAAATCATTGGTGGATTAGTCATGCTGTATCTCTTTATTATAGGAATGGGCACCAAAACAGTGGAAGCGTTGCATTGCGTTTAATGTTTGTGAGTTGTGGTTTCTTCTGGCCTGGTTGAAACACAGAGAGTAAACCAATAGCCACTCAACATATACAAATTGGGCTATAAACAGTAACACTTTGACCTCTGCTGGTAAATTATAAGCACTGCGCTAAGTGAACGTGCTGAATATGCATTGCAGGTGTTGTATGACAGTGAGATCATTTTCAGTCAATCAAAATAAAAGGTAAGAAGTCAGGACACGGAACACGGTTTATGCAGTGGTGCCCAACCCTGTTCCTGGAGATCTAATGTTCTGTAGGTTTTCACTCCAACACCAAGAAAGCCCACCTCATTCACCTGCTAGAGATCTCGTTGAGCTGCTAATTAGTAGAATCAGGTGTACCAAATTAGGGTTGAAATGAAAACCTACAGGATGGTAGATCTCCAGGATGTAGAACCCACACAGCTAGAACAATGAGGGAATAGCTCGGAGCGAAGGTTTAAGCGTGATGTATTCCGCTATTGCTGTGAGAAAAGGTAAAAGTTATTGTATGAAATATCACTCATTTATTTACTCGTTTATCTGACTCCATTTAAAATTATAATTTAGAATTTGGTTTTAATCATGCGTGGAGCTCGGAGTGGTTACACTCGACTCGTCCTTGGGTACCACCATGACTCAATATATGCTTTCCGGAATCAGCATTATTGCTGAATCTCAGTTCGTTGGAGAACACAGAGGTTGGGGTTCTAGCCAACACAATACATGCATTATTTTTTACATAGATAGTTGCGAGCCCAGGTCAGAGTGCATTCAGAGGGCTCCTTAAGGCGAATTTGACAAGAACCGACGTAGAACGTCCAAGGGTTCTCTTCACATCAAATCACCAGAACCATGCACTACCAACTCTGTTTTGCGGGCAGAACTTGGCTGCGTTTCCCACTTTGAGAATGCCACTAAAGACTTGCTGTACCAGGCCACTGATCAGTTGGTCCTTGGTCAGAATTGTCCCCCTGAGTCTTCAGTCAGTAATTTAGGCTGAAAAGAGAAGATGGATTAGAGTCATGGAGACCATGCAAGTTAAATATAAAAATAATTAGATAACAGACAGGGAGGTCATTAGCTTAGAATTAGCAGTCAATTAGAGAATGTAAAGATTGAAGAAAGGAAATAGAGAGTAAATATTTTGTCTAGCCTGATCAGCTACACACAGAACCAGAATATGCATTGTGTGGGAAGTCAGTTATAATCTTACCCATACTTTAATGACTATGGTACCACTATAGCACCAGGAGACCTGTTACACAGATTCTCCCATACTGGGAACTTGCACTCAGCCCTGAGCGACACGCAGGGGTTCTGACTCTGAGACTCAAGCATACATACCACAGTGCTCGGAACACTGCAGCTCAGATCATACAGGCAATTGAAGCTGGAAAAAGGGTTGAAAAGAAAGATGCAGATGATGTGAAACATGGTAATTTATTAATGACAATAATCACTGGTTAACACTGTGAGAGCAAACACGAACACATTCAATATCTATAGCTAAACACAGGATAACATGCTGCTCAGACAAATAAACATGAACAAGGTCACTACCAAAGTATATAACCAAATGATTCCGTACGGTTTGACTATGGTACCAGGAGAACTGTTAAGCAGATTCTCCTTGAATATCCCTTTGGACTTCCCTTAAATGGAGTCCTGAGCAGGCCCTCCACATTCCACAATTCCCTTTGTTTGTCAAAATAAGGTCTGGCAGGAAGAGATGTCACTCCTCACCACCCGGAAACCCCCCCCCCCCTCCAGGAAGATAAACTGCATAGTCTACTCCCCCCAATCTAGTGATAGTAATAAGATTCTTTGAACGACGGCGCGTGATCTTTTGATCTCCTCTATCATTTATCTAGATATCAGGTGAGGTCCCGGTGATGGCCACTCTAGGTTCCAGATACTTATATGGACAAGCGCATCCATGATAACTTATACAATCCTCCTTTCTTTCACATTCTTTATTCCTCCCCCTCCTATACTTTCACATACCCCACACTTCAATTAGTATTAATCCCAGTTCACCACATGTATCATATTATCCACAATTCACATACATATGATGCAAGATACATATACAGCTTTGTTTCAGTCCATAGAGTCCAAGAGCCATTCAGTAACAGGCCCGAGTTCTCGGCGTCATTAGGACGCCCGTTTCCTTCTGATGTCCAGTTGTCGGGTCAATTCCAGCTGTCATTTACGAACTTGTGATTGGTGGTTTGGAACAGTCAGTAGAGGTTAGAGAAAGGAAAAGGGTTCTCAGGCCATCTGGTGATTTGTTTTATTGCACCCTCAAAGAAGTCGCCACCAGCTCCCAGGGTTTATGACTGATAATCCATTTTTCAGTCTTACAAAGAACAGGGCTGGGGACCAGGCATGTCAGAAAGACTTTCAGTATGGTGGTTGCATATTGTAAGAGTTCAATAATATCCTGAAACAACCAATTTATTTATCTTAATGCAGGGAGATTTACATAGTTTACATATTACTTATCGTTACATAACTATTTGTGTAGATGTTGCAACATTTAAGGACGTAATTTGGGTTAAAAAGTCTGCATGAAGAATACCAGACAAATCCCACACTGAAAGTGAGAAGCTACAGCTTTTCTGGTGAAAATCGCAAAACTCTGATGATACATACTAGCACTGAGTAATTACCTGACCTGTAAACAACTGCAGTTCTTTTTTGCGCACGCGATCATCCCAGGGGATCCCCAGCAGTGCGAACAATTTGAATAGTAGGCATACACAAATTGTGCACTAAATTATTTTGCTGGTAACACTGTGATCCTCCTCATACACAGTGGCGCCCCCAGAAATTGTTCATAAGGGGGGGGCACTGAAAATCTTGAGGTGGCACACCAAAACCAAAAGCCATTACTGAATTTCAGGAATTCTATTATGTTGTTGTAGTATATAAAAATATATACATTATAGACAAAAAATATACATTTTTGATTTAAATGAATAGTACCTAATGTAAAATATCAGATAGAAGCATATTATGCATATGCGACTCGCGAGCCGCGAGGGGGGGGCCAGTGGGGGGGCCAGCGATTTTATCAGGGTCTTCTTATTTTTTGTTCTTGAATTTATTTTAATTGTAGTTTTGGCTACTATAATTTGCGCCCGCATATCTTTCCGATGTTTCCCCCCCAGTAAGCTATGCATTGTGAAACATGAGTTGTGCTGACTATGCATTGCAGGTTTTGTATGACAGTGAGGTCGTTTTCAGTCAATCAAAATAAAAGGTAAGAAGTCAGGACACGGAACACGGTTTATGCAGTGGTACCCAACCCTGTTCCTGGAGATCTAACGTTCTGTAGGTTTTCACTCCAACACCAAGAAAGCACACCTCACCTGCTAGAGATCTCGTTGAGCTGCTAATTAGTAGAATCAGGTGTACCAAATTAGGGTTGAAATGAAAACCTACAGGATGGTAGATCTCCAGGAACAGGGCTGGGGACCACGCATGTCAGAAAGACTTTCAGTATGGTGGTTGCATAAGTGTTCAATAATATTCTGAAACAACCAATTTATTTATCTTAATGCAGGGAGATTTACATAGTTTACATATTACTTATCGTTACATCACGTTTTTTCCCCCCAGTAAGCTATGCATTGTGAAACATGAGTTGGTAAAAAAAAAAAGTAGTATTATAGTGTAATAATGATCATTTCAGTACTCAATACATTACGTTTTAGATGAGTTGCTTTTTAATGTTTGATTTGTAATGGTTTTATTTGGAAGATTTTGTGTGATTGTATGTAACCGAGCAAATGCCTTGAAGCTGTCAATGGGATTATGCCCTCCTGTATGCATGCCCCTGTAACACCATCACCATTTTTTGAAGAATCCGTAAACTTATTTTTGCCTTGCTGTGGAGCCCATGGCGTTTACTGCAAAGTTTAAAGCTGTGTTCATGGATACAGAACTATATGGCTGTGGCACTGATCCACTTCAAATGGTAACATAAGCATCCCTTATTGCTAATTAACAAAATGAACTGAAACATTCACAAGTGACTCACGTTATATTCAGTTTCAAAACTACAGGAGCATGATGGAAGCAGTGGGAAATTCCCCACATTAAGTGAGCAGTTAACTTTACTAATTATTTAATTTGTGCATGTTTGCAGCTAAGGCATGTTAAACAGACAAGCAGTGAATGGCATGTATAACACTCCAATGAAAAGTAAATAAAATCAATTGTATCATGGTCAGTGTGAATCTGATGTTTAAATGGTGTAGTTTGTTCAGTTGCAAATTGTGCAAAATAAACTCAGTAAAGCTGCATGTAGTGCACCAGGCAGGTACTGTAACTCATTTGCTCAGACATGCTTTTTGTGGCATTTCAATCAAGCCATGTTTCCTTCCCGACTGTCCACATATTCAGCTTTTATAAACACCATTGTAGGGTTTGTCACTCAGCTGCCATTTGGACCACTGGAGGAAAGCCATTGAAAGTTTCCACAATCCACAGGGATTTAAACCATTTTGTAGGCAACGTATTAGTGATGGTTGAATGGGTTTGAAACACCACCCCTGCATGCCGGTTTGTGTTAGACCCAGCATTTTGCATGCAGACATTAATAAAATAAGTGGTATAGTACAGCACAATGGGAAGCAATACATCAAGAATTGGACAAATGTTTATTTTCCCCAATCTATAAATCCAGAGAAATGGACAGGGGGCAGGGAGAAAGGAAACAAATGTTACAAGCAAAGACAGTATGAATACAATTGATGCTACACAACCATTACATGAAACCTGTTGACAACTTATGCAAGTCCAACAGCTTTGAGTGTCTTGAGCACGCATGACATGGGAGCCTTGACTTACAAGCATTTCAGCCCAGTTGCCACTCCACTGGGATTTTCTCATCCAAGTAATCTTCAGACTCAGATTCCCAATCTTTTTTAGCCTCAGAATCTTTTTCACTATCCCCAACATTCCAAGAGGGACTGGAAATTGTTTTGGCTTTAGAAACTGCAAGGCACAGGATTAAGTGTCACAAATGAAGTCAGAAGCCCAACTGAATAAATAAATCGTTGGTTCAGGGTGCAGCACTTACGAGGTTTGGGGGGGTCGGGGCAACCCGATATACAGCACAGGCACAGCTCGTATCCCCCGGTATGCAGCTCGTCCCACCTTTAAGGACAAAAAAGTAAGAAACAGCAAGCTGGGACCCCCACCCCCTGCAGAACATGCACTCACATGGAAGTGATCTTGTTGAATGAACAGGCCTTCCTGAACAGAGATGCTGTTTTTGCAGTAGCGACCTCACAGTGGATGGTGAGTGCCTAGAACACAAAACATCCATTTAATATGGGGTGGGCACAGCACAACGAGTGGTGGTGGGGGTGTAAGACTTACCTGACTGTCAGGCTCCAAGGGATAAACAAAGGACTCAATGGTAAACCTCAGGACAGCAGGGTCTGCATGATAGTGGAACCGGGACAGGCTACTGTGTACACTGTCCACCATACATCTAAGATCAGAGTTAACCATTAGTGAAAGGACACAGCAAAGGAGACAACAGCAACATAGGTAGACAACCCCACCCCAAAAAAAAAATACATTACCCATAGCCTTGAATCGGTGTGAAGGGGAGCAGAATGTTGGGCTTGCTGGTAGGAGTGATCCAACAGCGATTAACAAAAGCTCTCCAGCCAGCACCAACTCTGACCTCAAAATGTATAGCTTGAGCAAGTACAAATATTGTCCCTGGGGCAAGCGGATTCCAGTTTTCTATTTATAAAAAAATAAATAAGTTAGAAAACATATCAATCTCTAAATTGTTAAGTCAGAAGTCACGTACCATCCAAGACAATGATATAAGCTACGCCTGCTGAAGGAAGGGTCTTTGAGGATTTGGGTCCAAGAAGGGGATGAACACCAACATCATATGTTCTGTGAAATCTGGAGGAAGAGCAGCATTAGACCAGGGTTGCCCCAACCCTGTTCCTGGAGAGCTACCATCTAGTAGGTTCTGATGACAACCACAATTTGACCTCACCACCAATTAGCAGCTCAACAAGATTGCTTTTGAATAAAGCAAGTTTTAGGGTTTGAGTGAACCTATAGCTAGATTTCCAGGAATATGGTTGGGCAGCTCCTTTTTAGACAGACCACATCACATGTACGCACGTAGGCCGACACGCACACCTTACCGTGGGAATTTGCAGGAGACGGGTACTGTAAGGGACGCATTTCGTATGATGTTGTTCTCGCTAGCAGGTTTGCGCAGATAACGAACCACGTTTGTGAACACTATATAATCGTCCATGAGCTAAAAGAGGGAAACTCACTTTAGAATAAGATGCACTCACATAATATTTGGTTTCAAGTGTTAAATTATACACATCTTTTTTTATTCATTTTGTATTTTTATTTTTTAAATAATCAAAATCCAGCCCCCAATTGGTTCCCTCAGAGAAGACGTAACATTACTGCTACCAATTAGTCACAGTCTTCACACCCGATTCTCGGGTAAAGAGAGGGTTGAAAAACAGCAGTTCTAAGACTTCGAGGACCATGATTTGAACAACGGGGACAAACAACTTTACCTGCGGTCTTAATCCACAGCGCGTAAGAGGATAAAGGAAGTAATAGTGAGGACCTCTAGCTTGATTGACGCGACACTTGCCGAAATACAGAAATTTCCAACCATCGGTTTCATTGACCGAGTCCTTTCGGATCCGCACGTACATCCTATCCAAATGGCACAGCGCTTCCACCATTGGAAGGGGATCTTTTATCGTGACCGGTGCCACCATCGCTGTCGGCAACATAACAGCCCGTGCTTTATCCGTCAACGGCCCACGATTATTGTAATGAAACATTTTTTTTTGTTCGGTTACTGCAGAAGCACCATCCCCGTAAACATAACCCGGTAATTTATAGTCCGTAGGCCTAATTTTAGTTTGCTTCATCCGCGCCTTCTTGGACACCTGAACGGACGGTAAAGGAACTTGCAGTTCCGGCCAGCCATTTCCAGGTTCCGATCGCTCACTGGCAGAAATGGACACATAGCCTAATAAACACATGCAGAAAATAGCCGCCCTCATTTTTAAAGTCCAGGAAAAACCACCCTTCTTTGTCTATGTAAACTAGGCTACACCAGCTCCCCGTGCTGGAAACCAAGAGAAGCAAATATACCATGAAAATAGCATTGTATACTACTCTTATAGAGCTGGTAAATTGGACACACCTGGTTTCCAACGATGTGTGAAAGGCAACGTTAATATGTTAATGATTGGAAATCGTTGGCTGCCAATCATGTTTCCAATATTCATAAAAATACATTTTGTTTGTCAATTTCACTGCATTTTAAGGGCAGAGATATGTATTTACTAATTAACTGTAGTCTTATGTTCATATTTTTACAAAAAAGAAATTTTGCATATACCATAATATATTTTTAAAATACAAGGATTACAGTTTTTTTTAATTATCGCACAAAGCACACACGGGGGGGTTACTTCTGTAGATATGAATTACAATTTCATTACAAATGACTATTTTTTAATTGACTATGTTGTAGACTGATGAAATCAGTGGGGTCTTAATTAAAAAATATTTAAATTATGAACATGAAATGAAATCATTGGTGGATTAGTCATGCTGTATCTCTTTATTATACGTTTTTATGCACCAAAACAGTTGCATTGCGTTTGATGTTAGTTTTGTGAGTTGTGGTTTCTTCTGGCCTGGGTGAAACACAGAGAGTAAACCAATAGCCACTCAACATATACAAATTGGGCTATAAACAGTAACACTTTGACCTCTGCTGGTAAATTATAAGCACTGCGCTAACTGAACGTGCTGAATATGCATTGCAGGTTTTGTATGACAGTGAGGTCGTTTTCAGTCAATCAAAATAAAAGGTAAGAAGTCAGGACACGGAACACGGTTTATGCAGTGGTACCCAACCCTGTTCCTGGAGATCTAACGTTCTGTAGGTTTTCACTCCAACACCAAGAAAGCACACCTCATTCAACTGCTAGAGATCTCGTTGAGCTGCTAATTAGTAGAATCAGGTGTACCAAATTAGGGTTGAAATGAAAACCTACAGGATGGTAGATCTCCAGGAACAGGGCTGGGGACCACGCATGTCAGAAAGACTTTCAGTATGGTGGTTGCATAAGTGTTCAATAATATTCTGAAAGAACAAATGTATTTATCTTAATGCAGGGAGATTTACATAGTTTACATATTACTTATCGTTACATCACGTTTCCCCCCCCAGTAAGCTATGCATTGTAAAAAGTAGTATTGTAGTGTAATAATGATCATTTCAGTACTCAATACTTTAAGTTTTGAGTTACTTGCTTTTTATTGTTTCTGATTTGTAATGGTTTTATTTGGAAGATTTTGTGTGATTGTATGTAACCGAGCAAATGCCTTGAAGCTGTCAATGGGATTATGCCCTCCTGGACGCATGCCCCTGTAACAACAATGACTGTGCAACACCATCACCATCTTTTGAAGAATCCGTAAACTTATTTTTGCCTTGCTGTGGAGCCTATGGCGTTTACTGCAAAGTTTAAAGCTGTGGTCATGGATACAGAACTATATCTATGGCTGTGGCACTGTTCCAATTTGAATGGTAACATGATAAGCATCCCTTACAGTCTTTTGAAATAGAATAGAATAGAATAACTTTTATTTTCCTGCAAGGGAACTTCAGTTGTAGCCCCAGCAACAACAAAAAAAGACAGACAGTGGGGCAGACCCACAACACACAAACATATCAAACAAAGACATCCAACAGATCATTACATCAATCAAGTGAATTAAAGGGCAATACAGCCATGATTTAAAAAATAGTCCCGCTGTCCCGAGATGTCCAGTGTCACCAAGCAGTCCAACACACAAACTCCGCCTCCACGACTCTCATCCATACACGCAGCAGCGCGGTCTCTGTGCACCGCCGAAATGGAGCGGGAGTTCAAATAGGTCTGAACATGTCGTGAAGCGACCAAATCAGGTGACGTCCTTTAATTAATGAAGCCTTCCCGTAATGTAACAACATTGTTCAGGACATGTGGGATGTTTCTGGTGCAAAAGAATCAATCACAAAACAGAAGAGGAAAATTAATATAAACAGTGTGGAAACAGATTGCCTGCTATGTTGTATACAACTGTAAAACAACAATTTTTTTAATGGATATACTGTTTATTTCACAAAACTTTGGCTATCCAAGATTTATTAAGGGTCACTAAGTTGCCACAAGCAAAACTGAAATTAAACTCAAGTAAATTCACTGGGTAGAATCAGTGGCAAAACAAGCTGAATGCCTAAATGCAGGTATTTATTTTGCTTCTGTAAATGGACCATACGAAAAGAGAAAAGCATTTGTGAAAGGACTTTTTTTATTTATTTTTTTACATGTATGTGCGGTGTGTACTATCTTGTTTGTCATTTTTTTCCTGCTGATTGTAAATGTAATTATACTGAGTGCCTTATAATTTGTTTAATTGAATCTTGAATTTGAGCAATTGGGTTTAGTTTATAATGCTAGTTATATTGAAACCGTAACCGATTTTTTACAAGAGTGTCCTGGCCAAGAAAAACCAGACTTATTTCTGAAATAAAAACTCAATTTCAGCTTCAGACTGCTCATTCAAATTGACTTGTCCACTTGAGCTGGCCTACTGCGTATCACAGTAACAGCATTTCTGCCTTGTTTCTCTACAGAGCAACCACCCATGATGCAAGCTGCAGGTTTTGTAACAGTGGTGGCAGCCAGTTTCCACCACCTTAACAGAGTGGGATATGAGATTATCACTCCCATGACAGTGCATCAAGAGGAAGTGGCTCAGATTGGGCCTTCTCCAAAAGACAATGACGTGTCTCTAGTAGCAAAGAGTCAAGATGTGTCTCCATTAGAGCAAGAGCTTTGTTCTATACACCAGAATCTTTCTCCAGGAGATCATGAACGGTCTTATATACACCAGAATGACCACAACAGTACTCAAGTGGACAGTGTCATTGGCGATGTTCTCTTCTGGTTTGTCGTTCATTTCCTGTGGAGACAACTACTCCAGAGACTCAACTTCCGAGATCCCCCTCAGGCAGAGGAAGACATCCTTGCCGAAGGGTCGGTCTGTACCACGGCGGCGCTTCTTCTGCACAAAGAAGTCCTGGGAGGCTTCTATGAGAGATGCATCCACACTAGAGCGCACGAGAACTGGAGAGTGCTGGAGTTCGTGGAGGGTTTTTCGGACAGCTGCCTCTGTGGAATGGCCAATCTAGGACATGCTGTGACATCTTAGAGAACCTTTTGTGCTCAAAAGGTACACCGTACCTAGCCAAAGAGCAGGTTATAAAGTGGTTTCAAATTGCCATCACAAAAGCATGGGGACAGATCTCCCACAAATATGAATTTCAGCTCACGTTTCTCAACCTGGGCTCTCCTGGGGCTTTGAAAGTGAGGTTTAGATCGGGGAAGACGATCATCTTCAACCTCGCTCCAGTCATCCAGTTTGAAGATTCAGATGCTTATTTCGTCTCACAATTCACATCAAATGTGAACAACTCTTCAGACACCTACTGGCCCCTTTCCTTTGCCATGTATGAGAAACGCTTACTGAAATACTTGGCTAAAAGGTTGCCGGAAAATTCATGCCATATCCGTTGCCTTCAGATCGTGTGTTTCCTGCACAAGAAGCAGACAGGTCTGACGGGTAAAACCTCCCTGAGCATCTACCACTTGAAGTCAGCGCTACTCCATCTGCTCTTGGACAAAAGACCCTTAGACTGGTCTTCTTACCACCTAGAAAACAGAGCTTGTGACATTCTGGGGTTCATTTTGAAGAGCCTTCAGAAAAAAGAGCTCCATCATGCTTTAATTGGGAACGGTCAAGTTCCTAAAGAAATCGGGATTCCACCCATCAATCTTTTCTATCCTCGTGTTACAGAAACATCTGTACACTGAAACGGTAAAGCACTTTCGGGAAATGGTCAGAAATGCCACTGTGCTAATACATGAATACTGTCCACACTTTCCTGGTGGAAATGCACCTCAATTCAGGTCTACAGACTTAAATCATGGTTGTCATTTGTGAGTCATACGGGAATGTTATCAATGGAAATTTCAAGCCACTTCTCAATTCCATTTGGAGTTTTAGTCACACCATAAAAACACAGTGCACCACCTCAATCATACAAGTTGATGAATTGCTCATTAACATTTACAAGTGACTCATGTCAGTTTCAAAACTACAGGAGCATGATAGAAGCAGTGGGAAATTCCCCACATTAAGTGAGCGGTTAACTTTACAAATTATTTAATTTGTGCATGTTTGCAGCTAAGGCATGTTAAACAGATAAGCAGTGAATGGCATGTACAACATTCCAATGAAAAGTAAATAAAATCAATTGTATCATGGTCAGTGTGAATCTGATGTTAATGGTGTAGTTTGTTCAGTTGCAAATTAGCAAAATAAACTCAGTAAAGCTGTATGTAGTGCACCAGGCAGGTACTGTAACTCATTTGCTCAGACATGCTTTTTGTGGCATTTCAATTTTAATCAAGCCAGGTTTCCTTCCCGACTGTCCACATATTCAGCTTTTATAAACACCATTGTAGGGTTAGTCACTCAGCTGCCATTTGGACCACTGGAGGAAAGCCATAGAAATAGTTTCCACAATCCACAGGGATTTTAACCATTTTGTAGGCAACTTACTAAAGTGATGGTTGAATGGGTTTAAAACACCACCCCTGTATGCTGGTTTGTGTCAAACAATTACCTTAGCTTTAGTCCTAGCATTTGGTATGCAGACATTTATAAAATGTGTGGTATAGTACAGCACAATGGGAAGCAATACATCAAGAATTGGACAAATTTTTATTTTTCCCAATCCATAAATCCAGAGAAATGCAGACAGGGGGCAGAGAGAAAGGAAACAAATGTTACAAGCAGACAGTATGAATACAATTGATGCTACACAACCATTACGTGGAACCTGTTGACAACTTATGCAAGTCCAACAGCTTTGACTTAAAAGCATTTCAGACCAGTTGCCACTCCACTGGGATTTTCTCATCAAAGTAATTGTCTATATCTTCAGCCTCCGAACCCTCCTCGTCAGCCTCCGAACCCTCCTCGACAGCCTCCGAACCCTCCTCGACAGCCTCCGAACCCTCCTCGACAGCCTCCGAACCCTCCTCGACAGCCTCCGAACCCTCCTCGACAGCCTCCTCGTCAGCCTCCTCGTCAGCCTCCGAACCCTCCTTGTCAGCCTCCTCGTCAGCCTCCGAATCCTCCTCTTCCCAATCTTTTGTAGCCTCAAAATCTTTTTCACTATCCCCGACATTCCAAGAGGGACTGGAAATGGTTTTAGCACCTGCAAGGCACAGGATTAAGTGTCACAAATGAAGTCAGAAGCCCAACTGAATAAATAGTTTGTTCAGGGTGCAGCACTTACGATGTTTGGGGAGGTTGGAGCAACCCGATTCACAGCACATGCACAGCTCGTATCCCCCGGTATGCAGCTCGTCCCACCTTTAAGGACAAAAGAGTAAGAAACAGCAAGCTGGGACCCCCACCCCCTGCAAAACGTGCGCTCACATGGAAGTGATCTTGTTGAATGAACAGGCCTTCCTGAACAGAGATGCCGTTCTTGCAGTAGTGACCTCACAGTGGATGGTGAGTGCCTAGAACAAACATCCATTTAATATGGGGTGGGCACAGTACAATGAGTGGTGGTGGGGGTGTAGGACTTACCTGAGTGTCAGGCTCCAAGGGATAAACAAAGGACTCAATCGTAAACCTCAGGACAGCAGGGTCTGCATGATAGTGGAACCGGGACAGGCTACTGTCCACACTGTCCACCATACATCTAAGATCAGAGTTAACCATTAGTGCAAGGACACAACAAAATGGGCACAACCGCAACGTAGGTAGACAACCCCACCCCAAAAAAATATACATTACCCATAGCCTTGAATCGGTGTGAAGGGGAGCAGAATGTTGGGCTTGCTGGTAGGAGTGATCCAACAGCGATTAACAAAAGCTCTCCAGCCAGCACCAACTCTGACCTCAAAATGTATAGCTTGAGCAAGTACAAATATTGTCCCTGGGGCAAGCGGATTCCAGTTTTCTATTTATAAAAAAATAAATAAGTTAGAAAACATATCAATCTCTAAATTGTTAAGTCAGAAGTCACGTACCATCCAAGACAATGATATAAGCTACGCCTGCTGAAGGAAGGGTCTTTGAGGATTTGGGTCCAAGAAGGGGATGAACACCAACATCATATGTTCTGTGAAATCTGGAGGAAGAGCAGCATTTAGACCAGGGTTGCCCCAACCCTGTTCCTGGAGAGCTACCATCTAGTAGGTTCTGATGACAACCACAATTTGACCTCACCACCAATTAGCAGCTCAACAAGATTGCTTTTGAATAAAGCAAGTTTTAGGGTTTGAGTGAACCTATAGCTAGATTTCCAGGAATATGGTTGGGCAGCTCCTTTTTAGACAGACCACATCACATGTACGCACGTAGGCCGACACGCACACCTTACCGTGGGAATTTGCAGGAGACGGGTACTGTAAGGGACGCATTTCGTATGATGTTGTTCTCGCTAGCAGGTTTGCGCAGATAACGAACCACGTTTGTGAACACTATATAATTGTCCATGAGCTAAAAGAGGGAAACTCACTTTAGAATAGGCTACACACTCATATTTGGTTTCAAGTGTTAAATTATATACATCTTTTTGTATTTTTTAAATAATCAAAATCCAGCCCCCAATTAGTTCCCTCAGAGAAGACGGAACATTACTGCTACCAATTGGTCAAACAATCTTCACACCCGACTCTCGGGTAAAGAGAGGGTGGAAAACCAGCAGTTCTAAGACTTCGAGGACCATGATTTGAACAACGGGGACAAACAACTTTACCTGCGGTCTTAATCCACAGCGCGTAAGAGGATAAAGGAAGTAATAGTGAGGACCTCTAGCTTGATTGACGCGACACTTGCCGAAATACAGAAATTTCCAACCATCGGTTTCATTGACCGAGTCCTTTCGGATCCGCACGTACATCCTATCCAAATGGCACAGCGCTTCCACCATTGGAAGGGGATCTTTTATCGTGACCGGTGCCACCATCGCTGTAGGCAACATAACAGCCCGTGCTTTATCCGTCAACGGCCCACGATTATTGTAATGAAACAATTTTTTTTGTTCGGTTACTGCAGAAGCATCATCCCCGTAAACATAACCCGGTAATTTATAGGCCGTAGGCCTAATTTTAGTTTGCTTCATCCGCGCCTTCTTGGACACCTGAACGGACGGTAAAGGAACTTGCAGTTCCGGCCAGCCATTTCCAGGTTCCGATCGCTCACTGGCAGAAATGGACACATAGCCTAATAAACACATGCAGAAAATCGCCGCCCTCATTTTGAAAGTCCAGGAAAAACCACCTTTCTTTGTCTATGTAAACTAGGCTACACCAGCTCCCCGTGCTGGAAACCAAGAGAAGCAAATACACCATGAAAACAGCATTGTATACTACTCTTATAGAGCTGGTAAATTGGCCACACCTGGTTGCCAATGACGATGTGTGAAAGGCAACGTTAATATGTTAATGATTGGAAATCGTTGGCTGCCAATCATGTTTCCAATATTCTTAAAATATTTTTTTTTGTCAATTTCACTGCATTTAAAGGGCAGAAATATGTATGTACTAATCAACTGTAGTCTTATGTTCATATTTTTACAAAAAAGAAATGTTGCATATTTATATACCATAATATATTTTTCAAATACAAGGATTACATTTTTTTAATTTTTATCGCACAAAGCACACACAGGGGGGTTACTTCTGTAGATATGAATTACAATTTCATTACAAATGACTATTTTTTAATTGACTATGTTGTAGACTGATGAAATCAGTGGCGTCTTAATTAAAAAATATTAAAATTATGAACATGAAATGAAATCATTGGTGGATTAGTCATGCTGTATCTCTTTATTATACGTTTTTATGCACCAAAACAGTGGAAGCGTTGCATTGCGTTTGATGTTAGTTTTGTGAGTTGTGGTTTCTTCTGGCCTGGGTGAAACACAGAGAGTAAACCAATAGCCACTCAACATATAAAAATTGGGCTATAAACAGTAACACTTTGACCTCTGCTGGTATATTATAAGCACTGCGCTAACTGAACGTGCTGAATATGCATTGCAGGTTTTGTATGACAGTGAGGTCGTTTTCAGTCAATCAAAATAAAAGGTAAGAAGTCAGGACACGGAACACGATTTATGCAGTGGTACCCAACCCTGATCCTGGAGATCTAACGTTCTGTATGTTTTCACTCCAACACCAAGAAAGCACACCTCATTCACCTGCTAGAGATCTCGTTGAGCTGCTAATTAGTAGAATCAGGTGTACCAAATTAGGGTTGAACTGAAAACCTACAGGATGGTAGATCTCCAGAAACAGGGCAGGGGACCACGCATGTCAGAAAGACTTTCAGTATGGTGGTTGCATATTGTAAGTGTTCAATAATATTCTGAAACAACCAATTTATTTATTTACAAAGAGCTGTCAATTGCATCCCCATCATTTAAAAGCAGTTAACAATGTGAATAAAATGTATATAAAATAAGTCAGTGGTTCTGAACCCTGGTCCTGGAGTACCCCTGTTTATGCTGGTTTCCGTTCCAACCACAATTGCAATACCAGAATTTTAACAAGCTGTTAACTTTTCTTAATTGGGTATTTTTAATGTTTAGAGGGATTATTTACTCTCTTAAGCCAATTATGTTAGTAATATCTATGCATGCCATGAAGAATTTAATTTTGATGTTCATTATGCTTATTGTGTTATATTGCAAACAATTACAAAGAAGAGGTAACAACTGAGGTGAATAGGCTCCTAATTAGGTAATTTTACACAAGTTTAAATTTCTTCATAATTTCTTCATTAAACTTAACACAATACAGGTTTGGCTTGTTATCATTTGCTTTGTTTTTGAAGTCTTCATCATTTACCAAACAGTTAGTTTTAGTGGCCATGTGTCCCCAATTTCATCAATTATGAGCCTATTGATTCACCTCAGTTTTTAATTTGATTAGTTAAGATATTTTTGACCTCTTTTTAATTGTTTACAATTCAGCGCAATGTGAATATTGACCTTTTTCTATTTCTGCATGTAATATGACAATTGACACATGCATAGTTTTGTTGGCAAAATATATGCCATATCTCACTGCCCCATTCGTCGCCAGATATGAACATAATCCAGCATTTATGGCAGGGGTGGGTAACCTCATTTTGAAAGGGCTGGTCCCGGTGCAAGTTTTGGATTTTGCCCAGCAGGACACCAGAGTCAACTAATTAACTAATCATGTTCTTCAATCTTGATAAGTAGAATCAGGTGTCTTAGTGCTGGGCACTGGGCAAAGGGCCTGTAATTAACTGAACAATTAGTGCTACTGATTGGCCAGACTGTTCACACCAGACTCCCAGGTAAAGGGAGAGTGGAAAACCGGCAGTCCTCATGGACCTCGAGGACCGTGATTTGAATACCAGGGCCCGAGGGTGTCTATATGAGACCACAGACTCATATAACAGGGGTGGGTGGGCTCCAGGCCTCGCTCGCGGGCGGTGTGTGTGGGTTTTTTTGCTGCCGCCCAGTTACATTTATTGATTTAGCCCAATCGTTTTATTGATGATATATTTTTTTACATAATTATCCGCGATATGAACAGCAGAATGATGAATGTGTGTGTGCCCGGGCGTGGTGTATTGTGTTTTTTTTCGTTCTGTAATTAACGAGTGAATCGGTGATTGTGTGTATGACTAATTAGCTGATTGAGCCGTGGTAACTGGTGGCAGTAAAAACCTGCATACACACCGGCCCGCGAGGCCTGGAGTTGCCCACCCCTGCCCTAGGGTGTAAAATGTACACTACAATTTTTTGCTGTGCAATTGAAGAGGACAGTGAGTAGTACATTTTTATTATACCTCCAGATGTCTCGCTGTTCTTGATGCAGTGTGACAGTCAACATGGTTATATAAAGCAGTAAAACCTGGAATTCACTTGGACTGTTCCGTCTTCATTGCAGCTTGCGGATTTGGTGGTTGGTATCTCAGTTCCCAAACTTAATGCAGTCAGAGATGTAGACATCTAGAAGCAGGGTTTCTCTATACATTTCGTAGGGTCTCCCTTTTCCCAACAGCACTTCACGATGTGATCGAAGGAGTTTGGCCGTAGGTGGAATTCATGCACCTGGGATGATGTCGTCACAACCGCTGCATGAAATGTATCTGATTCATAATTTCATAATTAAATTCCTCATGGCACTTATAGTAGTTGATCTATTTTTATTTTTGAAATTACTCACTTTATTGGGGGGATTGCGGTTTCCTTAATTTGCTTGAGTCATGACAGTGCAAATTTAGTGTGATTTTAAAGTAAAAAAAACATTGTTATGGACAAATAGTGAAGTGTAAGCAAATAAGTAGACTATGTGACATAGAGTTAAGGTGGAGAGCCACGGCTCTCTGTGTGTTGTTCAGATGCTACTGTTATTGATTTGAGTAAATGCAAAATATAAATGCCTTTTGACTTCAGATCAGCAGTGAACAGCAATGCCTACTGAAGGCTGATTTTGATAATCAAATCCGACACAGAAATAAAGGTGTGCGTGCATGCGTGCGTGCGTGCGTGCGCGCGGTGTCTCTGTCTCTGTAAAGCGTCTCTGTAAAGCGTCTCTGTGACGGTGTCTCTGTAAAGCGTCTCTGTGACGGTGTCTCTGTAAAGCGTCTCTGTAAAGCGTCTCTGTGACGGTGTCTCTGTAAAGCGTCTCTGTGACGGTGTCTCTGTAAAGCATCTCTGTGACGGTGTTTCTGTAAAGCGTCTCTGTGACGGTGTTTCTGTAAAGCGTCTCTGTGACTGTCTCTCTGTAAAGCATCTCTGTGACGGTGTCTCTGTAAAGCGTTTCTGTGATGGTCTCTCTGTAAAGCGTCTCTGTGACTGTGTCTCTGTAAAGCGTCTCTGTGACGGCGTTTCTGTAAAGCGTCTCTGTGACGGTGTCTCTGTAAAGCATCTCTGTGACTGTCTCTGTAAAGCGTCTCTGTAAAGCGTCTCTGTGACGGTGTCTCTGTAAAGCTTCTCTGTAAAGCGTCTCTGTGACTGTGTCTCTGTAAAGCGTCTCTGTGACTGTGTCTCTGTAAAGCGTCTCTGACTGTGTCTCTGTAAAGCGTCTCTGTGACTGTGTCTCTGTAAAGCGTCTCTGTGACTGTGTCTCTGTAAAGCGTCTCTGTGACGGTGTCTCTGTAAAGCGTCTCTGTAAAGCGTCTCTGTGACGGTGTCTCTGTAAAGCGTCTCTGTGATGGTGTCTCTGTAAAGCGTCTCTGTGACGGTGTCTCTGTAAAGCGTCTCTGTGACGGTGTTTCTGTAAAGCGTCTCTGTGACGGTGTCTCTGTAAAGCGTCTCTCTGACGGTCTCTCTGTAAAGCGTCTCTGTGACGGTGTCTCTGTAAAGCGTCTCTGTGACGGTCTCTCTGTAAAGCGTCTCTGTGGCGGTGTTTCTGTAAAGCGTCTCTGTGACGGTGTCTCTGTAAAGCGTCTCTGTGACTGTGTCTCTGTAAAGCATCTCTGTGACTGTCTCTCTGTAAAGCGTCTCTGTGACGGTGTTTCTGTAAAGCGTCTGTGACGGTGTTTCTGTAAAGCGTCTCTGTGACTGTCTCTCTATAAAGCGTCTCTGTGACGGTGTCTCTGTAAAGCGTCTCTGTAAAGCATCTCTGTGACTGTGTCTCTGTAAAGCGTCTCTGTGACTGTGTCTCTGTAAAGCGTCTCTGTGACTGTGTCTCTGTAAAGCGTCTCTGTGACGGTGTCTCTGTAAAGCGTCTCTGTGACAGTGTCTCTGTAAAGCGTCTCTGTGACGGTGTCTCTGTAAAGCGTCTCTGTGACGGTGTCTCTGTAAAGCATCTCTGTGACGGTGTTTCTGTAAAGCGTCTCTGTGACGGTGTCTCTGTAAAGCGTCTGTGACGGTGTTTCTGTAAAGCGTCTCTGTGACTGTCTCTCTATAAAGCGTCTCTGTGACGGTGTCTCTGTAAAGCGTCTCTGTAAAGCATCTCTGTGACTGTGTCTCTGTAAAGCGTCTCTGTGACTGTGTCTCTGTAAAGCGTCTCTGTGACTGTGTCTATGTAAAGCGTCTCTGTGACGGTGTCTCTGTAAAGCGTCTCTGTGACAGTGTCTCTGTAAAGCGTCTCTGTGACGGTGTCTCTGTAAAGCGTCTCTGTGACGGTGTCTCTGTAAAGCATCTCTGTGACGGTGTTTCTGTAAAGCGTCTCTGTGACGGTGTTTCTGTAAAGCGTCTCTGTGACTGTCTCTCTGTAAAGCATCTCTGTGACGGTGTCTCTGTAAAGCGTTTCTGTGATGGTCTCTCTGTAAAGCGTCTCTGTGACTGTGTCTCTGTAAAGCGTCTCTGTGACGGCGTTTCTGTAAAGCGTCTCTGTGACGGTGTCTCTGTAAAGCATCTCTGTGACTGTGTCTCTGTAAAGCGTCTCTGTGACTGTGTCTCTGTAAAGCGTCTCTGTGACTGTGTCTCTGTAAAGCGTCTCTGTGACGGTGTCTCTGTAAAGCGTCTCTGTGACAGTGTCTCTGTAAAGCGTCTCTGTGACGGTGTCTCTGTAAAGCGTCTCTGTGACGGTGTCTCTGTAAAGCATCTCTGTGACGGTGTTTCTGTAAAGCGTCTCTGTGACGGTGTCTCTGTAAAGCGTCTCTGTGACGGTGTCTCTGTAAAGCGTCTCTGTGACTGTGTCTCTGTAAAGCATCTCTGTGACTGTCTCTCTGTAAAGCGTCTCTGTGACGGTGTCTCTGTAAAGCGTCTCTGTGACGGTGTTTCTGTAAAGCGTCTCTGTAAAGCATCTCTGTGACTGTCTCTCTGTAAAGCGTCTCTGTGACGGGGTCTCTGTAAAAAGCGCAATTCAAATAAAATTTTATTGAATCAAATAATTTTGTAAAGAAGCATTTTACAACTTAAAATGCTGTTGGTATTTTGAAATATTGATGATATAATATTTAATAGCAGGTATGTGAAACCATGTACCTTACTGTTCACATGGTACAGAAGTAATGTACAAAAGTTCTTAGGCTCTTTTCATTTGCATTTTGCTCCTTGATATCACACTAAACAAGTGGGGAAACCATATCTGTAGGCTAAAGTTTGTGTTATTCATTCACAGGCACTGACAAAACCATTGTGCAATCATGGAGTGGGACTGTTGAATTTATGGTACCCTTAGGCAAACAGTTTGGGGGTTATTACACCAATCGTGAGTCATGCTACAAGTAGTTTCACAGAGTCCACAGAAATTATTCATTTTTATTCTTGTGAATTCATTACCTGTTCCATGCAGGTTTGAAACTTCTTCAGTTTGAAATCAATATTGTTCAAAAAATATGCAAGAACAGACCAAGTTAAACAATATTTTTCTGACTGCACACATTTTCTGTCAGTTTCATTTTCGCACAATTGCATATTGACACTTCCAAGTTTGCCTACTTTTGAATGTGTACATCATTGAACAAGTTTTCCTATGTGTCTTGGACAATAATGTGACAACAAGACCCCTTAGATTTATGGAGCCAAAAATACTTTGGCTGGATGAGGATGAGTAGCTGTCAACAGGGTAAACAGAGTAAACACAGGTAGGTGGGCTGTCATAGAAACACTTAAACATATTCAGTCCCAAGTAGTGTTGGGGATGTCAAGATATCTTTCTACAATATGGAACCATATCATACAAATGATTCGGCTGAATTTTTGAAGTCAAAATTGGAACAGAAACTGGACGGACTGCAGAAAGATCCAAATGGCCAAATTGCAAGTTATGGTTATTCTCTAAATCACAGAAAACAAATAGGAAAAACCCTGGCTTTAAAAAAAATAATTTAAAAAAAAACAACTTCATTAAAAATGAACAGCTTCTTGCCTACAGCAACTCCTCTCAGGGAGTGGAGACATGTCAAATGAACACCCCCCCCTCCCCCCAAGCAAAACACTGCCGTTTACCTACTCTCCACTGTCCGTTCTATCTTACGCTGCATATCCGTTTTACCCATTCTGTGCTATTCTCATTCATTTCTGCATATCGTGCCATTTATAGTGAAGTGGCAGGTATCCTAAAATATGCGGGCACTTATAAACATTTTATGTTGAGACCGTTAACGGTCTGGGGAATCGTTGTTTGAGCTTTCTTCGTCAGTGTGTCCCAGTGACCGTAGGTGTTAAAAATAGGAAGAGTAATTGTGTTGTTCGTGAATTGCAGAACTGGATGGAACAGGAAGCCTCGAAGTAAACTGGCCCTTAACACGCTCGTTCTTACTCCGAATGACTCATCATTGGGAATGATTGATTTATCAACAGTGGCATATCTCTACATGCCCATTGTAGGTTCACAATGTAAGTCCTTTACATCTGTTGATGATTACAGGTGTTTACACACCAGATTTTGCCATTCACACATTGATTTTGGGAGCAGCAGGGGAAATTAAATAGATTTAAGAACATGTGGGATGCACAACCCATAGTATACTCTTGTTTACTCTAGACT
This sequence comes from Ilyophis sp. 1 JC-2022, assembly GCA_022702515.1. Classification (NCBI taxonomy): domain Eukaryota; kingdom Metazoa; phylum Chordata; class Actinopteri; order Anguilliformes; family Synaphobranchidae; genus Ilyophis; species Ilyophis sp. 1 JC-2022. The sequence continues at coordinate 87,287,537 of CM040405.1, forward strand.
TTTTATGCTAGTGCTTATCTTCTGGGGATTTGTGTGTTGCTTCCAATATACAAGGTGTCTATAGCTAAAGTACAACAAAGTCATCGGCTAAGGTAGAGGCAGATGAAGACGTGAGTAGCTGTTGAGAGATGAAATGCATCATTTGTTAGAGTGGGTGAGAATTGATATGATGCACCATATGAGAAATAAAATCAAATTCAATCGAATTTGACAGATAGGGTCACGCAATTCATTAGTCAATATGAAAATGCAAAATACTTAATTTGCAAAAAGCTTAGTAGAAGATTTTCATTGCCACCTGAAGAAAGAATCTAATGGATTCATGTAATTTAATGTTGTGCTTCTCGATATACAGAACGTTTGCGGCCTTCTCGTCCAGTATGATACATCAGGGCTCCAATTTTTTTTTCTTTTCACACAGCTTATCCAGGATCAGCTAAAGCCTCCGTAAGGTATCCAAAGCCCTGATGTGAAAACAGTAAAAAAAAAAGTGGGTTTGCACTTTGGAGTATATGAAACTAGATTTGCATATTGCTGATTGGAGTGTTGTTCAATTTTGGATTTAAATTTGATTACCACCCATTGATTTGTTAGACACAGAAGTCGGACCTTTTGGCAGGTAAAGATTCCCGTGGTTGTTGTTAGTATAAATATTCCTTAAATCAGCTTATCAACTGTAGATCCCTTTCCCAACCTGGCATGCAATATTAGCTATACATGTGATTGTGTTCCGGCTCCAGTACAGCTGTAGGCTTTGCTTAACATTTGTGTAATGTTTAGACCGCTTCTGTGCGTGTGAATTAGTCATATGTTCATAGTGCCCATATCTGGTGTCATGCTTCAAACACGTGCTTTCCCTTTAGCTGAAACATGTATATTTGTCATGGAAGCAGCAATCTTTTCAGAGCTGAATTGCCTTGGGTCCAGACACTCATGTTGTCTGAGCATGTTCAGGAGTGATGCTTAGTTTCAGTGGACTTCGATCCCCTCGAGACTTCTCTGGTGAATCCCCTGTCAACTGTTGTACTCTCTATGCCCCTTCATGCTTTGTTCTAGAAGCTTCTGGTGTAAGATAACTGAACTGATGTTCAGCCACAGGAAGAAAAATGACTAAAAGGAAAATTCTGTCCTTAACAGGATCTCTCGCCTACTGTACAAAGAAATATATCGGAGCAAATGACAATAAACACATAGCTTTGTGGTAGTTGCTGAACCAGCCTCAAAGCTTTCAGAAATATATAAAATGAGAGGACAGTGAACCCCGTAATCTTTTGTTGCAAAGCAAACACATCTGGTTTTGTACTTACATGTTGAATTTACAAAGAACTGAACAGAAAACTGAGTTTTTAAAAATAATTAATGGAATTAATAGTTGTGCTGAAGTCACCGTTGTTTCATCTGCATCTGCAAGCAAAGACCACTACAGCCGAACAAAGTGTATGTTTTTTTAATGCACACCCACCTTGTGAGACAAGACTGTTTTCCAAACAACAGGCCACAATGTTGTACAGGAGAGCTGGAGTGCACCTGACCTGAAGCCATTGTGCTGTAGTGTACATATATCTCACTGACAAGAACTGGCAGCCTGTGTGTTCCTGAAACATTGTTGGGAGTTACATTGTTAACCTGAGTAACTGTGGCTGAGGTAAACCCACCCTACTAGTAGGACAAAGCCACTGACCCTGCAAAAAAACATGGCTATACCATTCGCTAAAACTGTGTGGTAAATATTTTTTCCTGAACTAATTTGCAAAATATCTTCATTTAGCCTACATCACTTTGCTTAAAGCTAGCAAACATACAGCATCAAATAATTAGCCACTAGTGGCCCACTGCAAATCACCTTTTGCAAATCGGCACAGCGGTAGTTGAGGCAAGGCAGCTGGTATAATAGAGATCGGCTGTTATAACGATACAGCATAGCTGAACAGACTGCTGTAATGGCGGACCGCAACTCCCAGAATGCATTTCTACCACAGATAGCGTACAGATTCCAGATCTTTGTCGGTCTTCAGTTTTTCCAGTCTTTGTGGTGTACAAGGCTACTGGTGACTCACCGGTGTCCTGTCCTGGGCCATCTTTTCCAGTACTCTCAAGGTGCATCCTGTGTTTTTGGTTTCTGTCTCTTAAATCGCTGTTGGAAGGTTTTATTTTTTTCTGAGACGTTCCTCTCTTCCTCTTCCTCCTTTCCTGGGGCTAGCGGCTCCGCAGCCTGTCCATTCTCACTCCTGGCTCAGCATTTCCTCATCTCTATGGGCTTATGGGATATGGGATCCTCCGGAGCTATTGACTGTGGTCCCTAACCCTGTTTCTGGAAATCTACCATCCTGTAGGTTTTCCCTCCAACCCTAACAAAGCGCACCTCCTTCAACAGCTAGAAATCTCTTTGAGCTAGCTAATTAGTAGAATCAGGTATGCCAAATGGGTTGAAATGAAAACCTACAGGACGGTAGATCTCCAGGAACAGGGTTAGGGACCACTGTCCTATGCAGTACCCTGGGAAACCAATAGGAGCATATTGTAAAAGTGCCCAAAACAAGTGCAAGGGGGGGTAAAAGTGGGGGGGTCAACATTGCTACAAAAGAGGAAGACGGAAAACGAACAGGCTTAGGAGTAAGGTGAGCAAACCTCGACTTGAAAAAGATTTCATTTCGGATGCATCACAGATCTTTATGAAATGTATGCATTCCTGTTTATTCCTGGGTTTTTTTTTTCATGGAGTGGAACCCAACATTTTATAATGAATCCCACATCTTCCAGCTCTCTCCACCCCTTCACTGTCCCACACCTATGTACCTGCAACCTGTCTGACTACTCAGGTGGCTGTTTGTCCTTAAGGGGCCTGCTCTATGTCTTGATTCTTCCTGTGCACCAGATAAGACGAGTTGGGTGTGAGACAACATTTAATCTTGCCTCTGATGGTCATTGTGATGGTGGAGAGGCAAGTTGTCATGGTTTCTTAGCCTGCTCTTCTCTTGTTGGCCACTTCCCTGGGGAGCGCTCGTGTTGCGCCTCTTCTTTTTGTTTCCTTTGGACTTATCTTCTTTCCCTGTTTGCGGGTTCCCCCGCCCCCGCTTTTTGGTGTTCAGTCAAGCACTTTTTGAACCCCTACTGTCGTGTCTGGTCCTTCGTTCCTAACGCTACCCCTGACACAAGTTGCCTGGAAATCCCTCCCCATTCATTAATTTGTGTCCTTAGTGTCCACAGGAACCCATTTAGCCCCTCCCCCCAATAGCCCACTATTCTACCGTCGTGTCAACAAGGAAGAACAGAAGAGTGATAGCAAGCATGCCTCTTCCTGCTTTTACCTGTAATACGTGAGTAAGATGTCACGCATGCACTGATTTACATATTAAGGCATCTTAGGAAGCTATGAACATGTGCTACGGGCAACCCCCACTGCATTTCAGTCATTTCCAGAGGGCGAGTCTGTCCTCGTTTTGTATTCTTCAAAATGTGTGTGCGGTGGGCAGTCTCGCTCGTCAGAGCGCTCTGCAGTGAATCACAGGGACCTGATATAATCAGTGCGAGATTTTGTTATGGGTGAAGCCTCCATCTTGTTAATCTTGTGTTCTCTAGAATCTTCTTACGTCTTTGTTTCCCCCAGTGTCGACAGACACCTGATTCCCTGATTCCCTGATTCCCTATATTTATTGCATTGGACGGTGTTTCCTTTCTTGGGAACTAGAGTTAGTAAATCAGGGTTGAGAGAGACTGTGACATATCGACACACTGGTGCCAACAGAAACTAGTAGCTCCATTTGTCTTTATGGCTAGTTTACATACAGTTTGGCACCAGTAAGTGAATACATCACAGTTTGTCTTAATCTTATTTAATAACCCTGCTGGGGAATAGGATGTAGTGTACTTCTTTTTCCAGTGACCTGAAGGCGATTTCTTTACCTTTGCAGTTTTCCTTTCTGCTCAGGAAAGTAGCTCGGAATTTGAGCTGGATCCATCAATGGCAGATTTACTGCCCTTCTTGTAATGATGGACATAACAGTGTCAAACTGCTAGAGGAATATCAGAAGGTTGATGGAGGTAGATTTTTGGTAAATCATCAAACATTTCTGCCTGTCTGTCCATTTGTGTGCTTGTTTTCGTGAGCATAGTCCATCTTAAAGCGGTAATATGGTGGTTTACCTACTTTCTGGTGTTTTGTATGATATTGGTACATAGGGGCATTGCGGGAACACCAAATTTGTATTTTCTTTAGGTTTGGAGAAATGGATGATTTAATTTTGCGGTCCCATTTCCAGGTCGTTTCTCGTGTGACGTCACACGAAAAATGACCACTCCCCGGTGTCTCAAAACTGTTTTAAAAAAACAAAAACATACCTAAAAATGACTGAATAACAACATTGATGGACACATTCACTATGATGTTACCTAAAGATAACTGGCATGTGTCACATTCAACCACCATGTTACCCTTTTAATGTTTTGACTGTATTCTGTATATGTTGTATATGATATGCAATTTAGCATTTACTGCAATGGTGCTTCCATTATTTCAGCCCTGATTTCATGCAGCATGATGTCAGCCATGTTTTATCCCAATAGCAGCCATTGTGATTCTGATGCATGTATTTTTTAGGAGTAACAATAATTGCTTTACGAGCTGCCGTTTCTCAAATTCCAAAAATGTTCTCCCCAAGTGGAGGGTTTCAGGTGCCAAGTTTAAGAGACGTTTTACCTGCAGCAAGTGAAAAATGGCCCCTCGAAGACACGGCCCCAGCGGCTGTGTCCTGTGGAATTGCAAAAACAAAGAGCCAATGAGAGAGCCAATGACAAGACACACTGAAAAGTGAAAAACACAATGGCAATAAGATGAGCAACAAGACATAAAACGGGTTACTAACACAAAAGCAAAGCGAGGATCAATTATTGTGGTGTGGTGTAAACACAAGCTACTTATTTGTGGTCTAATTGCAGGTGATGTGTGACTCATGAATAACATCATGAGGCAGTGAAAGCTGGTGACTGGTGGGAGTTATACCCCAATACCGCAAGTACCGCAAAAGGAAATTATCTCCACCTTACAGAGTAACATATGACACACACACGTCATGTTTGGATGCAATTTTCAAAAAAGAATGCTTTGTGATTCATTCTTTACATCAGTCTTCCAGTTGTTTCGTGTTATTTTAACGGTTTATTTACATTCCTCTGGCTGGTGAACCTTTCTAACCGTGAAAATTTAAAACAAACATTAGCGCACACCGAGGGGCACTAGAATTTTTTAAAAACACACTAGATTACTCCAATCTGATGACATCTGTAATTTCATATGTTTTATTTTGTGTCCAAAGCTGTAAAGAGTGGAATGAAATATGAACCCTGTCAGGACTTGAATATACCTGTCTGGTTAATTTTTCATGCCGCAGGGTATAGTAAATTTGCCTTTTGTAAAACATGCTTACTTCACCCTGAGCTGCTAGTTCACGCCAGTATATTAAGTGAGTCACAATGTCTTCCCCTTCCCCTATAAAATACGTACATTTCTTATTGATTGACAATCTATAATACAAAGTCTCATGGCTGGCTGCTAATGGCGTGATCTATGCAAGGACATTCAGCATTAGCAAATATCACTTTTAAGAAAACAATTAAGAATATGAGAATCGCAAATGTTTTCCCTCTTTCCTCCTGTGCATTCCAACGCTTACAGTAGAACCCCAAGTTACCTATCAACCAAGAATTTATGAGACTGAGTCATGAATGTTATTGAACCTGTTGAGGCAATACATGAAGTATGTCGACAATGAGGGGCGGCACGGTGGTGCACTCTCGCCTCACAGCAACATGGTACCGAATCCCGGCCGAGGGACTCTCTGTGTTCTCCCTGTGTCCACGTGGGCTTCTTCCGGGTACCCCGGTTTCCTCCCACAGTCCAAAGGCATGCGGGTTAGGCTAATTGGAGACTCTAAATTGCCCGTAGGTATGAGCGTGTGAGTGAAAGGTATGTGTGCCCTGCGATGGATTGGCGACCTGTCCATGGTGTATTCCTGCCTTTCACCCAATGCATGCTGGGATAGGCTTCAGCCCCCCCCGTGACCCTGACCAGAAATAAGTGGGTTAGATAACTTATGGATGTGTAGATAATGAACTCTCCTGCTTGGGTTGAGAGCTGCTGACTATTGAAAAAAGGCAGAGCCACCAAACAACAGTGAATCAAGGTGGACAAAAAACAATATCACAAAGTATTTAAAATGAATGTCTGTGTGGAAGGATAGAAGTTAAGGAATTCATATGAGAAATGCAGTGAAACAATCCACCATGATGGAAACATTCTCACAGTAGATTAGATAATATGTTAAGGAATTCATATGAGAAATGCAGTGAAACAATCCACCATGATGGAAACATTCTCACAGTAGATTAGATAATATTTTGTTATTATTATTATTGTGAGTCAGAAAATCATTTGAATCTATTTGTTTTTATTATATATTTTATTTCTGAAATGTATGCATTTATAACTTAAAACATGTATAACATGTTTAAAGTAGCTTTCAGTTAAACAATGATCAAGAAGAAAATGTCTTAACTTTAAAATATTTGCTGGCTATGATTTCTGTTTATTTTAATTAAACTATCTATGTATGTCAACAGATTATGTACACAAAAATGTATTTATGGGCAATATAGAACTCAAAGGTAAATGACTGTCAGGGTCAGGACCGTCAGCGACCCCAGAGCAGTTGAGCACAAACTTCAGCCGTTTTACGTGATTTTGCTTTGGTAATAAAAATTTTCATGCATCATCTCTATATAATTTTCAGGAAGAAGCTGAATTAAAAAATAATAATAAATTAAAAAGTGTGTCTGTCACATGATGACAGATTATTTTATTGCCCCTCAAGTGCAAAGCCTTGGTATTCCGGGCCTGATGATACAGGCTTTCTCCAGACATTCTTTCCTTTTATTGCAATTTTAATCCATCTTAAAACCTCTTTTTTTTTTACCTCTTCTTATGTCTACAATAAAATGAAAAGGATATCAGTTCAAAAGACAGCAAAAATATGTCACAGGCTGAATGTGAAAAATACATTACACTTGTTATTTTGGATATCGAATCTGGACCATGCCAGTTCCGACTGTGGCCGGCAGCCCCACAGGACGACGTGTGATTGACACTGGACATTTTTGGGGTCATTTTTCTGTGCGAGCCCCCCGGTCCACGGTGCCCCCCCCACCAAACAAATCCCAGACTCCCCAAAAGCCAGAGTGTAATTCAAACCCTGGACACAATTAGGATGTTATGACAACATTATTGTTCCTTTTACAACATTTATTACTATATAAAGACATGGGCACACAGATTAACCATGAGGTACTATGAATTTCACCAGTAATTACAATGAACAGACATCATTTGGGGTAAGGTTTTACAAGCATATACATTTCAAACAGCATTTGTCATCATTGATTGTAGCAACAATAATGGGTGTGAACAGAATTAACTTGGGATTCCTTTGATGTGGTTTCAAACGGGGAAACAAGACAAACCTGCAGATGTGTAAGTAGATTATTTTTCTGAATGGTTTCAAGACTGAATTTAGCATTGAATCAGCAGATCTACACAACCTAAACATCACTTTTAAACAATTCTTACAATATGACTGAGGCATAGAGTTTGAAAGAATGCAGCATTAAAATAGGGATTTTTAAATTGATCATGTGAATTTGTTTCAGATGACAAAAACAGTAATTCACGCTCTTGCTCATTTTTAATACAGTTACAATTTCTTGGATTTTTTGGCACATTCTACATGAGACAAGGCCACCCAGACATCAAAGATAGAAAAGAGCAGAGAAATTGTTTACATGTAAATTGTTCAGTATTTGAACTGCCCTACATTACTAATTCACTCTACAGATATCCTCTCCCAGAGAGACTAATATAGTTCACAATATTTTTTAATTTTTGTTACAAAATGTCAATTTATATGGAGCTACATATTCACAAAATGAATTAAAAAGTTGCACTTTACCCATAGGGTAAAGCCCCTGGAATGAAGACAGCAGTCATTTAGCTCCAGATTTCTATCCTCATTTAGCAAATGATATGTTTCCAAGTTTTGAGAAACATATTTTTCTGAAATATATTGCTATTAAAGATTGGGCATAGCACACCTAAGATACAACACTGCAGAAAACACCAGTTTTTTATTCTCCAGTGGAGTTTTCAGAGATTGCATAGTACTGTAGTTGTGGTAGTGAAAATAGTAAATTGCCTACCACTCTGTTATTGTTCATTAAAACAGGCAACATCCAGCAATATATATATATATATAATATTATATATATATATACAATATAATATCCTCACAGAGACAAAGGTGAACTTTATCAGTGGAGTGTTAGTACTGAACAGTAATGCGTGTTCTTTAATATCCTCACAGAGAGAAAGGTGAACTTTATCAGTGGAGTGTTAGTACTGAACAGTAATGCGTGTTCTTTAATATCCTCACAGAGAGAAAGGTGAACTTTATCAGTGGAGTGTTAGTACTGAACAGTAATGCGTGTTCTTTAATATCCTCACAGAGACAAAGGTGAACTTTATCAGTGGAGTGTTAGTACTGAACAGTAATGCGTGTTCTTTAATATCCTTACAGAGAGAAAGGTGAACTTTATCAGTGGAGTGTTAGTACTGAACAGTAATGCGTGTTCTTTAATATCCTCACAGAGAGAAAGGTGAACTTTATCAGTGGAGTGTTAGTACTGAACAGTAATGCGTGTTCTTTAATATCCTCACAGAGAGAAAGGTGAACTTTATCAGTGGAGTGTTAGTACTGAACAGTAATGCGTGTTCTTTAATATCCTCACAGAGACAAAGGTGAACTTTATCAGTGGAGTGTTAGTACTGAACAGTAATGCGTGTTCTTTAATATCCTTACAGAGAGAAAGGTGAACTTTATCAGTGGAGTGTTAGTACTGAACAGTAATGCGTGTTCTTTAATATCCTTACAGAGAGAAAGGTGAACTTTATCAGTGGAGTGTTAGTACTGAACAGTAATGCGTGTTCTTTAATATCCTCACAGAGACAAAGGTGAACTTTATCAGTGGAGTGTTAGTACTGAACAGTAATGCGTGTTCTTTAATATCCTTACAGAGAGAAAGGTGAACTTTATCAGTGGAGTGTTAGTACTGAACAGTAATGCGTGTTCTTTAATATCCTCACAGAGACAAAGGTGAACTTTATCAGTGGAGTGTTAGTACTGAACAGTAATGCGTGTTCTTTAATATCCTTACAGAGAGAAAGGTGAACTTTATCAGTGGAGTGTTAGTACTGAACAGTAATGCGTGTTCTTTAATATCCTTACAGAGAGAAAGGTGAACTTTATCAGTGGAGTGTTAGTACTGAACAGTAATGCGTGTTCTTTAATATCCTCACAGAGACAAAGGTGAACTTTATCAGTGGAGTGTTAGTACTGAACAGTAATGCGTGTTCTTTAATATCCTTACAGAGAGAAAGGTGAACTTTATCAGTGGAGTGTTAGTACTGAACAGTAATGCGTGTTCTTTAATATCCTCACAGAGACAAAGGTGAACTTTATCAGTGGAGTGTTAGTACTGAACAGTAATGCGTGTTCTTTAATATCCTTACAGAGAGAAAGGTGAACTTTATCAGTGGAGTGTTAGTACTGAACAGTAATGTGTGTTCTTTAATATCCTCACAGAGACAAAGGTGAACTTTATCAGTGGAGTGTTAGTACTGAACAGTAATGCGTGTTCTTTAATATCCTTACAGAGAGAAAGGTGAACTTTATCAGTGGAGTGTTAGTACTGAACAGTAATGCGTGTTCTTTGTGGACTGTACGCAGCTCTGTACAGTTTTACCGAAACCGACTAGTCGTATGATGGAGCAAATGTCATTTATTCACATTTGTTTATATTTGAAAAGCCGGTGGTCTCTTATCCCATAATGCATCGGTGGTGGAGAGCATTCCGTTAGACAGATTGTGTGCTCATTGAAGGGGGTGAAGTCACGAGTGGGTGGATATGGTGGGCGATGCCTGCAGAGGAGGGAGGGGTGGGGGCAGTTAATGCCTGGAGTCAACAGGTGGAAGGCTTGTGTGGGCAAGCATCCCTTTCAAATGTTTGCTCAACCTGGGTTCCTCTTGAGTGTATCATTATAATGGAGACATAAAATGTATAATTCTATGGATTCTAAGTTTCAACATGCTGGGAATTTCAAATGTGTTTTATTTTAGAACACAAAGATTATATGCACTGACTCTCAGCAGTGTGATAGCCTGGAACCTGTCCATTCTCCATGGCACAGTCGTGTTTCAATATTCCTCATTAAACTTAACTTTACAATCCAGCTCCCATCCACAAAGTAAGGTTTTATTTCTTTATGTTAGCTTTGGGGTCAATTTGACTCAATTCAGTGTTTGACGGCTCTTAAAAACCAACCTTATTTTTTCATCTTGACACTATATGACTTTTCTTAATTTGTTGGGATTAAATACACTGCCTGGCAAAAAAAATAAGTCGGCGTTGCACCCGTCATGCATAGTGCCCACTGCACAAGCCTCTGGAGGCAGGGTTATGATCTGGGGTTGCTTCAATTGGTCAGGTCTAGGCTCAGCAACATTATGCAGCAATAAAATGAAGTCAGCTGAGTACCTGAATGTACTGAATGACCAGGTTATCACATCAATGGGCATATTCCAGGATGACAAAGATTCATTGGGCTCAAATTGTGAAAGAGTGGTTCAGGGAGCATGAGGAATCATTTTCAAACATGAATTGGCCTGACCTTAACCCCATTGAAAGTCTTTGGGATGTGCTGGAGAAGACTTTACAGAATGGTTTGACTCTCCCGTCGTCAATACAAGATCTCGGCCAAAAATGAATGCAACTCTGGACGGAAATAAATGTTGTGAGTTGCATAAGTTTGTTGAAACAATGCCACGACGAATGCACGCCGTAATCCAAGCTAAAGGCGGTCCAACGAAATATTAGAGTGTGCGACTGGGCCAGGCAGTGTAGTAAACATGCAATAAACATAATGCTATGTTTTCAAAATAATGGTATGTTTACCAACTTTGTATGTAGGTGCCGTGTGGGGGTAATATGTGAGGAAGCTGTATACAATGTAAAAAAATATTTACCTTTTTTTTTTGGGGTGATTCTGGTGGCACTACAGGGTTTAAACTTCACAATCTTTCACTTACCTCAGGCTCTAAAATGAGATTTTTTATATTTAGTGATAAAAAGCCAGTCAATTGAGAGACACACAATAGGTGAAACAGAAAGTGTCAATTACAATTGTAATGTAGTAATTTTGTGGCAGTTTAAACTTTTGGGGTCAATTTGACCCCAAATATAAAGGGCGTCATAAAATGTCAAGATAATATCAGGGTTAATAATATCACTGACCCTAGATCAAGATGTTGAAACGATTTTCCACATAAGATGTGAACTTCCTCATTGTCAAATTCTGAGCGCAACTTAGATAGTGTCTTGGATAAATAAATAAATATATTTTTGTGAGACACAGCGAAAGGTAAAAATGAACTTTTGATAATGAGGAAATGTTCAGGCAAGAGAAAAGAGAAACAGTTGCACAAACTTTATTTTTGAAACAGAATTATAGCATATCTAATGGTTGTTATAGATAGTAAACACCCAGTCCTGATTCTCAATTTTAGTGGCCTACACATTGTTTATTAATAAGTGTAAAGGAGGCGTTCCATAGAAAGGACACACTCGACCTATATACTAGAGTTAAGCGATAGGCCCAGTCATGCTACAAGTAGCCCCCTCCCCGCACATATACACAAACATACACACACACACACACACACACACACAAACGCACACACACACACACACACACACACACGTAGCAACGACCTATCACTTGCAGGCTTTTTTTTTATATATAAAATTGTTGTCCTGGGGCCATTTTTTTCTTTCCAAAAATGAAGTGGGCGCGGTTGTAAATCACAGCCCCTTGCTGTGTTCAAACTTGTCGGTAAAATTTGCGAGAAGTAAAAAGTAAAGTAGAAAATGTCAAAGCACATACATTCCTGTAGGACGACTAATCAACACACCTGAACGCTGACTGGATACAAAAGTGCAGATTTACGGATTTTCTGTCCATATTAAAAATTAAACTCATTCGGGAAGGCCTCCTGAACAGTTTCTCGCTGACGTTGAACAAGGTATGCATTAAAATTACGTTGCTTTTAAATGTTATATTAGATGTCCAGAATAAAAAAATATATATGTAGCAATGTAGACTAACTTACCTGCAGGCAAATATTATCATACTGTTCTACAGTATTTGTGCATGTGTTCCTCGTGAATGAAAGGCCAGCTGTAGGCCAATATGTATTTTTGAAGACAAAATTGTCCACCTGTTGACGCCGCGAGCGTTGTGTAGATTATGTGCTCGTGAAGCATTCGCGAATCAACAGAATAAGTGGAATAAACTTTTTTTTAAATTGAAAATAAGGAAAGCCACATACATATGACAGTATGTTAACAGCATGTTTCAGTAATTCAGTTTAGCACTCTGAAGTAACTTTTTGAAGTTTCAAGAGCAATACAACAGCTTAAAAGCGTTTCAAAAGGGCGACGTTCATACTAGGTAGCTTATTAGCCTATGTAGGCTATGTGGACCTATGCAACTAGCACATTAGATTAACAATGGCTGAAGGTTTTACAACTGCGTTTAAATTTCCACGTGGATAGGTAGTCTGTGCAATAATAATAATAACTGTTACCTAATATAGGATAGTTTTGTGGAGTGCACTTCAAAATAATAAAATAACGATATTACACCCTATTGATCAAATAAGTTTGAGATAATGGTTGCATTTTTTGTTCACCATAAATGTTTTTTTATATAAAGAAAAGGCTTGATATCAGCTTTATCATTTAATGTAGCCTACATTTTAAAAAATCCAAAACGTCGATTTATGAACGGTCACAATAGTAAGCTAATAATCAGAAGAACGCGAACAATATCATGTTACAAACGTGTAGCATGTAAAATGGAGTAACTGCCACTCTTTCTTGAAATTCTGCAGTAAATACGGGCATATGGACAAATAACATAGGAATCCACTACAATTGTTTTGCCTTTTCAAAGTATGGCTGTGATGTTGTATTGCTGAGTATGCAGGTGGCCCCAAACCAGTGAAAGTCACTTCGACGCAATTTGAGAGGCGTGCATCACACCTTGACTCAGACGTAAAGAAAGTGGTGTGGGCGTTCATTTGCCTTTACATTACAGTTATTTGGCAGACGCTTTTATCCAAAGCGACGTGTAACAAGTGCATATTGAAGGTCATAGACATAATCTATGAAGCAAATCCAACAAAGCACAACCTTCTCACAACGTAGGAGCTATCGCTAGTAATCAACATAATTTTATAGACAAAGGGTACCACACACCGTCGAGAACAGTGTCATCTCTGCTAAATTAACAATCATTCTGCTCCAGTGCACTATGATCTCATTATAAGCGCGGTGACATCATTTCATATTCACTTGTGTGAATGTAATTACAGTTCATTTCATTCAATAAGATACAGTACATAGTAATCTTATTGACCTTCAACTCCATTGTGCTGATGCGGTATATATCAGACTTTGTGTCTAAACACAATGATCAATTATAGTGAGTTTAAACTTGGCCGTTTATTTGTAAAATAAAATGTTTACCGATGAGATACTAATCTGTTGTTATACTGTTTCAAAAATTCAAAGATGCTGAAAGCAAATGCAATAATATAATATGTATATATTATAATATAATAATATGTTTGTGTGTTGTGGGTCTGCCCCACTGTCTATGTCTTGTTTGTTGTTGCTGGGGTTACAACTGAAGTTCCCTAACGGGAAAGTACAAGTTATTCTATTCTACTCTATTCTAAATCTCAAACAGTAGTCTTATCAGTGGCAATTGGACTTAAACTGCAAAATAACCACAATTGTCTTCACCAATAAGCATAATTGAAATATGTATACTCAGATGCTGCATACAAAAAAAACAACGAATCTAAATCTGATATGAGAATGTAATTTATGACATATGGTGACTGTCATGGATCATGCCTCTCTTTTCTTATCTCTGCGTTTTTTATTCCTTTTTTGCTTTTACCGGTAATCCATCGGATTTTTCTGTGTTCCGCTACGGGTTTTGCTTTCGTCTTGGTAATTAGTGAGTTCACCTGTCCTGCATATCCGCTCACTACTTATACCCCGCTTCCTCCGTTTCTCATTGCTTCCATGTTATTTCTCGTAACATTCGAGCCGGTAAAAGGGTATAGGAAGTTGTTCTGCGTTGCTTATCAACGCGGGACTTGTTAGCAGTACAACGTAGGAAAAACAAAGTGATCTTTTTAGCTCTTAGTTCAGAGTTTAGGGTTTTCGTTTCTTTGTGTATTCTCATACCTACGAGCGCTGTCTAAGTCTTCGGGCTTTTGAAGTTTCTCTTTTCTTTCGGTTTGCTCTCTCCACAAACGGGAGTTAGATAAGCGTTACAGCTTATTTCTTTCGTTGTGCTCGGATTTCGAGCTCCTCGCCTTTTATCGCGAGGTTATTTGTATTAAGCGTGACTGCTTATTTATTTTGTTTCGCCTGGTTACATTGTTAATGAGTTCACTTTGCTAATAGGATTTATGAAAATGCAAGAGCAAATTCAATCTATTTTGATAACAAATGGGGGGTTTTGGACACGTTGACGAGTCTTTTGGACAAGTGAAGAAACGAGTGCTCAAAAAGCTTAACGTCAAGAGCTGAACTAGAAATATTTGTGTCAAAGCTGACCTTTACTGTACAATTGGAGTTTTATATATTCGTTTAGAGGGCCTGGGACAGTTGAAGCCTTTATAAGTCAATATAGCAAGGTAGACAATCTGTGACACTGGAGAAAGGAGGCTGGACTGATGCCATTTGTGGTTGAAATCAGATGTCAGTGAGGCCATGTCTGTGGTCCAGGCTGACTGATAGTGAATAACTAAACACAAGTGTGCTCCATTTAAGCTACTGTTCTATCAAGAGTGCACCTGTATGTAAAAGTGGCACCTGTTTAGCTGTTAAAATTATAGCTTGTAATTCAAAATCACATGCTGTAAAACATCAATAAAGTTTTACGGGGATGGAGCATAATCCCTATAATTATTCTGGATGTTCTAATTATCTTTTAAAAAATATATGATATGTTATAAGCATCTTTCTTACCTGAGCCTGGCTGCAAGTATAGCTCACCTCTTTGAGGGGATACTTATGATGTGTTTAAGACAAATTCTAAATTGCTATTTTTTGGAAACGTTGGCACTGGAATGGTCCATCAGTACAAAAAGGTTATACGAACAAGATTGACTCAAAATTTGTTGATATTTCTCATTGGGCTTCCTCACAGAAGTTTAGCAAGCACCACATTACAACCCAAATCTATTCTTTCACGACGTTGCTACCACATCATGGATTCTTACATGCAAACAGAAATTTGCTCATATTGATCGAGCTACATTCTATACTTTTTAGATTGAAAAAATTATAATATTCTGCCCATTAATGATTTTGGGAGAGATACTGTATTATCTATTATTTTGTAACAGAGCCTTATTCCTGTTTCTTGCTATCATAAACTATGTCCAAGTAGGTAGTACTTGCTTCCTTTGTTGTATTTGAACATATTATCATGTCAAAATATGCTATATATAATGTAAAAAATACATATTATAAATAAAAGGAAGCCCTTGTGCACAAACGCAATATACGTTTTAAAATAAACGACAATGCTTAATTATAATAAGTTATATCATCAAATAACCATTTCATAAGCACATGAACATTTTTTGGACATTTGCTTGTGAAGACAGAACGTTGTGTGAACTAAGTGACTTGATATGACATAAACAGAAGGGTTTTCTCTGGAGCATTCTGCTGAGGTAGGTTTTATTATTTTGGCTTTTCAGTTCTGAGATGTTTTCTTGCCTAAACGCATTACTTCATTTTCTATTTTTATGTTGAGATTGCTGTTGTGAATCCTGGTCAGTGAGGGACTACTTTGAAATGTATAAATTAAAAACCAAATCACTACAGGAATGGTTAATTCACCTAAGCTTTTGGGTTGATAATTAACTGCTAATTAACCGGCAATGGACCATAATGGGTAAGGAACTGGACTTGTAATCGAAAGGTTGCACGTTCGATTCCCAGGTAGGACACTGCCGTTGTACCCTTAAGCAAGGTACGTAACCTGAATTGCTTCAGTATATATCCAGCTGTATAAATGGATAAATGTAATAAAATGTAATAAGAAGTTGTGTAAGTCACTCTGGATAAGAGCGTCTGTGAAATGCCTGTAATGTAATAATTGTGGAGGGAGGTGTTTTTGTACCTGGTCTTGATTTGAATCAATGTTTATATGTAGTCTTGTCTAACTATAGCTGTTGTAATTGGTTACATATCATATTTTCAAACATGTAATTAAAATGTATGGAATTACAGAAAGTCAGATGGCAGGGCATGAATTGGGCAGTTTTGTAAATAAACCAAGCCGTGATATAAGATAATTTCTAACTCCCATTCACTGCAGGCTAATTTGTTACGGACATGTACACTTTCTCTCTTTAACAGTTAACATGGAATGGACTTAACACCAAAAAAAACGATCACTACTGGGGCGAACTCAGGAGCGTCTGGGAACGGTAAGTATAAACTCTACCGTGATGGAATACTTTATTTGTGGAGACAATAGGGTAATAGAGACATTTATTGGAAAGTTATTTTGCCGGCGACCAAAAAAGTGATTCTGAGACATGCAGGGAGAGAGGTTATGATATGAAAATGATTCAGCACAGGCTTCAACACCATCAAGGAGAATTGCTTCAGGAAGACGAATGTTGGAATTTGTGGTAGCAAACTCCACACTCCTGTTATTGTACCCATTGGGATGCTCAAATCATAGGTAGATTGCGCCATCTGCTGGCTGTCCGGAATTACGACAGCAGCGCAGTATAACACCGACTGAGAAGTTTTGGACGATCACAATAATCCACAGATCTACAGAACTACAATGTATACTGCATTTTATAATGAATTATTGTTTTATTATTAATTTTAAAAGCAACAGAACTGTGGTAACAAAATGAAGACACTTTTATTTTATTTTACTATATATAAATTGTATATTTATATTTAAAATGTAATTGTCAAGATACTTTCAATACATTATATAATTTAATCAATGTAAGGGTAAATGAAACCAGTCATACAATTGCTTTAAATATTACAGCTATTTAAATGCATAGTGTATTTAACTAATTCACAGCACTAGAATGACATTATTTACTTGAGTCTTTCTTCAGATTGAGAACATGGTAGTTATGTGCTGAATCTTGCCAGTTTTCTATATGAACATTCTTAGAGCTCAGATCCCTGTAAGTGCTCGTTTTGTAATGTAACTTTCTTTTCATCACAATAGTAACTGAGATGGTAACCACCGCCACTAGACTTACAACTCTGCCTCCAAGTAAGTTTTCCAAGACATTTTCCCAATGAAAATCAGCCCTAGCTCGTGGTCTTTAAATATTTTTTTAAAGACCATGACAACAATACAATATTTGACTTCAATATTTAAGCAATACAATATTTGACTTCTCATAAACATTGTGCTGTCTGTTGTCTTTCCTGAAAATAATATATAGATATGATACTATATATAGATACAATAAAATTACAATATATAGAGGCATTGAATTTTTTTAATGAAAAAAGATTTAAAACCATGGCCCTCATGTAGCAGGGTACCCCATGTAGCAGGCTAATTGCCTTAAAACAGTATTATTCACATTACATTGCTTTGTAATCCACCAGAGGGCGCCAGTACCACTGCTAGCAGTCAAAAGACTGTGACGTCAGGCAGTTCGAGTGTGGCGGTAGTGGAGAAGAAAATCATCACGCAGAGCAGTAGCAGCAGCAGCAGTTTTGCTACATCCAGTGAGTGAGGCCAGTCTTTCACCCTGTTGCTGTTGCATTATGTGGTTGGTACCCTGATAGAGGAACATGTGAACCTCTACCTCTAGTGTACATGTAAGACCTTTCCCTCCTATATGGAACACAAGTGCAGAATTATACAATATAACATAAAGGGATTAAAAAATGTATATTACATACTATAGTCAGGAATAATTACTATTTTTAAATTTTTTAGAGATTTAATTCACCTCCCCAGTGGCAGATTCAGGTTTCTTATCTGACCATATCAAGTTCATATTTGAATCTTCATGTTTGAAAATGAGTATTATGTGTTGTTCCATCTAACTACAGCTATGCCAGTGAAAACAAAGTTAATGCACCGCACTCTCTTGGCTGTGATGTTGTATTTATTATAACTGGCAGATTTCACACTAAACATCGTACACTCTCAATAGTAAACTGTGTTGGATTTATTTGGCCGTAAAACATAAAGTTGGCATGGGTATGCAATGAACCCTCTTGTTATTTGCCAGAGCTGATCATTATAAAGGCCTATTATATTGTGAAGTGGTGGGACAGTTAAGTTTTTTTTTTTTCAAAGTTTTTGTGAAATTCTTACAATTAGTCATCACAGTGGTACATAGGCAGGGTTGTGTACCATGGTCATCAAAGTGGTACACAGGCAGGGTTGTGTACCATGGTCATCACAGTGGTACATAGACAGGGTTGTGTACCATGGTCATCACAGTGGTACATAGGCAGGGTTGTGTACCATGGTCATCACAGTGGTACATAGACAGGGTTGTGTACCATGGTCATCACAGTGGTACATAGACAGGGTTGTGTACCATGGTCATCACAGTGGTACATAGGCAGGGTTGTGTACCATGGTCATCACAGTGGTACATAGACAGGGTTGTGTACCATGGTCATCACAGTGGTACATAGACAGGGTTGTGTACCATGGTCATCACAGTGGTACATAGGCAGGGTTGTGTACCATGGTCATCACAGTGGTACATAGACAGGGTTGTGTACCATGGTCATCACAGTGGTACATAGACAGGGTTGTGTACCATGGTCATCACAGTGGTACATAGACAGGGTTGTGTACCATGGTCATCACAGTGGTACATAGGCAGGGTTGTGTACCACTTCAGTGTAGCTGTAGCTTTATTATTTGAATTTCACCTAATAAGAAATAATAATATATTTTAAAAGACTGGGCATGGTTTGTTTGCCTACATATAATTCTCACAATTAACTGGGGCGCTGTCTCTGATGCTCGCCAGCATCTGGAGGTGTTTCTGTAGGTGTGTATAGTGCTTCTGGAGAAGGAGGAGCAGGCGGAGGAGCAGGCGGAGGAGGAGGAGGAGGAGGAGGTGCGGGATCTGGAGGAGTCATAACCATCAGCTCAGGAGGTGGTTCCGCGGGGGGAGGTTCTGCCAGACGGGGTTCCGCAGGTGTCGTTACTGTCGGAAGCACCGCCACAACCATGGCGTCGTCAGGAGGAGGTTCCGGAAGACGGGGCTCAAAAGGGGGCGTCTCCGTCCTGAGCTCGTCCACGGCCGGAGGTTCGGCGGGAGTCACCATGACAACCGTCTCCACGGGCGTGTCAGCGGTCAGCTCCGCGGCGTTGTCATCGGGAGGAGGCGCTGTGGACGGTGCAGCGATGAACGGCGTGACCATGGCTACGGTGACTAAAGGGAGCTACAGCTCGGGAGGTTCGGGGGGGCTGAAGAGGTCACATGGCACCAACTCCCCCCACACCTACTCTCCCGTCCCTGTGGAGAGGAAGATGATCATCAACCGCTCAGGGGGCTACGCAGGTGAGAGGCTCACTCTCTCCACCTGGGGGGGGTCCCCACATGTCCCGACATGTCCCCCATGTATGAAATGTTAATCGTACATGCATGTATCTTTTAATTAATACACATTAAAACCTGTTAATCGCCCTTTCGTTTAGAAAGTTCCAGTGAGGCATCATCTCCAGAATATACGAGAAAAGAGTACGGTAAGCTCAGCAAATTATTCCAGAGTAGGATTTAATATTCAAATATTACAAATGAGGCATCTTTTAATATTGTACTCACTAGGGAGTGCCTTTTTTCACATTTTGTTTGATTGATGTTTTTTTTTAGAGGTTATTAATGATTAATGAATTCGGTTGTTCATTTGAAACAACATGCAGTGATTCCGATGTGTCCATTTTGAGTTTTAAAATGAAAGAAAGTATTGACAGGTAGTATATGATAGTGTATGAACTTGACCTGATGATGTGAATGTGCAGTACAATATCCAATCAAACTTTTTTTGAGAGGAAAGTCCGTCAAGCTGATAATTTTCCATAGTCCACCATGCATTGTATGTCAGCTGGATTCAGTAACAAACAAATAAGTATCAACCTTTCTAGCTGAATCGTTGATTTGTGGAACTATCAGGAAAATAATTTCTGATTTAGTGTGGAGGTGAGCGGCAGGCATTAGTCCCCTGCACGCAGTGAATTAGCCAGATTTTCCCCAGCAATATATCAGCTTTCACTTGTGCCATGGGACTTACTCTCATAGTCCTGCCTTTGATATGAACGTACGCCCCTCTGTGGAACTTATGGAGCTGTCCCTTATCCCTGGGCACACTAGGGATTTTTTTATGTTTAGAGTCCCAGTTATTGTGCACTTTTCACACAGCAGTTGAGGTAAATTGAGCTTTTTAGGGGTGTAAACCCGAGGTTTAAACTGTAGCCACTACCTTTTAGTGGCTGCAGCAGCGTTCTGGACAGGTGCTATATCCCCGAATCATGTACTTCCTTTATTAGATCATCCCTTTTTAGCCCCAATGTGCCCCTGGCTGAGCTCACATATTCTCCATTATTGTTTCAGCTTCAGCTTCCACCAGGGGGCGGACCCAGACCCGAGGTACAGTGCACTGATTGGTCGCTAGCATCCACTTGACTAATACACTGGATGATGGTTGAACCATAGATATAGAACCATAGATATTACGTATTATGTAATGTAATAATAATTTGGAATTCTGAAATGGAACAATTTGGCAGCCATCTTACCTGGGTACAGCTAAGCCTATTGCAAAGTGTCATGTACTTTCTAACTCACTGTGATGTCATAATCGGGTCTCAGAAGCCAGATAGCTGATGATTGGCTCATATAAAACCATGGTTACTGGCCACCATCTTACCTGGGTAGGGTCTCAAAAATTGTGCCACTAACTATGACATCTGTCAAATCTATGGTTCTATATCTATGGGTAAAACAAAAGTAAAATGAAGAAATAGTAATAATAATTAAAATAATAAATCAAACTGACTATAAAATATTGAGCACCCACAATAAAAAAACAATCAACAACGCGCAAGTGTATGTAAGTGGGGTTTCTCCCTTAAAAACACGTTAAAGACGGAAACAGCAGAAATAATTATGCAAGTTTTCTGTCCACTTCAGATACAAATGTGAGTTCATGAATGGTGTTGTGTATGTGGTACGGTGTGTGCTTCTTTCAAAACATTTGCTCTAACCCCTCAGAGAGTGAAATCCGAGCAAGACTGCAGAGCGCTTCTCCGTCCACCAGATGTGAGTCCTTATCTCTGTAATAAAATACCACTGTTTACCCCGTGGAATGTCATAAGCCATCTTCCAAATTCTACAGCACATTTTTGCAGAGTCACTGGTATATTATGTTTACGGAAGTCAATAGTTTTTTTGGAAGCCAGTGGCATCACTGGAGGATGGAGACCATGAACACAGATGATAGTTATTCCCTGGTCTTAGGGGAGGAGGCTTCCCAAGGGTATGCCAAACTGCTGGCATTCCGAATGGCCTGAGAACACCATTATAAGACACAATGATTTTATGTTTATTATGTTGTCAAAATATTATAGTGATGCAACTAAGCATGATCACTGCTGTGGAAAAGAAACCTGTGGTAATGTCCGGTAACCATGGCGTATAACCGAATGAGTGTACAGACAGCTGTGCTGTGCAGTGCTGTGTTACTGAGTGAGTTCATGGTACAGGGACGGAGCTTGACGATGTGAAGAGGCTTTTGAAGGGAAGTCGTTCCTGCAGCATCAGTCCTCCTCGCTCCCCGACCAACACCCTGCCCATCCCTAAAAAGGCCACTCTGGAACGGGCTGCCACTGACACGAGCCATTCAGGTACGCACATGCACATGCACATACACACACACACACACACACACACACATGCATGCATGCACACATGCAACCACACGTATCTTCTTGCATTGGACATGAACACACACACACGCATGCATGCATGCATGCACACATGCAACCACACGTATCTTCCTGCATTGGACATGAACACACACACACATACCTGCATGCATGCACACATGCATCAACACGTATCTTCTTGCATTGGACATGAACACACGCACATGCACACATACCAACATCAATGCACATGCATACACACATAAACAAACACACACTAATACACACTACAAACCTGATGAGAAGCACCATAATGTCCTTGGTTTCATAATTCACATTTAAAATACTAACCTGAAAATAATAGTTCATTAACAACATGTTTTCCTCTCAGATGAATGAATTTCTTCCAATGTACAATAACATCTTATCTACTGCATTGTGCAATTAGAAAATTGTAGTGGGAGTGGGGGTCTCATTCCTGCTGTAGACCGTGGGACGGTTCAGTAAATACATTTTATTTTTTTTGCCAAACAGTTAATGGGATATTCAGCTTGTAATTACAGGACATGGAGCCCTTTTGCACAAACTCTCCCCTCAGCACCTCTTTGAAACTTTACACAACGCTGAAGCTGTTGAACCAGGTCCAGGTTTTTCCTGTCAGGCTGAAAGTGTGGGCTCCTATTGAGGGGTTGAAAGGCTTCACTGAAAATGACGTGCTGTGTGTTCTCCTCTTTCTGTTCCTCACTTGAACCCTTGTTCTGTTTCCCTGGCATTCTCAGGACAGTACGACACCGCAGAGCTTGCTTACTTGTGGGGCAACTCAGGCGGGTACAGCTTTGCCAATGCCAACAACCTGTCTGCTGCCTCAGGTGAACGTCCAACTTCAGCTTCAGTAGAGCACAGCACTGGCTTTGACAAATACATTTTCTGTGACCCCTCCTTTATTAAAATGTATCTTGCTATAAGGTCTAATGTAGATTTTAAGTGTTTTTAACATACGTCAAATTGACTGCATCGACACAATATCTAGTGCAGCATAACACATGGATGCAGTGTGTTCTTGTACTGTTGTGAATGTTAGTGGAGAGTGTATCATGTGTATCTTGAAACCCACCACAATTCCACACTTTATGAATGAATGAATGAATGAATGAATGTGTATCATGATCAACATCAACGATTGTGTATCGAAAGCTATTTTATCGCACATCAGACTTTTGTGTGATACGCTAAATTTTAATAAGTGGTGGGTCCATAAAATGTGTTCTTTTACAAAGAGGTTTGTTTTGGGAAGTTTTTTAATCAGTGTAATTTTTTTGTAGCAGCTCTGTGTGTGTGTTTGTGTGTGTGCGTGTTTGTTTGCATGTTTGTGTGTGTGCATGTGTGTGTGTGTGTGCGTGCATGTGTGTGTGTGTGTGTGTGTGTGTGTGTGTGTCACTGTGTGTGTGTGTCACCATGCATGTGCCTCTCTGAATGCCTCTCTCTCATATCCACTGTTTGTCTGAATTCCTCAGGTCAAGGACTCCCCAACAATCTGGCCCTGACTGGCGTTGCTGGAAATGCCACCAGCGGCATGGGTCAGCACCGTTCAACACCAACACACTGCCAAGCCATGCGTCACAATGCCGTGTTCCACACACTGTAACTGTACATGGGCAAAGCTCACGTACAAACTGAACTTAGCTTTCACATTACATTAACCTCCTCCTGCTTAGTACATTTTACAATGTAACCAATGTCAGGAACATAACACACTGTTCTTTTTCTTTGAAAATATGTATCGTTTTTGATGGAAAAACATTGATTCAGTTTGGCTTGGTGGCTCTGTAGCATTAATGCAGCCCCCGACTACAGTTATATTCTCTATCATGATAATAATATGATAATGATAATAATGAATTATAGTCAATGATCAGCTGCAAGTCTGCAAGTAACATAGTACATAAATAAAATGAATGATCGTTACAGCGCCATATAAAATTAAGCTGCAAAGTTGTCCAGAACCTACAAAATAACGAGTTCTTTTTTTTCAGGATATGGTGTTCACAATAATCTCTCTGCCACCAGCGGTGTTCACGCTGCAAATGGAATCAATGCCAATGCAGGTATGTAGCGCAATGCCTGCCCAAGCCTGTGGGGGGCGCCAGTGCACAATACAATGTCTACAAACCACCTGTAGAGGCCAGTATTACATGTACAACTATGTACACAGATGCAGTCCCAAAAATCTATAAACATGCAAGACGATTAAGAAATGTTCCATGGTGTTATTTCCTTGATTTCATAGTTGAAAGCATTTAAGTGGACAAAGTAAAAAGGGTTATATTTATATTGAGAATTACTTTCATTCTTTACTTAAAAAAAAAGTTGCAAAGGTTGAAATCAAATGGTTACTATATGATGGTTACTAATGGTTACAGTTGAAATCAAATGGTTGTGAACATGGGGACAGGCCCTATGACTTAAAGCAACCTTTATTTTATTATCATACAGTCTTAGCTTTGGTTTGTCTCAAAGATTATCCTTGAGGCTCAGAGTGGTTCCAGAGTGGTTTAAAACAGGGTGCAGACACGTACACGGATGGACAGTCCACCGGATTGTCCATGGAATTTAGCCTTTCATAGTCGAGCATACCAACCACCACTTTGTAGACTACATTTCCCATCATTTTTGTGCGCAAATTGCAAACAACAATGACATCCTTCATGCTATGATGTCAATTAGGTCCGCACAGACCCTGCGGATGTCCGTACGCATGCTTTTTTTGGCGACTATGAACTGGCCTTAAGAGTTGCGTTTCTGTTATTCTAGTGCTGCCACTATATAACTGTGCTGAGAGCATTCTGTCTGTTTGTGGCTTCTGTCTTTGAATTAATCACTGGTGTACTATATGTGTTATTGTGTGACTTATCTCCTGTGTGTCCGCATATTTGTGCCCTGCAGTGTACGGAGTTCAGAAGAACGTGGGTCCAGCCATGAACGGCCCCACAATAGCCGCAGTCGGGGTTTCTACTGTTGCGGGTGCGTCCGGACACTGAACAGCATCCTGAATTGACGAATAATTGCGCCATCCCCCCACCATTATTGCATTGTGAAGGCACTCTTGAGCCATAGGCCACAGAACACACTGTATGGCATAAGACTTAAAGCTTCGAGGGAATGTTGATTTCTGTTTTGTTGTTTGGAATAGGCCTCAGTAGTTGAAGGACTTACCCGAATCAACTGCAGGATGACAATGCTCCCAAACTGTCTGGGTCAATTTTAGGGTGCTAAGCTAGAGTTTATACCTCAGGTTTGAACCACCAGACCACAGAACTGCATTACAACTGGAACAGCTATCTAAATCTGCAAAATACGGATTGGCTGTTCCAGGTGTAATGCAGTTCTGTGGTCTAGGGCTTTACTCCTGAGCTTTCAAGTCCAACTAAGCACACTGCAATTGACCCTCTATGTTTTACTTTTTAGTAGGTTTCCACGTCCAACAACACTGGAACTTACACATAATCCTACTTTAAACTCTTTATGGAATGAGCAGGACTGCTTTCAAAGTGCAATAAAATTATAGTATTCACATCAGAAGACCAAAAAACCGAAAACTCTGTTCCTGCAATAACAGCAAGATAATCCCCAAACCACACTTCATTTCCCAAACATTGCTCTCGGAACCCACCCTCTCAAGGCCCAATGTTGCTAAAGCTGAATAACTTTTAAGCTAAATAATAAAGGCTACACTTGCACAAAGTGTTGGTCAGCAAACACCAATGAACTGTCAGCTGTGGGAGATTTGATGGCCGCGTCTTGTTCTGCAGCGGCTCCCAGCGTCTCAGCGAGTGACGACGTCTTCCTGAACGATTACAAGATCCTGATGAAGGACACCGAGAACGTCTCCTCGCCCAGGAGAGAGTCTGATCTCTTGGTCACAGCCATAGACAGCGGAAAGCAGTTCCGCAGCGCCCCACCATCCAGAAACAAGGGTGCAGGTAGAGTCCCTGGGCCTTCGGCTTCACCCCCAGCTGGGCAGCGACACCTTGTTAATTAGCATGATATCTGGCCTCTGTACCTGTGATGGCCAGTGAAGTGATGGTAGCTTTCTTTTTCTTAGGTCACACAATCATGTGGCATCTTTCAAACATGAACAGATCACTGGTCATGTAGATAGATGTGTCTTTTATTGGAGCGTATTCAGAAATTATTTTCACGATTTTTTAGATGCTTTAAAAGTATCTCTGAGTCATAGAAAGTTAGTATCAATGCCAGTTTTCCTGTACTCTCTCTCAATGTACCTGCTGGGGAATAGTGCCAATGGTTTTGTGCGTGCGTGTGTCTCTGTGTTGTTCATATCCTTTTTATATTTTTGTTTAAGATAGTTTAACAGCGTGTCTGTGTTTTTTTATATCCTTTTTCTGAAGAATCCTTGACGAAGGAGAAAGGGTTTATGGCCGGCTCCAGAGACTTGGGGGCCGATACCTTCTGTAAGAGAACTGCGTATTCTATACCAGATTTATGCATATGCACACACCTGTACTTCATCAAGGGACTGTGCCTTCGTTATTACATGAGGGTCATAACATCGTACCATACGCTGTGTCACACATAACCTTCAGATCTGTCAGAAAAGGATCCTATTGGCGGCAGAGTCTGTAGAGTTGCTGCCTTGATATTTTTATGCGAGTCCCCCGTGTAGGACTCTGGGTTTCATCCCCCACAATGACACATTCAGTGCTGGGCTCTCCGCTCAGTCTTCTGCTCTTCTCTGTATTCCCCCTGTTTGAATAGGCCAGACTATAAGAACGGTATAATATAAGAAAGCAAACTATCTGCTTTGATGTTTTTAAAGAAAAGGGCCTTGTCGAGGTTGTTATCATCCAGGCATGCCACTTCAGTTGTATTTTCTGGGTGTGCAGTACAAAACCTACAGGTAATTTTCAGTTTTTACTGTGTCTGTTTTCTTCATGGAAGCAACCGCCTTTTAAAAAAAACAAAAACGTTTTTTTACAGTTGGAACTGACAAGACCAAAGAATCCAAAGAAAAGGCAACATATGCAGGTATGTGCACACAGCTTATCACGCTAGCCAGCTAGCCAAAGTCAAACAGGTCCCAACCGTAATAACAGCTTATCACGCTAACCAACTAGCCAAAGTCAAACAGGTCCCAACCGCAATAACAGCTTATCAAGCTAGCCAAGGTCAAACAGGTCCCAACCGCAATAACAGCTTATCAAGCTAGCCAAGGTCAAACAGGTCCCAACCGCAATAACAGCTTATCAAGCTAGCCAAGGTCAAACAGGTCCCAACCGCAATAACAGCTTATCAAGCTAGCCAAGGTCAAACAGGTCCCAACCGCAATAACAGCTTATCAAGCTAGCCAAGGTCAAACAGGTCCCAACCGCAATAACAGCTTATCAAGCTAGCCAAGGTCAAACAGGTCCCAACCGCAATAACAGCTTATCAAGCTAGCCAATGTCAAACAGGTCCCAACCACAATAACAGCTTATCAAGCTAGCCAATGTCAAACAGGTCCCAACCGCAATAACAGCTTATCAAGCTAGCCAAAGTCAAACAGGTCCCAACCGCAATAACAGCTTATCAAGCTAGCCAAGGTCAAACAGGTCCCAACCGCAATAACAGCGTATCAAGCTAGCCAATGTCAAACAGGTAGTCAAATGATCTTAACAGGTCCCAACCGTAATAATTTCTTATCAAGCTAGCCAAAGTCAAATGATCTTAACAGGTCCCAACCGTAATAATTTCTTATCAAGCTAGCCAAAGTCAAATGATCTCAACAGGATCTTAACAGGTCCCAACCGTGATAATTCCTTATCAAGCTAGCCAAAGTCAAATGATCTTAACAGTTCTCAACCGTAATAATTTCCTATCAAGCTAGCCAAAGTCAAATTATCTTAACATGTCCCAACCGTATTAATTCCTTGAAGATCTTTTTTCAAGGTGACCATAAAAACCCATAAAAGACGTGTCATCATTGAGCTTCAGAGTACTTACTCGTTTTACTTGTTTCCAGTAACCGGCTCTTAAATGGTCCTGTTGTTTTTGCATTGAATAAATACACACCACTGTTTATACTTTTGTTTTTATACTCATGTATGTATGTATTGGTTAATGGATGTCGTGTTAAGTATACTGTGTGTTGTAAAATTTTGGGGTAATAATGGTATTGATTGATTGCTTGACTGATTGATTGATTAATTGGTTGGTTGATTGATTGATTGACCGACTGACTGAATGTGCGTTATCCTCCTGCCATACCCTGTTAGAGATCCGTAATGAGAACGCTGGCGTGGGAGGACTGTGTGGAGGTGGGACCTCCTGCTCTTGGTGGAAGTGGCTGCTGGGGTTGCTCCTCACCCTGCTGCTTCTTCTCGGCCTTCTCATTGGACTCATTACACTAGGTAAGATTCTGGAAGGAGAAAAATGATGCAGAGCCACTGATGGCGCTAAAGGAAAATCAAAACAGGCCCACAAGCTCATTTTATTTACCCTGCATTTTAACAAACATTGTTTAAGACCATTGCATTCTGATTGGCAGTACTACACAGTTAACTGCCTTAATGGTCAACTACGTAACAATGATAGTATCTACAGAACAGTATCAGAATACTTTTAGATATAATTGAAAATTTTAACATTGGGAAAAGTTAGTAAAAAACATAGTTCAGCTTTTTAAATATAAGTACAAGAATTTTAAAATGAATCCCCAGGGGAAGTGGTTGTTAAATATACACAGGATGTTCTTTGACTTATAAAATCAATTGAACTGATATGATGAATTCATTATACATTTGTAAACTGTAGAGTAGGGAATAAAATAAGGGTTTTTAAAGCCATTATTTCAGCCTTAAAGTTAGCATTCACATTTTGGTTACCATTAGCCATATCATTTGCATTAACATTTTCTGTTAGCATTAGCCTCTTCTGTTCTCCACCATTTTCTTTTTTCTCTCTTCAGCGGAGGAGGTGAAGACGCTGAAGGCTCGAGTAGACACTCTTGAGGGAGCCTCAAAAACGGCCCACACAAGTCGCTTCACAAACATCATTGACCCCTTGGATCCCTCCTACGTAGCCCGTAGCAGGACAGACAACACAAATACCCTGGGTGCCGCGCCCAGCACCGACAGTGCCACCCTGGAGAGGACCGTCCAGCAACTGCTGAGGGCTGAGCTCCAATCTGAATCTGTCAGAGGTACCAGAGCACCTCAATCCCCGTATGCAGGGGCGCCGTAGTGGGGGGAATAATGGAACTGATTACCCAGGGCCCCAAGGCGGTCAGGGGTTTTAAATTAAAGGTTTGCTTTCGAAAGGGGGCCAATTGAAGCCATAATGCATTTGCACGGGGCCCAGAATTTCGTGCTACGCCCCTGACTATATGACATGTGACAATTATGTGTGAAAGTCATGGGCTTCTTTCTAGTGCCATCGAAGCTTAATCAACCAATTACCCAACCAGCCAATCAAATGAATCATATTAAACAATCAGATTTTAGTGGATTTATAACTGGGTGAAGGTAACTATGTGACGCTATAGATGGAAATGCATTACAAAATGACAAATAACAGATTGTTATGCCCTAAGTCTTTGTAAATGACAGAGACTCTAGAACGGTTCACTGTCTGGTGGACATATGGTGCCGTAAGTGTTGGCATAGATTCAAATCTCCTGTACAGTAGTTTGCTATGATATCCAGTTATAAACGTGGGATAAATATGATAAATGTGTGACATATCAGTGCTAGTTTATTCTCTGTTGGTCCGTACAGAAAGATGTGAACCTCTTTTTACTTTTACAGCACATCTCACCTCCTCAATCAAAGTAGAGAGAGGGGAGCCAGGTCCAAAAGGTAAGGGTGTCATGTGACTGCTCTCACACTACCTGGCCAGGTATAGAAACTAAAGTATACGTGCTGTTGGCAAACACATTTAATTAGTTTCTAAGCATGGTTGTCCATAAGATACGCTCCAAATACTATACAGGGTTTTGGATTCCCTTATATATTTATGTTTTGTTTTAGGTGAACCTGGATCTCCTGGTCATCCTGGAATTAAAGGTGAGTGCTTTACTCAGCCACACTAAGGCACAGGATTCAAGGTTGTATCAGCCCTGGCTGTGCTTATATGATTGATGGAGTCGTGTCAAACAGTCGCGTCTTGCATCATGTCATGTCACAGCCAACAAAAAAAAACAACACTGACTGCACCATAACATACTGCACTACAATAATGGATATATATATACGTATATAATTTTACATTCATTTGTATTCATTTCCAGGTGATATTGGTTCACCAGGTGTACAAGGTAAGAACACCGTAAAGTCAAGTAAAACTTTATGCAAGGGGAGTGTTTCTGTCATACAGTAGAGTACAGTGGAGCCGATACTTCTCTAAATATGTACATGGGCATTGACATTATGGTATTTACCCATCAGAATTAATGGACAAAAGATTCAGAGGAACTAACGTTTATTTATTTATTTGCTTACTTATTTAAATAAACTTGAGGGTTTCAGTTTGACTCTGGTTTCCCTGCCTCAGGTCCTCCAGGTGCCATCGGACACACAGGGGTGGACGGGCCCAGAGGCCCAAAGGGAAGTGCAGGTAAGGAGAGGTTACGACAAGGCAGCAGGTGCTATGAATTATTTGGGGGGTGGGGTCAGTCTATTCATAGATATTTTTACATTTATATTTTAGGCATTTAGCGAACGCTCTTATCCAGATTGACTAACAGTTAGTGCACACAAAAAAGCCTAAGTTTCTAAATCACCAATATTCCAAGTAGCAATTCATGAGAGTGTAATGGACTGGCCATAACACACCCGCGATAGGTCAACCTTTGTCACAAGAATGAATATGATAGTTCAGAGAGTTCAGGAACCAAAACTAATGTCATAGCAAAATTTCTTCCCTCAGCAGTTAAAAAAAACTTTTTGAGATTACAATTTTTTTTTGCACCTTAAAAATGTTTTGCTAACAGTATGGTCTGAATGCTGAAATACACAAAATTAATTCACATTAATTAATTCACAAAAAAACACATTCAGTTTTTTAAATTTATGTTTCACTCTTTTTTTATGTTCTGTACGGTGCGCCTTTAAACTGAGCCATAAATCCATAATTTATTGCCAGCTTTTAATTAATAATGTTTAGCCATGCTATTGGATGTGTCGTGAAACCTGTCTGTGCTTAAGGGGAACCTGGAGCAGATGGCCCACCTGGGCAAAGGGGCCGAGAAGGACCAATGGGAGCCCGGGGAGAGCCAGGTCCCACAGGAGCTGGAGAAAAGGGTGAAAAAGGTATGGGTCGTACACTAAATTTCAAAATTTAAGGTCATTGATTACTGTTGGGTTATTATTGTAGGAAACAAATACAATGTTATTCTTGAAATTGTTGATTTGGTATGTTTCAATGTTTTGGTTTTCCTGAAATGGTAGAAAACCAAGACTGCAGGAAAATTCATAAAGCAAGGTCCACTGAGATGAGGGGATTAAGGGTCTCTCTTCACCCCAACACTTGGGGGCCAGGAAAGACTGAGACCGCAAAAGAAAGAAAGAGTGTACACGTGAGATGTGTAGCATCAAGTTGGTCTCCCAGCATCTATTTAATTTTCAATTTTCACAGGCTTTCCTGGTGACCCTGGCCCTCAAGGCCCACCTGGGCTGGCAGGCCCAGTGGGACCCAAAGGTAAGACCACTGTTTTACACACAAATAGCGAGAAAATGTGCTCAGTAGAGCACAGACCACTGCCAACAAGACTCGGCCCATGACCAACCTTTCTCCCAAATCTGGTGCAAATCTGTGCATAATCTAGATTCAAGACCCATTTAAATTATGTTACACATATTCATTTTCAGTGTTGGGAGCAGTTTAACTACATGTAGTTAACTACATTCAAATTTGTGCAGCAGTTGTAGTAGGTAATTTTTATCTTGTTATTTTAAATATTTTTATTATGGTTTCACTTTATGGTATCTTGGCTGCAGTTCAACTACATTCAGTGTGAAGTATTTGGCAGTTTGTACAACTAGAGTAGGTTCCCCAATACTGTTCGTTTTCTTGTCTTGGGAGACATACAACATAAGTGCCTCTAGCAAGATTAAAGAACATCTCAGCAACCTGTCGCAATTTAATTCAGGCGTAGACACTTGAATAGAAGTCAGCAATGAGGAGTCTTTTTTATGTTAACGTAACATCAAGTCCAAGTACAATATTTCTGACTCATACCATGTTATCCAGGTTTCAGTCTGGCCTGGTAAACTAGCAGAGAACACCTGAAGAAAGCAGCTTTGTTATCTCCAGCGATTAACCCTTAAAAAATGTTTTTCTTCTTTCTACTCAAGGGGATGTAGGTACACAAGGTGTTCCAGGCATACCTGGTAGGTGATCTATTCTTTTGTCTTAATTGAATTTATCCGATCATTTGCTGTAATGTTTCTATTTTAGCAATGTTTCACACCTGGCCTTTTGTTCCCAGGTGCCCCAGGTCTACAAGGTTTCCGTGGAGACACAGGGCCTCAAGGACCAAAAGGTACGGCTGTGTGAGCGCCTCTGTAAACTTCTGTCTGTCGTTTATAAGAAAAAAGGAGAAATGCTTGTAAATGCAAGTGGAGTCCTTAAACGCTTCCTTAATCCGCAAATGAATCTGCTAATCCCCCCCGCCCAAACACACACATACACAAATACACGTAACATTTTCTATACCTAACAATGCCACTGTTTATTTAACAGGAGAACCAGGAATTACCGGCCCAGCAGGAACCAAAGGTACAGTACTGTAGATTCATGTAGATGTATATAAATATAGCATTTCTGAACAAAACGTGTGTGGCGCCATCCATACAGTATGTAATACAAACCGTCACAAAAAAAACACATTCAGTATAAGCTAAACGTGTTGGGCTATGTCAATAGCTGGCTATGAGCGGGAGTTAACAGCAGACACAGATGGACTTGCCAGCACCATGCCTGCCAACTGTTGCCAAAGTGACGCCTCTCCACCAATCACTGCAAGCTATCTCCAGTAGTACTGTGGTGTCTTTAGAGTATGCGATATTAACTGGCCTGCTGGAGAGGGTAATGGAGGACTGTATATACTTCAGCTGCAGTGCTTCTGGTGTATGTGTATGTGTTTCAGAGATAACTTGCTAAGCACAGATGACACTGCAAAAAAACTAATCTTAACAAGCATTTTAATCTCATATTTAGACTTTAGAATCTTATTTCTGTTATTTTTTGGCTAAATAAAACAAACTATCTGCCAGTGGGGTGAGATATTTTTACTAATTTCAAGATTTGCTAGTGGGGTAAGATCATTTCACTTGTAATTTAACTTAAAACAAGCTAATATTTTCCACTTTTGAGGAAAAAAATATATGATTTTAAGTCTCATTACAAGACTAAAACTTGTTAAGACAGACATTTTTTGCAGTGGAGGCACAATAGGTGCAACTTTCAGTGATCAGCAATGCCATCTTGTTTAATCATCATTTTCAGTCCAAATCAACTCATTTTAGTTTTATGTTTACAGTGCACCTTTAAGTGTAAATGCTTTGATTTCTTCTCCAGGCGAACCGGGAGAGAAAGGTCCACGTGGACCGGGAGGTACGTACAGCGCTCAGTCAATTCTGGGATGAAGGGAGTGGTGGGGATCACAGTGTCAGTATCCAGTGCTCAATGGGCCATCATTGTTTGTGAAGCTACTGTACAAAAGTGTTTGGATTGATTAAGAGTGTGTGGGGTGGGGTGGAGGTGGTGGTTTTAGTCCCTTGGGAGGGTTGAATGACTGGCTCCTCCCCTGTCCCACAGGTGACCCGGGACAAAGGGGACAGCCCGGACCACCTGGTGAAAAAGGACAAAAAGGATCTGTGGGTGAGTAACACAGGAGGGGGGTATTAACACAAGAGAGGGGCATTAACACAAGAGAGGGGCAGTAGTAACACAGGAGAGGGGCATTAACACAAGATAGGGGTATTAACACAATAGAGGGGCAGTAGTAACATAGGAGAGGGGTATTAACACAATAGAGGGGCAGTAGTAACATAGGAGAGGGGCATTAACACAAGAGAGGGGCAGTAGTAACACAAGAGAGGGGTATTAACACAAGAGAGGGGTATTAACACAGGAGAGGGGCATTAACACAAGAGAGGGGTATTAACACAATAGAGGGGCAGTAGTAACACAGGAGAGGGGCATTAACACAAGAGAGGGGTATTAACACAATAGAGGGGCAGTAGTAACATATGAGAGGGGTATTAACACAATAGAGGGGCAGTAGTAACATAGGAGAGGGGCAGTAACACAATAGAGGGGCAGTAGTAATATATGAGAGGGGTATTAACACAATAGAGGGGCAGTAGTAACATAGGAGAGGCAGTAACACAATAGAGGGGCAGTAGTAACATAGGAGAGGGATATTAACACAATAGAGGGGCAGTAGTAACATAGGAGAGGGGCATTAACACAAGAGAGGGGTATTAACACAATAGAGGGGCAGTAGTAACATAGGAGAGGGGTATTAACACAATAGAGGGGCAGTAGTAACATAGGAGAGGGGTATTAACACAATAGAAGGGCAGTAGTAACATAGGAGAGGTATTAACACAATAGAGGGGCAGAAGTAACATAGGAGAGGTATTAACACAATAGAGGGGCAGTAGTAACATAGGAGAGTGGTATTAACACAATAGAAGGGCAGTAGTAACATAGGAGAGGGATATTGACACAATAGAGGGGCAGTAGTAACAGGAGAGGGGTATTAACATAATAGAGGGGCAGTAGTAACATAGGAGAGGTATTAACACAACAGAGGGGCAGAAGTAACATAGGAGAGGGGTATTAACACAATAGAGGGGCAGTAGTAACATAGGAGAGGTATTAACACAATAGAGGGGCAGAAGTAACATAGGAGAGGGGTATTAACACAATAGAGGGGCAGTAGTAACATAGGAGAGGGGTATTGACACAATAGAGGGGCAGTAGTAACAGGAGAGGGGTATTAACACAATAGAGGGGCAGTAGTAACATAGGAGAGGGGTATTGACACAATAGAGGGGCAGTAGTAACAGGAGAGGGGTATTAACACAACAGAGGGGCAGAAGTAACATAGGAGAGGGGTATTAACACAATAGAGGGGCAGTAGTAACAGGAGAGGGGTATTAACATAATAGAGGGGCAGTAGTAACATAGGAGAGGTATTAACACAACAGAGGGGCAGAAGTAACATAGGAGAGGTATTAACACAATAGAGGGGCAGTAGTAACATGGGAGAGGGGCAGTATTCTAGAGAGGTTTTATGGGCTTCAATCTGTCCCCACCATTTTAAACAGGCTCGATACTACAGCTGAAACTGATTCTGACAGAAGGCATCAGTTGCCTGTGTGCTGTCATAGGGGAGGTGCATTAACACAATAGAGGGGCAGTAGTAACATAGGAGAGGGATATTAACACAATAGAGGGGCAGTAGTAACATAGGAGAGGGGCATTAACACAAGAGAGGGGTATTAACACAATAGAGGGGCAGTAGTAACATAGGAGAGGGATATTAACACAATAGAGGGGCAGTAGTAACATAGGAGAGGGGCATTAACACAAGAGAGGGGTATTAACACAATAGAGGGGCAGTAGTAACATAGGAGAGGGGTATTAACACAATAGAGGGGCAGTAGTAACATAGGAGAGGGGTATTAACACAATAGAAGGGCAGTAGTAACAAAGGAGAGGTATTAACACAATAGAGGGGCAGAAGTAACATAGGAGAGGGGTATTAACACAATAGAGGGGCAGTAGTAACATAGGAGAGGGGTATTAACACAATAGAGGGGCAGTAGTAACAGGAGAGGGGTATTAACATAATAGAGGGGCAGTAGTAACATGGGAGAGGGGCAGTATTCTAGAGAGGTTTTATGGGCTTCAATCTGTCCGCACCATTTTAAACAGTCTCGATACTACAGCTGAAACTGATTCTGACAGAAGGCATCAGTTTCCTGTGTGCTGTTCGCTTTCTGCGACACATAAATACCATTGTCTTTAAAATGCCATAAAGTAAAGGTTTCAAGATAGAAATATTATATTGATATAATATCTATATTTATATATAATACGGTATAATAATATAATTAGGAGAATTATAACCAGTGTTGTCTGAATCAATCAAGTGTTGTATTGTTTGTATGTCTCATTGTATTTCATTGAATAAAATGTGTCAAACAGGTCTTCCTGGCTCTGATGGAGAGAAAGGCTCCAGAGGTAAGTAGAATTATATTTTTTTTACTGTGTTTTGATCATCACCATTAAGTGTCCCAGATGAAAAAATGCATAATTCTTTATAGTGAAACAGCTTATTAGCATAGTAACCTAGGATGTGATTTGGTAAATCCCCAGTTGACTCCTCCTTGTACTGTACAGTAATCACAGACAAACCCTCACCATTTCGGAAAGGTACTAAGAAGCCGTTTTCTCATTGTCATCTCTCAAGGTGAGCACGGGCCGGCCGGGTTACCAGGAGCCAGGGGACCGGCTGGGCCCCCAGGAGATGCAGGTTCCCCAGGTACAGCAAATCTGTCTCATTCAGCACAGTAATGATTCAACATGGTGTGAACAGGGTCTGAATTTCGGTCTTCTGGTTAGTCATGACTTACTTGTGTGTGAATGCGTAGGTACACAATTAAATTAATGCAATTGTACTGTAATTCTACTACATGTAAGTCGTAAAGATAAGTATAGGATAACTTTTTATGTATATTAGTACTAAATACACATTTAGGCAATTAGGCAACTAAAGTAGTTGTGCCTTTGTTGTATTTACTTACTCTTAATATTGAATCAAACTTTTAGGGTCACCTGGACTTCAAGGACCACCAGGTATGATATTTTTTATTATATATAACCAAATGTTTAAAGTTCAGTTCTTTCTGACAGAGTTTGCATTGATCAATAATATGCAATATGTTGTTTCCCCTCCGTTTTAGGTATACCAGGGAACCCTGGTCAGCCCGGCGCTAAAGGTAATAATATTGGATCATTGTGTACAATGGAGTACAAAAAAAAAACAGAAGGTTGTATTCAAATTGGGAATATAGTCATTTATAAGTGCTAAATTGCTCCTAACCTAAACAATTAGAACCACATGCTTCGGTACATGCATGTATACATTGTACATTTAGAGCCTGATTTACCTTTAGCGTGTGCAAAACCTTTTAGCACATGAAAAACTAATAACACAACCAATGATTGGTGCAAAACAAATACCATAACCACACGCTAAAGGTCTTAGTAAGTCAAGCCCTTACTGTATATTACATCACAGGTCTCTATGAACATTTATCCTTAAAATAGGATGTTATAGTAACAAGCTAATTTCTAGCTTGTAGCTCAGGTCTGAATAGTACCTTATATTTATTACTGTAAATATTCACTAAATCCCAGATTTGACTGTTTATGCGTTAATCTGTTTTAGGTGAACCCGGTGAAGCTGGAAAAGTCATTAATGCAGGTAAAAAGGAACGTCTCTTCACCACACTCACTTAAAATCTTTCTCCATACACTGAAATCTTTTTTTTCTCATGTCAAAACACTTGTTTAATATTGGACAAATGTGATGCAAATAGAAACTAGATGGAGCCGTTCAAACAATTGAAAGCAATCTGCGTTGGAGGTCATATGGTAGGAAATTTAGGTGGAAGTGGAAGAGGAAGAAAATGAAACATCGATAAAGAATTCTTATTTGAGCTAAGATTATGCAAATAGAATCTTTTGCATGATTGATTTGCATCATTTAAATTTATTTTTTTCTTGCAGTGTTATTTGAAAACTTTGGCATTCGTTGACCAGGCGGGGAATCACCTAAATTCTAAAGGCGTGTGATAGTAAAAAAAAAAAAAAAGGTATTTTCTTGGTTTTGCAGCCGGCTCTCACTCAGTGTCCATCCCCGGGCCCCCTGGAAGTGCTGGACCACCAGGCCCTGCTGGACCTCCCGGTTTGTCAGGTAGGTCTGAGCAGGGGGCCCACCAATGATTTTGGGCCCCATGCAAAGATCTCCGCACTGGGGCCCACCACCATTGAATGAAGCTATACATGATCCTACTGTATTTTTGTGACTTTGGGCCCCTAGAATTATTACCACCTTTCTCCCCACTTAGAATGCCACTGGGTCAGGATCTAGTGCATGGGTGGGCAACTCTAGGCCTTGCGGGCTAGTGTGTATGCAGGTTTTTTCTGCCACCAGGTACCAATTATTTAATTAACCCAATCATTTATATGATCAGATTTTTTATCTACATTCTACGATATGAAAAGCAACTGATGAATGTTCTTGTGTTGGTAATGCATGTATTGTAGCGTTTTATTGTGGTGTAATTTACGAGGAAATCGGTGATGGTGTATACAACTAATTAGCTGATTGAACCAGGGTAACTGGTGGCAGTAAAAACCTGCATACACACCTGGAGTTGCCCATCCCTACTCTAGTGTAACAACTAGACAGATGGAAAGAAAGCTTTGTTAAAAGTCCATTCAGTAATTTCGGTTGCTAAAGAAATAATGCCAATCGACGGAGATATGGTACTGTAGTATAGAATTATTATTCTCATAAAAATAACGATAAAGATTCTTGTTAAAAGCACTTCAAAGGGAAAAATAAGTATGGGAATGGTTTTGTCGTATTGTATTTTGGCTGGTTACAGTAAAACAAAACTACGAGAACCATGATCCACGAGGTACTTAGTTGCCATGCACGTAATCGTCGATTAGCAACCAAAATTACTGGGTGAGTCTTTAATCGTACATATGAGCTGACGGTTATTTCTTCACCGGATTTTTTGTAAGAGGCAGTGCCACTTCTGTGTGTTCCCAGGTCCGATCGGCCCCGCTGGACTTCCTGGTCAGTCTGGTAAGTCGCATTTCTCAGATCGTGAGAGGGAGCGTGAACATCATCCAGAAATGGAAACATGGAAACGCAGACTTTTATGAACCATAATGTGTGTCTGCACAGGTCCTAAAGGCTCCCAGGGTGAGAAAGGAGAGCAGGGAACTAAAGGAGACAAAGGAGACAAGGGTGACAATGGAGAACGTGGCCCTACTGGGAAAGCTGGAGAAACGGTTCAGGCCCCCAAATATGAGCGTGAGTGTCATTTCCTTTATTACTCCTCTTTTGTCTTCCATTTGTACCACATATACACAAATGCAAATATTAATCACCAGGGGCCACATGTATAAAACTCTGAGTAAAGAAATGCGTAAAATAATGCTCAGAAATCTGCTTAAAAAAAGTTTTGCATTTTCTACCTCTGCCTTTCGGTGTCTCCATATCACACGGACGTATGGTGTACAGAGGTTCACAGATTCTCACAGTACGTGTTATATTATACATCTGATTTTCTGCGTGGAAACTCGCTTACGCGGTTTTATTGTGCTCAGCACTGTTTATACATGTGGCCCCTGGTGTACACATGTACCTGACTTGAATCTGACTTGTATTCAACAAGGCCAGTGTTTCGCATGAAACTGCAGTCCCTTGTAACAGTGACTGTTTAAAAGTGAACGTTCTATTGTGTTCACATATGGTGTTGATTTAATTAAAATCAGCATGACAATGGGACAGAGAGCGGTTTTAACTGTGGATTTATTTTAAAAGTTGTGCCTTTTCAGACTGTTAGTTAATGCTATCAATTTCTTGTAGTGAACATAAGTTTTAAAATGTGAACGTTAGATAGGTAACATTGCTTCATTCATAGACATAATACTATAAAACATGTAATAAACAGAATGTTGACGAAGCTATTCTGCCATTTTAACGTATTGTTCATCAGAAAAGCCTAAAAGAATTGCATTGCATGGCACTTTTTAATTCATAGTTACTCAGGAATGACACATTGCATTACCCTTGAATAAACAAAAATATGAAATGTTACAAACACTTAACTTTTCATAGATTTTTTTTAAATTTGCATCCTATACTGAATTGTCAAGCAGTATCAGCAAAAAAAGCTTTGTAAAGTGCGAATGTAGTAAGGCTGTTTGGGTGAAGGTTACGGTTGCCGTGTAATGGTCGATATTAGCCAGAGAAAAACAGGGCTCATTAGATCACGGACAGAGGGAGGTTGATTAACTCATTAGTATAAGAACGCTACAATTTCAGGCCAGACAGTGCCTGTTTTACTTCAACTACAACTTCACTCTAGTGTTTGAGCATTTCTTAGTTTTTAGATGAAATAGATATATAGATTTATATACTGTGTTCATTTTCTGATCTATACCCCCCTCAATTTATCCCAAATTCTACCCAGATGAACCTGGCCGTCCTGGTGCCGCTGGAGCAGCTGGAACTCCAGGTGCTGCTGGAACCCCAGGCGTTCCCGGGCCCCCCGGACCTCCAGGACCGCCTGGGCCTACAGGACTCGATGGCGCTCAGGGTACGATACCTCCCTTGGGAGTGTTTTTTTTAATGTTCTTCTCTCTTTATCTCCCAATGTTGAATACCCAATAGTGTTAATAATCAATGGGCACCACTGCAACCTCCACTATGGATTCAAGAGAGCGCAGACGAGCCTCTCTGCAGCCACTTCCTGTCACACCGCAGTCTCATCATCACTTTATTTACATAGCGCTTGTCAGTACATGGTGCTCTCTGAACAATAAAAATAAGATAAAATGAACAACAGAACACAGGAAGATCACATT
This sequence comes from Ilyophis sp. 1 JC-2022, assembly GCA_022702515.1. NCBI lineage: Eukaryota > Metazoa > Chordata > Actinopteri > Anguilliformes > Synaphobranchidae > Ilyophis > Ilyophis sp. 1 JC-2022. The sequence continues at coordinate 87,328,368 of CM040405.1, forward strand.
TATTCTGATTGCTGATTGGTGTGTTCGCCAAGGAAAAGTGCTTAGGATTAAATCAGCGGTTGTCCTTAATCAGCGTTTAAATTAATTAAAAATACGTGAGGGTCATCGAGGTCAGTAACCACAAGATTTAACTGTGTTGACAAGCCAACACTTCCATTTTCCAGAGAAGTTAAAAATGTTGAAGTCGAGCCAATGACTGTACAGAGAAGTGTGCCAATGATCTGAATGTCAGAGTATAATTTTGACCGTGTTGTTATCCAGGAAGAGCTGCAGTCGGCCAGCCCGGTCAACCAGGTCCACCCGGTCAGCCCGGTCCACCCGGTCCTCTAGGTCCCCCGGGACAGCCAGGTAATTGGAAAAAGTCACACCATGAAGCGTGACTTTTCTTCAAGTTGGACGATAACGCAGAATTGAAATTGGGTCACGTGAGGGTTTTTGCTGCGCCTGAAACTGTTTCAATGTTTCTCACATTCTGATTTCCTCTGGAGGAGTCGGAGTGCCTGGACCCCCCGGTGAAAGAGGAGAACCAGGAAGCTTTGTGCCAAACTCAGGTTGGTCACTTTTAGCCGTTACATTCCAGTCTCACCTAAGAACCATGTAAAAGCTTAGGTATAAATATAGCCTTGAAATTGAATATTATGCTTATTTATTAACGCTTTGAAGAGTAGGTTTTATTTGGAATGTTTTTTAGTCAGTGTTCTGGAACATCGCTTTCAATGGAGGCCTGTCACATAGAACTAGAACTGTCGTTACCAATGGTTACAGGGACGCGCCGCCATGTTGGAGGTCCAACCCTAACAGAGACGCTTCACGTTACCACTGAACTCGTAGTGTTCGCTACTCCATGAAACGAGTTTCATGCTAACGCTACTATGATTGCTGTCCTACAATGACGAACTTCTGCACTGCGTACTGATGTGCGAATAAAACTGGGAAAAGGCGAAAATGTCCTTTTACATGATAATTTGAGGACTCACCATAGTAGCTAAACCACCAGGCAGGGTGAACAAACTCAATTTTACGACCGAAAGAAGAGACTGGTGGTTGAAAGCAGTGAGGAGTGAGCAGGGTTTAGACAGCATAGGCTCGGATCATTAATGGTAAATTATGCTTTATGAACAAATTATAAAGTTAGCCAGTTAATATATATATAACTAGCTGGCCTAATGTACATCTATGTGCATTATCTTAATGTTAGAAAGTTAAAAGTGAATTAATCGCTTGGTTTAGCTAACATTAGTAGCTATATCATTTGTGTGAATGACTGCTACGCCTGCGAAACATTAATGTTAACCTAATGCGATACGTCAAGCATATTGTGAACATCAAAACAGTGTTCATTTGAACTATTATTACATTGCTAGGGGTGCTACGTTGTACGATGTCTCACAAATAGATTGGATAAACTGTAAACATTAGCTACCTGTGCTGGCCAGGCAGGGTTCGAGCAATATGAGAGAATCCAGAAGAGGGTGAAAATAAAATGTAACGTTACGATAGTAAGCACCAAATAACAATGTATTTGAAAGTAATAATTAAAGTAACGGTAAATGTACTTTATGTGTAGAACGGATTTGCCTTTTATGGTGTCTACAACTGAAGTTCCCTATCGGGAAAAAAAGTTATTATATTCTATCCATCGAGCTAAAATGTTTTATTGCTGAAGTAGGCTACTGTAGCCTACCTAACATGTAACGTATCGCTTTGCTCCCATATTAACTGCACAAGCACTTTACTTACCAAGGTGGTATACTACAAAGCAGGATTACTGAGTTAGTACTAGCTGGATAACTCAATAAAACACAGAACAGCTCTTTCTACTTCAGCCCATGCATGTTCCAGATTTGGGAGGGTTCCGGGGTTTACTCTGTAATTAATCTTACTTCGTACGTATACCCCCGCGATACTCCTTATAATATTTGTTTATGTTGGTATTATTAGAATAGAATATAATAACTTTTATTTCCCGCCAGGGAACTTCAGTTGTAGCCCCAGCAACAACAAAAAAGACATAGACAGTGGGACCCACAACACACAAACAAACATATCCAACAGAATCATTACATCAATCAAGTGAATGAAAGTGCAATACAGCCATGATTAAAAATGGCCCCCGCTGTCCCGAGATGTCCAGTGTCACCAAGCAGTCCAACGCACAAACTCCACATCCACGAATTTCCTCCATACATGCAGTGCCGCGGTCTCTGTACACCGCCAAACTGAGAAATTGTTTCGTTATGTTGTGCACTGTATATTTTGTATATTGCTGAGCTACCTGTAAGCATTGCGTAAAGCATATTCCGATGATGGCAATAAAGGGAAATTAAGCAACCTCCCGATTAAATGTGATAGCCTATTAGTTTGGTTTGCATAACGTTATGGAACACCAGCATTTGGTCTTCCAGTAAGGCGGTTTGCGTAAAAAGTGGGCGTGTCTGGCCAAATTGTGACGTAGGTGACAGGCCTCCATTACCAGCAGTGATTATTACATCAGCATTAGAATGTTCAGTTAATAACAATGTAATCACATTTGTGATCTTGCACCTTGAAGGGTTACCAAAATAATGTCAATATTTTACCAGGGGCTTTCTTTGCAGGACCTCCAGGACCCCCGGGACCTGCTGGACCTCAGGGCCAAGACGGACAACGAGGTAGGTCAAAATCACTCGCTAAACCATAAACACTAACTAACATACTCTGCGCCAATTAGAACGCCAATCAACTGTAAAATGGGGTACACCCACCCGCCCTCCCTTCGGTTTCCTGTATGTACGGGTGCTAAGCTGTGTGACTGTGACTGTAGCATTTTATTTTGGGGTTTTATTTGTGTGACATGAAGATGGGGGTTCCCCCTCTCAGATGCTCATGGCATTTCGTAGGGATCAGCCGTTCCCCACGGTACTGTGTGCACACACTGGTGATGTACTCAGTTCACACAAAATAATTATCCTCCCATTTTTGCAGGTGAAAGAGGATATGAAGGTAAGAATCATCTTCAAATGGCTTTGGCAAATGTAGCACTTTGAATAAAATGAAATATTAATGCTCACAATACATGTGAATTCTGATGAGGTACTTACTGTAGGTTGCAGTATAATATATACATATTGCGCAAAGTCATTGTATTGTCGTCTCGCCAATGGACAAATAGACAGGAGGGGAGCTAACAAGTTCCAATTTTGGCTCCTGGTCGTAGTAGACTAGTGTCTAATATGTTCCTGAGAGACACTGGCCTTTGTTTGCTCAATAGCTGTTTTCTGGTGATGCGTGGATCGCCTTGTTTCTGCATTATTTATTTTTTAGGCGATCCTGGTCAGCCTGGTTTACCAGGGAGTCCTGGGTCTCCTGGAGATACTGGAGTAGGTGGGTTGAAGCATGTATATGTTTTATATAAACTACATAACAGGCTTTGAAACGTGCTGAGCTCTATGTATTTGCTGGTATTATTAAAGCATTTTGCTCCTATCAGCCGAGTTTGTAGCTGAGGATGACTGAAGATTTGACAGAATTATGGCTAATTAAACAATTAAGAAAAGATGTTGACATGACAGCCACCTATGGTCTACATACTGGTTCTACGGTCACATTTCTATTTTGGTCTACATACTGGTTCTACGGTCACATTTCTATTTTGGTCTACATACTGGTTCTACGGTCACATTTCTATTTTGGTCTACATACTGGTTCTACGGTCACATTTCTATTTTGGTCTACATACTGGCTCTACGGTCACATTTCTATTTTGGTCTACATACTGGTTCTACGGTCACATTTCTATTTTGGTCTACATACTGGTTCTACAGTCACATTTCTATTTTGTTTGCTATGTAGGATTTCCAGGCCAGGATGGAAAACCAGGACCTCCTGGCTCCTCAGGGCCAGAGGGTCCCCCAGGGCCATTGGGACCCCCAGGACACCCGGGGTCTCCAGGACCCCAAGGGCCACAGGGCCCCACTGGTAAGGCCAGAGTCACACAGTAGTATTTCAGCATTAATGACCTCCTTTAGTTAACCCAGTGGTCTGCAATCCTGTTCCAGTGTCCAGTGTCTACTGGCTTTTCTTTTTACCTTAAAGGCCCATGCGCATAGTTTTCATGTTTTTGAGCTTTTCACATCGTCATGGGGCTTTTCAAATGTGTTCCATACTGGTTTCGGTAAAAACATTGGAATTTTGGGCGAAGTGTGCATATTTTAGGGTTTACATGCGATGTTTCCGGGCAAATTTTCCACGTATGTTTTTGCATAATTTGTCGGAGTCGCAATCCGAATGTGTACCATAGACCATAAACAGGGGGCGGGGTTTTGGACGTTTCAAAAAACCTATGTCACTGCCCTTTGCTAAGGTTTTGTGGGCGTTTCAGATACTAAAACCAGGAAGAGAATGTAGATGCATGTGGGCCTTTAAAATCAGCAACCGTTGAGACCCAATTCAGACCCAGGAAACCAGTTGAGGGGAGTTAATTGCATAATTATCTGCTTTAATTGATCAATTAAGCGCTGAGGAACAACTAAAATCTACGGAACCCTACAGACCTCCAGTACTGGGGTTTCAGACCCCTGGATTAACCCATGTTACATGGAAGGATATTCTATGGAATCCCAACAGAATCATTTCAAACTCACCACTCATCTTCCTGCAGAGCTGAACTTTGGTTTCATCGTTTTACAATTTCCAAAAAGTCAATGCAAGTGCTGTATTATATATTGGAGATCAGATATACTGAGGATAGTTCAAATCCATTGTCTGGCCACATCACAACTGACTCATTGGGTGCAACATGATTATATTAATTCGGAAATCAGGCGAAAGATTTGGGACCGATTTTGTTCTTTCTCATAATTACTTTTCATTTGAACATGACTTTTTGTTAAAATGAAAAAGAGTTGCTATGGGAACTCCCATGGCCCCAGATTTTTCAAGTTTCCGTTATATTTCTCAAATTATTGAACTTACTTGTTAACAGGCTTTAACCTAATAACATATGTCTGCTAGAAAACCTAACCGTAGTTATTTTGCCAGTTAATGGACTAGCTTCTTGTTAGACTTGCTATACAAATAGCACTCTTTTTAGAAACAAGGATTTATATTTAGAAATAAGGATTTTGTTTTAGAAAAGAGGATTTCTATTTAGAAACAAAGATTGTTTTTTAGAAATGTGGATTGCACCTCTGGACCACCGTACTTCTACCTAATGTGATATAATGACCTGTTGAACCGATACCATTACTACACCCTGATGAAGGCACATTGCCACATGTTCATGGTAACTTAAAGTGAAAATAATTTTTGCATGGAGATAAGTGTGCAATGCTCATATATTTTCTCTGATTCAATGGACCGATAATCAGCACCTTTCATTCTTTTGGGTGTGCGTTTTTATATGTATTTTTTCCCGATTGCTAAATAAGTTACTCATAAACACACACAAGCTCGTAATGCGCATTCGGGTTAAATGAAATAGCAGCGTCTTTTCTTATTTTATTTCCAATTAAAATGATGGCCTTGTGGTAATTTCACTTACTGTACGTCATGTAATATAATTGTCATGTCATCAAGTCGTGTCATATTCATGTGTTGCTTTCATGATTATCCAGGTGAAGCTGGGGTACCTGGTGCACCTGGAATCCCTGGATCTTCAGCTGGTGAGTATCCGTCTATACTTGATACTTTACCACTTATTTGGCATGAGAAAACTGAAACAATTCAGGTTAAGTGCCTTCGTCAGCCAAAGATCACCTGTGATCTGAACCTACTACCTGCTGTTTGCAAGCTGGTTCAACTAAACTTAATGATATCCCCATCAGGGCACAACACATTACTATTGCCTTGATGTTTAAACTGAAATGCCCTGAAAACTGTACAACCTGAATATGTCAATGGAGCCCTGTGCTGTATCTTGATAGTGACAGCAATCTGTTTACTGTAGAGATAATGGCCTGGATTTAGTCAATTTCTTCTTAACTTTTAGACTTTAAACACATTTCTTTTTTTACAAACAAAATAACTAACCCATATATTTACTTGTAAGTCAAAGTTAAAGACAAATGTTGTTTGATTCCGATCCAATGATGCGCCAGGTTCGGAGAGCCTGAATTTGTCTCATCAGGTTAAAATCTGTTTCCTTGATTCTGTTCCCAGGTGGCCCAAGAAGCTCTCAAGGGGCACCTGGTCCCCCGGGTCCACCCGGTCCCCCCGGTCTCCCAGGGAGTGGAGCTCCGGATGTCCGTCAGTCAGTTGTGGAACAACTTCAGAGTAGGTGGCAGAGGCTGCGCTCTCTTTAATCTCCATTTCATTTTGTGATGTTGCACTTACAGGGCTTTATGGGTCTATTTTAGAGCAGGCTACAAAATGACATGTGGTGCTTAAGCAACCTCTTCATTGTTAGTCCCTTGTTGATGCCTGGGGCTCAGTGAGTCATTTTAACAGCAGGAGGTGTTGTAATAAATCAGAGAGCCTTTGGAATGGGAATGTGTAACGATCCAGTTATTCGTCCTGTGAAGGTGAAGGTATCAGACGATACCTGTCTGGCCCTCCGGGGCCCCCTGGCCCACCTGGACCCCCAGGAGGTGGCCATGGTGCACCTTCCTTGGACGAGGTGGCTAATCGCGTGATTAACTACATCCAAAGTGAGTCAACTTGCTTTACAAGTCATGCTGTCTAAAATGTGGCTATTACAGCCGCAACCGAAAAGACAAATCAGCCTTGTATCTGTCCTAGTGTATAGTGTTACAGTGCACGCCAAAAGTATTAGGACAGTAACTCACTATTTTTGTTGTTTTTGCTCGGTACTCTAGCACATTGAATTTTAAATGGAACAGTTATTATTTTTTCAGTAATTTTCCCATTGAACCCATTGTTTCTTCTCAATAAGTTAGGAGAAACCATCCTTAAAGTTATCCATCCATATCTACAGCAGAGTGATGGTTTGAGGCTTGTTTGATACCTCAGACCCTTGATGACTTACAGTCATTTAGCCAACCATGTGTTCCATACTATTCCCATGTAATGTACAGCTTAAACTAGTCCCACCCCCCAATCACCATATGCAGAGACGTTATAGTATCACTTGTAAGAGTACCTGAAAATAAGATATCAGGAGTCTTTTGATGTTGTTGGGTCACAGACATCAGGAAGTCATTGCATGCAAAGGATATGCAATTAAATATTAAATATGAGGACTTTATTTAAGTTTATGTTAATTTGTCCAATTATTTTTGGTGCCCTAAAATGGGGGAGACTATGTGTAAGAATGGCTACAATTGCTACACGGGTTACCCGATATGGATGTAAAAATCCAGAAATTAAAGCTGAAAGTCTGCACTTTAACCTCATAGTCACTATTCCATCTCAAATCCAATGTGCTGGAGTACAGAGCCAAAACAACAAAAGATGTGTCACTGTCCTAACACTTTTGGAGTGCACTGTATGTGTGTGTGTGTGTGTGTGTGTGTAGAGTATGCACACTTCAAAATTAATTAAAGCAATGCTGGGTACTGTCTCTGTATTTTAGCAGTGTAACACACCTGTGATAATCTTAACACCTGATTATGAGGAGGTGTAAACCTTTGCTCTGGTGTATTCCAGTGAGACCATATCAAACCGTCCATTGTATGTGAGGGGTAAATACTAACAGCACCTGTGCCCGTGGCGGTATTTTAGATGACGGCATTGGCAGCGGTACCCCGGGTCCTCCAGGCCCCCCTGGTCCCCCTGGTTCTATGTCCCTGAATGACATCATCTCTCTGCTTCAGAGTGAGTACTCAGTTTTACTGCCTACTGTGCTATGCAGAAATTAGCAGTTAAACTGCTCTATTGGCAGTGGATAGAATAGAATAGAATAACTTTTATTTTTTACCGTTAGGTAACTTCAGTTGTATTCAGGATGTATACCCTGGGTGGATCTCCTGATAATTGTTTTTATGCAATGGGACTAGCTGGAAACAATGAAGGAAGTCATTATAGAGCTCTGCTCTAGAAGTGATGACTTGACTATATGAGGCCACCAGTGAGTGCTCCTTAAGTGACTTATACATGCTGTTGTCAAGGGGAGGACGTGCGGCGGCAAGTGATGGGTCCTCCTGGTCCTCCTGGTCCCGCTGGGCCGCCGGGATCCGAGGCCATTGGCTATCCTTCCTTCAACCCACAGGAAGTGGCTGGCCGTGTCCTGAGCCTCATGAATGGTAAGTGCAGCGTTTTATGTGCCCACCACAAATTCACACAGTGCGGAGGCTAGGAAGTCATGGACAGTGGATGACCAGTTGTTCTGGTGATCGATCACCCATTTCTAAAAATTGCATGGACCCTAGTGTGCCTATCGGTTTTTTACCTCCGCCAAGGAGGTTATGTAATCACAACCATCTGTCCGTCCGTCTGTGTAAGACATATCTGTTGGTGACCCCATGACCTTTCCTCAAGCACCACCATCTGGCCAAACTTTCTATTTGTCATTGAAATAGCTTGAAAAATAATGGCCGGATTGCATGAAATTTACCATGCACCTTTATGTTCCCAAGTGGAAGACACTAACTGATTTTGGTGACCATGTGACCTTTCCACTAGCGCCACCATCTGGCGAAACGTTCAATTTGTGATTGATACATCTCAAAAAATAATGGCTGGATTGCCATGAAATTTGCTGTGCACATTTATGTTTCCAAATCCATGACCTTTCCTCTAGCGCCACCATCAGGCCAAACATATATCAAACAGTAATGACTGCTTGTTTGTGCTATTGTACCTTGGTGGAGGTCTGCACGCTATTAAGTGCATTCTTTCTAGTTTTAGTATGTGATGGTGTGCATTAAACACTTATCCTGCAAGTCTACCAGTATGATGATCTCACCACAAACTGCATAAGAAATGCATGCATGCATTTCCAACATGATTTTCTCTTGTTGAATTTCCAAATGCACAGTTATATTTCTCTTGTTCTCATTTGGAGTGGGTTCTGCACACTGCTAACACACAGGCACAATTATGCTTGCCTAGTACTCATTCACTACAACACTTTCTTCATCAAATTACCTTTGCCTCTTGAAGACTTAGGGCAACCGTCTGGACTACCTGGACCTCCTGGACCCCCAGGCCCGCCAGGAGGTCAGGGCCCTATTGGTCCCCCGGGACTGGCCGGAGGCAGTGGCTTTGGCTACAGGCTTGATGAAATTCGAAACTACCTACAGCGTAAGTTCAGAGCGAATGATAATGCTGTCCAGATATTTCCTAATAAACAACATAGCGACTAAAAAGATAAGCAAAATATTAATGTCAATATGTTGTATAGATTAGTAACAAATTCTCTGGATAATGCTATGCTCTGCTTAATTGATTATTATTATTTTTTACTGTTGTTTTTTTTTTGTGGGTTTGGTGATAGTACATTCAAATTGATAATACACTGATAATACAATTTGCCAGTTCTCAATAGAAAAAAAGGTGTTCACCGGATTCCCGTCTTTTATCAGGAGATGGGTTCGTTGGCCCCCCTGGCCCTCAAGGGCCCCCAGGTCCCCCTGGCCCTCCGGGGTCTTCTGGGGCAGGGAGAGGATTGGTGTCCTACGCATCGAACACAGAACAGGCTTTTATCCGTGCAGAACTCCAGGAGTATCTGAGTAGTAAGGACCCGGGCCCTCAGTCATACATCAGAACATTCCAGATTATTACTGTATATTTCCGTTTATTGGCCCAATCAGCATGCGATTTGTACACATTTAAATACACTTACATGTATTTAAATACAAAATGTTCTGGATTGTGGTGAAATTTGTTGGAGTTTATGGTTTATTGGGATAAGAGTAATAGTTGGGTTATTAGGTGAAAGTTACTGGAAATATTCAATCACTGGAACTAAAAAAACTGAACATACTTTGCACAGAAATTTATCTTTGGGTAATCCATGTCTCTCTGTTTCTCTGTCCACTGCCGTTCTAACCACTGTGATGGGTCGTGTCGTGTGAAGTCACGTCGTGTTGTGTCTCGTTATGGTGTTTTGTTTTATCGCGTCCTGTTGTGTTGCGTTGCGTTGAATTACGTCGTGCTGGGTTGTGTCACGTTGTGTTGTGTTGTGTTGTGTTGCATTGCATTGCGCCGTGTCGAGTTGCTTTGCACTGAATTGAATTGCGCCGTGCTAAATTGTGGGGCGTCACATTGCCTTCCAGATGAAGACGGGGGAAGGTTACTTGCAGGACGCCCGGGTCCTCCTGGTCCTCGCGGGCACAAAGGCGATCGAGGTGACCCCGGATCCCGCCATTCCCCCGATTACAGGGACAGCCAGGGTAGGAGGGGGTCCGAACCCTTCGACTACTCAAATGTGGCTCTAAAAGTGACAGATTACATCAAGAGTAAGTAGCTTTGATTCTCCATTACTTCTCCCCGCGCCTCCCTTTCCTAAACACTCCCGGGCTCTTAGAGACTTAATTTCAGCCTCCCAACCTTCACAGGTGCTTTTTCTTTGTATATGTTTTATCGACTGACTGCTGATTCTTGTATGTTCATGTGCTGTGTTGTGCTGCGTTCAGGCAGCGTATTTATTGTGTGTGTATTTATTAAGTTCTTTGATGCATTGCCCAGCTATAGTTGCCTCTTGGGGATAAGTGTGTTTTTTAACTGAGTTGGACTGGACATACTGAAAATCAGTTCTTCCTCTTGGTTTTGGTTCTGTAATACTGAATTGTAGTTCACTGTAAGCATTCGTGAGAGAATGCTTTGAATGGTTTAATCACGAAAAAAAGTGTCAGACTGTAGTCTTAAGCAATCCCCAGTCACTTAAAGGCTAATCACTCTTGACAGATGTTCATAAATCATTTAGCCGATGGGTTCCGAGATTGCTAAAAGCCTAACCTGTTGAAGTGTACTCTAGGATACTAGCTATGATCCAGCAAGCAGACTGACTTTTTTTTGTCTTTTTTAACTGTAGTATCTGTACCCATATCAGTCATAAAGCATTCTGATCAATTGCTTTTATGTAGTGTCACTTTGCAGGATTCATCAGAGCTTGAGTATTTGGAATCTAGAATAGCCTTTGTGAGATGTGAATGCTTGCGTGTGCTCGGGAGTTGCTTTTTCTGTTTCATGAGTCATACAGATCAATGGGTCACACAAATCGATGAGTCATATAGATCTATGAGTCATACATATATATGGCATTGTATCCCTTCTCAGCCCAGGGCCTACTGCGTGATTTCATCGATGAAGAACCCCAACGCGTCCATTTCCGCCAGACCCACGGGCCCCCAGGACCCCCCGGACCCCCAGGACCACCTGGGCCCGCAGGTAAGAACATGCAGTACAGTGGCTCCCATGGCAACGTGACTGCTGAGTTGATGAAGTTGATCAGAAGTGAGAATACCAGACAGCGCTACGATCGAACAATCACACTGATCTGAAGATCAGCCTAATAAAATGCAGAATGTTCAGATGGGTTATACTGACCTTAGACTAGATGATATTTTAAGCGATTGCACTTAAATATCCATCTTACAAGTCGGAGTGAAATTATGTGCGCGCCCCCGTCGCGACACGATTAGTGTGAGATTAGTGTCAGACAAAATCAAACATGTTTAATACTATCATAAGTCTTTGGCCTTGTCTCAAAAGATTGGTGATGGTCAAACGACGCAATTTATAATCCTACACTGTCAACAGCCAATAGGTGCGCTGGCTCTGTCTGACATCAGCACACTGTTAGTGACAAGACTCTATAGTAATCATGACGATGTCAACAGGAAACCGCAGACTATTGCCCATTTGATTTACACTGTACTGTCTTTCTGTCTTTCTACTTTGTGTGAGTTTCTGACAGGAAGAGGACTAAGATAAAAAAAAGGAATCCAAAAAGATTCCAAAATAAACCTGTTGGAGTCTTATAGAATCTTTGCGGAATCTTAAGACCTCTAGGACTAAAAACCCTTGAATTGTTACGGCAGATTGTTGTTGTCTTATGTATTGGAAACATTAATTGCTCCCTGAAGATAATTGGTATAACATATTCACTGTTATTAGGCCGCAGGCAAGAGAGATAAGTTGCACAGCAGCCATACAATTAGCAGCTACAGCGCACCCATACTGCTTGATGTTTCACAGCAAATGGTACCATTGCCGGTATGCCAGGGAGGCCCGGACAGAAAGGAGAGATGGGATATTCAGGACATAAAGGGGAAAGAGGTACTGCACCTTCTCTGTGAAAATAGTATAACTGAGGGAAAAGAGCGACTTATAATATATAATGTATGTATGTACAGTACAGTGTATGTATGTCCAGTATAATGTATATGTACAGTATAGTGTATGTATGTCCAGTAAGTCAAAGGAGACGTTTGTGAACGTGGGGTGTTTGCTTCATAGCCCATAGGCCTACCTGTTTTTGATAAGAGCTCTGTTGGTTCACTGCAGGTGAAACGGGATTGGCAGGGATCATGGGACAGAAGGGTGAAAAAGGTATTATTTTCAGTCATTGAGATGCATGATCATTGATTTCCATACTGAGAAACCTGATATATTCACTGGTGATTGTTGTGAGAGTTCCAGCATTGCAATGATTTATGGGCACAAGTCATAGACAACGAAACTATAAATGCTTACATTTTGCAATTGCATTGTTTGGAAAAGCTCAACAAATACGTAGCAGGTGAATTTAAGTACTATGATTTTAAAGTGGACAACATAGTTGATATAGGTTTTTTTTTGTATGCAAGCAAAACAGTACAATGCTAAACAAATTAAGCAAGGTACTCAATGTTGGCAGCAATAACAGATTTTTAAAAACATTTCTGTGCATCGGTTCTATTTGAATAACATGCCCTTACTCTTGCCCAAGGGTGGCTCACCTTACACCATAACTTTATATAATGAATACCACATTTTCTCACAAACTATCTGCACCAACAAGGACAAAAAAGAAGCTAAATGTATTAAAACATATATACTGTACGTACAACTAAAAACTGGATGATTCCTGTATGTGACTAAAGTAACTTTGGTCATTAAGGGTCATCTTTAGTCCATGTTTGAAAGCTTTGAAAGGCAAAACTTATTGCATGTATTTTGTGAATTTGGTTCACCTTTTTCCCCCAATTATTTTAGGAGAGTCATCGGGTGCAGTTTGGAGGAAGAAGCGGAACACGGGTGTTTAAAATGACAGGAAACTTTACCAGGTGCAGTTTACAGAACTGCCCCAAGCCAATGTGAACTTTTCAGCTCGTCAAGTGTCCATTGGACACATATCAATTCCAGGCTATGGGAGATGATACGGCTTCATTTGGTATATACTACTCAAAAGAAGTTAAGGGTCAAAAATATTTGTGCATATAAATATAAGCTAACGAGCTAAGATGGTGACGACTAATGACAAAATAATTTTTTGATGGCTCAAGAACAGAAAACAGAAAACAAAAAACTTTTGATTAGACACTAGTTTATTACCCTGATTAAACAAAGTCATGCGCCCCCCAAAATGATGATGTGATGATGAATGGAAAATGCTCAGCCATTTTATTGCTAAGATTGACATGCATGGAATGACACTCATGCAAAACACGTGCAAATGGTGCATGAGGTGTCACAGTGGGTGTTTCGAGGCAGTTTGTCAGTTTAGTCTGACTAAGTTCGTGCTTCAAATCCATGAAAAGGAAATCTGGGTTAACTTAAAAAGTTTCTAAAGATAAGTGCAATGAATGCATGTCTCATAATAATGTGATGTCTATAGTCCAAATGACAACCCAAAGGGGGATATTCTAACCCTATCTGGCTTAAAAAGACATACTTACAAAAATGATTTAAAAAATTCCTTTGACCCTTAAATTCTTTTGAGTAGAATATATACAGACGGGTGACAAATTAAATGAAAAACCCCTACAGTGAGGGGGTCCGGTGGCTCTTATGCTGTGGAGGGCATTTTCCTGGCATGGTTTGGGTCCACTTGTCCCCTTAGAGGGAACGGTCACTGCAAATCAATACAAAGTTATTCTGAGTGATCACCTTTATCCTATGATGACAGGATGACAGTGCCCCCATCCAAAGGGCACAAGGAGTCACTGAATGGTTTAATGAGTATGAAAATTATGTGAATCATATGCTATGGCCTTCACAGTCACCAGATCTCAACCCAATTGAACACCTATGGGAGATTTTGGACCGACGTGTTAGACAGCGCTCTCCACCACCATCATCAAAACACCAAATGAGGGAATATCTTTTGGAAGAATGGTGTTCCATCCCTCCAGTAGAGTTCCAGAGACAAGAATCTATGCTAGACTAGAGGTAGAATCTATGCCAAGGTGCATTGAATCTGTTCCGGTGGCTCGTGGTGGCCCAACACCTTACTAAAGACACTATATGTTGGTTTTTCCTTTAATTTGTCACCCGTCTGTATTTTTCTGAGAACAAGTGTCTTCTTTACTATAAATGTTTTCTGCATTACTAGTCAGGGGGAATGTAACATTTATGATTTCAGGGACTTAATAGATATGGTCCATATAGCACTGAATCTTTAAACCATTCACTGGACTGTAAATCTGACTGTAGCATTGTCCTGTAGTCTACACTGTAGAAATAAGCTCATAATGGGGACTTAAACTTTGCTTGTAAAAACAAAATGGGGGGGGAAATATAGGTGTTCAATACAAACTGCAATAGTAAACCGGACACTTTAGTTTTAGATTAGTTGTTTTTTTTCAACATTCTAGTCTAAATGTTGAGTATATGTTTGGTAGGCCTACTATTCAATTAGAGTAGTGCTAATGAATTATTACTTAGTGTCTGACTTACCCCTGCATGTTATTTGAATACTGTGTAGCTAATGTAGTATGTAGTAAGTATGTAGCTAGTAAAATAGTGATGTGAAGAGGGTGTAATATTTCATGTAATTGTTATTTCTGTTTTTATACTGTTTACCATTTTGTACTTTTGACAGCTTACTTTTGTACAGCTCTGGGGATGACGATGAAGCTTGAGGCTAAATACTAGTCTCACACAGATTAAATCTCCACCAAACCATTAACAAAAAGGGATTGTAATGTATGTTTTAATTAAAAAACTTAATAAAGATGGTCCTTTTTAATTAAAATTTTCTGCAATGGAAGTGCTTGTATCCAAGTCTAGATTGGGTTTTGCATGACAGATTATCAAGCATGGTTGTAAAAATGATTCTCACTACTTCAGATTAAATACTGTTCATAACACCAATCCCTTACTTTACCTTATACAATGTAGAATACTGCCTTTTTTATACCTGATTCTCCTAAAATATCAGATCCCCTTTACATGCATAGAGCAATGGAGAATGAACATGTGATCTATTGATAATAGCCGGTGTAGTTAAATGGCAATGCTCAACAAACACAACTGCAATATTTTTATTACAGTAAATGTTTATTTACGGCATAATGCAAATCAACAGAAACATTTTAAAATAATTACCCAATCAATAAGTTGCATATACATCTTAAAGTTATTTGAACCTTTAAACATTAAGATTACATGACCTTGCAAGCTTTCGAACTGGCATGAAAATTAAACCGTCTGAATGAAAAATAGAATAAAGCCTCCCAAACAGAAACATTTACCATAATGTAGAAACGGCTATCTGCAATGCCTATGTATACATGTATTTACTACTCATTGCAATGAGATAAAATGGAAAATACATATGTATAAACAATCGCAGCAAAGATCCAGCAGCCATTATGAAAAGCATATAGTAATCCTTCATGTACACTCGTGTTTGCTTGCACAGGTAACGATACATTACATTACACATTACTGTTGGTGCCAGGAACCATCTGTAAAAATAAACCACAAGACCTGCAGGTCTTCTTCTGTGACAAAAAGCCTTTCAATTGAAATAGATCCGTTCATTATTTAGACTTGATTAACACAAACACAAATAAAGATGTAAAGAGCAGCTTTGTGATTTACCCAATGTTGTCACTATATTAGAAATGATATGCGTCTGTGATTAATTTTAAGCTGCAGCATTCGGTCTAAGTCAGTGATTTTAAAAATGTGAGAACTAACCAACCGACTTAAATCCTGATGGAATAACAATCACATCACTAACTTGGGTATGATATGTGAATATAATTTACATCAACTACAAGGAACAAAATATTGCAAGGATACCATGTACAATGTATAATTGTCTATACATTCTTAGAAAAATAGTTGCGGCTATTAACTAGCGTTAACAAAATAACATAATTGTTCTTGCTTCAAACAAAAAAAACAAAAAAAAACATGCAACCCCCATGCCTGTGATTCAGTCTGTGTATTTGGTATTAAAAGGAAAAAAGGTAATTTGGAAAAATTACATAAAATAAAATTACATTTAAAAACCATGTACAGGTTGCTTACAACAACCGACCTCCATTTTGAAATGTAAAACCAGAGAACTGGTGTCACAAAATAACCAAAGGCCCTTGTTGCCTTGACTTTGTCGAGTGGTTGTCCAAGAATAGGCCACAAACCATTTGCACAAACTTCCTCTCCTTGCCTTTACATTACTACGCACCATACGGAAGAAACCACACATTTTAAGTCACCACTTTAAAGTAACTTGAGTTTCTCAGTTAAACTAAAGAAACAAGGCGTGTTACTTTCATGCTTAAAATAATGAGACCATAATCAAGAGGACTAAATACCCGCCACAGTATTATGTACAAACACAAAAGAGATTATAATGCATTATAATGCTCAGATCATTGAGAAAAGCCATGAAGTCATTAAAATGCATGCAGAGCAGCAGTGTTCTAGTCTCATGAGAGCCTTATCCATTGTCCTAAAGGGACCCATTAACTATACATAAAATACATCATGCCTTTGAAGATTCATCTTATAAATGTGCACTTTGTAGTTTACTAAAAGTACATTCTGTTGTATTATTAAATATATCATAATTGAATCCACCATGTCATATGGTAAATATACATTTATTTGTGTTTGCACAATTTTCCAACTGCTTGAAGTGCAAATGATGTTAGGTGTGATTTCAGAAGCTATTCTGTTTTGTTTGTGTATAGTTTGAATAAAAAAGCAAACCAGCTAACTCAAATTATTCAGGCACTGTTTTAGCGTAGGAAATAATATTGTACTTGTACTCTGTTTATTTATTTATTTCAACAGTAATCTGCCTGAGCTGTTTTGGAAGCTATATCAGGAAAGATAATGCCCACAATGGAACGGAACCTCTGTAAATACTACCTTAGGACTGACAGTACAACGACCCCCTCAGAACCCCACATTACGGAGGTGATTATCACAAAAAGAAGTAAGAAACCGTGAGCGAAGGTTTCATTAATAATGTTCTGTGTTGAGCATTCCGTAGCTTGAGACATTTCATCCTGTTCCAGTAGGTGTAGGGAGTGTTAACGAACTCCAGGTTATCTGCAGGTGGTGTTGATTGTCATCAGTTGGGAAAATGAAAGGTAGGGTTCTGTGATGTCTGCACTGCCCCTCCCACATGTGCAGACCCTCATATGTGTGCTTGTGGATACGATGGGGCAGGGATGGGTTTTAGAACCCTGTGGAGTGTACACTGGGGGTGGAGTTAGAACCCTGTGGAGTGTACACTGTGGGTGGAGTTAGAACCCTGTGGAGTGTACACTGTGGGTGGAGTTAGAACCTTGTGGAGTGTACACTGGGGTGGGGTTAGAACCCTGTGGAGTGTACACTGGGGGCGGGGTTAGAACCCTGTGGAGTGTACACTGGGGGTGGAGTTAGAACCTTGTGGAGTGTACACTGTGGGCGGGGTTAGAACCCTGTGGAGTGTACACTCGGGGTGGGGTTAGAACCCTGTGGAGTGTTCACTGGGGGTGGGGTTAGAACTCTGCCGTGTGCACACTAGGGGTGGGGTTAGAACTCTGTGGAGTATACACTGGGGGCGGGGTTAGAACCCTGTGGAGTGTACACTGGGGATGGGGTAGAATTTGGAGATTCGGCTTTGGGCTGAGGGGTTAAGGCATTCTGACTCTCCGCTCATCTTGAAAAAGACTTCCTGTTCCTGCATCTTCCGGGCAAACTCTTCCTCCAGAGCCTGGAGACATGAAACACATGATAAGTTAGAAGTAGAACCATGAAATATCCAAAATATCAAAAAATGATTAAAATGTGTCATTGATAAACACATTTAAAAATTTCACACACACACACACACACACAAACATAATTTTTTTTACAGAACCTTCACACACATTCACACATGAGAGGAACTACATTTATATTTCGAGATATGCCCGGTATCTGTTTATAACTAAACTGAAATTAACTTTCAGCAAACCTAAGATGGCAAGACTGCCTCCCATTCTCAGTGAGTCTTCTTCTGTGATAATCCAGTTTTTCTGGTTCTCTTACCTTCTTCCTGGGCCGCAGTTTCTCTCTCCACCCCTTCAGCTCCTGGCTGTGTTCCTCATCCAGTTCCTTCAGCTTCTGTGTCTCGTGCTCGATCAGAAGATGGCACTTCTCATTCTGAACAGAGCACACAGGGCCTGTTTACAGTCTCACCTGCCTGCACTGTGAGGCCAAACTGTCCTCTGTTTTTTCTTTAATATTTAATGCCATTGTGAATGTGTGGGTTTGTGTACAGTCTCATCGACCCTACACTTCCAGGTAACGTCTTCGGTCTGTTGTTGCCCCTCTGTGCTGGAATGAGCTTCTCAGAATAGACTGATTGTCAGAATAGACCCCACACAGACTGAAGACCCATCTCACCTCCACCCAGACTCTCGATAGCATTTTTAACTGTAGCCTTAAGACCTGATTAGGTGCAACTTATTTTTCTGTTCTCACAGCCCGTTGTTCTTTGTATAACATAGTTCAGTGCTCATTGAGGTTTATGTTCAATAGGGTACTCAACAAGGTATCAATCAAGTCTACACTTCTGGCACTTGCCATCTCTCTACTTGCCCCTCTAGGGAATTACTGCACTTCTATCCCTGATCTTTGCACTTGTGTTTGTGTTATAAGGGTGTCCAGCTCAATAACATTAGAGGGCAGTAGAGCTGTAAGATGTGTGTTCTGTACCTGTAGCTGCTGTAGTTACTCCCTGCCAGTAGAGGGCAGTACAGATATAAGGTGTGTGTTCTGTACCTGGAGCTGCTGTAGTTACTCACTGCCAGTAGAGGGCAGTACAGATATACGGTGTGGGTTCAGTACCTGTAGCTGCAGTAGTTACTCACTGCCAGTAGAGGGCAGTACAGATATACGGTGTGGGTTCAGTACCTGTAGCTGCTGTAGTTACTCACTGCCAGTAGAGGGCAGTACAAATATACGGTGTGTACTCTGTACCTGTAGCTGCTGTAGTTACCCCCTGCCAGTAGAGGGCAGTACAGATATACGGTGTGTGTTCTGTACCTGTAGCTGCTGTAGTTACTCACTGCCAGTAGAGGGCAGTACAGATATACGGTGTGTACTCTGTACCTGTAGCTGCTGTAGCTCCCGGACGTTGGCGTCACACTGCAGCTGCAGGTCTCTCATCTGGTTCTCATGTTTCTGATGCTGATGGAGTCTCTCGTTCTTCTGCCGCTTCTCCTCTTGGGCAGCGAACTGGACCAGGCAAGTGCGCGCACACACACACACACACACACACGCACACGCACACGCACACATCGAAAATGAGCATGTTGTGTGTATGTAAGCGCACACACAAACACACGCACACAATGAGCCCATTGACCTTCCGGTTGATAATAACATGTGCGGTTAGCCCATCACCTGCTTGATCTTCTCCCTCTCCTGCTCGGGCGTGTCTCCAGCGGAAGTGATGCGCAGGCTCTTCTTAAACATGGCCATACGGGTCTTAGCGTCGCTGCGTTGGATCTTGGGCAGTCTGGCCCTCTCCTGGGTCTGCCTGTTCTTAATCTCCTCGATCATCCTCTGGTTATACCTCTGCATCTGCTCCATTTCCTGCCAAAGGACACACACACGCTCATACACGCTCACACACACCTGAGGCTGGGACCAGAGGGAAGGTGTCACGCTGATCTGTAGCAGACCCCCAGCTCGCCTCGGCTAAGCCTCACCTTCTCGTGCCTCTTGAGAAGCTGGTGCCTCTGCATGAAGTACTGATCCTTCAGCTGCTGCTTGAGCAGCTGATGTTTCTCCTGCAGGTGGCGCTCTTCCAGCTCCCACATGGCGGCTTCACGGGCTGCAGGGACCGAGACCAAACACTCTGACACACTTACTAACTTTCATGTGGGGGGGACTATGATTACATACAATTTCCTTAAACTCAAATCTATCGCCGACGGAATCTCACCGATACAGCTTGTGGTTTTGTACGAACTCTTGAAACTACTGTCCGCTTTATCCGTCTACGCAAAACCAACTTTTTTCCCTTAATATTTGTACATATTGAACTATAATTCAACACCTTTCAGGGATATTGTTCTGAAATTAATGAATGGGCTGAGGATTTGGAGTAATGGAAACTGCACAATGACAGACATCTCCGTTAGCGTTAGCGCTCGCCTGGCTGTTTGCTCATAATCTGAGAGGCTGTGCTAACAGGCTGGGAAGGCAGCTGCAGGCTAACTGGGTGCACAGCTCCACATTAGCCACAGGATCAGCCCATGCTAATGCCACCCTTTCTGCTGGCTACAGCAGGGGCCTCATGACGAGCTTTAGAGGAGGAGTGCAGCCCTCTTCCCCATCTCTATCTCTTTCTTTCTCCCACTCCCTCCCTCCCTCTCTCTCTCATCTCAGGAGCTTTATACTGTGTGTTGAAGGAGAACTGTCTCTCTCCCTCTCTCTCACCTCTGAGAAGCTGTTGTTTGTGGTTGAGGCAGTCCCTCGCTCTCTCTCTCCCTCCCTCCTTCCCTCTCTCTCTCTCACCTGTGAGAAGCTGTTGTTTGTGGTTGAGACAGTCCCTCTCTCTCTCTCTCTCTCTCCCTCCCTCCTTCCCTCTCTCACCTGTGAGAAGCTGTTGTTTGTGGTTGAGGCAGTCCCTCTCTCTCTCCCTCCTTCCCTCTTTCTCTCTCGCCTCAGACATGTTGCTGTTTTTGTAGTTGAGGCAGTTCCCCCTCTCTCTTTCTTTCTCTCTCTCTCATCTCTGAAAAGCTGCTGTTTGTGGTTGAGGCAGGCTCTCCCCCTCTCTCTCACACACACACACACACACACACACACACACACCTCTGAGAAGCTGCTGTTTGTGATTGAGGCAGTCTCTCTCTCTCTCTCTCTCTCTCTCTCTCACACACACACACACACACCTCTGAGAAGCTGCTGTTTGTGGCTGAGGCAGTCTCTCTCGATGGTCACCAGCTCCTGCTTGTGCTGCTGAATGATCTTCTTCAGAGCGCTGTCCAGGTCCTGCTGCTGTTTCTGCAGAAACTCCTGCTCCTGGAGAGAAAAAGAGAGAGAGAGCAAGAGAGGGAGGGAGCGAGAGAGGGACGGAGAGGATAAATATTAGTGCCTGTCCCCACAGTGCACCAGTGGCAGTCGGAGTCGCACAGGCAATAAACACACAGGCACTCCCATTAAAACATGCCAAACACGTCCACAAACGTCCAAATCACAAGTCGTAGAAACGCCCACGATTCACGCCGATCACCAAACATTTCACAGATGAGTAGTAACAGCAAAGAGCTGCAGACCATACATTTGATGATGATACATTCAAGATCAGAACGGGCAATCTTCCTGTTCAGAGAACTGCTGTCATTAAAAAGGATCACACGTTTTAGTCCAGACTTTAATTTGGTGACAGTGAGCGGATTTTGACATCCACAAAATGCTTTGAAAACCTATGGGCCTACCTTTTAAAAAATGAGCAAATAATGAATCAGACCTGTTGCCGCTTATAGCTTCTTCCTAATATTTGGAAGAGATGAAGTAACAAATCTGTGTCAATTCAGGCAAAATTAACAAGTTTATTATCATGAACTACATTTTATTATCATGAAGAGAAACATCCAGAGGACCAAATATCCAAAACAAAAACAGACTACATAGAGTCAGATCACACTGTACCACTGTTACCATGGTAACGTAACTGAAACGCACACTCCCTATATCGGAGCAAGGTCACATTATGCTGTCTCTGACGTGACGTGTGATCCCTCTTACTCTCACACAACACAAAACTTTGAATCGCCAACGCAAGGCGACTGCCCGCAGCGGCGCCGCCGGGCCCTGCGGAGGGAACGCCGACCGAACAGAGGGCGAAGGTCACCGTGGCGCACGGTGCGCGCTCAGAGCGCGTGGAATGAAAAAAAGGTTTGGATAAAAGACCACTGCACGCACAGTGACATCACTCCAGAAACACAACACGGCCCTGCTCACATGCACTACCACCGTCGCCCGAGCGGGCCCCTGCCGTTTGGCCGGAACGGTCCTTACCGCGGACGATCGTGACAGACTGACCGGAGGGACCTGCAGGTCTTTAACCTCCTCCAGCCTTTAAAGCTGCTGGGCTGGACAGTATGTCACAGGTTTCCAGCTGAGAGTCCAGAGCAGGGCTTGAGCTGGTTGACCAGGCCATAGAACTGGCTCTGAACTCAACACAGGCCTTCATTCTCTCGAAAAAGGGATTTGTGTTACTACTACAATCGAATAACAAGCTGGCGCAATTTTACCAACCATATAACTACAAATAATTTTTATTTGTTATCAATTTGGCGCCCAACATGGGGATGAACATGTCCAATACTCCCACTACACTAATTTGGAATGTTCAATTACCTGAAACTGCAGCAGCGCTCATATGCAAACCACACTGCCGATTCGGGAGAGAGAAAACTACATATTTGATGTACTATTTTGGGGACAAATATATTATCATCACAATTGTTGTAGTCCAGTGCAGTTGTTCTATATTAGACTTAATATAAATTTTTTTGTCTTGTACCCACAGGAATAAGGACATGGTGACAGCACTGCGGTAACCCCCCCCAGGCGAGACGGCGACGGAACAGCGCATGTGAGCAGGGAAAAGTGGCTTTTTCACAGGGAGAGGAGACTTACGTCCTGCATCTGAGCGTTGAACAGCGTACACGAAGACAACTGAAAAGACTGTATCATAACCTGGGCCACACCCTGCGGATCAGAACAGAGCGGAGCTACCGAATCAGAGACATGCACCCACCCCCTGACCACACCCTCAACCCCCCACACACACTCTCGGGTGGCCGCAAGGAGGTCACTCCGGCTGCGGGGGCGAATGAGACGAGAGAAAGCAGAAGATTCCCGTTGTGCAGAAGACAGAGAACTGGGCTGGAAGACCTCTTGACTTTTCATGCTGACAGCTTTTGTGAGAAGGCAGAAAATGTAGCATTTCTTGGAATGTTTTGTACTTCAAGGTCTGTTCCGAAGAAAACAGTACCATCCGTGAAGAGGGATGAAGAAAAGGTGAAGAAGACGATGGAGGTGGAGGAAGGATGGATGAGAGTGCAAAAGGTCTGGAGTGTCGATGCAGGGGGAGGTGGGGGGGCGGTGAGACAGACTGTCCAGACCGATAGAGAGGCCAGAGAACCGGGGGGGGGGCGGGGTTACCTCTTCATGCGGAGTTTGTGATAGGTCCTCTTTTATGCGGCTCATGAGCCCGCTTCGCATGAGTTTGGACGACACCCCCGCTCCGCGTTTCTCCTACAGCGTCAGCATGCGGACGGTGGAGAAAACAACGGCAGCCATGTTGGATGAGCTGAAGCACGTGTGTCTGATGCTCTAACTTAACAGCGCGACAGATCTGAACAGCACAAGCAGATGACTGACATGATCGCTGTATGCTCATTGATCAATACATGAGAAATAAAAACTGACAGGCATTCTTTGAAACCATCCGTGATGCTGACACAGAGTATCTCTTTCTGATCTTTGAAGATCCTGTTTTGCATGATCGCACCAATAAAGCCTAAAGCACAATTAGGATGAAAGCACCTCGTGCACCATCATTACAGAGAATATGAAAGACAAAAGCCAGTGATTAACTCCTCTATAAAATCTCTGAATGCCTTTTCAGAAATAAATCTGCAGCCTGGAGGTGATAGATTTACCAGGCCAACGTATAGTATGACCTAAAGACAACTGTAACTGCTTTTACCTCCTCACCAAATCCAGCTTACATACTCCTGCATACACAGTGCGTCACTGCTAGTTACTCATAAATGCAAAGCCACGTATATTCAGCAATAAAACAAACAGTAACAGGTGTGTAGATTCTCCATCGCTCTGTTTTTGCATGCGCATATCCATTCAGTAATGGCAGCACCTACAAGAATATTACACAAGATTCTGGCTTCAAAAAGAACTCCTGATGTTTGCACTTTTACAAGAAACCAAAACTGACAGCCAGTAGTATTGCAATATTCAGCTGAGTAGAAGCCAACACAAGCCAACTCCAGCCAAATGTAGCCAAGTATGCCTGCAGTGTACACACACCCCGCCAGCATCGACGGGAAGCGTTTACGAAGGATGCCTTTTCATCACAATAATGGATTTAGTGTCAACTATTCATATACAAAATAGATGACTAAATTAGTCATCTAGATATAATATATTTAATTTAAATAATGAATGCCAATGGCAGTATCATGGACAATTTGAGGGTACACTCTGCTCTGTAACCAGACGTGCAGTGATAAACCAATCCTACTGTAGCAGCATGTGTGGTCAAACTGAACTATACAGCCTGCTAATGCTATTCCAGAGCGAGCATTAACAGGTATGAATGTGTGTAAACACTAGCATGATCTGCACACACATACACATAGACACGCACACACACACACACACAGACACACACGTATACACAAACGCAGACAGACACACACACACACACAACTCACCCTTACCTACGAGAGAGAAAGCTGCGGATGCATTGCCACATTACTGTGCAATTAAATGTTTTATGACACATTTAAAAAGTGAAATGGAAATAAGGGGGAATCGCCTTCAGAGAAGCTCAGTTACAGATACCGGCAAAATTAAACCTGGAAAATATTCACATAATCAAGCAACTTCATCCAACCAGTCAGAGGCTGTTCTTCAAAGCCTGAGGATTTCAAAGTGTCAAAGGCATAAATATGCGAGGAACATTGCTTTTAAAAAAAACGCAGTGCAAATAAAGCGCTTCATTAAGAATGCAGAAAATAAAATCACATGCATCAGGAACGTCACAGATTGAGTGTTTAAATTCGGCTCTCACTCTGAAATTCATTCAGCCGAAACCCCTGTGACTTACTTCTACAAATGAACTGCAGAAAATCGAAACAAATGGAGATTTCACCTCCATTAAGCAAGAGAAAGTTTGGCGGTATCTTGCTAACTGGAAGTGAAAGCACAGGTCAGAGGACCAGCAGCAGAGAGCAGCAGACACCCGAGTGCAGCTTGACTAGAGGTCTCTCCTGGAGCGGTGCGGTTTAGCGTGTGCGTGATGCTAGCGGATAGCTACGCGGGTTTAGCGCGTGCGTGCTGCTGGCGGTTAAGCGCGCGTTCCCTACCTCTTTCCGGCGGTTCTTCAGCATGTTCTGGAACTTGGAGAGCTCCTTGTCCTGCTCGGCCTTGATGCGCTTGGCCTCTTCGCGCAGGCGGCTGGTGTGCTCCTGCTCCAGCCGCTCGATGGTCTGCTTCTGCTGCCTCTCCAGGTTCTCCACCTCATGGTCGTACTGCCGCTTCTTAGCCTGCGGGGAGGGGGAGGGCAACGTTTCAGGGGGTGGAGCCTATCCCAGCATGCATTGGGCGAGAGGCAGTACTACACCTTGGACAGGCCCGTGTCAGTCACCACAGAGCCTAAACAGGGACGTTCGGAGATCTCTGAGGCAGTGAGAGTTCCTATCCCATGTGAAACAATTCTATGTGAATTCAATTTGCATTTTTTACATTCTGGGAGTACATATCAGAGCACTCTTTTACCTCCTGTGATGTCAGCAGAAGGGAGGCGTGGCCTTGCAGCTCTTTTGATTACTGCTGTCTGTTTACTGTTTATTTAGAAACCCATTAGTGCAGTTGGACTGTTCCCCCTCGACCCCCTGCCTTCCTTATATGCAGGCACAACACAAACACACACATTAGTTGGCCAGGATCAAAGACTTTTGGCTCATTGCCACTGTCCCTCTAACTGCTGCGGTACAACCCCACTTGCATCAATGTAATTTAAGCTTTTAGCCGTTAGCTGCAAATAATAAATTATGTAAAACGGATGATGCTGTAATTCAGTTCAGGTCAAGATCTGTGCAATACATCTAATATCTGTTCATTACCTTAAATTAAAGACCATTTTCAGTGAGAGTGTAATTATGATGAATACATCATTGCATCTAAGTGCTTTCCATAAAGTAATAAGCAGTGGAAGAACTCTCACTTATCAAACAATGACTAGTCTCTTATGTCTGTCCATAGAAAAGCCTTACAAAATAAGTAAACCATGCAAATGTTTAAAAAATGACTAAAATAGATAAAATTACAATGACAGATTGTACCGATTTTAGCAAATTTACAGGCACATTACTCACATAACTGAGACAATGGGAAGCGAATGTTTGGAGGAGAAGAACCTTCCGGCCTGGCCAATCACTTTGGAGAATACGTTTGTGAATGCGAGGGCTGTGCAGGATATGAGCAGTCAGCAGAGGTTATCTAACTGAGAAACACGGACATGGAGCTGTGATGTAACAGGGGTGGATCATGGGATATCCGGGTCGGCGGCGGACCGGGCTTGGCCGCGCCAGGCCGCGCCAGGCCGTGACTCACCGTGGTCTCCTGCTCGAAGCGGCGGAACATCTGCTCGCGCTGCTGCTGCAGCTTGTTGCTAAGCTGCTGCTGCGCTCGCTGCTCCTCTTTCTGCAGCAGCCGCAGCTCCCGCAGCTCCTGGCGCCTGCGAGGGCCCAGAGACGCAACGTTAGCGCACAGCGAGGGCCCAGAGACGCAACGTTAGCGCACAGCGAGGGCCCAGAGACGCAACGTTAGCGCACAGCGAGGGCCCAGAGACGCAACGTTAGCGCATAGCGAGGGCCCAGAGACGCAACGTTAGCGCACAGCGAGGGCCCAGAGACGCAACGTTAGCGCACAGCGAGGGCCCAGAGACGCAACGTTAGCGCACAGCGAGGGCCCAGAAACGCACCGTTATCACGCAGTGAGGACTCAGAAAGGCAACATTATCACACAGCGAGGGCCCATAAAGGCACTGTTTGCACAGTGAGGGCTCAGAATCGCACCGTTAGCGTGCAGTCAGGCCCCGAAACACAGGGTTAGCGCACAGTGAGGGCTCAGAAATGCAGAAGTAGCGTACAGCAAGGCCACAGAAATGCACCGTTAGCGCACAATACCGAGTACCGTTAGCAAGCAGTGAGGGCCCAGAAAGGCACTGTTAGCAAGCAGTGTGAGGGCCCAGAAACGCACTGTTAGCAAGCAGTGTGAGGGCCCAGAAACGCACTGTTAGCACTTAGCGCCTATTTGCGGTGTTAAATAAAAATACATAAATATCTAATTCTCTAACTTTGAGAAATGTGAACTCAAGACAAATATCCATATATTTATGAATGTTTACTGCATTTAAAATGCAGTTACCACGCTACGTAACTCCATGTTGCCATAAATACTGGACAGTAATAACAAAAACCTTAATGGTTTACCTTAAGAACCTCCTTTCTTCGCTTTTGCTGTCACTATCTGTGATAATCTTTGATGTAGTGACGCTGACTTCCACTCCGTCCACCATGAATTTACGGGTCTTCTTTAGGGTTTTCTTCTGTTTTCTGAAGTCCTGTGGGGAGGAAAGTGGTGCACAGTGAAGTGTTTTGAGCTCAGAGGCCTCTGCTGGTTTGTTTTTCGAGCAGACGGCGGGTGTGAAACTCCCTACCTGCGCAGAGACGGACCCCGGCTCCTTAGTCTTGGTGAGGAAGCTGGATATGGAGATATTCAGGTCGATGCTGTTGGTGTCGGGCGCAGAGCTGCTCCCAGAGTCCGAATCCTTCTCCGTCTCTTTCGGCTTCCCTGACTCCGCCTCCCTCTCAGGATCGACGGCCGGGCTTTCAGGTTTCTCCTTCTCCTCAGTTGTCTCTCCCTCTGCCTTCTGTTCAGTGGGGGTTGGAGATGGTGGCCTTACCTCCTCCGGGACCTCCTCAGGCTCGGCTGCAGTCAGCTCGACTGACTCGGCCTCCTCGCCAGTAGAGGGGGCCTTGTCTCCGACGGCACCGTCTTTCGGAGCCTCCAGAACGGGCTCTTCGGTCCCGACTTCTTCCTGAGCCGAGGCCACTTCCTTCTCCTCCACATCCTTCGCTGCGGGCTCCTCTGCTCCCGGCTCAACCTGCTTCTCCTCCTCCAGCTCCTGGCGCTCCGCACTCTCAGCGACCGTGGCCTGAGTTTCCTCTCCCAGGGGAGGGTGTTCTGCACTCTGCTCCTCTGCTTCCGTAGCGTGGGGAACCTCGACTGGATCGGGCTCCTCTGAAACTCTGTCAGGCGTGCTTTCTGCCTCCTTTGGCTCAGTGTTCTCCGCTTCACCCTCCACTTGGGTGTCCAGAGTTTCTTCTCCTTTCTCCTCCTCCTTCTCCTCCTCCGCCTCCAGCCTGGTATCAAGTTCATTTGGCCCGCTCTCAGGAGCGTCCGTCAACTTATCCTCATCTTTCACGGGTACCTCTGGTCCGGCCGGAGGCTCCGCTCTGTTGCCGGCATCTTCGTTGCCCGTGTCTTCATTGTCGGCGTCTTCCACGGCGGCGTCGGAGATGTTGGTCTCGTTCAGATTGTCGGCCTCCGCTCTGTCGGCTTCGCTGGTGCCGATGCCCTCGTCGGAAAGCTTGTCGCTCACCCTGTCATCTGCGCTTTCGGGCTCCGCTCTCTCGGACACAGACTCCAAAATGGAGGCCGACTGCGAAAGCTTCTCATCTTCAGAGCTTCCAAAGCTGGCATCTGACGGAGCTCGTTTGTGTCCAGGCACCAGCTGTATCAACATCAAGACAGCTCACACTGCAATTCCGCCATTTTCTCATGCAAAAAAAAACAACACAATTTCAATTGGTTCAAAGCATCTGTATTCCTGTATAAAACTCACCAACTGGGGATCGGGCTCTTCTTCTTCCTCTTCCTCTTTACCTTCTTCAATCTCCTCAGTGACCTCTGCTTTGGCCTCGGCGATCAGCTCTCGAACAGGTCTGTTTTCGATGACACTCGTAACAAAGGGATGCTGTGGCGAGAAAACGGAAAATGTTCTGGTGACTTAACCGATTAAACAGATACAGCTGTTTTAGAGCCCCCACACAGGGCAGGATTTAGTGCGTAATTCAGTCCTCCAGTGAAAAGATTCCGCCCACCAGCACCTTTTAATGCCGACTCTTCAGTAATCATTAGTAATCATCCCATTGTTGCGCCTGAATCATCTCAATTAGCAATTTAATCATTACGCAGAACTACACAGGTGATTCTCGTGACTACTGGCACATATATCCATTATATTCTGCAAACAATACACCAATATTTACCAGGAAAAGATGAAAAACATGATTACTAAGCTGGTTATTTTTTGTTTTTACTCATTATGAAGAGAAAGGAAATAACGACACTGAAATTGTCCTTGAAACTTAAATATTATAAAAGGTTCATTATGGAATAATTACAGAATTATGACAAAAAGGTTATTCTAACTGTGCCAAGAAAACAGCTTGAGGCAATAAACATAATTTGTAATGTTTTTAAACATTTTTATAGTGCACAATTTTCATCATCAGCAAAACTACTTTAAGATTTGTGAGGCTTCTTCAAAGCAATGACAAAATATGAATAATGAAAGATTGCTCACAATAAACAAATGTTATTTATGGTGGAATACAGAAAAGGTCAGCTCACTGTATTTGCCTGTTAGTCATTACAATCTTTGCCTACTAGTCATTCACTCCACCGACCTTCTGTCACAGACTGACAATTCACTGTGACAAATAAACAACACATTCTATCCATCTGCACTGGTGCTGGAGGCATTTGTTCAAGAAAAGAAGATACTGTTTCTTCTACTGAAATAATAACCCAGTCTTGTCCTAGCTAATTTGATAATTTGCTGTTGGACTGCACCACAGCCATTTTCATTTTACCTGCCATATCAAATTTAAGCTTAATCAGATATATAGGCTAAGCACAAAGGAAATTGTCGTTTGTGACATACAGAGCCCATGTTACTCAGATTTGAAATAGCAAAGAAATCCTTGAAACGCCTTTGCGTACCTTGAGGTACACTAAAAAGTATATGGACACCTGCTCGTCCAACATCTCATTCCAAAATCATGGGCATTCATATGGAGTCGGTCCCGCCCCCTATAACAGCCTCCACTCTTCTGGGAATGCTTTCCACTAGATGTTAGAACATTGCTGCATGGATTAGCTTCCAGTGAGGTGGGGCTCTGATGTTGGGTGATTCGGCCTGGCTTGCAGTCAGCGTTCCAATTCATCTCAGAGGTGTTTTATGGGGTTGAGGTCAGGGCTCTGTGCAGGCCAGTCAAGATCTTCCACATCGATCTCAACAAACCATTTCTGTATGGACCTTGCTTTGTGCACAGGGGCATTGTCAAGCTGAAACAGGAAAGGGCTTTCCCCAAACACTTGAAAGCACAGAATCGTCTAGAATGTGATTGTGTGCTGTAACGTTAAGATTTGCCTGCGCTGGAGCTAAGGGGCCTCGCCCAAAGCATGAAAAACAGCCGCAGACCGGAGGTGTCCGGATACTTTTGGCCGTATGGTGTATGATTTCTCTGCGCTTTCTGCTAAATATTTTATGTAAATTGAAAAATATATATTTTTGAAACAAAAAAAAACTAGTTTTTTTGTTTTTAAATGAGCATTAATCCAAAGCATGTATTTATCATGCTCACAGCTGTGAATCCCACATCCAGTTCGATACTTGTCCATATTCAGCACTCATAAGCACATGAGTAACCAGGCATTGCATAAGCGATGACACAGTCCAATATTAATATTTCAGCAAACCCTAAAAACACATCCTGCAGTACGCCAATTCAAAAGGGACTCGTAAAGTGTGAAGTATCATATCTCATATTCCCTTTTTACCTTCCACGATCACTATCATGGCATAATCCGCAACAGTGAATGGCGTGTTCATTCACAACAACAGAAATCTGTGAGTCATTTTCAATACGAGCGCGCGTATATTATTACTATGCCAGTAATGCTTTCAGAAGAGATTAGTAGAGTAACACTGACCTTCTTTTGTCCGATAACCTGCTGCACATAGTCTATGGCAGGCCTGAGGAGGTGAAGTTTCTTGGAAATCAAGACTTTAATGGGAGATAAGCCCCCGTTTGGTATTTTCAGGCCCATGTAGCGCGGCTGTGGGGAATGCCGTCTTTCACTGCGCTTTTAAAATGTTGACCCAGCTCCTGCGAGAGTCCCCCACCTGCTCTGCCTCTAACGGCGGCGGGTGTACCAGGGCCGCTTAAGATCGCGGGGTGAATAGGAGCTCCCCGTGACGTAGGCACATTAACGGCGGGAGCAGCTGAGCGACAGCTGTCTCGCTGAACCGCCAGGCCACACACGCGCACACGTGGCAGATGGCGGGCGGCGGGGGTATGAATGCAGGTCCGTCTCACCTGAAGCATCTGCGCTGTGCTCCATCTGTTGTCCACGTTCTTATCCAGGGCTCTCCTGAGGAAGTCGCTGAACTCCGGCGACCTGCCAGTGACAATTGCTTTAGTCCTGAGCATAGATGGCCTTTGCTATGTTCCATTCGTTTCAATTGAAACAGGCCTCGCCTCAATCATAAATTGTAACATTTTTTATTATTATTTTTTAATAAATATCCCCACAATAAATAAAGGAACCATCTACCCAGTAGTTTCCCCATTCAGCCACTGTAAGCGCTGTTCCTAACTTGTGTGTGATGACACAATTTTTCTTTAACTACTCCTTGATCTGACCTCGTCTGACTCACATCAAAACACTTGCTGCTAGCATCACTTGGATTTGTTTGCTGCTAGTCTAAACAGCCCAATGCTCTTTGACAAGGCAAACTACAGCAATAAAACGCATCCATCCATAGTGGCTCTGAGAGACGAAATATTGCAAAAGAAAAAAAGAAACATCTAGACAGTCCTATTAAAGTAACAACTCAAATTGGTTTTTGAAACGGGCCCCCCAAATGGAAAATGTGCCACCTATGGTCCAGAGTGAGATGTTCCCTGGCATTGAAAACACAAGCTGTTTGGTCTTATTAAAAATTCAGTGATGAGAGCTGTTAAAATCTTAAGACCTCAAGCTATAACTCAATATTTGGTGTTACATTTGAATTGGTATCTTTTTCAATCCCAGTCTTACAGTACCTCAGATCCATCCACATCAACACACTGTGCTAATGCATGTAGTGTAGAGGAAGAGGCAGTAGTCTCTGGGTTAAGTCAGTGGATTACGCTCTAGGCTATCAGTACAGGACTGATCTGCAATTTATAAGGCTTTCTATCTTAGCAGAGAATTGATTCTGATGGTTCCTTCAACAGTTTGTTCAGAAGGGGGAAACTATCATCAATTAAACCATCTACTGAAAAAAACCGCCATGCAAATTCTGCAGCAGAAATGCGTGCCGTCTATGGAACATTAACATACAATCCTCACTTGGCTCACTGAGCTGCCAGTCATTTATTAATTGAAATATTTTTAATTGATTGATATAGGTCAGTGGTTCCCATACCTCTCCTCAGGTACCCCAGATCCACCTGTGTTTCACCTCAAGCACACCTGACACAACAAATCAAGGGCTTGTTAGTTGTATCAGGTGTGCTTGAGGTGGAACACATCAACTACCTGGATTGGGCTGGGTTTACCCGAGGACAGGTTTGGGAACCACTGATATAGGTGAACTCATGAAGGTTATGGAAATTGCACATGCATATGTAATGTGACAGGGCCACAAATTTGCATAATGGAATACTATTATCACAAAGGCAGGGCTCATTGGCTGGTATTTATCAATAATGTCAAAGGGTCACAAATTTGCATAATGGAATACTACGATCATAAGGCCAGTGTTCATTGGCTGGTTTTTAAACAATGACAGACTCACCAGCGCGACGGCTTCATCAGGGTGGGCGGATCAGCCTTGGCTATTTTCAGTAGGACTCTCATCGGATTCATCTCGTGGTTGGGGGGCTCAATCTGCGCCAGCTCAATTAGAGTGATGCCCAGGGACCAGATATCGGCTTTGTAGTCGTAGGGCCGGTCCTTGGAGGTCTCACACATCACCACTTCTGGAGCCATCCTGAAAAAAGGGCCAAACCGCCGACTGAGACGTGCGGCACTCGGGAGAAACCGGTCTTAAATTTAACATCATCGTCGTCGTCTTCATCAGCAATGTAACACACTTAAAAAAAACCTTGATCCATTTACGCTCATGATACAGTTCCAAGATGAAATGCCCTCAAATATGCACAGACGCATGCCCGCACACACACACACAGACACACACACACTCACCAGTATGGAGTGCCAATAAAAGAGTCTCTTCTCTGTAGGGTTTTTGTATTTTTAGCAGAAACGCCAAAGTCAGCTGAAAGGCAACAGTTACATGGATTAGAGCCACATTTAGCAGCAGGCTGAGGAGCCGCCACTGTAGGCCTTTTCCACATTGTAACCATTGTAAAAGCAGGCATTCCTGTTACATTTCTCTCCTGCAATGCCCACCCTAATAACTATAACTATAACCTATGCTACTAATCACGATGGAATAGAACACATGCACACAGTTTGCACAAACAAACCATAACTCATCTTTTACAAGAGAGACCTGCGAACAAAGAAACTAAAGCTATCGGTTGATTTGGCGCTTCCGTTTAAATTAGCCTACTATTGGCAAGTTAAATCTGTCAGTACAAAGCTTCTCATCCTAATTGTTCTATACATTGTTACGTTAAGCCTGGATTCTAGTTCATCTCCATTAAGTGCTCATATGGAGAGGCTTCAATCACAGCTGTCTAAAATATGCAGCCACATCAGCATGCCATCTTAGATCCGTTCATTAAAGAGAGTAAGCATTTGGAATTTTCGAGTAAGCGTTTGGAATTCTCGCAGAGGTCAGAGGTCAGGTGCTCGTACCCAACTTCACATCCCCCTCCAAGGTGAGGAGGATGTTCCCCGCTTTCAGGTCCCGGTGGATGATCTTATTGGCGTGCAGGTAGAGCAGAGCCTCCAGGGTCTGCCTGCACACCACCCTGATCTGGGGCTCTGTAAGGGGCCTCTCCAGCTCTGGAAGCACACAAAGGCATAACTCAAATTCCTTCATCCACAGCCTCAAAGCCACCATGCGCACATGTAATGTATTCATTTAATTAATACTGCGACTAGCAACCATTAAGTGCATATGCCATATGATTGTGATGAGTGGTGATATTGGAAACATGTATTGTATTATAATATTACATGTAAATTGAGATATGTAAATGCTAAATTAGCTGTATTTGTGTCACTGAAATAAAAATGAGTTGTATATATTTATTTTTTAAAAGCTATGATGCGCAGAAAAAGGCACCAGTGAACGATACCAGTAACATTAGTCCGTGATGGATTATTCTAATCACATATACGGGGCCTTTGTTTTTAAAATTGTAAGGATCTGTGTTCTACTGGTCATTTGTACCTTTATTTTGTATGTATTGTTTATTCTTAGTTTTGTCATCTTACTCTATGCACGATTTCCTGAAACTCCAGGTCATCTGTCATTGTGTGGGTTTGGAATCCAGTCCGCGTTTTCCCTAGTTGTCTCTGTGGTTGTTTAATTGTTTCCCAGATGTATGTCATTGTCTCTCGTTTGGAACCCCGCCTTCTCACACACCTGATTCCCTTTGTGTCATTTGTATCTTGTGCATTTAAACCCCGTGTTACTTCCAGTCTGTGTCGGATCGTTGTGATTACCTTTTCCAGTGCCTGTTATCTTCTAAAGCCTGAGATCTGTAGTATTATTCCGCGACACTTGTTTGCTCTACTATTCTTTTGCCTTGCCCTTATCTGTCCAGTCTGCCTGTTCGGTTTTGACCTCGTTTGTTTATCTACCATTCTCCTGCCTGATCCTGTTGTACCTACCTACCTCTGATCACCTGGTTTGACCCCTGTACGGATTAACTACCATTCTCCTGCCTGATCCTTGTGTACCTACCTACCTCTGATCACCTGGTCTGAACCCTGTACGGATTAAAGAACTCTTTTGCCTAATCCTGTGGTCTGCGTCTGGGTCCTTACCCCTCCCGCTACGGAGATCGTAACAGTACGATCCGACGATTCTTGGACCCAGCAGACCCAAGCCACCTGCACGCCGCCCTCCTGCGGCAAGGAGCCATGAGTGGCCAACAGGCAGTCATCGAGTCCGTGACCCAAGATCTGCGGTTTCTGATGGCCTGGGAGATCGATCCCTTCGGCCCGGATCCCTATGAGAACTACCTCATGGGGATCTGGGGGCAGAACCCGGAGTTTGCCCGCCGTCATGCCGACCACCACCCATCACTCCAGACTCCTCCACCCAGCTCCCACTCCGTTAGGCTCGGAGTGGTCTCCCTCCATCCTGATAACTCTGAGCCTAGCCACAACCTGGAAGCGGCTAAATTTAAGGGTACCCGTCTTGCCCTTTGCCCGAGGGGCTATGGACCCGGGAGGAAACGATGGAGTCCTGGTCCCCGGCTCCGTCGACGGGCTCAACCGCCCGTTGACGGGGGATCCATCGCCTTTCCGTCCCAGCCCAAGCCTCCTGTTCCGTCCCGTCACAGCTCCTCTGTTCCGTCCAGTCATAGCTCTCCTGCCCCGTTCCGTCCCAGCTCTCCTGTCCCTTCCTGTGCCAGCCCTCCTGTCCCTGCCCGTTCCAGCCCTCCTGTCCCGTTCAGTCCCAGCTCTCCTGTCCCGTTCAGTCCCAGCTCTCCTGTCCCGTTCAGTCCCAGCTCTCCTGTCCCGTTCAGTCCCAGCTCCCCTGCCCCGTGCAGTCCGTTCAGCCCCAGCTCTCCTGTCCCGTTCAGTCCCAGCTCTCCTGTCCCGTTCAGTCCCAGCTCTCCTGTCCCGTTCAGTCCCAGCTCTCCGGTCCCGTTCAGTCCCAGCTCCCCTGTTCCTTCCCGCCCCAGCTCCCCTGTCCCGTCCCATCCCAGCTCCGCTGTTCCGTCCCGTCCCAGCTCCCCTGTTCCGTCCTGTGCCAGCCCTCCTGTCCCTGCCCGTTCCAGCCCTCCTGTCCCGTTCAGCCCCAGCTCTCCTGTCCCGTTCAGTCCCAGCTCTCCTGTCCCGTTCAGTCCCAGCTCTCCGGTCCCGTTCAGTCCCAGCTCCCCTGTTCCTTCCCGCCCCAGCTCCCCTGTCCCGTCCCATCCCAGCTCCGCTGTTCCGTCCCGTCCCAGCTCCCCTGTTCCGTCCCGTCCCAGCTCCCCTGTCCCGTCCCGTCCCAGCTCACCTGTTCCGCCCCGTCCCAGCTCCCCTGTTCCGTCCCGTCCCA
The DNA here is from genome assembly GCA_022702515.1 of Ilyophis sp. 1 JC-2022. Lineage (NCBI taxonomy): Eukaryota > Metazoa > Chordata > Actinopteri > Anguilliformes > Synaphobranchidae > Ilyophis > Ilyophis sp. 1 JC-2022. Next base: position 87,364,735 of record CM040405.1, read on the forward strand.
ACTCCCCTGTTCCGTCCCGTCCCAGTTCCCCTGTTCCGTCCCGTCCCAGCTCCGCTGTTCCGTCCCGTCCCAGCTCCGCTGTTCCGTCCCGTCCCAGCTCCCCTGTTCCGTCCCGTCCCAACTCCCCGGTTCCGTCCCGTCCCAACTCCCCTTAGATTTACTAATTACCACTAACATACTAATGATAGATAAGATCTACTAACTCAATTAACAAACTAATTTGTATATACTTACTAATCATACTAACGGCAGGGGTGTGTATAGTTACTAATCTCACTAATATATTAGAGCGCACATTTTCATGCTGTTCTGTCCTTGCTAATCATTCTCAGCTGCTTCTGATCTACTCTGCCTGTCATCTTACTCTATGCACGATTTCCTGAAACTCCAGGTCATCTGTCATTGTGTGGGTTTGGAATCCAGTCCGCGTTTTCCCTAGTTGTCTCTGTGGTTGTTTAATTGTTTCCCAGATGTATGTCATTGTCTCTCGTTTGGAACCCCGCCTTCTCACACACCTGATTCCCTTTGTGTCATTTGTATCTTGTGCATTTAAACCCCGTGTTACTTCCAGTCTGTGTCGGATCGTTGTGATTACCTTTTCCAGTGCCTGTTATCTTCTAAAGCCTGAGATCTGTAGTATTATTCCGCGACACTTGTTTGCTCTACTATTCTTTTGCCTTGCCCTTATCTGTCCAGTCTGCCTGTTCGGTTTTGACCTCGTTTGTTTATCTACCATTCTCCTGCCTGATCCTGTTGTACCTACCTACCTCTGATCACCTGGTTTGACCCCTGTACGGATTAACTACCATTCTCCTGCCTGATCCTTGTGTACCTACCTACCTCTGATCACCTGGTCTGAACCCTGTACGGATTAAAGAACTCTTTTGCCTAATCCTGTGGTCTGCGTCTGGGTCCTTACCCCTCCCGCTACGGAGATCGTAACAAAAATCTATTACGAGTCAGTGCTGTCAGTCCTTTCTTTATAGGGCCTCCGCTGTATAAGGGAGGCATTCAACAGATGCTTGAATTGGTTTTCACTGCTAATTCTGGCCAGCTGACCGGTCTTATTCTTAAAGCGGTGATTCATGACGGTGTTTTGCATTACAAAACGAAGGTGTGCGCACGCACGCAAAGCTTGAGGCTTCCTTAGGAGGGCCCCTGTAGGATGTTACGAGTACAAAGCCGCGGTGGCGGTACTAACGCTACAGAGATGTAGACGCAGCGTGAACTGCGAGAGGAGGCAAAAGCAGTGTCGGGTTTCCAGATGCTTCCAAACAGCATGCTGAAATATTAACAGGCCAAACGCTGTCAGAGGCAGAACTGCAACAGTCACATCCTCAGAAAACACAGCTGGCGGGAACGACCAGGCCTATGTACCCCTGCACTGGAACATACTTTAAGCACAGGGGTTCTTAATGAAAACACACAGCAAAGATAGCTTTGCCAGGTCATGTAGTGAAGGCGGAAACTCTGGGAGTTTTCAAAACCAGGCTTGATACTGTGCTAGATACTATCTAGTTTGTAGGTAAACAGTGAGCATTAGGTACCCTTTAGTGGTAGGAAAATGCAAGCATTGTTGGGCTGAATGGCCTGTTCTTGTCACTAAGTTATGTTAAGATTCACGTGGGCAATACGTTTCTGAGAAATGGGTGGTGATGAAAATGCTGAATTTCATGCAGTGACTGTGGTTAAATATATTTAGCCTTATCTCTGGAGGGAAGTGTAACACTCGCCCTACCCAACATCACGGCATCGACGGCTCCCCCTGCGCAGAACTCAATCAGGATCTACGGAGAGGAAGAACAAGAGTTAAGTTCTCACACAGAGCACATTGTTTTCCATTCAAAATGGAGTCCCTTCCTGTAGCATTTGCATTAGCCTGAACGGGCAGTGGACAACCGGTATCATGGAGTCTGTGAATCACTGGAGATAAAAGAGGATGATAAGATAATCATTGCCTGTTTACAATACCACGCATAAAGTCCACCGTTTGTGTCATGGGCGTAGCTTCTCACCCTCCTCTATGCATCAGACCAGCTGCTTTTATGAGAAGGCACGACACACAAACCCTCAGGCATAGGAGTTTCAGTACTCCCCAACTTCTGACTTCTCAAGGTCAGGGGCATTCACTTACTTATTCAGCCTAATTCAATTAAATTCAATAAAACTTTATTTATCCCCTTAGGGAAGTTATTTAGTTATTTAGGGCTTCATTGCATCACAACACACGGACAACCGACATAAAAACACTAAAACTGACATACAGTCAATCAGGAATAGGTAAACACAACACTCTCTGTTATGCACAGAGGGGGGTCCTATCGTTACGCAGACCCCTTTGACCAGCTGTCTCAATATTTTGTGCGAGTGAGCTGGCTGGTGAATGAGCACGGCGAGTATTAAAAGGCTTTAACGTCTCTCTCAACTGCTGGCTGCTGGTGTAAGAGGATTTATAACAGGGACTCCTAAAGTTTCACACAGAACAGTGCCAGAATTTAGCCCTCTAAATAGGATTACAGTTTCCACGCATACCATGCAGTTCGCAGCTAACGTTAGGCATCTGGACGGGCTGCTGAGCCAATCACACTTGTGTGTGGTTCTGCTACCTTGCCAGAACACTGTCGTGGAGAATAATAAAACCTGGTGTAGGAGTATATGGCCTGCAATAAAGCACAGCATACAGGCGGGGCTGGGCACTGATCACTGTGTGCTGCGTTTCTCAATATCTTTAACATGTAAGGAGAAGCACAACATGACACACACGCTCACACGTACACGCACACACACAAGCGCACACATACACAAACCTGCGTGCACACAGGCACACACGTACACACACACACGCACTAGCGCACACATACACAAACCTGCGTGCACACACACACACACACACACGTACACGCACACACGCACAAGCGCACACATACACAAACCTGCATGCACACACACACACACACACACACGTACACGCACAAGCGCACACATACACAAACCTGCGTGCACACACACACACACACGTACACGCACACACGCACAAGCGCACACATACACAAACCTGCGTGCACACACGCACACACACACGTACACGCACAAGCGCACACATACACAAACCTGCGTGCACACACACACGCGTACACACGTACACGCACAAGCGCACACATACACAAACCTGCGTGCACACACACACACACACACGCGTATTTATTTAATTTGAGCTCCATCAGGATGCAGAGTCTATTGGAATTTGAAAGGCCCTTCTGCCCACCCCAGAGGCCTCTGTGTTATTCTAACAGGGTAGATGTGCAGTAGGCCTTGAGAAACAATAGCCCATGCAATCTGTACAGGGAGACTGGCAGGGAAATTAAAGGGCTGTGGTTTGGTTTTTCCGCCCACACTGTGGACGTGACCTCTGGAACCCATTCATGTGCCACCCTGAGTGTCGTAGCAGAAATGCACGCAAGCAAGCAGGATGTTAAATTAACAACCGCCACCAGCCAAATGCTGGCAAGCATTTCTTGATTGTGGCTGGTAACATTTGTACTCCACCAGCCAGTTTGGCAGGTAACTGACCAGATTGTGTTTTATTGTAAAAAGTAATGTGTATGGAAAATGTTGAAAATGGCTGTCGATTTTTAGAATCCACAAGCCACTGTGGCCAGTCGTTAAATAAGTACATTTTCATGCCCTGCAAGCAAGCCTCACGTGGAGGGGGGTGGGGGGAGACTTCATGGTAAAGTTACTGTGTAACACAATCCTGTGAAACAACACATATGACGTCTGTGCTGGATGCAGGTAGTACAAATCACTTCCAAATGATTCCCCTGTTACGACTATTCTATTGCTTCTAAATGATTCCCCTGTTATGACTATTCTATTGCTTCTAAATGATTCCCCTGTTATGACTATTCTATTCCTTCTAAATGATTCCCCTGTTATGACTATTCTATTCCTTCTAAATGATTCCCCTGTTACGACTATTCTATTGCTTCTAAATGATTCCCCTGTTATGACTATTCTATTCCTTCTAAATTATTCTCCTGTTATGACTATTCTATTCCTTCTAAATGATTGCCCTGTTATGACTATTCTATTCCTTCTAAATGATTCCCCTGTTATGACTATTCTATTCTTTCTAAATGATTGCCCTGTTATGACTATTCTATTCCTTCTAAATGATTACCCTGTTATGACTATTCTATTCCTTCTAAATGATTGCCCTGTTATGACTATTCTATTGCTTTTAAATTATTTCCCTGTTACAACTATTCTATTTCTTCTAAATGATTGCCCTGTTATGACTATTCTATTGCTTTTAAATTATTTCCTTGTTACAACTATTCTATTCCTTCTAAATGATTGCCCTGTTATGACTATTCTATTGCTTTTAAATTATTTCCCTGTTACAACTATTCTATTCCTTCTAAATGATTGCCCTGTTATTCTATCATAACATTACATTTAATTTAATGTGATAATATGAAGAGCAGAGACTATGCCAAAGGCTTGAGTGGGGCATGAGTCATATTTATTCACACACATTCCTAAATAAGTGCCTTTTATAATGCTGTCATAGATATAAATTAATAACCACAATGCAGTCAGCTTTGGTTATCAAATTGCCAAATGAACATGATAAAAGACAATAGCCAAGGCAAGCCCCAAAATCTTATTTCAGATGCTTTTTATAAGAAAGAAAAATACATAAATCTCCCTCTACATGTTTGCAGGTGATTTTTAGAACCTTTGCATTGGAATCTTATAAGCAGTTCATAAGAGCCAGGGCTAGCCAGTGCACTACTCCGCAGGAGACATTCCATCAAAAGCCTTCCGTGAATTTGCATGGTATTCAAATATTTGGAAATGAAGGCACAGTGCTCAGGAATGCCATTTCTGTTTTCCATTTACTACTTAAGAAACTGCTGCCTTTTCAGTAAATTATCAAAAAACAAACAATGAGTAAACTAGGTTAGTGCTATTCCCAGAAGTATTGGACAACATGAATTTAATTGACAACGACAAAAAAAGTGCAAAAGAATGGACAGGGTACATTCTTTGTCATAATAGAAAGTAACTACATAAATAGGCGACTGATTGTAACAGTTTATAAATATAATAATAGCTGCTAGACATTTTTTTGCAACTAAGTACAATAAAACACTAAATAATTTCCTATGCTTGAATTTCCTTCTTTTGTCCTTGAAGCCATTTATGAGATCAGAAGCAGGAAAGGCCTGCAAAGCCTATTGGCAGTTGGCAGCGACCTCAAAGATTTAGATCATTTCGGCTAAAAAATAATCAAAATTATTACGACTTGTACTATTGCCAGAACTGGAAATCATTTCCGTAAGGCTATCATGCAATGTTATTTTCATAAAGTGCAATCCTGGCTGATAAATTGTTAGCCTCAATGTTAAAATGCTGCATTCATTCAGAAATACTTTCCCCTGAAGTGTGTAATCATTCTTTATCCACTGTCACATGCATGTAACCTGAATCTACCCCCATGTCAACAGAGCTCAAAGCGAACACTTAAGGATTCATTACTAGCATGGCTATACTAATCAGAGAAAAGAGCCCAGTAAACACACAGATATCGCTGCTGTGAGATTATTTTCATCTTCCCACAAGCGTAGGGGGATGTAGTACCGATGGATTTACTTTAGGTAAACGTGTGTTATAAAATCACTTCAAAAAGGTCAAACGCTCTGCTCCTTCCCTGTTTAACACGACTGAATAACAATGATTCATGCAAATGTAAAACCATAACAATCGCTTGTACAATAACAACTGGAGGCACAGACACTCTACCCAGAACAGTAGCATCAATGGTGCATTATCTTCAAAGTGAGAGGGGAGAATAGGCCAGTGATGAGTAGATGGATGTTGCGATGTGATTTTTCCTAAATGATGTTTGGAGAGTAAGAAAGTATCGCAGCTACCGTAACAGCGCATTAGGGCCTGCCAAGCCTTTTGGGGGTGTGCCGTTGTGATGTGACCCCCATCGGCGCCCGGTTCCCCACCATCATTGCCGCCACAATCATTGCCGACTGTCATCTAGCTGCTACTAATTCTATTAACATGGACATTGGCTGTTTTGACCATGCTGGTCATTAAGATCTAGACCCTGAGCCGACCAGAGGAGGATGGGTTCCCCCCTTGAGTCTGGTTCCTCCCAAGGTTTCTTCCTAGTTACACCAGGGAGTTTTTCCTTGCCACTGTTGTCTTTGGCTTGCTCTTGTGGGGGTTTAGGCTGGGTTTTTTCTGTGAAGCGTATTGTGACAACTAGTTGTGAAATGCGCTATATAAATAAATATTGATTTGATTTGATTTGATTATGCGCCCACCAGGTCGGCTCCCACGCACTCCTGCTTCGGCAGCTGCAGTGGATCCCACGCGCCGTTACGTAAACTCGCCCACCCTCCCGCGAGAAAACACTCACCCACAGTTTGCTCTCGTAGTAGAAGGCGTCGAGAAGCTTGACGATGTTGTGATGGTCACAGGAGGCCAGAATGTCGATCTCCACTACGCGCTGTTGTGTAAACTCCGCGCGCGCATCCACCCTCCCTCCCGGTAGGAAACACTCACCCACAGTTTGCTCTCGTAGTAGAAGGCGTCGAGAAGCTTGACGATGTTGTGATGGTCGCAGGAGGCCAGGATGTCGATCTCCACCATGTAGTCCTCCAGTTCCTCCTCCGTCTTGGTGTCGATCACCTTGGCGGCGGCCAGGATACGCGACTGCTTGTTCTGAGCCTAAGACAGAAAAGTAAGGGACATAATTATGCCATGTGGATTAGCAGGGTGTGTAAATTCCAGTTCTTAGTTAAGACATGGGCCTACATTCTGATTTTTTTTTTAAATGAGACACTTTGGAGATGCTCAAGTCAAAATGACATTTTCTTTAAAAAAACTCAAAGGGCTCATTTTTACTGAGGCCAATTTACATTTTAGGCATTTAGCTGACGCTCTTATCCAGAGCTACTTAGAACGAAGAAAATCTCCCCACGAAGCCTGAACAAATTGTAATTTCATGTTACGGACCCATATTTGGATGCAAACTGGAAACAAACAAAATCTTTGTGTGGTAAAAAACAAAAATTGCAGATGTGGTAACACATGGCAATGGCATTCATACCCACTGCTGGCTCTTTACAGCACACAAGTGGTTCCAATTATATGTGAAATGGTTCTATAGCTGGGCCGACTTTGTAAGTTAGCCATGAGGAAAAGGAAGCTTGTTACCGTTTTCTCCTTCAGCTGCAAACGTACACTGCAGTCGGCTAAAGACAACACTAAAGATTCATCCTCACAAAAACTAGTAAGACATACTCTCGACTCCATCTTCAACTGTAACACACACACACACACACAAACCTCCTCATTCCACGTGTTCAATGACACATAAATATCATCGCCTCATTGACACTTAATTCTGTGTCCTTCACTTAGATAGGGCAGAGACTATTTTGGATTAAGCTGTTTGCACTTTAATGTTTAATGCTGATGAAATCAGGAGAACTCAACACAGTGCGGGGTGAAGAAGGCCCGTGTTTCCCTCTAAAATGATCAGCCTTTATATTCCTACAAGCTCACATAGCCTTCTTAGCCTCTTAGACAGTTGTAGGCAGGCCCATGAAAGAGAACTCCTAAATCCAGTCAAAAACAGAGCTGCTGTTCTCTTAACACTGAAGGCACTTATTCATTCAGAAATAATCAGAGCTTGGGCGACAGGTCGTGAAATGTATGTATCCACCTCCCTCTATAGGGATCCACCTCACTCTATAGGGGATCCACCTCCCTCTATAGGGAATCGACCTCCCTCTATAGGGATCCACCTCACTCTATAGAAAATCCACCTCCCTCTATAGGGATCCACCTCCCTCTATAGGGAATCCACCTCCCTCTATAGGGATCCACCTCACTCTATAGAAAATCCACCTCCCTCTATAGGAAATACACCTCCCTCTATAGGGAATCCACCTCCCTCTATAGGGATCCACCTCCCTCTATAGGAAATCCACCTCCCTCTATAAGGATCCACCTCCCTCTATAGGGATCCACTTCACTCTATAGGGAATCCACCTCCCTCTATAGGGATCCACCTCCCTCTATCTGAATGTTGAGGTCACTGGCGATGGTGAAGCTAGATAAAGAGTGGCAGTAAACGGACAGGTTGCTTTGGGCACAATCAGTAGGCTGACAGCACACCCACATGCACTGTAGCACCTGGGTTCTGCAGTGAGACGGGCTGTGTGTGTGTGGGCCCTTCACACATAGTGATTCACCACCGCTCTGTGTGACGAGCGATCCCACACACACCCGCTGCTTTAATGCACCAGGCAGTGTGAGGATCTTCATACGTTCCACCTGGGCTTCAGAGTCAAAGAGTTGTACTGAACACCTCATCCACCTGGACATCAGTCAGAGAGTTTTACTGAACACCTCCATTCACCTGGACATAAATCAGAGTTTTACTGAACACCTCATCCACCTGGAAATCAGTCAGAGAGTTTTACTGAACACCTCCATTCACCTGGACATCAGTCAGAGAGTTTTACCGAACACCTCCATCCACCTGAACATCAGAGAGTTTTACTGAACACCTCCATCCACCTGAGCATCCAAGACATCAACCAATGCCCTCAAGGCCTGTCCGAGCTTAACAATAGTTAGGCTAATCAGAGTTTTACTGAACACACCTCATCCACCTGGGCATCAAAAAGACTAATTGGTGTCCTTCAGGGCTGGTGTAGAATGAGTATCCTAGTTATTCACCAATAAAAACAATGCTGCCTCAAATGCGGCCTTCATAAACATATGATAATGGGCATTTATTTTTATCATAACAAAACAGATACATTGACAGTTGTCTTGCAGACTTTTTCCATATGCACTTTAAATATATGGTCAGCATTAAAACAATTGTGTAGTGTGTAAAACACAAGTGTGGTCTCCAGACACTAACCAATTAAAAATAAGCTTTGGAAGTGTTTATGGGGAGAGTCAGCATACAGTCCTACAAAATGATGTATTATTATTTCATATTATTAATCTATTAAAAACATTCAAATGGTCCAACAAAGAAAAACCACGGCATAGCCAAAGGAACTGGCGTAGCCTACATTTGGTGAAATAAACTGTGCTTTGCACATATGAACAACTGATATGACGCAATAACTCCTTGGATACTGACAAACAATGAAACGGATTATGAAGTATGGATGACTGGTTAACCTTTTAAATTCATTGTAAACACACGATGTTTAAAGAATACATCTCCACGTTCACGCATGCACTGGAGCATAGTAGAGTGGAGTGGTTGAACTTCAGGGGGTAACTCCGTTCCTTGAAGACACTCCTAGGATGCTTCCTTATATTTCCAGTAATGGAGAAATGCAATATTTCTATTTTATTTTTGTTTTGGTTACAATGAACACGGTGTGCAGAAATAATCTCATATTTTAGTAGAATTAGTTTATTTTAACAACATTTTAGCAGAGACTAAATTGTGCTCACCATCAGTGGTAAAACTCCAGTCTATTTGTCCACATAAAGTGTTGCTATTTCTGTCCTCCAAGCTGATTTAAAATGGCTGGTGTGCAGGTGTTAAATTATATGGTTAAATCAAAGCAAATGTTCACCTCCCAGTAAGCTGGAGCCATACCTGAAAGAAGACCTACAGCAGGTATTAAAAGTGGTCTAAAAATGGGACGCTTTGCATTTTCTTGTGAAAGGGCGATAGAATGGGAAAACAAAGCATTAGTGATTTGGTGTTATTACTAAAGGCCCAATACAGTGAGCAAGATGGTGTTGAAATGTGGCGGACTGTGTTATTCATTTTAATAGCAACCAGTGTCACCACGCGTAGGCTAAAGGCTAGTTAGTGTGTCGTCTAATCGGATAAAGCAGGATCTGTCAAAACTAAGCCTCATAAGAAATATGCAGCTGTGTTCTGTTCCTTTGTGCTACACACTGATTACATAACCATGAGAAGTACAAAATGGAAGTGACACAGCATAAAATTAGAGAAAAACTGAGACCTGAATCTAAATTAAGCCTCTCAAGACCTTATTTCCTTTCTGTACAGGCAGGTACTGCACGAAACGCATTCATGAACATTAATAAGCATTAATAATCAGCAAAAAAATAGATAACAGACAGACTAAGAAGTAGCTACAGTAATGTTCATTCCTTTCCTTCGGTTTTCCAGGCACAAAGGAAGTGCCACAATACTACAATGTAGTTCCTGTTGCATAACAAGAACACACATGGTGACTTCATGAAATATGCCCCCACTGTGATTGGATAAAAAACCATAAAATGAAGCATACAGTTAAAAATAATCTGGCACCAACCAGTGAACACAGTAAATGCAGATAGCATTTACCACACAATTATGTAGGTATGCGCAGCCTGAAATAGGCTACATTCTTGAAACAAAAAGCACGGTTCTAATCTATAATAAACTTTTAGCAAAAATGTTCAAACAATTAATAAGTAGCAAAAAATGTAGTTTTTTTTGTAAAAGCAGTATTTTGTTTTGAAGAGTCTCTGGAATTGGAGCAGCTGGAAATGGGCAGGAACCAGACACAAAACCACACGGTGTGCAAGCAATCTTTCAAAAAAAAAGAAACAAACAAAAAACATACATTGCTTCACTTAAAGCAGCAATATTGAGCAGAATTGTGTTATTTAGTAAGAAAGCTGTCACAAAGCAAGCAATAGAACTATCAAAACTATTTGGCGAATCTAAACGCTAAGCAGCAGAGGCCAGACACAACAACTTCTTTCACTGCCTAGTTTGAAGTGGATTTAAGACTGAGTGCTATCTCAATGTGGCTTTCAACACGATGAAGTTTGGCCATTTCTGAAGTGCACTGGAGATTTCACAGGGTGAAAATGAAGCAACAGTGGGCTTTTCTGCACGGCAGTGGATTGTGAAAATAGAGCCTCACTGCAGCTGTGCAAAGTGCAATGCTTTCTGAGAAATACCACTACTAAAATAATTATTAAAATCATATATTACACGGGTTACAGTACAGCACTTGACTTGACTGTGATGGTTTTTGGGGGTAAATGCTAAATAATGAAAACATAAATTAAAAACAAGAGATTCTTCTTTGATTAAAAATAAATATGCAATGAACTCGTGAAATATTAATAAATAAGAATGCATAGCAATTGAAATTAGTATGTTTCCTCAGATGAATTGAAGTAAAGCCAATTGATCCATGTTTATTATCATCATTTTAATTAGGATACCTTAGTATATACAATGGGGGAAATAAGTATTGGACACGTCAACAATTTTATTATCAAACATATTTCCAATGTAGCTATTCACATGAGATTTTGACCAGACATTGGTATTAACTCAATAAAACTACACAGCTAAAGAAATTGTAATGTTCCAATTCTTTAAAAAAGTTATGTGCAATAAAGTGAAATGACACAGGAAAAAAGTATTGAACACATTAAATTAAATGTGGTAGAAAAGCCATATTTTTTATATTTGGTTGCATATCCTTTGCATGCCATGACTTTATGATGTCTGTGACCCAACAACATCAAAAGGCTCTTGATATCTTATTTGCTGGTACTCTTACAAGCGATACTATAACAGCTCTGCATTTGAATGGATCTCTATGGGAATTGGGGGGTGAGACAAGATTTAGCTGTAAATTACACTGGGACAGTATAGAACACATGGTTGGCTAAGTCGTGGCTCTAAGTCATCAAGGGTCTGATGTATTAAACAAGCCTTTAACCATCACTCTGCTGCCAGAAATACAGTAGATATGGAAGGATCACTTTAAGGGTTGTTTCTCCTGACAGATTTTGTTTCTCCGGAAATGCTGCGGAAACTAAAACATTATTGGGTACTTATTCCATTACACTGCTAAATAGACCTTACACCCTACACACTGGATAAAATCCAACGTCAGTCATGTCATATGAATCCTTTTTTCTGTGCCACAGCTGAGGACATTCAAATCTGTGTCAATAATCAAAATAATTCAAAGTTCCTCATCTTAAAAAAAATGAATAAATCAGCCTACTTAGAAACCTGACCAGAATGAATCTGAACGCGACGAGGACAAAGAGGTTTTCATGGCTACCATGATGTGGTTAGGATGGGAAAGGAACATCTTCAAGGTACATCTCATGGTATTTAAAACGGTTCTAAAGCCTCTGGACCTGAGTGCCATTTCAACTACTGGTGGTACCCTACAGCAGTGTCCTGGAACAACGTTTACAGCCTTGAACACATCAAAATCATTACTTTTAACTCTAAAAGAGCACATACTGTCCCTACTGTACTCTATTAGAGTTGACTTATCACCAAGTATACTTTATCATTTCTCTGTTCTAAACACAACCATTTTCTTACATTCCTTTATTTGCAAAATACCAGCAGAAGAATGCGGTACTTTTAATTGACGCTGTAGCTGAAACAGCAACAGGATCGTTTTACACAGCATAGACTGGGTGCAAAGAATGGAGCACCCCATGTTTTATCATATTACTCATATTACTAATGTACAATACTCAACTCCTCTAACTGCAGTGATGTTTGGACAAATCAGTGATGGAGCAATTATGCAATTATCCCCATAATGCTATCACCATGAAATGCTAACGGCTCTCAGATTTCAACAAATCCAATTTTATTTTTCTACAGGTGGAAAGATCATTCATACGGACGGAGCCAGAGATTGACAGGATATGGAAGTTCTGCCCACAAAGGAGTTCATAAAACCACACGCTCCCGTCGCTAAGGAGAAAGCTGCTGCAGTTACCCGGCAACAGAGCTCTGATTTCAAGGTTCATTCCTCCTCAATTCGAAGAAGTTTTTGAAGATGCGTTTCCATGTCTGAATCCTCTGCAAGCCACCCAAGTGACTCTGCAAGCCACCCAACGGTGAGCACATTTTGTCTGAAATTAAGTGACATATGGCACAGTACCATTTTGTAAAATCAGTGTGTGGGAATTGTGCCTCTCGACAACTGCATTGCGTAGCCAATTTATCTCCACAACTTGGAATACCCCATCGAACTGAAAATTCAGGAGAGCACACACACACACAAGCATGTTTCCTCCAACACACATGCAGTCAGCTGCCGCTCCTTTTCATCCTGCAATCCACGGATTGATCGGCGTAGTTACCAAAGCAGAATACCGCACACCTGGAGCAGCTGGCTGAGGCAGTCTGGGTACGGGGACCCACCTCGCCAGGAGTCACTACATTATGCATTACACTTAGGCATTTAGCACAAGTTCTTATCCAGTACGACTTACACAGTTTACATCTTCACATACAAGCCATTCATACAGGTGGATATTTTACCGATGCAATTCAAAAAACTATCCACAAGCTTTGAGTTACAAGCCCAGCTCACCAACTACTATTCCACAATGAGATGGGGAATTCACTGCTGGCTTGTACAATCCCTCCGTAGGCAATACTTGGGTTTGCTATGCATCACCCCCGCGAGACGCACAGACCTAGAACCCATTACAACGCCAAGATCAAGTCCGTCAGCTGGAACCCTGTTATTCCTTCTGTGGTAACTGCTCTCCACTTGTTATTGGCTGCCTAGAACCATGTGACCCTTATGCTGACAAAGTACTGTCATAACCAATGACTTCTGACCTTCAATTACTTCCTATGCTCCATTTCAGCCGAATGACCTTCTTGTTACATTTAGCCGTTTCCTAAAATGACCCAGGAGAGTTTATATAGTATGATCCACTGTACCACAGAATACTTACAGAAGCAAAGCAGGTCCGGTGCCTTGCTCGAGGTCACCCATTCCATAACCACCAAACAAGCCACATTTCTCTCTCTGCATGTCTAGTTATAATCAGAACTCATGTCTTCAGTAGAAAATGTACTTTACATTCATTTGGCAGACGCTTTTATCCAAAAGAGATGTGAAGTGCATCATTAATCTGCGACCTCTATTAAGACTTTCTGGAGCCTCCGCATGTCTCATCCCTACAGCCATTATTGATGACATCATTTCAACTCCAGTTTTTCAATTTGGCTTAAGATTTATGATCTGCTCCAAGAAGAATACCATACCATGGTCTTTCTTTTCTATTACAAGTGGAGAACATCAATAAATAATACCTCGTATGAAGGCTTTCTAACTCTGCTGTTCCGTATTGTTAGATATCCGATGTTACATTCAGCCATTATAGCTCATTTGAATTCTATATCTGACAGAGGATGTAACTATTCTCTGATGTTAGAACCATAGGCACTGCTACCATATTTTTTTACACACATTAATTACAACAATCAAGGTGATGTCAAGTATTTGCCTATAGTGCAAACTAATTTTTTAACAACCATAAATATGATTGGTTAGGAATGGTAGTGTGTGGGAGTGCAACACAACACATGTTCAAATTAAAAATTTTAGTCTATTATGGAAGGCTCAATATTAGAGGTTCAATTGATACATTTATTATTTTGAAAACAAAAGCAAATAATGTTGGTAAATATGCAGGCCATAACAAAAATAAATGATGACTGTCAAAACGTCTAAATCAACATTTAGCTTTTGCTTGAGGTACCAGCATGCAATAACTTTCTGTGATATCACCTATTAGCTAACTGTTATTAAAATGAGAGGATCAGAAACAATAGTGTTTACCTTGTACACTTTTCCAAAGGCGCCGTCTCCCAGTTCACCAATGATCTCCCAGAACTCCTCCGGATCCACGTCTCTATGAACATGCTCATACTGTTTTTTCTTCTTTTCTGAACCCAACTTAAATATTTTACGAAAATTAAAAAAAGACATTGTCGATAAAGGCTTCAAAGAGGGTCGTCCGTCTACGCGAACAAGCCAGCTAGCAAATGTATTTAATAGACAGCTATTTGCTACCCAGCATTTAGCTTGCTAGCTAATCAGTTAATGTTAGTGGCTTTTCGATTTTACATAAAGTAGGGTAACTAACTTGCAAATGCATTTCGTTCAACATCTTAAAAAAAATAAAACAAAAAAATATATATACTTGCGTGTAGTTGCTAGCCAAATGTCATTGTGTAGCTAACGTTAGCTCGCTAGCCATCTTACACCTGAGTCAACGGTCCGTTTCTGAGGGCAGCTAACGCGACAGTACAATGTTGCGAGCGAGCCACAAAGCAGGCTTGATGTTTAATAAATATAATCAATTAGAATAAGTCTGCTTCTTCGTGCATTTGCACAGCTTTCTGTTCACGTCTATTATAAACACGCTGCAAACTCAACTATTTTCACAATGTACATATTCGTCGGCTGGCTGTCAGGACAAGAAGGGGAACAGCAATTGTTCCTAACTCCCAACAACAAATGGGACTCCGGCCCAAAAAAGCTTTCTCTTATTCAGCTGCAGAAAAACATATGACAAAAAAGAGTCCCGCAAAGTTCTGTAATCCACCAAGTAACTATACTTTCCTCCAAAATATCAACATAATAAATATTTAAAATCTGCAGTCATTGGTAGGTCCAACAGACGTCTGGATCCCCGTCTTTCAACTTCATAATGATGATAACCGGACCGCTTTGCTGTAAAAAGCGCGTGCATGGATTGCGCAACCGCAGTGTAATGTCTACAGTGGCAAATACACGTGGGGACTTCATACATTTTGCAATACATTGTTTTTACCGGTCCAAGTCCCTTTCAAGTCAAATGCCTTACATATAATCAGCTTTCAGTTTTGGTATCATTCCCCCAGTGACTAGTCAGTCACAAAAATAAAATAAAAAATAAATAAATAAGGGACAAAATATAAAAACATAAATACTACTCCTATTACTGCTACTATAATAATAATAATAATAATAATAATAATAATAATAATAATACTATTAATAATACTAACAACAATAATTGACACAATAATAATCATTATTATGTTTGCTGCGCTATTTTTATTTTGTAACAAAGGTTACAGAACAATACATTAGTTTGTTTTGCTTTTTAAATCCATCGCGCAAGAATGTGATTATGGAACACTTAATAACAAAACATTCTTCCTTTGAGCTATCTTACGCTGAGTCACAACATGCAAAGCAAAAACATAGGTAGGTTGTTCAGCTCTTGGGTCAGAATATAAATCATACTGTAACAAGCAGGGTTTAAGAAGATGCAAAGAGCTTACTTGCTGGAGGTGAGGACTGAATCCCGGGCTCCCACTCCACAATGCAGTGAAGTACTACAGGCAGGCCTCTTGGTGAGGCAAATTGTCCTCTTGTAGTTGTCTTCCTATTAGTATCATCCCACTCGACAGGCATGGCTGCAACACAATTGATTTGTATTTCATAATGCAAGTGGGAACGCACTGACAACATATCATTCCTCCATTCATAGGAACATGATTTTCAGCTCTATTCCCATTGCCAGACCTGCTGATGTTTTGTTTTTGATACTTTTTGATGGAGGTGGTAAATATAAGATTTAGTCTATGTCTAAAATTCCCCATATTTTTTCTGTGTCATCCATGTATTGCGTCTGCACTCTTAGTTTGGACTTTTTATTATTATTATTTTTTTGTATTACTACTTCAAGTATATAAAACAGACATTCACAATGAGACACAAAACAACAGGAATCAGTATAAACTCATAATAACAACAGCAGGTGCCAGTCTTAGTTTGGACATGATTTCCTCACTAATGGCGGTTTCGTGCAGGTATGGCAACACTGTGGTAGTCACGCCTCTCCTGCGTCACGTGAACGCGCACGTTTTTAGCGTTAGGTGCGTGAAGTGATAGAGTATTAATTACTGTGTTAAATATTGGAGGTACATGATGCAAAGAAACAAATAGCAAGTAAGTTAACGTTAGCGTAAATGTTTTCCACAACATTGGATTTGGTGTCCAGGCGTGTTTATTACAAGTGCTGGTGTTATAACCACAACGCACGTTTGATATCCTCTAGCGTTAGTAGCAAGCAGGCTAACTAGCTAGGTTAAGCTATTTTCATAGCTGTCTGTGTGGACCATTGCAGGAAACATGCAACTAACGTTAGTCCGCAAGCTAGCTAACATTACATTAGCTACTTTGAGCTATCAACTGTACCTTAAAACTATGTTAGTTAGCTACAGGTGAGTTGGTTGCTTAACCCTAAGGCTAAGGAAAACAACTGCTAGCCATCTAACGTTAGTGTTATCTCAGTTTTATAGTTCGCTAGCTAGAAATAAACAAACCTCTTTTACTTTGAAGGGGTGCACACAGATTATGACAAGAAAGCTAACTTTACAGTAGTTGACAAAAGTCTGTACAAATGGTGGTTCTTGGTGGTTGATTGATTGCTTTTTAAAAATAAACTTTATTTAGCTTGTAGTAAGGTGCGTAGGGAGAGAGCAAATGCATGCTGAACGAGGGGATACGGATGAGGAACCTCCTTCGATGCTTTGGGGTCAGGACCCCATCTTCTCTGCATATGCCAGACTTTACATCAAAGACATCCTGGAAATGAAAGAGTCCTATCAGGTCCCAGGTACTGTAAATCTATAATCGTGCAGTTCAGTCCAGGTGATCTACTAGTACAATCTAATGGCAAATGACACAGTCTGAACATTTTTGGCTGCGGAGAAGCTTCAGGGAACTTGAAATGAGATGGTTCATAACAGCCAATTTGCACGTTTCTTTTGCGTTTCTCAGGCATTTTTTTCTACAAATTACACCCAATTTTTAAAGTGGACGTGTTAGGAACTGTGGTATACAAAAGAGAGCGAGAAGACTTCTTCTGCTATGGAGGTAAAAGCTTTGAAGTAAAACATATTACATTTTGTTGTTCGATTAACTATGTGTATGACAGTATCACTGTAGTAGCCAAACAGACCAGTGTATATTACTGTAATTTATGTGCGGGTCATTTTGACCTGAAAAATTAGTTGGAGAAACTTTTTATTTTTATTTCACTTGCAGTGGATGATAGTACTGGGGTCATAAATTGCCTTTGCTGGAAAGATGAACAATGGAAGGAACACAGTGGACCTGTGGATGGTATGTTCACCGTAGCTTTCTACGTTGTAGTACTTCAATGGATGTTTAAATTTGTTTTGCGGCAAGTAGGGAGGAAGCCTTGGGACCAGCATGCATTTAGGCAAGTATTTATCTTGTACTGCTTCCACCAGGGTCAAAGTCACAGGTGACAAGCCATGGAGGCTTTAACCCAGCCGACCAGCTGAAGAAACTACTGCACGCCCAGCACAACAGCTCTCATTTGGAAATTGGGGACGTGCTGAGGGTTCGAGGGCCAGTGAAAACATCTAGAGGACAGAGAGAAATCATGGCCTCCACGTACTGTAAGGGAACAAGGACATTCACATACCTTTGAATCACCCCCCAACACACACACACACACACACACACACACACACACACACACACACACACACACACACACACAGCCCCAGCACGGCTTTTCTTATTGCCTGTTTTTTATCATTATATCCTGCCAGAAAATTACTTCACGGCTCAACAGAGAAATATTTCCAAATGTAATTTAAGGGCAATCCACACAGCCACAATCACTTTTATATAGGCTAATAGGCCACAATCACTTTCATATAGGCTAGTAGGCTCTGGGTGGTTTATATTTATTAATGGAACTCATTTTTTTGATGGATGCATTCAGTTCTGAAAAGGCAGGTTATATTTAAGGGTTTACAGTACCAGCACAGTCATCAGGAGGTTTATTAAATGCTTGAAACTCTGCAAATTGTACTGGTGCTGCCATCTAGTAAAAGGATAGCTTTAATGGTCTATTATTTCCTGTGACGAGTACACTGATTCGCTGATGGAGTATTGTCCCATAATAGTATATGGAAGTACTTTTGTTTTAGCAATAGATGGTGAAAATGCACTGATAGGGGAATCTATCAAAGTAGGACATGGCCCTTTACAGTGTCAGTTCTTGCTTTAGCTGAAGTATGATCTGGTGAAAATGCACTGTTGCTGAAAATGCATGACCGCACACATATTTAGTCCACTATAGCTGAAAACTAACCTTAAATCTAAGGAATGAGAGCCCAATGAGCAAGTTTAAAAAGCAGAAAATCACAGCTTGGAGAAAGGGAGGTTGAGGATATTTCCAGAGGTAAATGACAGTTGTAATACAACTTTTGTTTAAATGGATTAATAATATTTTAAAGGACTGAGATATTCTTTCCCCAATGCTTCCCTTAACTGACTTTTGTAACTGTTCAGGAATAATAATAATATTAATAAGAAGAAGAAGAAGAAGAAGAAGAAGAAGAAGAATACCTTGAATTTATATAGCACCTTTCTGACACTCAAACGCTTTACAATGATGAGGGTGAAACTCGCCTCAACCACCACCAATCTGTAGCACCCACCTGGGTGATGCAACGGCAGCCATTTTTGTGCCAGAATGCTCACCACACATCAGCTGAATACATCTGCAGGTATAATACAATGTAAATTATTAACTTTGCATTGCCATTCCTCTGTGTCTAGATAAAGTTACAGATCCAGTGCTGGCAGTACAGATTTCCTGGATGTTGGAAGTGCCCCAGCTCTATCGCAAATTCTATGACAAGCCATTCCAATTGCCAAACAGTGCGCAGGGCTCAGACGTCACTGAGTAAGTCATAGCTTCCGTCTCTAGTTTGATCACTTGAATCATCTATACAAATACAAACTTACGTACTAAGGGACCGCGCACAGCTGCAGGTTTGAATAGGCAGGCGCTAGTTGCCTGGCATGAATGGCGATGTGTCAGAGAGTGAATGTCTCTCATCCGGTGTCCCTGCAGTGCAGATGGGGCTTTAGCCGCAGCTTCTCTGCTTGGGCGGGCGTCGCGTTTGCTCAAAGACTTCCTGAGAGAGAAGACGGTCGAAAGGTTTCGGCCCTATGACCTCCAGCAACAGTTGGTCCCCCTGGTCTCCAGCTTCCCTCAGCGAGCCTCAACGCAGCAGGTTAGGCACGTGGGTCATATAGCTTTCGGTTTATTTGGAATTAGTGCCTGACGGATAGCTGTTAGTTTAATTTTTACCACAGAGGAGGGGTAAAATAAATGTCATCGTTTTTTTTTTCTTTCATGGAAGAAAGAAAATCATATCAGACGAATAAAATAATAAGATTTGTGGTAGATTGTGGTTGATCATTTTAAAATATCACGCATTTCATCTCCCTTGGACTGAAGCAGCGTGAAGAGTGTATGTGTTAACTTATCCAATTTGTGTGAGTGTGTGGGGGGTGAGGGGTACATAGTTAACATTCAAATTCCAAACTACCATGGAACAGAAGGCGCTGTACACATCCAAGGTTGAAGCAAATGCCTTTCGGAGGAGAAGGACTGCCATTATCTGGGAGTGTAATAATTAGCTTAAACTCTCTGCACGTGATTTGCCATGACTGAGAAAAGCTGTTTGGAACTACAGCTGAGGGGATTGACCTTTACCCAAGGAGAGAGCTGTCTGCGTTATAACACCATGCACCTTTACCACCTACCAGGACTTGTGTCTTTCACACTCATGGACAAGGAAATGTATTGGTAGTGACTAGGCCAATACCTACAGTGCCATCCACAATTATTGGCACCCCTGGCAAAGATGAGTAAAAAGGGTTAGAAAAAATCACCATTTGGTGAATTAGCTTAATCTCACACTGAAAAAAAATTAAAAATCAAACCTTTAATTGACGTAAATTCTGAGAAAAAAAAAATTCCTCATCAAGACATAATTATTTTTAACAAAACCATGTGTGCCACAATTATTGGCACCCCTGCATTTAATACTTTGTACAACCTCCCTTTGCCAATAAAACATCACTGAGTCTTCTCCCATAACATCTAATATGTTTGGAGAATACAGGGCAAGGAATCTGAGACCATTCCTCTTTACAGAATTTCTCCAGATCATCCAGAATTCTAGGTCCTCTCTTGTGCACTCTCCTCTTTAGCTCAGCCCACAGGTTTTCAATTGGGTTTAGATCAGGGGACTGATATGGTCATGGCAGAAGCTTGATTTTGTGTTCAGTTAACCATTTTTATGTTGATTTGGATCATTGTCCTACTGGAAGATCCAACGATGACCCAGTTTTAGTTTGCTATTTCATGGAGTTAATGATGCCATGTACCCTAACAAGGTTTCCAGGGCCTTTGGAGGAAAAACAGCCCCACAACATCGCGGAACGTCCACCACACTTAACAGTGGGGATCAGGTTATTTTCGGTATAGCCATCATTCTTTTTACGCCAAACCCACCTTGAGTGTTGGTTGCCGAAAAGCTAAATTTTTGTTTCATCTGGCCATAGAACATGGTTCCAGTCAAAGTTCCAGTAGCGTTTAGCAAACTCCAGGCGCTTACGTTTGTGGTGAAATGACAGGAAAGGCTTTTTTCTGGCATGCCTTCCAAATAATTTGTTGGCATGGAGGTGATACCTAATGGTAGTTTTGGAGACTTGATGACCCCAAGATGCTACTTTCCTCTGTAATTCTCCAACAGTGATCCTTGGGGATTTGTTTGCCTTTCTTACCATCCAAAATAAACTTGGGTCCTCTTTCAGGCAAGTTTGTAACAGTTCCAGTTGCTTTGAACTTTGTACGTATTGCCCAACCGGTAGATATGGGCATTTTCAAGTGAGTAGCTATTTTTTTATAGCCATTCCATGACTTATGAAGCTCAACACGCTTCCCTCATTTGATTTGTGTGTTCTCTTATCTTTCCCATGTTGATGTAGGAATAAGGGAATATACCCCAGTGAAACAGGAAGTCAGGGATTACTGCTTGAAAGTTCTTAAACACTCTGATCAACTTTAAAAACTAAAATATAAATGGAAAAAATGCTTGTTACATTTTGTTCATAAGAATTTATAGGGGTGCCAATAATTGTGGCACACGTGGTTTTGTTGAATATAATTATTTCTTGATGAGGAATTTTTTTCTCTCCGAAGAAATTTACTTCAATTAAAGGTTGGATTTTTCTAATTTTTTCAGTGTGAGATTAAGCTAATTCACCAAAAGGTGAATTTTTTATAACAATTTTTACTCATCTTTATAATTGTGGAGGGCACTGTATAGGCAAAGAGCAGGCTTGCTTCATTAAGCAAGGGGCGGCAGTGTAGTACAGTGGTTAAGGAACTGGGTTTGTAACCGAAAGGTCGCAGGTTCGAATCCCACGTAGGACACTGCCGTTGTACCCCTGAGCAAGGTACTTCACCTGAATTGCTTCAGTTTATATCCAGCTGTAAATGGATACTATGTATAAATGCAAAAATGCTGTGTAAGTCGCTCTGGATAAGAGCGTCTGCTAAATGCCTATAATGTAATGTAATGTAATTAAGTGACACACTTTAACTTTTGATTACAGGTCTTATTTTTCTGAAATCAGTCAAAAAAAAAAAAAAAGCAAGGCCTTTTGTAAATGAGAAATATAAGATCTGTTATTCATCGTTGTGTGAAGGTATTCTCTCCCTTACCATTGAAAATTAAATCACAAACAAGGACTTGGTATAAAGTCTATAAAAACACTTGCATGTAAATATTTATTCAGTTAGTTGCATGCAGTCATGTGAGCACACTGCTTAAATATCCTGTGCGTGTGTATGTGTGTAGAAACTTTATCATTGTTGTATGCCGATTTATGTATTATCTATTTTCTTTAATATTCAGCAATGTATTAACTCACAATTTCCATTTAACAGAAGCACTAAAATAGTAACTTCTTGTTTGCCTTGAAGCCTTAGTGCACTTGGAGTGAAATTGCTGGTGTTTCATGCAGGAACCTGAAGGGACTCAGTCGTCCTCTAAGCAGCTGCACAAACTCTTCCGTGAGACTCTTCAGCTTCTGCAGGAGGAGGGATGGGTGTTCCGTAAAGTCATATCCCCGGATCAAGTCTATCAGGCGAGCTTAAACATTCTTTGAAATCCCACCCAAGTGCCCAATTGTATAAAAGAAAGTAAACAGACTGCTAAACTCCTTAATGGACCACCCTAGTGGAGATTGCTAATCAGCTTGTGGCATGTCAACGTCTTGCTCCACTAGGTGACTGAACATGACAAGGACTTGCACAGGGTAACCAGAGATATCATCAGAGTGGACTCCAAACGGGAGAAGTGTGAGTCCTTATTTTTGAGTACAGTAGAGAACTGGATACTCATGGAAGCCGTGAATGAGATGGAAAGCGATTGATGTAGAAAAGGAATTCAGGACAGTATTACATAAAGGAATGAAATACGGGTTGAATTGACCGGTGGAAAAGTAAGACGGTCTGTAGCTCAATAAACGCGGTGTTGGTCAAATCTGCGCTCTTCTCCTTTCACAGACGCAGAGAGAGGCTGCCATGTTTTGCACATTCTTTCCTGTGTGAGAGAGCGCTACAGCCGCAACGTGAGCAAGACGGTCGTAGAGGTGGTCCTGAAGGATCTGGAGTGTAACAGCGAGATTATCAGCACCGCAGACAACCACTATACTGTCCTCTGACTAACTGCCACTAACGACTTAACACTCTGGAAAGACCAGATGGAAAACTTGTGTCTCTGTAGCCTGGATGGAGCTGTACATATTGCTAGATTCATTTTTAAAAATGTTGTCTTCAAATGTAAAGATGTCATGTGAAAATATATATTTTTAAATAAACAATGTTGTCCACTATTTTATTTTTCAAACAAATGATTTATACTGAACATTATCATTCGTAAAACTCATTATTGGTAATTGTTTTGAATGATGGAAGTTGTGATATGAAATTTAGCAAAACTATTCTAACACTTTTAGCACTAGAGGGCACTGTTTAGCAAATTAACCTCACTTTGGTAAGAATGGTCTTAAATTGACAAACTGCTCAAATGGGGTTTATGCTTCAAAAATTTATTCCTAATACTTAAATTACTTCTAATTACTGTACAGTAATTTGTGAGATACATCTTGTTTTTTATGCAGTGGTGAAAATGTTGGTTTTAGAATTGTATGTTTTGGCACTGGTGATAACTGCCGTTTCATTGAGAACATACATTGGCAGAGCCTGTACATTAAGTGAAAATGCTTCACTGTAAATTAATAATACTAAATGTGTGGGGAAGTTTGTGTCCCTGGATTGTGTATGTAATGTACACAAATATAATGTATAGTTTTGTCCATATAAATCCTTGTTGATTAACTGCATATTCTAAAGAATATGGGCTACTATATGTCATGAGAACACATCATACACGCTGCATTTTCGAGTGATTAAGTCAAAGAGGACCTCTCACTCGATGTTTAATAGAGGTACTTTGGCAATTGATTTATTTATCTATTATCTATTATAGTATAGGCATTCTTATCCTTGTAGGAATGCCCGACCGTCTTGGGTGGAAGTATGTCTTCTGTTACTTTCAGACTCTCGTGCTCAAAGTGGCAAACCTTCAATCTCGCTCCAGGCGAAGAGCGCAAAGCAAGCCCATCCCATTGCCAAACCGCTGTGTGTGCTTCCGGACGTACTAGCCGTAGTCCAGCGGCGCTCCAGCCGGCTTGTTTCCTTCGACCGAAACGTATTGAGGGAGCAGGCTGAGGAGCAAGCCATTGTCAACTACACAAAGGACCTCACTTCTCGACTGAGAGGATGCCGTTTTCAACACGCGACCACCAGTTGTGAGCAGAATTCGAATAAGAAGTTTTCCAAGTTGGAGTTAGATATTGGCGGCATGAAAGATTTTTAATTTCATGTTTTATTTATAGGACGTAGCATAGTCTACAATAAATGTTGTTCTTAGAGCGGACAGCTAGTTTGCCGATCAATCCACATCTAGGAGATCGTTCATTTCCAAGCGGAGAAAACGAGTCTGTTCAGCTCATAATTAGGCTACTCCCGGCGCATATCTGCTCGTGATTTTATAAAAAAAACTCTAAACTGAATTTACTGGAACTTGGTTTTATATTTTAGAGTTAGTTTGCATATACATCTAGCTACAATCTGCATTTCCAAGATGCAATTTAGGACAGTTGTGGATGTGAAAGTCGTGAACGCGGAGAAGAGGCGCAATCCTTCCAAACACTACGTGAGTATACTACTTGCAGCTATTGACCTATTTGTGACTAATCTGCACCTAGAGACATCCTACACATACGATACGATAAAGAAAAAGCTAAAATTTGCAAATGGATATCTTCTGGACAGGTAGCCTACATAATTTGTAGGTAATAAACAAACACCAACGACAACATCCTTAAGTGTTTGCCGTTAGCTACATGTTATTTGTAGTGCAACGGGAAATGCCACCTCATAAACACTGAACTGGAACAAGCTTCACATCAGAGAGATATTTACATTAGCTGTGTGATCAGTATATTAGACTGTGATCAGTTTGACTGAATAGCTTATGGTCTTAGTTGTGTCTGTAACTGTTAGCTTGTGTGTGCATGACACACATCTGTGGGAGATGGCTGAAGTTGGCAGCTGGAAAATTGAATTGTAGGCTAGTAGTTCGTTTGTTATTGGTAGACGAAGGACACAGTTTTGCAGTTTGATTTACCTGAATCTGTACTCAATTATGACATAACCGTCATTCAGGCAATGTGCTCGGTCTAAATAAAAGGTGTTGGTTCATGGAGCTTTATTTTGAAAGAATGGATTGACTTCACTTTATAGAGGCATACACTGTTTTTTGTTTAAACGGCAGGCTTATGTTCCACCCATGAGCAGATCGACCCCATTAACCCATCAGTAGGCTACTATACACTAATTTCAACAACACGTAACCTAGGCTACTCTAAAATATAAAAGTGGTGACTGTACGACAGTCAAAAACTGTGAATTAATAATGTTGGTGGTAGCCTCCTTTCAATGTGCAGCACAAAAAGTGCTCTCTTGTATAATGACGGATCAATTGAGAGATCAACCGTCGTGGATCAGGAACTGTCACTCTCAAATCTTCATTGAGGCCGTACAGTTTTATTTAAAACCACTTTGATAGGACGATCTTCATTTTCCTGATGTATACACCAGGCAAGTCGTTTTTTGTTTGTTTCATTGTTGTGTTTTTTCCCCAGGAACAAATACTATAAACGCCACTGAAATAGTAGCAAAAATTCCTAAAAGTGCAAAAAAACAAGTTAATAAAGTTCAAAATATTTACGCATTTATAATTATAAAACAAGTAAATACGTGCTGGAAGTGCAGATATTTGATCTGTGATACTTGTGTGCATGTTTGGGGGATCAGGTTTGAACACTACAACTTATTGTCAGTGTTGGAAAGGACCATTGATGGTGACATCTGTATGTCACAGTCATTATGCTAATGGCTTAGGACATTCATCACCTCTCCATGTGATTCTTATCAGGCGCCTAATGTTTTTAAATACTCAATAGACAGTGACGTTGATTGATTAGCGGGCTAGTTAATTGCTGAGCTAAGGCTACTTGATGGAGCACAAAGGCTTCTTAGTTATTCCTTCAAATGACATTTATTTAAAAGTTTATTATGTGCAATTTTTCAACATCACCCTCACGCTGCAAACAACCAGTCAACCATGTAAAAAGTGTCTACTTTGACACATAAATTAAATAACAGGATGGCAAATTTGATTTAGAAAAGGGGCAGTTTGCCCCTGACTCTAAAGGTTGGGCGCTCTTCTTAAAACACACATTTCAAAGGCTTTGTACTGTGTTATGTTTCACAGTCAGTCTCAATTATGACAAAATGTACATATTTTTCAATGTTGGGCTAAATGTTCTTTCAACTATGAATTTGGCCATGTAACTTTGGAAACAACTTTCAAACCTTTATAGACACAAAGCCTAGATTCTGAATTGGATAGCAGGCTCTCAGTATGGTTAGGACTGCAGTATTGCAGGTACTAAGACTTCAACGGATAGTTCTCTGTTATTTTCAAATTTCAGCATTATTCCGAGTGTGTAACATAAACTGGGATGGTCTCAGACATCAGCCTTGTATCATTAGAAACATGAGATTCTTCATCAGTTGATTTGTAAACATACTTTTACAGAAAAGACAAAACTCACTAATCACAGCATCATGATTTCCAGGTTCAAATACCATGTATATATCTGGAGAAATTATGGGATCCATAAATGATCTCTGTTTGTGGTCACATGGGACTCGTGGCCTATCAAGAGTGCAGATTCCTGTACTATAGGGTTTGGCCAATTTACTATAGTTCACTCTCTGGGGAGTTCTGGGCTGTGTGAGAAAAAGCGAGAGGGAATTGCTAGTTTCTTGCTTCACTCAAAGCCTGTGAGAATAAAACGAAAAGGCCAATGTTTGGCGAAACAGCTGGAAATGTTTAGCCTATCTTATGTGAAAAAGAAGGGAAAACTCATTGCCTCATGTTTGAAAAAATGACCCGATGCACTGAAGATATTGCATAAGACATGTCTTCAGATGGAGGGGGTGGCTTTAAGAGGGCGCTCTCACTAAAAAGCTCAAAGGCTGTACGTATTCAGTGGAATCATCCTTGTGGACTGAGATCATGGATCCCTTTTTCTGTCTTTCAGAAACGAATGTA
Organism: Ilyophis sp. 1 JC-2022; assembly: GCA_022702515.1. NCBI lineage: Eukaryota > Metazoa > Chordata > Actinopteri > Anguilliformes > Synaphobranchidae > Ilyophis > Ilyophis sp. 1 JC-2022. Next base: position 87,392,207 of record CM040405.1, read on the forward strand.
ACTGTTGCATGACCCTGAAAGGACTTTTTTCCCCCCAAGAAACCAGGTTATACAATATGCCATTTATTCCGCTTTGAATTAATGGTGAAACGATACTGATAACACAGTTTCTTATTTCAATCACTTTTCATCGAAGTTGACTTTTAATGTGGTCTCAGACATAATGTGACATCTGATATTTGGTTAAATTAATTAGTATGAAAAATAGTTACGTCTTGTGTTTAGTATGGTGCCAGAATAATACAAAGAAAAACCCTAACAATTTGTGGATTAAAGCGCCGCCTATTATTTCAGTCACCAATTAAAGCAGTTTAAAGATTTTCGGTGAAGGTTCCTCAGTTCCGCTGTTTGCTTGTTGACGGCCAGGTCTTTGCAGGATGTGCCTCAGTGTCCTGGAGTGAGCGAGCTAGTGAGTCAGGACCTGCACTGACGTCCGACTCGGTGAAGTCATTCTGCTTGGTTCACACTGTCTTCCGTCACTGAAGGTCTCTGTTCCGTGCCAACACCGACCTTTCGAGGGACCCCACTTAATGGAGAGGGGAGATGACGCTCCGCGAGAGATGTTAGGTCTGTTTAATGTTGTAGCTGTTGGCTTTTGTCTCACTTTCTTTTGGACGGAGGGCCATGTGCTTTCACGGTGTTTCGTTTCCCAACCGTCTTCATTATCACTGTTTTGCAGCAAAGCCCAGCAATGTTCAAGTGTTCAAAGTGTTACAGCAGGAGGCTACATTAATAGTGTACTGCACTTGATGAATGACTGCGACTGTAATGATCTTTGGTAAAAATGCCAGGAATAACAAAGCGTTTCTAAACGATACAATTATAAGAGGTTATATTGACCTAAGTGGCCTATTTAGCTTTTTCTGGGGACTAATAATGAGAAGTATTACTCTCTCAGAAGAAAAGGTTCCAAAAGGCTCCTCTGTGTCTCCATAAAGGAACCCTATTTAATGGCCCTGTCACACTATTGCGTATCGTACTAGCGTATGCCAGCGTATGAAAAATATCACTCATATGCTGATATACGCTGACATACGCTAGGGGTACGTTAGGCATAGGTTGTATACGTTTCACTATACTATACAGTATACGTATACTCATAGGTCGAGTACGCTGGTCATACGCTGACATGAAGGTGTACCGTACAGTTATTTTATGAATTTACATACGCAACTCATACGTTTCTCTCATACGCAATAGTGTGACAGGGCCATAAGGGTTCTTTGTTGGGCAAAATGGTTAAATCTGGGAGCTTTCACACTTTTCACACCTACCATAGCGGGTTCCATAAAAAACGAAATGGGGTTCACCTATGAAGACAAGCCAAAGAACCCTTTCAGAACCATTTTTTCTGTTCTGAGTGTAGTTGTTACCAAACAAATTGAGCGTCTGCAATGTAATTTCAAAGATTTTGTTCAAACAAAATGAGGACTCAGACACTGATCGGCTTTAGACGTGCAAGAACAAAATACCAGGAATACTTTGAAATAATGTGTCGTTTAATAAGCCTTGTGTTTCTGAAGGTGAATGGCTGTTTTTTTGTCATTGAAATACTGATTGAGACGGAGTTCCATGATGATTTTACCCCACAAGCCGACCATGAATTCACTTGAGCTCTGCAGCTCTGGTATGGTTGGACACGCAATGCAACAGTCATGGCCATCGTGAATGGATTGTTCCAGGTGAACCTTGGTTTGGGAGGCGAGACATACCAACCCTGTGCAAATATTTGTTCGAGGTTTGTGCTAAGTGTGCCTCATGGTGATAGCGCTTGGCTTGTAATTCTTCAGATGGTTTTGTTATCAGTTTGAATTTCGGCACTCGGAATTGCATCATGGACATATTATGATTTTGTTTTGGACAACATTTGGGGACAGTGTGTGTACCCGACAAAGCCAA